>OZ004705.1:143502341-144167712 GCA_963924515.1 Vespertilio murinus | reverse complement strand
AACAATGTCATACAATAACTGGCAGAGCCAAGATTCAAACTCAGGCAGCCTGGCACCGAGACCCCTGCTTTTAACTACAATGCTCTAGTTTCTATTTTTCCCAAATACACATGCTATGGGGAAAAGATTTTGTATCATTATCAAATAAACATGCCCCTTCTAGCCTCTGAAATATTCATTAGTCAAAGAAGAGTATATCTCACTCAGTCTTGTTGCAGAGTCCTGCTGGCTCCATTGCACGGGTCTCCGGCTTCTCTCAGATGGACCCCCTCTGCTTCAAGCATCTGTTCCCCTCCCAGGCGCCTGGGTAATCTGAACACCTCAAAGCCAGCCATCACATAACCAACCAGCCTCGCCATCCGCCCAACACTTGCATTAGCACAGTCATTTGGACCTAATCGAAAATTAATGGGCAGTGCTTTGCAGTAATTTAATTTCCACAATAAACTTAATGAGCAATTTCATACAGATGTCAAAAGGAATGCATAGTTGTTGTCTGGATGCTTTCTCCTGTGCAAACATTCAGGAGAACTCAACACAGCTGCCTTTTTATAGCCCCGTTAACGGACATTCCGGCAGAACCAGGGAGGCCCCTGTGCAGTTGGTGTTATTAATAAGGTTAACTGGACACTTAATTAGTAATTTAGTGGTTAGTGCTCCATGATTGGAAGGTTCCCAGAAGATTATTTAGCAGAATTAAACTGAAGGCCTTTGTCATCTCCTCCCTAGACGCCTCCTGCGCCCTCCTGAGCCAAGCTGCTTCTTAATCCATCAGAGGCAGGTTCACAAAGAGGACATGGGCACAGGCAATAGACCCCCTTCACTGGAGCCGCTGCCCTGAGCACCCAGGAGGGGAGGGCAGCTCTCCCGGCCATGCACCCTACTGCCTGCACTAATAGCTGTGCGGTTCCATGGGAGCAGTTCTGTACTTGATTGATTGTATTCATGCATCACAGCATCTCTGGTATCCTGGACCAGAAAGAGCAATGAGTTGGGGTCTGAATCTTCTGCTCCAAAAACTATAGCTCATTCTTCAACATTCAGTCCTAGGTGCTGTAGCTAGGATGGCTTGACAAACTTTGTGGCTCAAAACTATTTGTCACAGGAGACCAGAGCAGACCCGAAGCACAGACACAGCTCTCTCCCACCTGCCCCACCACAGACCAGCTCTGCAGAACCCAATCTCCTAGCTAGCTCACGGTGGAGTAGGAGTGACACCACAGAAACTCATTCCAGGCCCCCTGCCACTGACCACTATGGGAACCCTCTTCCTGCCCTTCCCCACATAGAGTCTTTCTAAAACAACTACGGAAGGCTTACTCTGCCCCTGCCAGGCTCCTTGCTGTGTGGCCCTTGAGCAATGGTTCACAACCGTTCTAACGCCACAGCCTTTTAATACAGTTCCTCATGTTGTGGTGACCCCCAGCCGTGAAATTATTTTCCTTGCTACTTCATAACTGTAATTTTGCTACTGTTATGAATCGTAATGTAAATCATGACCCACAGGTTGAGAACTGCTAACAGCGTCACCTAAGACCATCGGAAATCACAGATATTTACATTATGAGTCATAACAGTAGCAAAATTATACTTATAGAGTAGCAACGAAAATAATTTTATGGTGGGGGATCACCACAGCATGAGGAGCTGTATTAAAGGGACTCGGCATTAGAAAGGTTGAGAACCTTTGCCCTTGAGGAAGTAAAAGATAACGGGGCCATCAAGAAGCTAGTAATCCAGGAGGAGACTAGTAACTAGACAAAATATCACTGCCTCTCTCCCCACTGTGTGTCAGGTATTCCTTACAGCAGCCTTATGATATAGGTGCTATTACCTCATTTTGGTTATGGAAACCAAGATTCAAGGAATTAAGTAATAAACTCAAGGTCATACAACTAGAAAGTTGAAAACCAATATCTGAACTCAAGCTTATACATTTATCTCTTCATCATTCAAGCTTATACATTTATCTTCATCACTGTAGTTGCTACATACAGAGCATTTTAAAATTGGTGCAAGAGAAAATGATTAAGAAGATAAATCAGTCTGCTGAGGAAAAAAAACACACACACAAAAAAAAAATGATACATTCCAAAACCCAATGTAAGTGATTTGGGGATTATCTGTGCATCAATGCTCTAGTCCTTGGCATAGATAATGTGGATTTGGCAATAATTTTAGATACAGTGACAATGCAGTGGCATGCTGGTGAGTTTAGAGAAGAAAAGGTGCACTTAACTCGATTAAACAAAATGTGCTGAGTCCCTACCATGTGGGTGACAATTAATAGGCACTGGGAAGGAGAGAGATAAAGATGAATAAGTATGCCATGATCCCTGAGCCCAAGGAGTATAATTTCTGTAAGACACACAATATGCACCTCCCCAGAAAGTTTAATGGAACATACAACAATAATGCTCTAGAGTGGTAGGGAGAAGAAATAATTGAACCTGACTTTAGGGCCCTACAAATTATTTTCAATAGAAAAGCTATTTGAGCTGGCTTTGAAAGATGGGTCAGGGGAGGGGGATGGTCAATGGACAGAAGGTAGAAGATGCACCTTGGACTAAAAAGAAAAACATGGATAGATGTCTGGAAGAAGTACATATTCTATTTGGGGAGAGACAGTGGTGAGTTTAATGAGGAGACAATATTGGCCAAGGGGGTAAATGGCAGGAAGTGCAAATGGTAAGGTACTTGGGGAGAGAGGGTAAACTGTGGAGGGTCTTAAATGCCATTCTAAATTAGAACTAGTATATCTTAGTTAAAGGGCCGTGCAACCCATCAAGAGATTTTTAGTGAAGAGTGACAGATATGGAATGATCAACTTGGGAAAATATTGTGATCAAAAAGACATCTCCCCATTTCCCCTATCCCAACTCATAAAATAAAAAAAATCTCTTCCCCCCAACCCCCCCCCCCCC
Source organism: Vespertilio murinus (assembly GCA_963924515.1). Classification (NCBI taxonomy): domain Eukaryota; kingdom Metazoa; phylum Chordata; class Mammalia; order Chiroptera; family Vespertilionidae; genus Vespertilio; species Vespertilio murinus. The sequence goes on along the minus strand of OZ004705.1, from coordinate 144,164,788 downwards.
CCCACACACACACACACACCCAGAAAATGATTTTGGAAATACAGGAACAGTGTTAGGGAGGGGCATGCTGGGCATGGGAATAAGAAGACTGTGATGGAAATAAAAAGCATGTAGGATTCAAACAAACAGGTGAGGTGAGCGGATGTGAGGGTCACAGAGGAGTGGTATCTGGGGAGGCTGGGCTCCCTGGCATGGAAGGTGAAGGGTGTTCATAATCCTGACTGAGACAGAGCACCCAGGAGGAAAGGAAGACTTGGAGGAGGAGAATTACCCTGGTTTCCGCATGTGTAATTAGTGGAAAATGTTGATATATTCATATGGAGAACTCAAAGCTGTATGTCAGTTGGCCATTGAAGCCATGGGAGGAAATGCGATCCCCAAGGAGAGGCAGAGGGAAGTGGGCACAGAGAAGGAGGAGAGGGCCCTACTCACCCCTTCAGCCTCCCTCACTGTCACCCTGCGCTCCCTCCCACGCTGCACTGCTGGACTGCGTGTCTTCCTCTTGGTTTCGCTTGCCTCCCAGGCTTCATACAAGGTGCCTGTTCATCTATGTGACAATGTCCGAGAGCCTAGCTCAGAGTCTATAGTCAAGCTTACTGAATAAATGGGCGAGGGAGTGAGATGAAAGGTTGAGGGCTCAAACTTGCAGAATCCTTACCGTTTCAATGGGGAGTAGAGACAGGAATAGGATAAAGACAGACAGTTGTCAGAGAGAAGGAAAAAGAACCAGGGGAAAAAAGGCAGGGAAACCATGGAGAAAGAAATAAAAATGTCTTAGGATTTGGAGAGAGGCGAGACAGTGGCCTAGAGAGAACCTTCCCTCCTGGGGATCGAGGGGAAGAAGCAAGACTGTTGTAGGTTGGGAAGTAATCGAGTATAACAATTGTGAAATATTCTGATAATATGCCTCATTAGCAAGGTCAAATTAAATGAGAAAATGTATTATAATTTCACATACATCTAAGAGCCAATGTAAAGTATTACATTAGATTCTGCTACTAACCTTTTATTTAGGTAATTTGACTTTAATAATTTCTTTAACACTATAGATATCTCCAAATCATATAGCTCAATTCAGAAAATATTATAGCTACTCTGTGTGTATAAATAAAAATACTGTGGCCAAAAAATGTTCCTCCAAGTACCAACTTAAAGTTATGTCATGTTTCATGTAAAGTAACCACTAAAGCAAGTCAGAACTATCCAATTACAGCTTTCCAGCTTTAAAATAAATAGCAAAACACTTTCCTCCAGGTTTCAGAAATAACTAAGAATAAATCTGGCCTCGATCATTATATCAGTTTTCCATTTTTATTTTCCCCCCTAACTCATCAAAAATATTTAGTCTCTTCTGTTAGTTAAGACCTTACCCAGTAGAAACAATGAGCATTTCAGAATTTTTTACTCTCTACAGATGCAAAAGGTATTTAAGAAACTTCCAGGATTCAAAGAAATTCATGTGTTAGGATTTAGGTAAGTAAGAGAGCAGGACTCTTATCAATTTTAAGTTACTTTCTTCCTAGCCTCTTTTAAAAGAGACATCGTGAGGATTACAAAGTCTCCTTTCCCCCAATTGTTTAGCTCTGCCCAATCCCAAAACTGAAAAACGTTTCAGATAAAGGAATTATCTCATTAGAGCATGACAGTAGGTGATGTTTTAAGGGGTAATGCGGGCACTGCATCCTTTTCTCCCTCCGGAGTCAGAAACATGGCTCTCTCAGAGAGCTCACCTGCTGCCTTGGCCATGTTATTAACAAACCTCCTAGGAAAATTCCTCCTACAGACAAGTCAAAAAAAGTAGCAATTGGTGTCTGATTGCCTGGCTGCCTATTGATGCTAAATATCACATTGTCTAAACCAATCGAGCGTGGTGGCTGCCAGAGGGAAGGTGTTGGAGGGAATGGGTGTCCTAATGTACGGTGACAGGAGAGGATTTTACTCTGGGTGGTGGGCACACGGTGCAAAATACCGATCTTGTAACATAGAAAGCCACACCTGAAACCTGTGTGTTCACGTTGACCAATGTCACCCCAATCTATTTAATTTTTTAAAAATAAACAATTGATTTTAAAATTTAAAACAATAAATAAATAAAATAAACAAATCAAGCTGAACCAAGAGAGCTAGTCACAGGGCAATGGGGTTGGAGGAATGAGGTGGACAGAGACAGGGGTGGAAGCAGGACTTCCCAAAATATTTTATGTTACTTCGACGTCTGAACCATAGTAGTACAGTACCGTGCACAAACTATTAAGTGAAAAGTATTTTAACAGTTATAAAAATTGTTAAGTGAAAATTTCCAATAAAAGAAATGAAATAATCAAATAGCGCCCACTGCAGCAGGGTCCGATCCTATTCCCTTGGCAGGTCTACATCCATCAGCATCACAGCATTCTAATGCGGGCTCATCATTTTTGGCAAGAGTTTTGCGTCTTTTTCTTAAGTTCTCATTATTCAAAACATCTACACGTGGGGCCACATATGTTTTACTTTTTTTCTGAATGCTCCGCAGGGTAAACATCAGCCCTGGTATGACAGAGTGTGATTCCGTGCCTGAGAAATTTGTAAAGTGGGTAAAGCTGCAAGCTCCCTTACCATCTATCGTCCTAAAACAAAAAGGTGCCCAGAGCCGGGGCTCCACACACTCACAAAGCATACTTCTGGGGGAGCTCCACCAGTTTATTTCTTTTGAAGTTATCAGGAACCCCTCCCCCGCTCCCCTGATCTGCACAATTCCAGAGGAAGGAAACACTGAAAAGTGAAAGTTATAAAAGATGAACCCCTTCCTATTTGCCAAAGCAGACTCATTGTTTCTTTATTTCAACACGCCGCCCCACAGTATTCCATGTGAAATCAGATGGATTTTTTAAAAAATGGAGATGAGAGGGTATTCTACATAGATGGCAACGTCTTCTGGCTGAACCACTGCAGTTAAAGAACGAATTTTTAACTTAAAGCTGAGAAAATGATAGGAATGCTTTGGGACGTTTTTTGTGAATGTTCAAGTGCTCATTATTTCCTCCTTTCAAATAAATGAAAAACTAATAATAATAAAATATATATTTCAGAACAAAATTAAAATGTTAGGCTGATCAACTTCTCAAGGTAAAAGGTTTAAAGATAAATCCCTCGAAGCTGCATCTTTACATGTGTTTATCTCTGCAAGAATTTATTCTTATTTCTCCCAAAGATGTGCTCCCAATGATTTCTATTATGTGATTTCTATTTAGACTCCAAGAAGAAAAAAACATTTGACCCAAATACAATAAATGCTGTGCTAGGAGTACCACAAACTTTTTTTTTCTTTTTTTTTTAAATAAATCTTTATTGTTCATATTATTACAAATGTTCCTCATTCCCCCCCCCCATTGCTCCCCTACACCAAGTTTCCATTCAATTCTCTGCCCTTTCCCCATCCCCCATTGTCCTCATCCATAGGTGCAGTTTATGTTCAGTCTCTTCCCGCCCCGCTCCACTCCCCATTTCCCCGAGAATCATCAGTCCACTCCCCTCCCATACCTCTGATTCTATTATTTTCACCAGTTAATATTGTTCATCATTTTTACTTCCCTTGGTTTTTAGACTCACTTGTTGATAGTTACGTGTTTGTTCATAATTTTTATCTTTATTTTCTTCCTCTTCCTAAAGAACCCCTTTTAGGAATTCATATAATTCTGGCTTGGCAGTGATGAATTCCTTTAGCTTAAATTTATTTGTGAAGCTCTTTATCTGGCCTTCGATTCTGAGTGATAGCTTTGCTGGGTAGAGTATTTTTGGCTGTAGGTTCTTGTTATTCATCACCTTGAATATTTCTTGCCATTCCCATCTGGCCTGCATGGTTTCTGTTGAGAAATCAGCTGACAGTCGTATGGGTGCCCCTTTATAGGTAACTACCTGCTTTTGTCTTGCTGCTTTTAATATTCTCTCTTTGTCTTTAGCTCTTGGAATTTTAATTATGATGTGTCTTGGTGTGGTTCTTTTTGGATTCCTTTTGTTTGGGGTTCTGTGTGCTTCCTGGACATGTAAATCTATTTCTTTCACCAGGTGGGGGAAGTTTTCTGTCACTATTTCTTTCAATATGTTTTCGGTATCTTGCTCTCTGTCATCTTCTGGGATGCCCATAATTCTGATGTTGGTTCGCTTGAAGTTGTCCCAGAGGTTTCTTACATTATCTTCAACTTTCTGGATTCTCTTGTCTTCTTGCTTCTGTGGAGGAGTGTCCTCTGGCTCTTTGTGTTGCAAATCTTGGACTTGATTCTTACAATCTTCCATTCTGTTTTTAGGACTCTGTATAATATTATTTATTTCAGAGATTGTATTCTTTATTTCTAGTTGACCTTTTATTATTTCTTGTTGACCCTTTATTATTTCTTGTTGATCCTTTATTATTTCTTGTTGATCTTTTTTCATATCCTCATAGGTCTCATTTATTTTATCGGCCTTTTCTAGGAGATTGTTGAACAACCTTATAAGCGTGGTTTTGAACTCTATATCCCGTCGCTTTTTGTCCTCCATTTCTTTCGTTTGTGATCTGTTTCCTCGTTTCGACATTTTCGCTGCTTCCCTGAGTTGGTAGGTTGGGAGGATCAGCTGTGTCTATGCCAGGAGACAACCTTATTCCACTAGACTTGGAAACCTGCAAAAGCCTCTCTGAGTTCAGCTTGGATAGGGCAGAGTTTCAGGGTGGAGCCTACAGCCTTGGCTTCCAGTTAGCCCCGCCCTCTGAGGTTCCTGAGTCTCAGTGTTCCTCAGTGTCCTTTGGTACTGGCTGCAAGCACCTCCGAGAGAAAGGCGCCCTAGAGCTTCGCCCGCTTCCAGACAGTGTAGTCTCTCCCCCAACAAGCCCACAACTGGGGTTCAGAGCAGTTGGAAGTGGGGTTAAGAACAGTCCGGAGCTTATGTCTCCTTCCTGCCAGGGCGATCTCGCGGCCCAATCAACAGTCTGTCCTCTGTGCGCGCAATGTGCGCGACTCAGGGGATCTGCTTTTCGCTCCCCTGAGCTTCTGCCTTACAGCCCAGATTCCCCCTGTATGAGGCTGGGGCCCGAGGGTCTTGCCCAGGACTGGGGTTCAGTGCAGTCAGAACTGGGGCTCAGCACAGTCCTGAGCTTTTGAGTCCTTCCCGCTGGGGCAATCCAGCAGCTCAGCGAACAGTCCGTCCTCTGCGCGCAATGTGCGCGACTCCGGGGCTCTGCCTTTCTCGCTGCTAGGCTGAGCTTCTGCCTTACAGCCCAGATTCCCTCTGTATGAGCCTGGGACCCCCGGGGTCTCGCCCAGAACTGGGGTTCAGTGCAGTCAGAGTTGGGGTTCAGCACAGTCCAGGGCTTTTATCTCCTTCCCGCTGGGGAGCGCCAGCCAGGCACTTAGCGGCCCCTCCTCTCCGGCTCCGTCCTCTCCCCGTGCGCACCGCGCCTCCGTACCTTAGGCTTTTACAGCTCCTCTGGTTTTCCTTCTGGTTTTCTCTTTCCTTCTAGTTGTAGAATTCCCAGTCAGTCAACTTTCCTGTAGTTCTGGATAGTGTCCACTCTATATTTTAGTTGTATTTTTTGAAATTGTTGAGGGCGGCTGCAGTTAGGCTTTTACCTCTGCCGCCATCTTGTTGTCTCCTCCCACCACAAACTTTTAATCATTAATAACGATGCTCAGCATATTGTAGAGTAAACTCATTATGAAGGAAATGCTTTCTCATGGAGCCAGATCCCTACAGAAGACCTAACACCCTATGTCTCCTAGTACTGTCTCACATCCACTCATTTGTATAAAACCTGGTCTACAATTTAATAAGTGCTTTTATGTCAGTAACCTCATTCAATCCTTTCAACACAACTGGGGACTAGTTAGGACATCTATTATTAACACCATGAAAGGGATGGACAGTGAAAGATTCACTTTATATATTGCTTTATCTCTTGAAGCATATATGGGGAGCTATTAACAATCATTCTATTTAGTTGGAGAGTATACTCCTTCAAAGACTTGCACACCAATGTCCATAGCAGCATTATTTATAATAGCCAAGAACTGGAAACAACCCAAATGTCCATCCACAGAGCAATAAATAAACAAAATTGTGGTATATTCTTGCCATAGACTACTACTTAGCAAAGCAGCTATTGGAATACACAACATGAATTTGCCTCAAAATAATTAAGTGAACGATGCCAGACAAAATGGAGTACATTATGATTCCGCTTACATTTAACTCTAAAAAAAAAATGCAAACTAATCTAGATCAGCAGTTGCTTAAGGAGAGGGAGTCAGAGAAGGATGGGGGGCAAGGATTACACAGGGGTACCAGCAAGCCTTTGGGTGATGAAATGTGCTCATTATCTTGATTGCCATAATTGATTCACTGGTGTACAGGAGTGTCAATCTTATTAAATCGCATACCTTTAACATGTGAAGTTTGTTTCATGACAACCTTTAAAAATTATCAGGACTAGGGTCTTATCCCAGAAAGCCCGAACCTCTCTCATGGATTACAGCTACTAGTATTACTGAAAGTCAGCAGGAGGCCAGCTCTGGATGAATGTTAAGTTAGTACAGAAAGTATTCCCTCCCCTCAGAGCATCCCAGTGAGAGTCATAGATTCTCTCTGTGTTCCCGGAAGGAAAGCAGAGTCCAGTCAGTCCTGTTACACCAAGGGATGAATGAAAGCGACATGAAACCCCATTCCACGTGTAGAGTGCCTTTGTTGGCAACTTGTTATAGCTATATTAGTGTGATGTTTGACTTATATTTTAAGGATTTAAAACAGTGTGAGAATAATTATTTGTGTGATTTAAAATAGGAGTGAAAGCATTTACTTTTATGGATGATTTATAGTTTAAGTGTGAATTGTATTTCTGATCTTATTCTGATTTTATTTTAAGTAAAAGAGATTATTTGAAATGTGTTTTAGGCTTAGTATAAGCAACTCCATTTAGTGTGACTTGAATCCATTTCGTAAAACTTCAGTTTTAAGACTGACTTTGAGCCCCTAACTGTGTGAACACCCTGACATGTGCTTATCTGGAATGATGTAACTGTGTGGACGCCCTAACAAGTGTCTATCTGTAAAGTTGGAAACTGAGGCAAAAGGTACCTGGAAAGCGCCCGATAACACACACTGAAGACCCATTGGTTGTACCCAGATAGAATGAGGGACTGCCCAGAATTGGCCATAAAAGAAGGGACCTAGAGGCACTGGTCAGAGACCACAAAGGGGCCCTCCACCCGATGTGTTCTCCCACTCTCTTCTTCCTGTTCGAAATAATGCATGAAACTCTGCCTGAGTGAACTGCCACTCTGCCTGTGAGCTAAACCTCTGAGGCCTCGTTCCTGACCTAGACACTGCCGCGGCGTGTTCCTGTCCAGTGTGTGTGTGTGTGTGTGTGTGTGTGTGTGTGTGTGTGTGTCGACGCGGATCTCCAGGTGACCTGCCTAGGCTTCTGGAAACCACCAGGACTCTGGTAAATAAAGCTTGGGATTCATGCATTCTAACTCTTGTTTCTGTGTTTAGTTTATGCTCGGTCAATTTTAATTAAGTACTATGAACAACCCGTATAAGTCCAGTTCTCTGGCTGAGGAACCCCAGTCACCTGTGCATAAGTTCCCACCTGAGGGTGAGTTGGAACACAATTCTCATTTGCAATGAAAAAAATTAATATAACTTTTATATTAAATCCATATATGTTTATTTTGGAGGAGTCCAAAATGTAGTTGTCAGACCTTTTTGCAGGCACGAGCGGGTGGTGGTATGGCAAAATGAGCCCAGGCTTGAAGTGAGGCAGGCCAGGATTTGAACCTTGGCTCTGCCTCTTTCCACTGACAAGCTTCCTCTCCGTTTTCTGTGCAATGGGATTGTTTGTGATGTTGAAGAGATTAAAAGAGGATGCAAGTGAACTGCCTGCTGCCGACCACCCACTCAGTTAACAGCTGTTTGTTTGTTTTGCAACCATGTCCATCGTGAATTGCACCATTCCCTCAAGGTTTACTGATTACAGCAATTCAAAAAACAATCAGTCAACCAAACAACAGCTCCAGAGTCCAGCCTCAGATAAATTACCTTCAGAATTAAACTAATCATTTAATGCTATTTACAGGGTCTAGAAATTAATTTATAAAATACATTTTAAAAACTTCCTGGCACCAGCATAACCCAAAAATTAAAGATGTATAAGATATATTTGCAGTATCTTTAGGAGGAATATGAGCAACTCAAAGAGTTTAAGAAGATCAAAAGTACATATAATCTTTGAACTAATGGTCAAATCCTAGGCAGAAACATCAGATAATGATGTTTACTTTCGGAGATGTATATGGTTCTCAAAGTTTCCATCCAAATTCTGATAAGAATTTATACATTGCCTTCAAAGCTTTGGGCAAATATGGAAGATAATGGAAAGAATTTTTTGTATAAGATATATTGAATGCCTCCATAAATTCCATAAAAATGTTTACTTCCTTGCATGTTACCATTGTGCATGATGAAATGAAGACCAAAGAAAGAAAAAGATGGGTAATTTGGACTTTTTCTGTTAATTTAAATCCTTTACTGTTTAAAGTATTATGGACTTTTCTTTTAATGTTTTGAAATATAGTACATTCCCCTCCCCGCATAAATGTGTATGCTGATCTTTTACAAATAATGTTTACGTATAAAGTTTAGGATACCTCAATGACTTTTTAATGGTTTCTTATTTAAATGGCAATAACTGACCCATTATTCAGTACAGGAGGGAGGGAGGAAGGACGCCTAACTCTCAAGTCAAAATTATTCCATGAGATAAAACTCAAAATCTAATCAGATAAACATAAAGGCATAGAAGGGTGATGCAAGCATGTTTCACACAAAAAAAAATGTCATTTATGATAGGAAGTTGTCTTCCTGAATGCATACTTGTACATGAAACCAACCTTTCTGGACTAAAGCTGAGAAATTTGCTCCTTGGTTTCAAGGTCAGTTTGACCTGGGAAAGGGCTACTGGATCTAAGAAAGCTCAGTAATAAGAATCCAGCTTTGGCTCCTGTAACTGACTAGTGAAATAACAAACTACAGACTGACTGTATGGCCCAAAGAACTGCCAAGTTTACACATTATCCGCTCCTGTGGCCTTTACAACCCTTTGCATCCCTCTGAGTGGGTTTAAACGAGAAGGTAAAACCTGATCTTAGAGGACATAGTTACAGAGAATTTGATTTTATTTTGACATGCAAAAAGGCGTTGAGTCAGTGAATATTATAATAAATATAGTTAATTATATGCTACTTCCCTTTCTCCTTTCTCATACCTTCTTTCCTAGATGTTATTTTTAAAGCACCTTGGGGGAAAGATTATGTTTAATTTAGAGTTTTATTTTTTAACTTATGAATACTTCTTGGGGAAAAAAGTAGGAGAAAAATATTTTCTTGACTCAGTCCTCTTTAATGTGGACTTAACACTCATCCTGACATTTTAATTTAGAACTAAAATACATGTCAATTTTTTCCACATTTCAAATTTTTTATAAACATTGAAATTGCTTATGACGTGGGGTATTCGAGAGGTTAAAGCTGTCCTGAAGCTTTGTAGCAACAAAATAAGCATCTTACCAAGGCATAGAGCAATGGCCTTGGGTGTGAAGTGTCCTCTGCTTCTAACAGTTCAAGCTCCATGGAGGTGCGAATTAACGGCCGTCTTTAAGAAAGACAGTGCAGAAGCAAACAGTCCTGCAAGTGACCTGCTGTCTTTTGATTCTGACAAAATTGAAAGCGAAGGAGTGTCCTTTATGGGATGACAGCGGGGGACAAGCAACCAGAAACCTATCGCATAGCCTTAGACCTCAAAAAGCTGATCAGCAGAGCGCTACGGGAAGACAAATCCTTGCGCGTGGGGACAATTCAGTTCACTGACCGTCAGTTGGCGATTTCATAGTAGTTCTGGGTTTATCCTCATTCTGACGGAGAGACTAGGAGTTGTGAATGTCTCATGGTCACTGTCATTTTTACTGGGCCTTGTAGAATCTATCATTTCTGTGACGGGCACATCATGTATGGTGTCATTTCTGTCTTTCCTCCCTTCAACCTGTGTCTCATTTGATGAGCCTTTGGTGACCACTTCACACCAAGAATAGCTCTAGGAGGAGCCAAGAATGCCAGTCAAGTCCAGTTCAGCCACCCAGTAGAGCCCAGGAGGAGAGAGGAACCCCTGGACAGTTCTGTTCCCCTGGCAAAACCCAGATTCCCTTATTAGTAAACTGATCAGGTCCCAAAAGGAAACAGATGGCACATTCAAATTAGGGTCATGTGAGACCAGTTTGATAAAGGGACTATTTATAAAGGTTTCCCTAATGTTCAAAGGAATGGTACAGTTCCCTGGGCTATAAGCAGCAAGGCCCCATTATGACCTCCTGGCCTGAAGGGTTGCCTAATGCACTAAGCCATCCCCAAAAACAGAAAGCAAGCAATCATTGTTATAGCCCATAAAGACAACCTCCTGGAGCAGAAAGTAGCGGGAAGAGGAGCGTGGATCTAAAGAAGTCAGCCAGATAATCAGGCACACTCAGAATCTTCCGTGGGTGCCTGGAGGGACCCAGAAGCCTGGAACTGAACTCCTCAGTAGGCCCAGTTCTCCTGGCTTAGTAGATGGACAACAGAAATGCCACTTCAGTGTGACATGGCATGAAACTAGCCTTCTCCGCCAGTTCTGTCTCTCTGGTGTACATAGTCAAACTCAACTCTGAAAAGCTTCACAAAAATCTCTTGGTACAATGCGCAGGGTAAGAGAATCTACTAGACAAGAAAAGGTGAACTTCAGACTCATCTCAGAGACCATCTGGTTTGTCTCTTAGTTGAGTCCTCTGGGAGGTTCTGAGAATCAGGCTTTGGCTTTTTTTAAATATATATTTTATTGGTTTTTTACAGAGAGAAAGAGAGAGGGATAAAGATATAGCAACATTGATGAGAGAGAAACATCAATCAACTGCCTCCTGCACACTCCCTACTGGGTATGTGCCTGCAACCCAGGTACCTGCCCTTGACCGGAATCGAACTTGGACCCTTCAGTCCACAGGCCGATGCTCTGTCCACTGAGCCAAACTTGATAGGGCTTTGGCTTGAAACTAGAACTCTGCAAATGGTTCTTGGCTGCAGTATTTATTCGAGCCATTTCTTTCTTTGTCAGTTCAGTTGTTTTCATCCTCACTGGCCCAGCCAATCAACCTGTCTGCTTAGACCGACTCTGTACAATAAAACTAAACCCTAAAAATCCACCTTGATAACTGCTCTTATCACGTCAGCATGCAAGACAAACTCCTTGCATCTGTCCTTCAACTTATCATTCAGATCAATGACCCTAAGCTTATGTGACATGACTTCTTAATGATCTGTTGCACCATTCCTTAAGAACTGGCTGGTGTCACATTTTCCACCCTAACTGTTTTACTGCCCAAACACAAAAGGAAAGTGAGAAAATAAAAAAAAAATTAAAAAACCTCAAATCTTGTGATTTTTCATCCACAGAAATTGTTGGGTCATTGCATGGCTCTGATCCCAACACCCAGTCAGTGCTGCCTACACTCCTTCCTGGTTTCACCAAGGTGAGTTTGTTGTCCTTTTGTTCTTCAAATAGAAACAAAGTCTCAAAAATATTCCAACAACAAAAAAGACTGAACAGAGCAAACTCTCCTCTGCAGTACTTAGTGCTTTTTATAGGCAGTACTTGATTACACACTTTCCATATCTGTATTCGTAAAACACAGAAAATGTATATACACTTTAACAGCTAATGGGTCAATTTTGAAAATGAAATGTATTTTTAATACACACGGCCTTTATACTTATTCAAAGAGTGTGTATACTTTTTTAAGGGCCATCCTAGAGTTTAAAGTTTCCTTCAATGTAGTCAGATCTTTGTTTCAATTAGAGTTAAGATTTGCTCTGTTTTTGATAAAAATAAACAAATGTTCATGAACTGAAAAGAATACTTAAAGCAGAATATTTCATTTAACTTCCAGAAATAAACACAAACATAATTTACAAGTTGGTTTTTAAGGTCTTATGTATACACTGGCATTTATTCATGGGGATCTCATAAGTACAAAGTAACATCTTAGGAAGTAAAAATAATAAATTCAGTAATAGTTTTTATGTTTCATTTAAAGCTATGTTCATTTAATTTATGCCAAAAGCTGTCACTGGGATATTCGTAAATGAAAGTGCTGACTAAGCTTTATTGCCTCTTTAAAGAATTCAAAATATGATTGACATAATTCAAAGTATTTTAGTTATGAATTAACTCTGCATAGGCAGAGTCAATTAGCCACCCCAATGAGTTCATATTACCACTGTATTAGTGCATGAATCCTGTTCAGGACATATTGCTCCAGCAGAACCTATATCAGAATCCACAGTAGATTCAAGTCAACTAAACTGATTTGCTTAAATTTAAATGAAAAAATATATATAGATTATAGCCCTTCTCATATTTAAAAAAAAAATGTCCCTTCTCCACATGTCCCTCTAAATCCATTCTTCAGGATGCTACTTTGAGTCCAGAACTTTATCCTGGTCAGCCCAGGCTCAAGACAGTGCACAGAGAAGGACACAGTCTTTCTGGTGAGTTTTTCCTTCCCACAAAGTCTATGTTAGATAACAACATCCTCTTTGAGAAATCCATTTATGACACTACCTGTCTTAGAGTTCTTCTTTACAGAAGTCTACAGGTTTTGAGTGGTCCACCTCAATCCTTTTTTCCTCATAAAGCCTGTATGCAATTTTATGAAATACTAAGTTTTTCACAAATACATACATGTTACAATAGCAGAACCACCTATACAGATTATATTGTATTTGCATGATTACCAGTGAATAAATGTTAACCAACATTTGTTACAAACCAATTCTGCAGCTAGTGGTTTAAAACAACAATAATTTATTTTTTCCATAAATCTGAAATTTGGGCAGGGACCAGTGGCCACAGCTCTTCTCTGCGCCATTCTGTAAACTGGAGTATCTCAACTGATGTTGAAGATCTTTTCCAACATATTCTCTTACTTGGCTGGCAAATCAGTGCTCAACCAAAGTTGTTGGCGGGGCTGCTGGGGCTTCCTCACAGTGTAACAGCTGGATGCAAAGAGTCAATATTGCAAGACACAGACAGCTGTCACTCTCTTAAGGGCCAAGAAATAGTGTCACTTGCTCACATTCTAGTGATGAAGCAGCCATCTTGACTCAAGAGGAGGGCACACAGAACTTTCCTCTTGAGGGGAGAGGAATCAAAGAATTTATGGCCAATTCTAATCAACTACATTTCACATCAACCACTATATTGACTAAATCATTTGAGAGTTAGTTTGATAAAACAAAATTATGTAATCTTTTGGTGAAATAATTGATATTAAGTGCTCATTGGATATAATAACAATATTATGTCATAGAACCTTATTATTATAAGATCAGCATTTCAGATAGATTCATAAAAATTCATCTATGATGAAAGTATTATTGCATTTTCAAAATTGCCTTACTGTTCTCATTTTATTTGTATAATTTTTTTACTCATGAATATGGCATAGATATAATAATCTAGTTAAGCTAGTGTGTTTCACAGATGAGAAAACCAAGTCTAAAGATGTGAAGTCCTTGCTCATGGTCACACTACAGCTGGTTGCAAATCCAAGGTCATTCAAGTTTTCTTTACCTATTATGCTATGTTTGACTTAATATATATATATATATATATATATATATATATATATATTACAAATATATATTCTCTCAAACTTACTGTTCCCTCAAACCCAGCCTCTTCTCTATTTCATATGCTGTCATTTTTATTTTTTATTTTTTTAATAGACTTCTGGGTCTTTACTATCTCACATCCTAATCACCACAAAGTTTCACAAATTTTCACTTCTAATCCCAGATTACAAGGACAGAGTTTTAACAAATGGCTTCCTAATTGATCAATTTAGCAACCTCATTTCTATCTTTATTCTACTTGATGTTTCTGGTGTGTGGCTTTTGTTAACCACTCTCATCTTGAAACTTTCCTTTGGTTCTCACAATGCCTTCCTTCCTGGTTCTCCTCCTTCCTGACTCCGACTCCTCCTCAGTCTCCTGCACTGGAGCCTGTCACTAGCTGTTTTTTTGTTTTGTTTTGTTTTGTTTGTTTTGTTTTGTTTTATAATTTGTTTATTAAAATCCTACCTTATTAAAAAAAATTGTGATGACTTACAGACATGCAAAAAATACAATAAGATTTCATTTTTAAAGGCTTGAATAACAATGGAAGAAAAGGTAAAACAAAACTAAGTCAGATGGCAGAGTAATGAAAATGCTTTGGAACTTGGTAGAGGTAGTAGTTACACAACACTGTGAGTTTACTAATTTACAATTACTGAATTTAAAGTGACAAATTTTATGTCATGTTTCACCTCAATATGTCTTTTTAAAAATCAGATGGATATATAGGGAAACTTGGGTACAAAATAAACATCATAAAGCTCTTTTAACTTGTTTTCGGGGGTTGATGAATTTGGCTGGGAGCTTCTTAGCAGACTGTGCAATGAGGATAACACAAGTCATGTAATTCCGTGTCTGCATGCTTTTGGCAATCGCTAAAGGATATCTCCGATGAATCCTTCATAAGGAAGAGTCCTGTCTGCCATCATCCTCCCTACTGTATAAAATCAGTGTCAGGTGTTTCCTTTAAGGCCCTCACAAGAGATGTGTAATGAATGCCAGAGCCCAATTTACAGCACTTCTCTGAGGGGCAGGGTTCTGACAGTTCACCTTAATTCCAGGATTGATTTTAGAGTATCTAGAGGAATGAATGTGCTTTATAACCTTCAGTCAATGCTCTATAAATAGATATTAGCTCTCATAACTGAGTTTTTGATTAGTATTGACCAAGAAGCACTGTATTTGCTGACATGAGCCCAGAATGCAAATATTCTGCTGCCAATTAAAGGCAGATCCATATGCTTTCATAATCAGCCCCAGTGGGGATAGAAGTGACACATCCTAATGAAAAATGAAGTCCCTCACTAGGAAAAATTCTTGACAAAAAGGCATTCCTCTTACAAACAGGGAAACGGGAGGGGGAAGGCTGAGTGTTCCTCCCTCGTGAAAACAGTTCTGGGTCTCACCAATGCACAGGTAAAGGACAACTAAGACTCCAAAGTTCTGCACTGTGGAATTACTGAGATCATTTTAGCCTGGAAAAAAATTTTAAGGTTAGAGTCACCAAACGCCCACCAAGCCATTAAAATCTTAGTAAAGTGCTCATAGAAATGTCTCAGCTTAAGCAGTTTAATGTGGTAGCTAATCCTCCCAAGATAAAGTACTTGTAAAATATTCCTCTAAACACTAAATGAATTGGTACCTTGTATAGAATTCTGAGGTCTCTTATTATTAACATTTTAGGGCAGTTTATCCCAAGCCATTCTTTCTTGCAGAGCTAATTATCTGTTAAAATTACTCCTGTTTCATATAAATAGTCATAAACAGATAGGAGAAACTCAACATTCTTCCTCCAGGTAGCGTGCATCCAATTTGTTCAAAAATAATAGTAAATCATTAGGATAGAATTTTTGTATGGTTTGGTTTGGTTTGGTTTAGGTATGTGTGGGCAGCAATACAGTTTTCTTTTTGCCCATTAGAACGATCATCTCATCTATCAAAAGAGAAGCTCTTTAGTGTTCTTCCAAATTACAGGCTTTTTCGCTTGCTAGACATTCCATTTAAGATGCCAGCCTTAACTAATTGCAACATTTTAAGTGACGAAGAAGCAAACTTTCGCAGAACTGTTTCGCTATCAAACATTTTGGTTTTTATTCCCCTGTGTTAGTTTGGGTTCTCCAGAGAAACAGGTCCAATGGGAGCTCCTATGCACGTATAAAGAGGTTTCACATGAGGAACTGGCTCACGTGGTTAGGGAGGCTGAGACGTTCCAAGATCTGCAGTCAGAAGGCTGGAGGCTCAGGAGATGACGGTAGAAGTCTCAGACCAAGTTCCAGGCCAAAGGCAGAAGAAGGTCACCTGGTTGTCCCAGCTCAGACAGCCAGGCAAAGTATGCATTGTCCCTTACCCGTTTTTGGCCTATTCCAGTTTCACGTTGGGGAGGACAATCTGCTTTACTAATCTACTGATTCAAATGTTAATCTCATCCAGAAACACCCTCACAGACACATAAAAACAATGTTTAGCCAAATACCTGGGCACGCATGGCACAGTCAAGTTAGCCATCACGCCCGGCCCGTGCGGCTCAGTGGTTGAGCCTCAATCCAAGAACCAGGAGGTCATAGTGCTCTTCAGATTTTTGGTTGGGGATATTCAGTGCTCTGCCTCGTATTTTGGCTCCATATTGAATGATAGTCCTCCACTTCCCTGTTGCACCTGCTGCCAAACCCTCACTCTCTCAGAATTCCAGGCCTTCCCCATTCCCTCTCCAAGGTACGATCTGGTTTCTTATGGAGAGCAGTGGTCTACTTAATCTCCTTTGAACACTTTACTGAACAGTGACCACGTGTTTCTGAGATAAATGCTGCCACTTCTGCAAAAGTAGGTAGAAGCAGCTGTCGTTAGAAATTGTATTTTTCCCTTCCTCCCAGGCCCACAGTCCTTTGTAAGAACACACTCACATGCATGCTTAGATGAGACTGTTTTCAGTAGCTCTGGCAACATCTCACCTGAACGCCACCATTTCTCCTTCTCTTCTCTTTCCTCAAAGGAGCTCTTTTTCTCCTTCCACATCACACTAAGTTCAGCGTCTGGTTTTACCTCATTTAGCGCTAGTGCACACTGCTTTCCCCAAGGGCTCCACACAGCTTCTCTGCACATGGTTAGCGGGGAGACTGGTCTATCATAGGTGACTTCCAGGGGCACTGGGGTCCACAGATCCAAGAAAACTCTTTATGTGCCAGTAAGCCAGAGTCAAAAGGGTTCACTTAAGTAGTAGTGGATCTCTGGGGTGCTGTGCTCATTCACTTGTTCATTCAAGTTATTTATGTTGTACTCATTAGGGGCAGGGGATAAAGCAGAGAGAGTTTATGGCCACCACGGTCTCCGTCTTCAAACAGACCCTGAGATGAAGATTTGATCCTAAGGAGCTTGTGATCCCGGGAAACACAGTAAAGGAACGGGGAACAGAAACAGGGAAGGAATGGGAACCAGTACAGCCAGTTAGCCCTGTGACCGCTGGAGCTTATCCGTGCTGCGCTGGTGACTATTTAACGACCAATATATTTTTTAAGTGGGATATATATGCATACAGAAGTTTATTATAAAAGTTTGCTGATACAGAGGATATTATAGCACACAATTTATAAACAACAAAATATATATACCTCTTATTATTAATTCTATAAAGCCCATTGATTCTCCTAAGAAAATCATATTTAAGCTGAGATCTGAGTGGCAGGAAGGCAAACATTAAGATTGGGGAGGGATGGTAAATTGGGGAGTTTGGGCAGAAGAGAGTGGCTGAAGCTGGCGTATTAAAGGGAAGGGAAGAATCCCAGTGTATCCAGAGCACAAAGAACTGGAGAGAAGTAGAAAACAATGAAGTTCTAGCAACAGAACTTGTCAAGAATCATTAAACAGTTTTAAGCGAAGGAATGACACATGAAATTTGAGTTGGAATAGATCTTCTGACTGCATTGTGGAGAATTAGCTGGAGGTGGGCAAATAACAAGTAATCAATTAGAAGAGCAATCCAGGCTAGAAAGGGTGACAGCTTGGACTTGGGTGATTGAGGAGAGACTGACAGAGGTGGATTGATTTGAGTAGTATTTAAGAGGTAAGCCATTATGAAGAATTCTGAGGCCATGAATGGCTTCATCAAGGAAGCCTGGCCTGATTAATGAGCAGTATCTGTCAGAGGCTCGTCCGTGGGAAGGGGGATTATGTGTCTGCAGTGTCAGCACTAAACCAGGGACTGGTTTTGGCCACGCCTCCAGCTGTCCAAGACATTGCCTTCCTGTTACCGCTTTGTGATCGTGAGACTAGTAAGCACAGCCTAGAAATGCTAGCCTTCACTGGTTCTCAGACCTGTGACATGGTCCCTTTTAATATTTCCATCCATTTTTGTTGGCTCACATTTCCATAACTAGGAAGTTTAAGTACCCATTATTAGCAGTGCTATTTATTGACCTGTCCAGTATTTTACAGAGAAGAGAAAAGGAGAGGTCGATAAATACAGGAAACTATGCCAAATGAATGGATAAATATAATGATTCATGAGGACTCAGGAATTCTCTTTACGACCAGCTTTAGGAAGCTATTTTCAAGGTTACTTTAAAGCTATAGAGCTAGTAGCATAGCACTTGACCCTCCTATACATCCTCATTTAAATTAATTTTTTTAATATTTTTTATTGATTTCAGAGAGGAAGAGGAAGAGAGAGATAGAAACAACAATGATGAGAGAGAATCATTGACCCCCTGCCTCCTACACATCCCCTCCGGGGGATCAGCCCACAACCCAGACGTGTGCCCTAACAGGGAATCAAACCGTGACCTCCTGGTTCATATGTTGACACTCAACCACTGGGCCACACTGGTCAGGCTACACATCCCAATTTAGAGGTTCCATTCTAAAAACCCAGTGGTTTTGGTTTGGTTTGGGTTTTTAATTCTAGGTTTTTGGCATCTATCATATTTTTTTACTTTCCATTTAGCATCTACGTTCCATCCCTTTTCATTTCTTGGAGTGGCCGCTAACAGACTGCGGGAGTTGAATTTGTATCCTCCCCACTGTAGCTGAGATGCCAGCACCTCCACCGTGCCAGGCTCAGCGAGAAGTGTTCTCCACACCACAGAGCCCTGAGGAACCCAGCAGCCCGGAAGGTGTTATCTGGACACTTCTGGGCTCAGTCTGTTTCCTTTCCCACTGGGTGGACCTGAGACAATCAGCATAAACCCATTGAGCACTGTCCCTGGATCTTCCCTTGGTGGAAAATAGCTGTAATGACAAGGAGAATGTCTCTGCATGAATAAACCCTTAAATGCATTTCAAAATTAAGCCATTATGGCAATTTTAACAGAAATCTCAGCTTAAAAACATCTCTCACTTACCATATGTGAAAAATTGAGAAAGTGCTCAGGAAAATAAAAAAAGACAAAAGGAAGAAAGAGATTGAGGTGGCATTGATGGGGGAAATGTGGAAGGAAATAGATCGCCATAAAAATATGCAATCCCATCGTTAGGATAAGAATGCACCGTCTGCCCTGGGTGGCTTGGCTCAATGGGTAGAGCTTCAGCTTTCGGACTGAAGGATCCCAGGTTAGATTCCAGCCAAAGGCACCTGCCTGGGTTGCTGGCTTGATCCCCAGAAGGAGGCATGCAGAAGGCAGCTGATCAGTGATTCTCATCATTGATATTTCTATCTCTCTCTCTCTTTCTCCCTTCCTCTTTGAAATCAATAAAGAAACATATCTATTTAAAACAAAAAAAAGAATGCACATCACATATGTCAGTGATGTTTCCAAGACCTAGATTTAGTGATAAATTAAAATGTCATGCTGGGGAACTCTTAATACCACCGCTGTAGCATTGTTCAGCAAGCAGAGAGAACGACCCTGAGAAAAGAAGATTAAGCTTACCTAAGCCACAGTGCACTTTCCATTTATTTTCTTTAGTTGAGACCTACACCCATGAAATAAGTACAATGTAAGATTTATTTATAAAACATAGAGACCACTTTGAATTTTTTATGTAGACTAAATATATGGATGTAACTGCTTGGATGAGAGGAGAAGAAAATCAGGGAGAAGCAGAGGCATCAAAGACATCCCTGGAGCTTTCAGTGCATCCTGTGGTGCACAGGAGTTTGCTAAGGGAAGTGAAATGACCGTCCAGGTAGAACATGTTTCATAAGCAAAGAGGCAGAGGATGGAGTGAGATTCAGAGAGGAATGCAGATAAATAATTAGGGAAAGGATGTATATTATTCAGGGCCTTTAAGTTGGGGGGAGAGTTTGTTCTGAGTTTTCAGGAAATAAAGGGGGATGATGAAAATGGAGCTTAGGAAAGTAAATCTAGCCACAGGTTGGAGGATAAAAAGTGGGGCAATGAGGGATTTTGTCCCACAGGTAGTGTGAAGCTTTGGAGGCATAACTGAGGGTAGGAGCAGAGGTAAAGAAGAAGAAAGAAGAGACACAGAGATTCATTTTTTAAAATAAAATAAAGAGACAACTTTGGCTAATGGTGGATGGAGAAGAGTGTGGATCACCATGAGGTTGAACACCTCCAAGTCATGTATGCTATATATAAGACACCCTGGATTTTAAAACCTAATGGAACACAATGAGCAGCATTCTCTCTCTCTCTCTCTCTCTCTCTCTCTCTATATATATATATATATATATATATATATATATATATATATTCAGTCCTTCTCATTCTCTTCTTTCTTTCTTTGAAAAATCAGTACAAGTCAGAGAAGAGTCTACATATTTGGAAAGGACCCACGTAAAAAATTTGAACTTTACATAGAAGTGAGTTGGATTTTACATAGCGGTAAGTAAAATGTTTGGTATATGTATTAGTCAGGTTTCTTCAGAAAAACAGAACCAATATGGGGTGTGTGTCAGGAAAGGAATGATGATGAGGAGAGAGAGAGAGAGAGAGAGAGAGAGAGAGAGAGAGAGAGAGAGAGAGACTTTAAGGAACTGGTTCCTGTAGAGTCTGGCAAGTCCAAAACCAGCAGGGTGCACCAGCAGGCTGGAGACTCAGGGAAGAAGTTTGCTGCCAGAATTTTTATTCCCTCTGGAGAAGTCTTTTTTTTTTTTAATTAAGAATTTCAGTTGATTGGATGAGTCTCATCCACATTATGGTAGTTAATCTGCTTTATACCATGTCTACTGATTTAAATATTTTCATCTTACTGGTAAAAATACCTTCACAGAAACATCTAGAATATTTGACCAAATATCTGGGTACTGCGGCCCCGCCAACATGACACATGAACTTCACCATCACAGTGGGTCTTGGCTGAGCTCAGCAGGGTAGGTAAGGAAGTGGGGACGCTTCATACCTTAGGTCAGCAGGAAAAATCAAAGCCAGGACTAGATCAGGCAGATTAAGGTCATAGCTCGATAATTCATCGGCACAAAGAGAAAGCAGGGTTGCCTGCTGGAATGCCCTCAGTCACAGGGTAGCAGGTGTGCTTGTCGTTAGTAACAACAGGTGGTCAGCATTTGTAGGACTGGGAAAAGCCCATGGTAGAAGAGGGCGCAGGAAATGGAATGAGACCACAGAGAAAGTTGCCCAGAAGCCATGGGGGAGAGAAGCACAGAGGTCGGTCAAAGTGGCATCTCACTCATTCCAGTCACCTATTTCTCAAGTATTCATAGCTACAAGGATTTCTGCTTCATGTACCCTTATCTTTTTGTGTTTGTGGGTGATTTTTTAAATATATTTTTATTGATTCAGAGAGGTAGGGAGAGGGAGAGATAGAAACATCAACCATGAGAGAGAACCATTGATTGGCTGCCTCCTGCACACTCTTCTCTCCCCACCGTCCCCCTCCTCACCCCCACTGGGGATCAAGCTTGCAACCCAGGCATGTGCCCTGACTAGGAACTGAACCATAACCTCTTGGGTCGACACTTAACTACTGAGCCATGCTGGCGGGGCTACTATTATCTTGACCCACACAAGATAACATCAGAATCTGGATGGGAAGGTAAACGTTTCTGTCCTACTTTTGCCCATTTTCCCAGAGAATATGAAGCAATGGTTGTGCAAATGGTTTGAGGCCAGAGAGTAACCAGGAGCAGACAGAGCCAACTCTGAAAGTATGGGGAAGGAATGTCACCGTGGGTCCTGGTATGGAGAACTGTAGTTTTATAATACAATCAGCATTTAAATCAAGAAACAACTCTTGCATTGAGAGAAAGGGACATCTTTGCAATACTAAGTTAGGAATAGCAAAATCATTTGTCAGTGGATTGAGGGGCATGGATGGAAACTCTCGTGACTCATTTCCTTTCGTTTTTAAGTTTTGAGAAGGTGAAACTGCATTTCTGAAGCATCCGTAGATGACAAGTTGCATGCAGTGGTCAGCTTACACTAGTAGAAGGGGAGTCTACACGGGTCACTGAGCAGGTTTCTATAATTGTCATGCCCCCCAGCTCAAAGTGACCAGTCAAATCATCCACCTGACCCTAAAAAAATGTAAATGTCAGGAAAATGGGATCTTCATCCTTAAATAGAGCCTATTAATTTCAGAGAGAATGTAACATCTTTTGACCATTGAGTAAACCAAGTGATAAGAGGATTTTCAGTTTCTTCTATTTTTCTTGTTTGGCAATGAAAGAGATAGAAAAATAACAACTGTCCGTTGCTATTTGGCAAGTTTCTGCATTGTCAGATTAAGTACCTATTTATCTGTGTATGTTTTTAATTATATCTTTAAATTCTCAATCCAGATTTTCATTCTGTAGGATGATGACAAATCACCATTGACTTGGGTCTTTATGTGAGTGTATGCAATAATCTTAGTCAGGATTTTCAGTGGTATATAGTTGACATTCCTGAAAGATCTTTCAGTTAATTTCTTCAACTTTGAAAGCCAGAGACACTCAAGGGTACTAAGCAAATTGTGGGCACCACTTTCTTTAAACATCTTTTATATGTTAAATTTAAATAGAAGTATTTAAATTGTTTTAAAAAAAATTGAGCAAGAAATATTACAGCTGGGAGGACTGGGCAGTGTGGAGGAGGAAGGCCAGGAGAGGGGAAATGAAATATAAAGAGTACCACTGAAGTAGCTGAAAGGACCTTTTAGTTGTGGGAAATTTTTGTTTTAATCAGGGGATTTGGAAGACGACAAAACAGAAGCTGAACAGACCTCTGAATAGAAGAGTAGAAATGCAGGGGCTTCCTGAAAGGGAGGCTGTGGCTGCAACTCGAGCATTTTCCTGGGAGAACCATTAAAAACGATGAACATCTGATGGAAGGCCAGGAGTAGGGAAGAGCGTGTAGGAGCTCAGGGGAAGGAGAGAAGCAGAATTAACTCAAGGAAGCAGCTTCATCTTTTAAGTAGGACAGAGTGGCACTGCTCCTGCGCAGTGTGCCTGTGATTTGCTAACTCTCTTGTAAACTTTACTCACGATTCCCACATTGCTCTGTGGGGCAGAGTCCTTTTGATGGCTCCCATGGAAATGAGAGTGAGGATTTGAGCCAGACTTTACCGTCAGACTGAGGTTCAGGAAGAAGGCCCGCCCCTCCTCCTGGGGATGACAGAGCGGGTAAGACTTACAGGAGCCCTTGCTGACAGCCTGGGTTTCATCCCAGCTGAGCCTTTTCACTTACCACCTTTGTCAATGAGGTTTGTTCTTTTTAGGCAAAGAGGAAATTAAGCATAACCAAAGAACACCAGGAAATGAGAACTGCGTTGCCTAGGCCCTGACTGCCTTCACAGTCGTTAGGGAAAATGGAGCCTGCTGCTATGAGTGCCCAGAATTCCTGGATTATGGAAAAAGAAAAAATGATTTTGAGAATACTTTTCTTACATTTAATTCTATGTAAAAAGTCTCATTTCTGGAGCAATTTAATCCATGCTTCATCATATACAAAAGATATGAAACTATGCTGCTTTCAGGAGAATCCTCTGAGGTTTTGCGGGTTTGTAGGCTTGTTTTGTTTTTAAGTTTATAGCCTTCACATTACAAACTAGTGAACTCTCCCCGGGGGAGTCCCGTTTTCTCTCCTCATTGCTAAGTTTTCTGCTTCCGCTTATGAAACACAGGCTGGGGAAGAGATTCGGTGTGACATGTTACGCAGCTTGTAGCAACATCCCCACAATGGTGATTGTCAGCCCTCATTTTTTATAACGACTTTGCTTAAAAAGGACAAGTTTTGTTACAAGTATTATTCTCTTCTACTCTCAAGGCTTTTTCCCATTTCAGATTTTGTTGGCAAACCTATAATCTCAGTGAAGTACCTTTATGCAGGTTCCTATGTAGGCCTTTGTTTGCAGTGACTTCACTACCAATTCAAAGCCGACATACTCAACATTGGATCGGCCAGGTATTTTCCCTCAAACTTTATTATAATAATTTTTTAAATATAGTTTTATTGATTTCAGAGAAGAAGGGAGAGGGAGATAGAAACATCACTGATGAAAGAGAATCATTGATCAGCTGCCTCCCACACACTGGGGATCGAGGCAACAGGGCATGTACCCTGACCTGGAATCGAACTATGACCTCCTACCTCATAGGTCGATGCTCAACCACTGAGACACACCCACTGGGCATAATTTTAAGACCTCTAATCTGGTCTGGCCAGTGTAGTTCAGTGGTGGGGTGGTTTTGTTTTTTTTTAACCATAATTGTTCTATTGACTTTTTTTATTTGGTTCGCAATACAGGAGGATACTTTGTGGAGTATATACAGGGGCACACATTTTTGCTTTTGCCTTAGGGTTCAATGGATTCAGCACAAACAGAACTAAGTCTTGCTAAAAGCACCTTCCATAAGCAGAACTGCTCTTAAAAATTTGTCCAACAGCTGGTGCCAGATAGCAAAGTAGAGGTAAAACAGTCTAAACAGAAACATAAACCGTATAGACAGGGTATCTATAAGGTTGACAAGAGGATTTGTTGCAAATCACACAAGCATTATGTTGGAAGAGAAATGTATTAATTTTTCCATGCATTTGTCGAAATATAAATTCTTTTCACTGGGGTTCTAGAGTCAGCTTTTTATTTCCCCTTCCCTAATGACTCAGCCAGTCTATCTAAGATTATAGGCTCTGATATGGCCTGACCTGGAAAACGCTGGCTGCCACATGCCTTGCCTGGGCCTGGTGATTCTGCTGCTTCCTGTCTGCTTGCCCATCCCAGCTGCATCCTGGGCCCCCGAGCTCTCTGCCCACTGCATCTCCTCTGCCAGGCCCAGCATTTCAATGTCCTTTTTGGTGGGAAGGTTCCCTTCTTTAGTTGACCCATAGCAATCAGAATCTAACAAACAAACAAAAAAACAAAGAAACTACTTCAGGCATGAGATTGCCATTTTTATAGGTCAAACAGTTGATTATCGGCAATTTTTAATGGTTCAAACTATTGTTTAAGAGAGAGAGAGAGATTGATATGAGAGGCAAACATCAATTGATTGCCTTCCTGACCTAGGTATGTGCCTAGAGAATTGAATGCAGGGAATGGGTTAGTGAGCTGGAGGAGGATCTCACCAGCCAAACAGGAAAGAGAGCTCCCAGAGATGAGGAAGAGCAGGCGCTACCACCACTCGGCCATGAGAGACAGGAGAAGGAGAAGGTGTTACCAGCATCCAGGGGGCAGCTCCCTGAGGAAAGCTGAAGCCTGGAGCGCCTATCCAGAGGGAACCAGAGACAGAGAAGATGAACTGTTGCCGGAAGAGAGTCTTGAGGCACACAGGGAGGAGGATAAATAGCCCCACTCTTTTCTACCCCTGCCCACCAATGCTCACGCTGACCAAACCTAGCCAGAAAGCAGATGGTTCAGAGGCCTTGCAAATGCAACCTACAGGAATCACCCTCTGCCCCCACGTCCCTAGAACTGAGCAAAAGGAAGAGCAAGAGCTGCCTGAGGGAAACCAAGCCCAGCTCAGAGCCCATCTCATTAAGGGCAAGTAGCAATATGCGTTTGTAGTGACAACACGAAACATGGCTCACCTGGCAGCAACCGAGAGCTCTTGCTATCCAACCACTTCATTTCCAGTTTGTGAGAGCCACCGCACACAGGTCTTTACACTTCAAAAATATTCCCTTACTGTTCGCACTGCATTAACAACAAGAGGCTTTCTCCCTATGTGTTCAGTAACTTAAAAGTTGCTACAGAATTGTTTGCTTTCCCAGGAAAGCAAATATCTCTTTGTATACCTAAATCTATCAGTTATAGTTATCAATTCTGAAAATACATATTTATAAATTATAGTTATCCATCTTAGTTGCCCTTGAATTGAAGCAATCTCACTTTCTATGAGAGAAAGAGAGAGAGAGAGAGAAAGAGAGAGAGAGAGAGAGAGATCAATGTGAGAGGCAAGCATCAATTAATTGCCTCCCTGACATAGGTATGTGCCCTAACTAGGAATCAAACCTGCAGAGAGAGAGAGAGAGAGAGAGTGTATGTGTGTGTGTGTGTGTGTGTGTGTGTGTGTGTGTGTGTGTGTGTGTATGTACAGGACAACACCCCAACCTACTGAGCCACTCGGTCTGGGCACACTCTCCATGATCTTGTTTGCCTCTGCTCCAGTCAGACAAATGGATGGAGGGATGGGTGATAGGAGGTGGACCAATGTTAATGATAATGATGATGCCCTGGATTTTAAATATGGGGATGCTCCAGCATTGTTTTTGGTGGCAGTGAGAATCATAGAGTGCTATGGCTGGTGCAGGGTCATGGATACAAAATGTGAACCTCATCAGTGTAATACTTTATCTTCTCACCATGGTGAAAATGTTCAATTAAAAGTAAAAGAAATGATTTGCTCAAAAAGATAGCAATGCTTCGGGCATTCTTCATGACAGGTAAGGAGAGTTCGAATATATTTTCTTTATTCAGATAGCAAATAATAAACTCTCACATGAATTATTCAGGATTTCTTCTTAATGTTCACATCCCCTATGCTTTCAGCCTTAGCAGGATGCTACAAATCTTACCCCTATACCACCTACACTGGCCGATGGAATTGAGTTTTTTAATAGCTTAATGTTATGATTTATTTAGATATGGTTCATTACTCTTAATAAATCATGCAGATTCTTCAAAATCTTTCATTACTCTTAATAAATCTTGCAGATTCCTCAAAATCTTGTGTAAACTTAAAGCAGATGAAATATTATACTTTAGATACAATTGACAATATCAAGAGCTTGAAACTAACCAGGCATCTAATGCACTAAAGGCAGTGCAAGTGCTTTTTGAAAACCACCCAAGGATCAGTGGGGCTTAGAAATTTGAATTTGAAATAATTCCATCTGGCACTATTCATGTATCCCCCCCCAAAAAAAGTTCATGCTTCCAAACTATCTTTTAAAAACAGAAATTTAGAAACAGACTCTTGCATTCTTCTCTTTGCACACAATGATTCCCTCAGATAGCTGATAGAATATGATGAAATCCAGAAATAACCTCAAAATGTGTATTTTCAGAACCAACTGTTAGCATGTATTGAGGCAGGAAGGAGTTGTTTTTAAGTGGCTGAGATACAAATATCTCTTGCAACCATAACTTGGCAAGAGCCACTAAAAACTATCATACTGGTGCCCTCCCTGTGAGGGATTTATATTCCATTAAGAAATAAGCAAAGCAAGATGTTAACCAGCTGGGATTGACAACATCCTGGAAATTCAAACATGTGTTTTAACATGTATTTGCTTTTTTAACAAGTTCTATAGATATACAGCAGAAAATGTCATATTTTTTCCAAAGTGGCATTTATTGATATAAAAAGCATTTTAAATGTCAAATGGAAGAACTTTCCTAAAGGAACTTCAATGTGACCACATTACAGATTTCTTCCTCTTCAGAGTTCAAAGCTACTGCCTAAAGTTGACTTTTTTCGCCTTTAATTAGATTCATTTTATTATTTTAAAAATACATTTTTATTGATTTCACAGAGGAAGGGAGAGGGAGAGGAAGAGAGCAATAGAAACATCAACGATGAGAGAGAATCATGTATCAGCTGCCTCCTGCATGCCCCATACTTGGGAGCAAGCTGCAACCGGGCATGTGTCCATGACTGGAACCAAACCCGGGACTCTTCAGTCTACAGGCCGACACTGTCCCCTGAGCCAAACCAGCTAGGGCTAATTACATTCATTTTAAAGAAGAGCTCCCCTTTTATGGACTTCAACAGAGTTTGGTGTTTAACATAAATGCCCTTAACTCTTCTTGACCCAACTCTTTATCAGCAAAATATAAGAGGTAAGAGGCGCCTGTGGATAAAGAAGGAACTAGGAGCGTTTCGGGCAGGAGAACGTGTTTCACAGCCTCTTCTGGGGCAGATCCAGGCTCAGCTGCATCACTGTACTTCAGTCGATATGTACTTTCCCACAACAAACTGGAAAACCCATCTCTCTCTGCCCATACTCTCAGACCTCTCCTGGGCGCAGAATCGCTGGAGAGGTTGTTAAACAGATTGCTGGGCCCTTCCCCTAGAGTTTCTGACTCACTGGGCCTAGGGTGGGGCAAAATCCATTTCTAACAAACTTCCAGGAGATTTTAAGGCTCCGGCACATTAAAAAAAAAACCACTGCTCTGCAGCGATGGAGGCCACTATAACTTACATTCATTTAACATTTTCAAAGCTCCTTCATGCCTGTTTATGTAATTAACTGGGTTCTCCCAGCACACCATGAAATGCACAGGATAGCTGCTACTCTCTCCGTTTCCTAAATAATAACTGAGAAGCACTGAGTCTCCTCCCCCGCTATCGTCCCTGTCACAAAGGAAGACAACCACCATCAATGAAAGTGCCCCTCCCCAGGCTGGACACCTATCAGTCACCACGGATTTTTCTTCTCACACCACTCACATCCAGCCGCTGTCCAAATCAGGTTGACTTTACTGTCTCTCTTAATGGTTCTCTTGCTCCCTTCCATTTTTGAGGCTTTGCCTACAGGATGGGGCAAAAGTAGGTCTATAATTGTTTGAATGGAAAATAATACAATAATTAATCATTGATAATACAAGAATAAACTGTGCTTCGTGTAATCACAACTGTAAACTTACTTTTGCCTAACCCTGTATATTTTCCTCTTCCTGATAACCTAGCTATTCACGTTTTAAAATTTCTGGGGAAATGTTTCCCAGGATTTGGTATGATATTAAGTCAGGATGAGTAGACCTTTAATAAATACCTAATATAATTTGTTCTCTTTTTAGCATTTGAAAACCCGATTTCTCCTTCAAATTTACTCATTTTGTGGTCTTTTATTTTTTAAAGTCCGCATTCTGGAAGTGTGTGATTGTGTCTGAAACTATGTTGCTTGAAGCACACGGGCCATGGTCTTCGTGTGGGAACCTGAGCAGCTAATCCGCCAATGCACTGTGGAATCCCATGCCCATTTCTCATACTGTATTCAACCTGCTTATTCTTCTCACAAGCACCGTGGCTCCTCAGGCTTTCCATTTCCACTTGGTTCATTATTTTCTGTGCCAGCCTCCTCAGGACCTGGGGTTTAAACAGGGTGAGCAGCTCTTGGGAGAAAATGTTTATTGCTAATAGTTGCAAATGCTCTTTAATTGTGAGTTTTTTCTGAGGAATGTAAACAGACTCACAACTGTGCAAATGCACTTGATGTAATTTTCCTTAACTCCCAAGGCCTGCAGTCTGCGTTTTCAATGTAAAAAGGCCCTCTGCCCCTTGCTTAGAGATGGTTCACGTCCCAGCTCGTGGACTCTCCCTAGCCGGGACCGATAGGGGCGACCTGTCAGCAGGCCTCCCGCTCCCACCCTTGAGGACAGTTACATCACCTGGGAAATGGGATTGGGTGGCTTCTCATTATTTAAGAGTGAAAGGCTGGCCCTCCCGTTTTGTATCACAGATTAACAGACCCACGTGGCCCCGATTGGCAGTGTCAAGGCTTGTGCTGAGTCAGCAGGCCCCTTCACCAGATGTCCTCCCCACCTCTTTCCTTCCAACTCCTCACAACACCTGTTAGATCCAGCATCTCTCTAAGCTACGTACCTGTTGTTCGTTGAGACCATGGGTGTATTGCCACAGTAACTAGATAGTCTTAAGTATCTCATCACCGGCACTGCATTAAGAGTTTATTCATCCTTCTATGATACTGTATCTGCACAGCAGAGGTGATAGCACCTCATAGTTTGCATGTGACCTTTAGGTATGATGACCTACACAGAAGGTGCCCAATAAATTGGAGCTACTGCCACATTTCAGCTATTATAAGCACCAAGGAAATCTTTCTCTTGTTCATTACTATTGTCCCAGTGCCTTACAAGTACCTGGCAGATGGTAGGTATTGGGTAATTCTGTTGAATGAAGGCAAGCATGCATACTGAATGAAAGCATGAAGCCCCTACAAAGAGGGAAACATGAACAGCATTTGGCTTTTTTGGAGAAATAAAATGGGATATGTTCCGAAAATTGAGTTTCAATGCTGAGCCCGTCATAAGTTAGTTGTGAGAAGGACTTATGGTTTTCTCAGCCTCGGATTCTTTAGCTGTAGATGGGGTGCAGTGCCTACCTGGCCTTTCTCAAAGGGCTGATAACAGGCAACTGTGCATAAAAATCTTTAAATGAGCATAGGGGAAAGAAAGCAATAGCACAATATGCCGGCGATGAGAGTGTGCACTGGGACCCATTAAAAGGAAGGACGGAGAAAGCACAAAAATGCATAACCTTGGATGCCAAGGCCCCCGGGTGCCGCAGATGAGCTGCCCTGCGTGTGAATGAGACAGAGGCAGGAGAGAGGGCCCTGACACAGCAACATAGGAAGCAGAGGAGAGAGAACCAGGACAAAGAGCAAAGAAAGTTTTATGGAGTATTTAAGTAACTGATGCTGCATCAGAGTGGGAAAAAGTTGGGTTAGATATGGGGAATAAGTTATAAATTTGTATGCAATTGTAAGTACCTTTTACAATCCTATATAATAAAGTCCTAATATAAAAATCGATCAAGCAGCAGAACAACCAGTCACTATGACGCACACTGACCCACCGGGGCAGATGCTCAAAGCAAGAGCTGTCCCCAACCAGAGCGTCTGCCCTCAGAGAGGGAGGAGACTGTCAAAGGCGGCAATGGAGGGAAGGGGGCCAGCAAGTGCCCAGACAGTCGCCTCCTGCAAATCAGCAGTCAAACATCCCCCCAAAACCCAGGCCAGACTGAGGGACACCCCCTCTCGCACGCCACCCCCCCTGTACAAATTTTGTACACTGGGCCTCTAGTAGATATTAAAACCTTTGAGGATCATTTTGGATGAAATATGTAGAAATACTTTGCAAGGTATAAGATGTCAGGAATAAAATTACTTGGTAATTTTTTTAGCTAAGCCATCTAATTAGTGAGCCATTCAAAACTTTGAGACTGGGAGTATTAACAACTCCTGCTCAACAAAAACTCAGTGTCTTCCCCATTGAAACAACTAAGAATGCCAAGAGATAGGGTGGAATGTCACAGCGCTTCACATGGTCCTATTGGACATTAGGGCTTTCGTCCACCTCAAATTCCTCATGGAATAAAGTAAGGCTTTAATAAATAAAATGTATGTTTAAGTCTTCAGCAATAATCTTAATGTGCCAATTTCCAAACAATTAGAAAAACTTTAAGAAGATATTAAGTCAACTTACAATCTCTTTCAGATAATTGGATCTTTCTTTATACCTTAAACCAGTGTTTCCCAAACTTTTGACATATGTGTACCCCTTCTATAATTTTCGTAACGCTGAGTACCCTTCGTCAAAAAATAAAATGGATGTATTTTAATAACAATCAAAATACATGTATTTTATTTTTTTGTACATACACAAAATAATAATAAACGAAAAATTCATACTAAAATATAAATAAAAGTTATATTATAAATAACATTTGCACACTGGACCATCTCAAGCCTCACAAGTCTGTCTTGACTTGACTCATGAGAACCTAGAATTAGGCACAGCTAAGCACGGTGCAGTGCATATCCCCACCAAACTCTGGTGCAACATGTATCCCCACCAAACTCTTCCCGTACCCCTGGGGGTACTCATACCACACTTTGGGAAACATTGCCTTAAACTAAAGGAATATTAATACACAGGCATTCTATCCGATATTTACTGTATGTTGTACATCTTCAAGAAGCAACTTGCCTTGGGCTTACCAAGACATTTTTATATACCACGCCTCCAAGTGCGTTGGTTCTCAACCCTGGCTGCACCTGGGCATCACCAAGCCACTGTTCAAACTCACACATGCAGGACCTTCCTGAGGGTCTCCAATCCTCTCGTTCAATTTGTCTGCAGAAGAGCCCAGATACTGGTAAGCTCCCCAGGATTCTAATATTCACTCAGGGAAGAGACTTTCTCAATCTTCTGATTCATGTTCTCCAAATATCTAAACTGAATTTTATTAACTGCTCTTACTAAATGTTAAGGAATACTTTTTTTAAGGGTAAAATCTTGGTTAAATAGAATCTTCAATGAAGACACGTTGAAGATTCTATTTAACTCATTAAGTAAATGAGGGAACCAGTGGGATGTTACAGTGGGTTAAAAGAGAACCCTAAAACAAATAAAATATAAGCCAGCAGTAGCAAACTACAGCCCAAGGGCCTAATCCAGCCTACTGCTGTTTCCCTGTAGCCAGCAAATGAAGTGTGGTTTTTACATTTCTAAATTGTTTAGGTTGAAAAAAATTAAAAAAATATGTTAATATTTTGTGACATGTGAAAACTATGTAAAGTTCAATTTCATCACCCATTAATAAAGTTTTAGTGGAACTCAGCCCTGCCTATGGTTACTTTAGAGCTATAACAGCATAGTTAAGTAATTGCAATAGAGACCATATTTACAATTTGCCTAAAATACTTACTATTTGGCCCTTTCAGAAAAAGTTTGCCAAACCCTGAGTCAGGCAATCAGGAATTCTGACTCAATTTGCAAATTGCTGCAAAACTGATCAAAATCCACTTAGCAGTAAAATATGACATTTGAAATGATGTCTTTCACAGGAGGAAAATCAATGGCCTCTTCATCAGTCAAAATTGCTTACATCTCTATGGACTAGAATTATTAAGTTTACCATTAATTTTCTATAGTCATGGGGTTATAAAATAGCCCAAAGACAATGAAAAGTAAAGAACTTTCTAAAATTACATAATCCCTAAACCTTATAAAATGGATTAAAGTAAAAGGAAATTTAAAAATTATCTCCTGCACAGTACCTAGAACATAACAGGTGCCAAATAAATTAGTTTCTTTCCATCTCACCCTCAATCTAGCTTCTCAAAGTTTTAAGACAAGGTTTTGCAGCTATAACCTTGTTGAAATACCTAACTAACTAGTAAGAAAGCATAATGATGTTCTCCAGGGCTTAGGAATTAAGTTTCTCACCAGGTTCAGTTTTAATCCAGATGTTATTTTAATGCTGTTAATAATAATAAAAATTTGGTATAAAATATTTTGCTCCTATGATGGCTCTGCTTAAGGCTTTTACTTAATATGTAGATACATTTGAAATTTTCCATTTATTCCAAGGAGCTATTTTTTTTATCTAAAGTTTACAAAAATCTAAAAATAACATCTGTGAGTAAAATGTTTTAAATGTATATAAATATAATTTAAGTAAGATGTATTTATGGCCGAAACCGGTTTGGCTCAGTGGATAGAGCATCAGCTTACGGACTGGAAGGTCCCTGGTTCGATTCCGGTCAAGGGCATGGACATTGGATGTGGGCATATCCCCTGTGGGGGGAGTGCAGGAGGCGGCTGGTCGATGTTTCTCTCTCATTGACATTTCTGGCTCTCTATCCCTCTCCTTTCCTCTCTGTAAAAAAATCAATAAAATATATATATTTTTAAAAAGATGTATTTATTTCATGAAGCAGAAGAAATAACATTGGAGATTTCAGCAACCTCAAACTTTATCCCCCACCAAATATATATATATATATATATATATATATATATATATATATATATATATATTATGTTGAGTGATTAAACAATATTCTTTTTTAATATAGTAATTACCACTATTTTTTAATAATATAATGTTCATTATATAAAATGTTAAAGGATGGAGAAAATTACTCAGAAAATAGGAAAATAAAATGTTGCTACTTAGAAATAACTAAATGACATCTATCATTCCGGATGTCTCTCAAAACATTTTAAAAGATAGGCTACTAGAAATACTTTCATAAACAAAGAATTTTTCTATAATACCATTCTAAATATGGATTACACTTAACTTTACTTGGTTTTTAATAGAAGAAGAAAAAACCTAAAATGGCACTTAAGAAATTGCTGATTTTCAGATAAATATTTCCTTACTTTATGAGATATTCCTTCTTAAAAGATCCCTAAAGTCTTGTAAGAAATATTACCTAAAAGTTTAATATGGAGTCATTATAATTTATGCTCTACGTATCGATGTTAGGCAGCTCTTTTGATGTATTCCTATGGAAGTTAAAATTATCAGAACACTTTTAATCCAACCATCTTCACTCTCCCACACCCCAAGTGTTGGTAATTAGGTGAGTATTTTAACATTGTCAAGGTTTATAAATTTAAAATTGGTTCTGCAACCATAACTCTTCAGCTTCTTGGACAGATTTCCACATTTAAATCGATTTAGGGCTCGCTCTCAAGCCTTCTACCACAGCTTGTACATTCCAGAGGCCTCTGTTTTGATTTATCTTTCAGTCAAGTGGAATCTGTCATCAGATAATTATTTCAACAGGGCTCATGGGCACCGAAGCTCCTGAGGGCTTGGCTACTAAAAGGAAAACTATTTCTCTATTCAGAACACTTCTGATATCCAAGGTGTAGGGTTTGGTTTGGGGTGTGTTTTTTTTTTGTTTTTTGTTTTTTTGGTTTTTTTGGTTTTTTTGGTTTTTTGTTTTTGTGTGTGGTTTTTTGTTTGTTTGTTTGTTTGTTTGTTTGTTTGTTTGGGGTTTTTTGGTGTGGGTTTTTTTGTTGTTGTTGTTGCTTGTTTGTTTTCATATAAACCAATGTTCCAATTATCTAGCCACCAACTGGGAGCAGGCACAAACCTCACAGGTAAAGAGCTCAGTTCTACAAGTCTGTCCAGATGTTGGTCACAAGTCCCAGGCTGTCACTTGCCTGATCAGTCACTATAAATTGGGGTTCCCGGTTTCTATGAGGCACCTGAGAGACTGGCTCCAAATCACCAGCTCTGAGAGCCACAGGGGCTCGGCCTTCACAAGTCCCTGGAAGCACAGAAACCAAAGAGGGCGTTTCAAATGGTTACTCAGTGACTTCCCATGGCCATAGCCCAGGCCCAGCATGGAGGGAGCGGGCAAACATGCATAGCTCCAGCCCGGCTGGTGTGGCTCAGTGGTTGAGATTCCGACCCATGAACTAAGAGGTCATGGTTCTTTTCCTGGTCGGGGCACATGCCTGGGTTCCAGGCTCAATCCCCAGTAGGATGTGAGCAGGAAGCAGCTGATCGATGATTCTCTCTCATCATTGATGTTTCTATCTCTCTCTCTCCCTCTCCCTTCCTCTCTCTGAAATCAATAAAAAGTTGTTTGTTTTTTAATGCACAGCTCCCAGTTTCTCCCTGGAATGGGTTTGACTGCATACTTTCCTAGTTACTGCCCCAAAATCAGAAATTTAGGAGCTCTGTGTCAGGAACTGGAGCCAAAGACCAAATACTTATACATGAGGGAGGATAGAGGTAGGAGGGAATAGCAGGGATGGGTAGCAAAAAATAGGATTACAGTTGAGAATATGGGAAAGTTTATTATTTATTAATTATTGCATTATTTTTCAGGTGAACAACTGTAGACCTACTTTTGTCCCATCCTGTACATATTACTTCAGAGCTACTTACTACCTGTAACTTTCAAATATATATGTAGGATAACTTGACTTGTAGAGCTGCTTACTCTGCCATTTTCGGCGCTGCCCCTCTATTATTCCTTAGAACTGCATTTGAATATAAAATTGTCTCAAAATAAAACATTTCATTTTTTTAAGTCAAATCATATTAAAGTGTTCTGACACATACAGCCTATCTCACACCTCCCCACTGTGCAGCCCCACTTACATAACATAGTGCCTTTTGATCCCTTTAGCTATTTCTTGTGGCATTTGCTCTCCCATATTTCTCAGAAATATGTATATTTTGCATTATCAGTCTCCTGTATTATTTGAGTTTTTATTATTTTAAATAAGGATTTAAGTTACTTATAATACTATCTCTTCTCAATGTGGTGATAACTGATATTAAATCAATAGTCAGTGCCTACATTACATATCACAGTTGACCTATTTGCTCTATGTTTCCTTTCTGTTTTCCTGGAGTTAATGTCTGTTTTACTTCTTTCTTTTCTTTCATTTACTTAGTTTCTTCGTACTTGAGCCAATTCTTCCCAAATTTTTTATTTTAGTTTTCCAGTATAGTTTTCTACATCAGGTTACTTACCACTTCCAATTTTTAGAGACCTCTCTTTCTCTCTGGACTCCTACTCTTTAGGTTTTTTTGGACAGCTGTCACCTGAGACTTCCCTTTGCTATCATCCCTAGAATTTCCTTTCTCCTGAGTTGGAGTCCCAGATCCCTCAATCTCAAGCCTTCTCTCTCTGGGCTTATTCTTTTGCTCTGTGGGGCACACTCTCCAGCAGTTTTGTCAAGTTAAAAATCTGGTACAATTTGAGCATTGCATATACCTGTCTCTTGAGACTAATCTAATTTTAACTAGCTGCCTTTTACACCTGGGTTAACTAACTCCCTAAGATACCCCTTCACCATCTTCCTGGATATTTCCCTAACTTATTTTCAGTATCCCATTTCTTCCTATCTCTTGGTTTACCCTTTCAGGTAAACACATTCTAGCAAAGACTTCCTGGGAGGAATTTGTTGAGACTGTGCTTGAAATATCTTTAGTCACTCTCACACTTGGATTGATAGTATAGAACTCCATTATAGCCATGCTGCTCTCCCAGCTGTCCCCGGAACATGAAAGATATGCTTCCTTAGCTTGCTCATCTGCATTTACTGTGTGGCTAAACTCTCTCACCTCCTTCAGGTCTTGCTCAAATACTATACATATACTCATAATTGTCCACCCAGAAATCCCAGCCACTTCCCTGCTTCCTTTTACCTCCAGAGCACCTATCGCAATGTGGTATACTATATATTTCCCTTGGTTTATTTTTATTTATCCCAACACCTGGAACAGTGCCTGGCACGTAGTAGGCTATCAATTCACTTGTTGAATGAATGAATAATAAACACTTGTTCTATCCCTATAATATGCCAAAAAGGAAGAAGATAATTTTCTTATGATAAGAATAGATCCATTTAATATATAATTAAGAATTTGCGGAAGACAACAAGATGGCGGCAGAGGTAAAAGCCTAACTGCAGCCGCACTCAACAATTTCAAAAAATACAACTAAAATATAGAGTGGACACTATCCAGAACTACAGGAAAGTTGACTGACTGGGAATTCTACAACTAGAAGGAAAGAGAAAACCAGAAGGAAAACCAGAGGAGCTGTAAAAGCCTAAGGTACGGAGGCGCGGTGCGCGTGCGGGGAGAGGACGGAGCCGGAGAGGAGGGGCGGCTGAGTTCCTGGCTGGCGTTCCCTAGCGGGAAGGAGATAAAAGCTCTGGACTGTGCTGAACCCCAACTCCGACTGCACTGAACCCCAGTTCTGGGCGAGACCCTGGGGTCCAGGCTCATACAGAGGGAAACTGGGCTGTAAGGCGGAAGCTCAGTGGAGCAGCGGCGAAAGGCAGAGCCCCGGAGTCGCGCACATTGCGCGCAGAGGAGGGACTGTTCCCTGAGCTGCTGAATTGCCCCAGCGGGAAGGACTCAAAAGCTCAGGACTGTGCTGAGCCCCAGTTCTGACTGCACTGAACCCCAGTCCTGGGCAAGACCCTCGGGCCCCAGCCTCATACAGGGGGAATCTGGGCTGTAAGACAGAAGCTCAGGGGAGCAGCGAGAAAGGCAGAACTCCGGAGTCGTGCAAATTGCGCGCACAGAGGACAGACTGTTGTTTGGGCCGCGAGATCGCCCTGGCAGGAAGGAGACATAAGCTCCGGACTGTGCTTAACCCCACTTCCAACTGCTCTGAACCCCAGTTGTGGGCTTGTTGGAGGAGAGACTACACTGTCTGGTAGCGGGCGAAGCTCTAGGGTGCCTTTCTCTCAGAGGTGCTTGCAGCAAGTACCAAAGGACACTGAGGTACACTGAGACTCAGGAACCTCCGAGGGCGGGGCTAACCGGAAGCCAAGGCTGTAGGCTCCACCCTGAAACTCCGCCCCATCCAAGCTGAACTCAGAGAGGTTTTTGCAGGTTTCCAAGTCTAGTGGAATTAGGTTGTCTCCTGGCATAGACACAGCTGATCCTCCCAACCTACCTACTCAGGGGAGCAGCGAAAATGCCGAAACGAGGAAACAGATCACAAACGAAAGAAATGGAGGACAAAAAGCGACTGGATATAGAGTTCAAAACCACGCTTATAAGGTTGTTCAACAATCTCTTAGAAAAGGCCGATAAAATAAATGAGACCTATGAGGATATGATAAGGGATCAACAAGAAATAATAAAGGGTCAACTAGAAATAAAGAATACAATCTCTGAAATAAATAATATTATACAGAGTCCTAAAAATAGATTGGAAGATTGCAAGAATCAAGTCCAAGAGTTGGAACACAAAGAGCCAGAAGACACTCCCCCGCAGAAGCAAGAAGACAAGAGAATCCAGAAAGTTGAAGATGGTGTGAGAAACCTCTGGGACAACTTCAAGCGAACCAACATCAGAATTATGGGCATCCCAGAAGATGACAGAGAGCAAGATACTGAAAACATATTGAAAGAAATAGTGACAGAAAACTTCCCCCACCTGGGGAAAGAAATAGACTTACACGTACAGGAAGCACACAGAACCCCAAACAAAAGGAATCCAAAAAGAACCACACCAAGACACATCATAATTAAAATTCCAAGAGCTAAAGACAAAGAGAGAATATTAAAAGCAGCAAGACAAAAGCAGGTAGTTACCTATAAAGGGGCACCCATACGACTGTCAGCTGATTTCTCAACAGAAACCATGCAGGCCAGACGGGAATGGCAAGAAATATTCAAGGTGATGAATACCAAGAACCTACAGCCAAAAATACTCTACCCAGCAAAGCTATCACTCAGAATCGAAGGCCAGATAAAGAGCTTCACAAATAAATTTAAGCTAAAGGAATTCATCACTGCCAAGCCAGAATTATATGAATTGCTAAAAGGGGTTCTTTAGGAAGAGGAAGAAAATAAAGATAAAAATTATGAACAAACATGTAACTATCAACAACAAGTGAGTCTAAAAACCAAGGGAAGTAAAAATCATGATGAACAATATTAACTGGTGAATATAATAGAATCAGAGGTATGGAAGGGGAGTGGACTGATGATTCTTGGGGAAATGGGGAGTGGAGCGGGGCGGGAAGAGACTGAACATAAACTGCAACTATGGATGAGGACATTGGGGGATGGGGAAAGGGCAGAGAACTGAATGGAAACTTGGTATAGGGGAGCAATGGGGGGGGGGGGAAATGAGGAACATTTGTAATAATATGAAAAATAAAGATTTATTGAAAAAAAAAAAAAAAAGAATTTGCTGCTGAAAACCGGTTTGGCTCAGTGGTAGAGCGTCGGTCTGCGGACTGAAGGGTCCCGGGTTCGATTCCGGTCAAGGGCATGTACATTGGTTGTGGGCACATCCCCGGTAGGGGGTGTGCAAGAGGCAGCTGGTCGATGTTTCTCTCTCATCGACGTTTCTAGCTCTCTATCTCTCTCTCTTCCGCTCTGTATCAATAAAATATATTTTTTTAAAGAATTTGCTGATCATGACACTTGAAAATAGAGATAAGATTTTGGAATCTTTTCCTTTCAGATTTTTAAACATAAAATAGGTGACCATTTGATGCTTATGATGTAGTGTATATATGTGTATATTTGACCCTTTCTGGCAGAATTTAAAATAGCCTTTCATCGGCACTTGTCCTTCACACCTTGCTCATCTTCTACCTGGCTTTCCTCTGTCTACTAGTGGGGCCTTTGCTTTTTGATGGGCCCTGCCCAGAGCATGTCCATGGTAGCCTTCTACTCTATCCCCAACATCTGGGCTTTTAATCACCACCCCATAATACACACATATAAACATACCTCACAGGAACCACACACACACATATTTTGAACAAATTAGCTAACAAGTTAAGTTATCCTGAGACTGTTTCTACTGCATACCTCATAATGAAATAAATGGCCTTGGTCTTTAGGATAAAAAACTTCATGCCCAAATGACCCGTGTCACTGCCGTACCTAATTTGTACATAAGCATCTGATGAAAATGTAATTACTTAAAACACACGTATAACTAGTGGTAAGATTTAGATGATAATTTTATTTCAAAGGAAATGCTGATGGCCTGGTAGTTTTAATATCAAACCAAGAAGGAGTAGGAGTCTTTTCAAATCACATTAAATAGGGCCGCTGGATTCGGCAAAGAAAAATACAAGGTACCAAGTTAAATCTGACTTTCAGATAAGCCACAATTAATATTTTAGTATGTGTGTTCCAGTGGGAATCCTATATTTTATCTAACAACCCGACATCTCAATAGCCAACTGCTCTTATCAGGAAAATAACTTGGACAGGTTTATTTTGGATGTGAATGATTAATGTTAAGATGCCACAGGGTTAGAAATTCATTTTTATTGGTTCATGACATAATAAGGGAACTATTTAATCTGGCTAATGACAGACTGGGTGGTTTTAACAACAGAACTTTACTTGTCACTATTCTGAAAGCTTGGAATTTCAAGATCAAGTTGCCAGCTATTTCCTGGTGGGGACCCTCTTTCTGAGGGCCGTCTTGCTGTGTCCTCACATGACAAGGAGAAAGGGAAATAGAGAGCAAAAAAAGATCATCTCTCCCACATCTGTTCTTACAAAGGCTCTAATCCCAATAAAGAGGGCTCCATCCTCAGGCCCCAAATACTGTCACACTAAAGATTAGGGCTTCGCCGAAACCAGTTTGGCTCAGTGGTAGAGAATCGGTCTGCGGACTGAAAGGTCCCAGGTTTGATTCCGGTCAAGTGCATGTACATTGGTTGTGGGCACATCCCCAGTAGGAGATGTGCAAGAGGCAGCTGGTCGATGTTTCTCTCTCATCGACGTTTCTGGCTCTCTATCTCTCTCCCTTCCTCTCTGTAAAATATCAATAAAATATATTTTAAAAAAATAAAATAAAGATTAGGGCTTCAATATATGCATTGGGGAGGATACAAACATTCAGCTGCTGGCAATGGGTTTGAATAAAAGTTCAGTGTGAATGCAGAGAGATCTTGGCTGTTAGAAACATCATTTCTCACAGCTGACTGAATTATGGGTGAACACATTCAGGCACCTTTCCCAGGTTAGAGAAAAGAGGGTGCTTCTCTGAAAGCTACGTACAAGTCACCAACAGGCGGGTTTTATTTTAAGATATGATTCCATCTCTCGGAACTGTTTATCACTTAGAATTTCAGTTAGGGTGGTTGCTCTCTAGTAAATTAGCTGGCCGAGAGTCCAAAGATTATATCTGCACCCAGACAGTTCAT
The DNA here is from genome assembly GCA_963924515.1 of Vespertilio murinus. NCBI lineage: Eukaryota > Metazoa > Chordata > Mammalia > Chiroptera > Vespertilionidae > Vespertilio > Vespertilio murinus. The sequence continues at coordinate 144,123,548 of OZ004705.1, read as the reverse complement.
TCATCATGCTTAACATTTAGATTTCAGTACAGCTTTCCCACACATTTGCCAAAATGCCACTGAAGTAATCACAGAAAGCTCCCTGTTTTGATCTGCCTAATGCCTTAAATATTGTCAGTGGCCCTGGATGTAGGTTTATTGGAATATTTTAATAACCCACCAATCTCTTATCTGGTAGTTTCATTTAACCACTTTTCATAAACACTTATTGATTTTAATTTATCACCAAAGTGGGATTGGACTTCAGCAGTTCAATGTGTACTTACCTAATAAAGCAATGCAAAATGGTGGTAAAAAATTATGAAGGTACAACCTTGTAAAAGTGGTAAAACCTTTAAATATTATAAAATATTTAGCAAGTTGTATGTTGAATATAAAGTTCAAATTATATATGTAACCAACACCTTTACTCTTTCAATATCATTATGTAAATAGGCAAATTATTCAGTCAGATTATTCAGTTTTGGAAAAGCATAATTTAAATTTTAATTGTTAAAACCACCAGAATGGAATAACTAGGATACAAAAACAAAAACAAAAAAGTACAGGCTTGCGTGATTGGAAGGTAAATAAAATGTCTGACCCAAAGCTGCACAGCTAGGTGACTAGGAACTCCAGGTGGGGGTGTGGGATCCAGATCTAGTCAATGCCATTTGTGGTTGGGCGCCAGCTGACGACCTAGTCAGCTTTTACCACCTGGTTCCTAGATGTACTGTATCGGGCTGAGTATAATTCCAGAAATTCTGGGTAATTGGTCATCTTTCAGTCTCATGCATGTAGAAGTTTTGGGCCTGAATAAAATGGTTTCATAGGTTTAGACACAGGATTGCCTGCCCCTTTCCGTACCAATTTCTTATTTTTTAAAAAAATATGACATTAAGTAATCAGCATAAATGTTACTTTCTAAAAGTTAACTTTAACTTTGGAATTTTTTTTTCTGTTCTTCGGGGCAATGCTTGGATGTAATGAATTGATCTCAGGAGCTTTCTCCATGGACAGTTCTTCGTCCTCACCTGCTATGGCTCTGCCTCCATATTGGAAATGCTACCTTCCTTGGCTGCATCAAGCATCTTCTCTCTGGTTGATCAAAGTGCCACAGACATAAGGTCCACTAACCATCCCCGCTGATGATTATTCTGCCATCAGCCACTCAGCTCTGGAGATTTCACATTTGCCAGCATCTTCAGAAGACAGCAGGCTGAGGACAGGCAGCCAAGATATCGCCCGAGGCTTAGAAGGAATGGATCTGCCTAACTCTCCCACCTCCTCTGAGGTACCAGGATTCAGCGGATATGTTTCTACCCCAGACCGTATCTTGGAGAATACCACTCCCATCCCAGCCTTACAGTATATCTCCACCAGCTCGGGGCCATTGCCGCCGAGGGCCAGGAGCCAGTGGTGTTCTTCAGTCTGCATGTGGCTAGCATGCCCTCCGACCACCTGTTCAACCAGAGCTTCTGGAGTACCAAGCTCTGCAGCAACGATTCACACAGCCACTGAGTAGGCACTGCTTACTCTTCTCTGTGTCTCTTCTTTCTGCTGTTGTTGTTGTTGTTGTTGTTGTTACTTTATACTCTCATCACAGGCTGTCTTGCACAATCACAGGCTGGTTGGAAGAGGCGAGCCTCTGATGTGACGGTTGCTGAAGGCATTCAGCTGGAATGTTCAGATGGATTCAGATCCAAGAGGCAAGTGAATTCTCTGGTGGACACATGAGCAGACACTGACACCCAGACGACTCCTGGGAACAAACTTACCCTGAACAACCTTTCCGTATAGTTTTTTTTCCAATTTAGTTTTCCCAGGAATAATTCATAGCTACTCAAGTTCTGAACTTTAGATTTAAAAGCAGACTTTCCCCAAGTTACAATGTCGCTGTTTGCCAGCCGTCTGACCACAGGGCTCTAAGCTAGGAAGGTCCAGCACAGAGCAGGCCAAGAGCTCAGGTGTAAGCATTCTTTTTCAGTTCCCCCATCAGTTTTTGTTTTTAACTATAAAATGGTTAAATCATCCATGATCTCTAACAAAGAAAATGAGAAGATGAGCATGATGGCATATACCCATGATTATAAAACACGAACCCCCCCCTCCAAACTCACATTTGTTTTGTTTCTACATGTGGGATAAGAAATGCATGTACAGTAAAAAATGCTGAATTTCTGAAAATGACAGAAAAATATCTGTAAGCTTTACATAAGTTAAAATGTTATATAGATTAGAAACACATACAAACTAATTCTTCAAGTGAACTTTAAAGGAAGACTTTGTGCAATCTAACCTCCCACTACCACCCACAATGAGGTGAGCAGATAATTGGGAATGGAATCCCAGTGGACCTAGCACCAGTGTTTTCCTTAGTGTACATGCTAAGCTGCCATCATGAAGAAATCAACAACATAGTAACTTAAATAAGATACAAGTTCATTTCTCTTTCACTTGGTGGGTGGGACAGCTCCACTCTACACCATCCAGGGACTCACGTTCCTTCCATCTTGTAACTCTGTCAGCCCCTAGCGTGCTTCCTCATTCACACAGTCAAATCTGGGTCACCACTGCCGTCTCCACTTGTGAGAATGGGAAAGAGAAAAAGCTCAAGGCAAGCAATTTCCAAAGCAAGTGATACCAAAGTTGCCCATCTCTCTTTCATTCATATTCCATTGGTGGGCACTAGTCACGTGGCCACACCTTGCTGCAAGGAAAGCTGGGAAATGTGGTCTCTAGCTAGGCAGCCTCTTTTTCATTAAAAAAAAAAGAGGAGGACGGATTTTGGAGAAGGAGCAGCTAATCATTTGCACAGTAGGTGAAAACAGGGAATTCCCCCCAGAGCTAACTAAGACTCAGAGAATGAATTCAAAGTTAAGTAGGCAAAGTCATGAGAGCCTAAATTGGAAAAAGAAATTCCCAGCTCTGTGTAAAATTTCACTTCTTTCTTTCTTTCTTCTTTTTTTCTTTTCTTTTTTTTTTTTTTACAATGACCTTGGGGCAAGGGGAGTGTATAAGAATGGGCATCAGGGTCTTAGTCAAAATCCTGGTAAGGCACAGGGACAAAATCAAAGCCGGTGGGGGCCGCGCCTGGGAGGTGGCAGCCTGCACCGTATGCTCGCTGGCCCCATAGGCGCCAGCTCATGGATGAGTGGCTCACTCTCCGGCCCCGAACAAGGAAGGCGCTGCTGAGTTTCAAGCACTTCTGAAAAGAGATCTCAAGGACGATGTGGCTCACAAGAGGCAGGTGTGGAAGCCTGGGGGACATCGCCCTGGGGCTTACTTTCACGTTATCACAATATAGTTTGGAAAGGGCTCCTAGGGAACCACTTTCTCCTCTCCCTCGCCGTCCAGGTGAGGGCACTGAGGCACAGCCCAATGCCAAGTGTCGGCGAAGGTCACACAGCTGGCTGGGAGCAGTGCCAGGGCTGACTGCCAGTTCCCTGCTAGTTCCACCGCGGCCGCGTTTGTGTTGACCGTGAAACGTAGCCTGCAAAAACAGACAAGCTGATGCTTAAGCTGTTGTTTGTTTCAACGGGTCATTTCAGGCTGGTTGCTTCCAAACAGATAGCCCATTTACACAGGCGGAGGGCAGTCTGCTCCTGAGCTCCGTTTGGAACCTGTTTTTATTTACATGGATTTAAAAAAAAAAAAAAAAAAAGGCAAAAACCGAACTTGGCATTCCTGCTTTGCTGATAGCACAGGCCTGGGTTTTTGAAACCCTCTGTTCTCACGTTTCGTTCTGAACAACACCACTGCCCATCCATCTCAATACACAGACAGAAAGGTGGAAATGTGGGGCATAATCACGGCAAACAGATCATTAAGTAGCGGTGTGCTGGTCTCCCGTCGAGTCCAAACACACAGAAATAAACAAATAAGTGGAAATTTATGCCCCGGATAATGAGAAGTGAGTTTGAACGGAATTAGCAGCAGCTGGGCGCTTAGAACACGCTTTGGAGTAAAAACCATCTTTTGTTTGGCAGCTGGTTCCGTATCTCCCATCCAACCTTGCAGGGTTTAAGCAACTTGAAATACTTAACTTCAGACACGGGAGTGTGACGGTGAACGGCAAAACGAGGCTCGCTAAGTCGGTGCCCTACGACCTCCCCCAGGCCGTGCAGCGGGTCCTGGAGGGTTTCCGGTTTCCGTTCTGCTGCAGCCCAGCTACTTGGCATGGAAGCAGGCAGCCACTCTCTCAGCACTGAACCAGGTCAAAGAATTCAACTCAGGCGTAGGTGGGAGTGTGGGGAGTTTGTCTGTTTGTGTGCGCTGGCAGCTCGACCTCGAGGCCGCAAAAATCAAATTAGAACCACACTTGATAAAATAATCGTTTGGAATCTATGGGATCACCTTGTTCGAAAGGTAGAGTCCTAAGACACGCAGGATAAATTTTACCTGCAATCAAAAAGCTAATAACAAGTGCACTTCCTGCTTCAACCATCTGAGAGCTTTGATTTCCTGTCAGAGCAAAACTTTTGCAGAGTTGAAGAGATTTTTTTTTTTAAAAAAAATATATAGTCCCCAACCAAGCTAACTGACATTCTGCTAAAAGCCCAAAGCACCTTCTCAGGGAACTTGCAGCAACCTGGGGGATCCCTGCCTAGGAAAGCCGCCCGCCACAGTTAACTGTGGGAAGCACGTCTTCCTGGCACACACAGCTCGGGGTGAATCTGAACCAGCATCCTGAGGGCGGACATCATCATTCCCCCCAAATTCAATCTTGGAAGAAGGCCACGTCTCCCGTCATGAAAGAAAGAAGAAAATAATGTCCCTCCCGGTCTCTGCACCTTAGATGAGCTTCCGCCTCAGATCCAAACAGAGTTAGAGAGGAAGGAAACTCTTAAACGGTATGGGGCTCAGCCCAGAGCCACACAGTCAGAAAGCTCGCATTTGTTCGGGTAGGAAAGCTGGTATAATTACCACTGTCACCAGCTGTGCTCAAAGTGGGAGCTGAATCTCCCCCATCAGTTTCAAAGTTCTGGTTTTCCAAACAACTGCAGAAAGTTATGTGTTTGTGTTCTGTTTTGTGTCGTTCCCTGGAGGGCAGGGGTCCGAGGCTCCGCGTCCACGGCCAATGCAACCTGCCAGTCAGGCAGCCAACGGGGGCCTCCTGATAGGCTATGAATTAGTAAAGCGAATCTTGAACAGCTTGCTGCAGACTGACAATGAAGGCAGAGAGAAAGGCCCTGGGCAAAATCCAAACAAAAAGGCTCAATTGGGAGACACTTATCTTTCACGGAGCGAACCTCTGTGTGACTTTAAGAAAATTGCCTCCTACCTGGTAAACAGGTTCATTAAAATGACGGAGCGCCCTGAGGCACCAAACCTGGGCCTGTGTACCTCTGAACCGGGTGGCTCAGCAAGCCCGCTGGCTCGCCTAAGAAACCAAAGACCTCCTAAAGGCTAGTGAAATACTGCCTCTCCCCCTGGGAACCTCCTCAGGACTAGGAAGGAGCCAGGGGTCCTTGCCAGCTAAGACCTGGAGACGGGGTTTCTTCCATCAATTGAAAACGATACCAGGGGCGTGTACAGGGAGAACTTGGAAAGCTTGAGGGAGGTGAGGGCCAGCCGCCTCTTCCTCACTCCCTCCAGGAGCTCCATTCACTTAGAGACCCATCCCAGCTGCAGGAGGTGGTACATGGAGGGAGCCACCTTGCAGCAGGGAATAATGCGGGTGCTCCTGTGGGGACAGGCTCCTCAAAGTAGGCCCCCCTCAGGGTGCCTTAGGAAGGGATCTTGGTGATACTGGGGAAAAGCACAGAATGCCACTGCCCTTGGAGGGCTCCTGAGAGTGAATCCTGTGTGCTGACAGCAGCGCTGAATATTCACAGCTGGAAAATGGAAATAGTAACAGGTGTGAGGAGTAACTAAAATAATAGAGTTGTCCCTCCATATCTGCAGGGGGATTGGTTCCAGGACCCCCGAGGACATCAAAATTTAAAGATGCTCAAGTCCCTTATATAAAAATTGGGGCCCCGTGCACGAATTTGTGCACCTTGAAAGGAACTGTGGGCCGTGAGGCTGCAGTAGACATAGGGGTGGGTCTCGGCCCATCCTCTGTGCCTCCATCCATCCCTCCCACCACAGCCTCCGGTCCCCTGTCTGTAGCAGCCCCACTCCCGCTGCTGCTGCTCCCTCCAGCTGATGGCGCCAGCCCTGTTTGCACCAGATGAAGGTACAGACCTATTGGGGCTGGCGCCAGCAGTGGGTGCAAGTGGGGCCAACACTGTCAAAGTCCTCAAGGGCGATCAGAGCCAGCAGCCGCCCCTTGCACCCACTGTTTGCACCAAGCACCAGGTACTGGCAGTGGGTACAAGCAGTGGCTACAGCACTATCTACAGGTGCAAGCAGGGCCGACACTGGCAATGGGTACAAGCAGCAGCTCGGGCACCGGCAGTGGGAACAAGTGGAGCCGTTGCCGGCAGTGGGTGTGAAAGGCAGCTGCCAGCCCCAATCTCCCCTCAGGAGCAGGGGGAGGTAAGCAAGCCCTGAGGAGCGATCAGGACCAGCACTGGGTGCTGGCAGTGGGTGTGAGCAACTGCTCTGGTGCCAGCAGCGGGTGCGAGCACTGGGTGGGATCATGGCTTGCAGGAGCAAAGAATTTTCAGTAACCACCAGAGGCTTGCCCCGATGACAGCAACTGGTGCCCTGCCTGGGTCTGGTGCTCTCATCCACTTGCACCACCATCCCACCACAGCTGACGCCCGCCATGTTCCGTGCATGCCCCCTGGTGGTCGGCGCACAACATAGCGACCGGTTGTTTGTTTGTTCTGCTGTTTGGTCTATTTGCATATTATCCTTTTATTATATAGGATGGCTGGCATAGTGTTTGCCTATAACCTTGCACACCCTCCCATGTACTTTAAGCCATCCCTAGATTACTTACAATGCCCAATACAATGTAAATGCTATGTAAACACTTGTCATATTGTATTATTTAAAGAATAACGACAAGAAAAAAAAGACTGTATATGTTCGGAATAGATGCAACCACTGTAGGCAACAACATAACTTTTTTTTTTAATAAATCTTTATTGTTCATATTATTACAAATGTTCCTCATTCCCCCCCCCCAATTGCTCCCCTACACCAAGTTTCCATTCAATTCTCTGCCCTTTCCCCATCCCCCATTGTCCTCAACCATAGGTGCAGTTTATGTTCAGTCTCTTCCCGTCCCGCCCCATTCCCCCGAGAATCATCAGTCCACTCCCCTTCCATACCTCTGCTTCTATTATATTCACCAGTTAATATTGTTCATCATGATTTTTACTTCCCTTGGTTTTTAGACTCACTTGTTGATAGTTACGTGTTTGTTTATAATTTTTATCTTTATTTTCTTCCTCTTCCTAAAGAACCCCTTTTAGCAATTCATATAATTCTGGCTTGGCAGTGATGAATTCCTTTAGCTTAAATTTATTTGTGAAGCTCTTTATCTGGCCTTCGATTCTGAGTGATAACTTTGCTGGGTAGAGTATTTTTGGCTGTAGGTTCTTGTTGTTCATCACCTTGAATATTTCTTGCCATTCCCGTCTGGCCTGCATGGTTTCTGTTGAGAAATCAGCTGACAGTCGTATGGGTGCCCCTTTATAGGTAACTACCTGCTTTTGTCTTGCTGCTTTTAATATTCTCTCTTTGTCTTTAGCTCTTGGAATTTTAATTATGATGTGTCTTGGTGTGGTTCTTTTTGGATTCCTTTTGTTTGGGGTTCTGTGTGCTTCCTGGACGTGTAAGTCTATTTCTTTCACCAGGTGGGGGAAGTTTTCTGTCACTATTTCTTTCAATATGTTTTCAGTATCTTGCTCTCTGTCATCTTCTGGGATGCCCATAATTCTGATGTTGGTTCGCTTGAAGTTGTCCCAGAGTTTTCTTACATTATCTTCAACTTTCTGGATTCTCTTGTCTTCTTGCTTCTGTGGAGGAGTGTCCTCTGGCTCTTTGTGTTCCAAATCTTGGACTTGATCCTTGCAATCTTCCAATCTATTTTTAGGACTCTGTATAATATTATTTATTTCAGAGATTGTATGCTTTATTTCTAGTTGACCCTTCATTATTTCTTGTTGATCCCTTATCATATCCTCATAGGTCTCATTTATTTTATCGGCCTTTTCTAAGAGATTGTTGAACAACCTTATAAGCGTGGCTTTGAACTCTATATCCAGTCGCTTTTTGTCCTCCATTTCTTTCGTTTGTGATCTGTTTCCTCGTTTCGGCATTTTCGCTGCTTCCCTGAGTTGGTAGGTTGGGAGGATCAGCTGTGTCTATGCCAGCAGACAACCTTATTCCACTAGACTTGGAAACCTGCAAAAGCCGCTCTGAGTTCAGCTTGGATGGGGCAGAGTTTCTGGGTGGAGCTTACAGCCTTGGCTTCCGGTTAGCCCCGCCCTCGGAGGTTCCTGAGTCTCAGTGTTCCTCAGGGTCCTTTGGTACTCGCTGCAAGCACCTCTGAGAGAAAGGCACTCTAGAGTTTTGCCCACTACCAGACAGTGTAGTCTCTCCCCCAACAAGCCCACAACTGGGGTTCAGAGCAGTTGGAAGTGGGGTTAAGAACAGTCCGGAGCTTATGTCTCCTTCCCGCTAGGGCGATCTCGCAGCCCAAACAACAGTCTGTCCTCTGTGCGCGCAATGTGCGCGACTCAGGGGCTCTGCTTTTCACTCCCCTGAGCTTCTGTCTTACCGCCCAGATTCCCCCTGTATGAGGCTGGGGCCCGAGGTTCTTGCCCAGGACTGGGGTTCAGTGCAGTCAGAACTGGGGCTCAGCACAGTCCTGAGCTTTTGAGTCCTTCCCGCTGGGGCAATTCAGCAGCTTAGCGAACAGTCCCTCCTCTGCGCGCAATGTGCGCGACTCCGGGGCTCCGCCTTTCGCCGCCACTCCGCTGAGCTTCCGCCTTACAGCCCAGTTTCCCTCTGTGTGAGCCTGGGACCCCCGGGGTCTCGCCCAGAACTGGGGTTCAGTGCAGTCGGAGTTGGGGTTCAGCACAGTCCAGAGCTTTTATGTCCTTCCCGCAAGGGAACGCCAGCCAGGCACTCAGCCGCCCCTCCTCTCCGGCTCCGTCCTCTCCCCGCACACGCACCGTGTCTCTGTACCTTCGGCTTTTACAGCTCCTCTGGCTTTCCTTCTGGTTTTCTCTTTCCTTCTAGTTGTAGAATTTCCAGTCAGTCAACTTTCCTGTAGTTCTGGATAGTGTCCACTCTATATTTTAGTTGTATTTTTTGAAATTGTTGAGTGCGGCTGCAGTTAGGCTTTTACCTCTGCCGCCATCTTGTTGTCAACATAACTTTTTTAAAAAATATTTTCTATTCAAGATTGGTCGAATCTGTAAATGCAGAACCCATAGATATAGAGGGGACTGTATTTACAACACTTAACACAACTCTTAACAACTGCAGTTGACTAATATAAATGTTTAGTTATTGTGGCAACATCATCATTATTAACTTGACCAACAATCTGCGACCTGCATAGGGTACCAGTGAGAACAATTAACAAGTACCCTGACAAGGTATTTGTGTAGAGGTTGGAACTGAAATTATTTTCACTGATTTCTTATGAGAAAGAAATATATAGCTTTCCTCTAAGAAGTCAGCGGCAGTAAAAAATGCGATGGTGCTAACATCCGCTTGGATCCTGGCTGGAGCCAAATTTATGCTGAACTACCTAACAACGCCCCATGCGGCCCAGTCCACAGTGGGGCCCAATGTATCTTTTAATAGTAGAACAATAGGGGAGAGCCAGAGTGTGCTGGGCAACCTGAGCAATTACCTTACCCTGTTTTTTACCAGATACCTGGAGAGTGAGAACATATAAACGGAAACTATGTAGAATGAATGAAAGACTGGGAAAGTTCCCTGATAAATGACTGTAGTGAGCCAGCGAGGACATGGGTACTGCCTGAACCAAAGGGCTTGAGGACAGCAGAATTAGAAAATCACATGTGGATTTTATAAAAGTTAGAAATAAACAACAATGGACTTTATTAACTTCTCTATATCCATAGAAATAGATAAATGCAAGATCCAAACCTGCCCCAAAAGAGTTTCTTCCAATCAACGTTCGGACTTGGGGCACAGGATGTAAGGAGCAAGCAGGGAGGGGCAGGCACGATTTAGAGAGGGCTTCCTAAATGACAGCTAGGGACCCTTGTTTAGTTACTATGTCAGCGAGGACACAGGGTAGATTCGCCCACTTAGAACCAGCAAATGCTTGAGGATCCAGTCTTGACCATCTTCCACCTGCTTACTACAAAGCAATAAGCAGTCAGCCACCATCATATAACATGTTAATGTACGAAAGTCAGTCCCTGCCCAAAGAACCTTCCAATGTGGCCAAAGAGGGACACCTTAGGATGATGCTATATGCCTTGTTCATTCAAAAGGACTTTCCAAGGAGCACTTTTCTGACAGGCTGCACTTGGTTGCAGATTCCTGTGAGTTTGGAAATCACTCGGTGAGCCCATAATGAAGAAAGCCCCGAGCTTTCCTTTAAATTCCATTCCATTGAGGCCTGGTGCCTGAGCAGAAAGAGAATGTAGTGGTTGAGATTAATACAGAGACTTCTAGTCCCTCCGGGCTGGTGTTGGTGGTGAGAGCTGAGCTTCCTGCCACAGCCAGGGAGTCAACCAGCACTGGTAAAGAAATCATTATTCAATGGTACTTGTTAAAGACGATCTTGATGGATATAGGTACCCTGCAATGGAATCTTGGGGTGAGGGTGAATGGACTCAACTTTAAATACAGCAAGTTGTAATGGGGGTCGGGTAGTTGGCTAAACTGACCTGAAAGAATTCTGGAGGATCAGACATCTACATGGAGGATGTAGAGGATGAGCATCTGATGAGATATTGAGGGTGATCAGATGTGGAGGGTGGAGGAGGGGGCATTCTAGCTACACCAATTTAGCAGGACTTGCTAAAACTGAGCAATGAAGAGACAAACACGGAAGTCCAAATGTTGAGGCCGAGTGGAAATTTTCAGGGGAGGCTGAGTAGACCTTGATCAAGTAGACAATCTTTGTCAGCACCAGAGCTGAAGAGTAGGGGACCAGCCACCCAGGTATCAGTGGCAGCGGTACCAGCTACCATTGGTGGCGAGGGCTGCTGAGGAGAGGAAGGTGGCCACCCAAGAGTGAGCCACGGTCAGGGACCCCCACTCAGATACAGACCCATAGACACCCTCCACACTCATCTTCACATTATTCACAGCTCCTCCTCCCTTTCTATAGCCCGTTCTGATCCAGGCAGAGACAGCCCAAAATCCCCAAACACTCACACCACTGCTTCTGAGCAGAGCTAATTAACTTCTCACTTCTATGAATCTGGATCGCTTATTAAACTTCTTGAACCTGAAATTTAAAATGTCGTTCTAAAATAAACCTGCGAAGTGTTTCTAACATCAGTTCTCCTGACCAATTTTAGTTTGGGGAAATATGCACAAAATTCGTATTTTGATTATGGAAGAAATGGGTGTCTAGATTTTAAAACCAATTAAGAAGAAATATGCGGATCATTTTCAATAGCTTTTTTCCCTTTTCCAAAAAAAAAAAAAATTTAGAACATGACAACTCTTTTGCTCCTAATTTTTCAGCACAACTGAGTGACCCCGATGTTCTCCTTCTGGGGTATATCTGAGCGTAAGCTGTCGTGGTGATTGACAATCGAGCTGATTAAATTGTCCTCCAAGTACAACCAACTTATCATGCTGCCGCTCAGGTTCCTGGACCCTGAATGAAGATAATTACTTCCGATTCCCAGAGAACAAGGATTCAAATTCCAGTCACAGCCCCTGGCTCTATCCCTGGCCTGGTCTTTTCGGCGGCTACGACTTGGGCTGACACAGGGCAGTGCTCCTCCCCCAGCAGGTAGTAACGGAACTCTGAGGGGCCCTGGTCATCGGAAGCCCAGACCATACCAGAAGGTCGTTTTAGCAAATACAAGAAACCTCCCTGATCCAGGTCCGGTCTTGCCGGTATTTCGCTTGCACTCACTGGCGTTCGTCCAATCTGTTGAGAAAACTCTCCTTGAAAGAGAATGGAGAGGGGAGATCTTGAGAGAGGAAAGGGGCAGCTGCTGGAAATCCTGTGTGTCGGGAGTGAACTCGTAGCTTTGTCAATGGGAGAAGATCTGGAGAATCTGGAGAATCCATCCTTGGAAAGGGGAACGGCATCCTATAATCTTAACCCTTTCCCAATCAGGATGGCCTAATACCGCAAAACTGAGTTCCTGGGTGTCTTACTCCCTGCCACCCCCCCCTTTTTTTTTTTATCACCTTCTTGGGAGGAAATGGAGATTAGCCCGAAAACCATACACACTGGAGGCTCTTCCACCTCATGTCCACTGTCCCCTCAGCCTGGGAGCTGCTCCCCTAACTACCCTTTTGTCCCTAACAACTCTTGTCTAGGAATAACCCTCAAAATATGAAAATGTTGAGTTTCATACTGATAGCAAGCATATGTTAAAGTTTACTTAACTGACTGGTAAGGGAATTATTAGGTTGACAAATCTGATTTAAAGGGAATATGAAAATAGGAAATTGTTTTAATGCTTTCATTGATTTTTTTTTCTTTCTTTTCTCTCTTTTTTTTTTCTTTTCTTCTTTCTTTTAGAGAGGAAGGAAGAGAGAGATAGAAACATCTATGAGAAACATCCATTGGCTGCCTCCGGCATGCCCCCTCCTGGGGAGAGAGCCAGTAACTCTGGAATGTTCCCTGAGCAGGGATTGAACGGGTGAGCTCTTGGTGATCGCATGGGTCAGTGCTTATCCCTGAGCCACACCAGCAGGGCAGAACGGGAATTTTATAGAGCCAGAAAACCAAGGAGAATTATGAGATGGTATTGTTAAGGTAAATATAACACAGAAAATGCAATCATTGTATGTTACCTATTTTCTATGACTTCTAACTTTATAAGAGTTGTAGAAATGCCATAATCAATATTACATGGTAAGTCAAACAGTTATTGCCTCCTAGGGTAGAGCTCAGCTGAATGTGGCTTAAAGAACTGGGTAGTAAATATTTTAGGCTCTGTGAGCCAAAAGGTAAAATTGGGGCTGTTATGAAGTGGCAAACACTGAGAACCCTAAGAACCACGCTGAGCTGCGGCTGTAAAGGAGCAGACGGCTGGCGGCGGGGTCGGCCCAGAGGTGATGCCTGTTTCCTAAGGAGGCTGTCACCGCTCTCGCGTGACCCTGGAGATCGTATGGTCAGCTTTTCTCCTTAACTTCCAAATGTTGGATGATGTGCCTTAAACCATCAAAGATTTCTCAGCCTCTCAGTCCCTCTGGCCCTTGTCTTTGCCGTTATAGAAAAGTTAGACAAGTAGTAATGCAACCATGACTTGGATCTCTGTTCATTCAGACACTCGGGGGTCACCTGCCAACGGTTAGGTATATCATAGGCACCAGGACCCAAAGGCGCACAGAACTCAATGTCTGCCGAGAGAAAAAGGCACACATACAAAAAGCTATAATACAGACTGCTAAATGCTATACTTGGGATATGATCAGAAAGGTTATGAAGCACAGAGGAGAGAGCAATTAATTCTGCAGCGGCCAGGGGGTGCCATGGCAGGCTTCCTAGACAGATGGCAATATGGAGTTATGATGCCTTGGTATATGATGAGGGGGCCCAGGCAGAGGAGGGCGGAAAGGGGGGGGGGGGGAAGATGCACACATTTCAGGGAGTGATAGAGTGGTTCAGTTATCCCACTGTGACGGCAGCTTTGGATACACAGCAGGGAGGTGTACAGGAGCTCAGCCTAGAGGGAAGGGAGAGGCATGCTGAACCAGCTCATTTAAAGCCAGGTTATGATGCTCGGCCCGTGTGGTTCAGTGGTTAAGTGTCAGTCTATAAGCCAGAATGTAATGGGTTGATTCGAGGTCAAGGCACATGCCTGGGCTGCAGGCTCGATCTCCAGTAGGGGACATGCAGGAGGCAATCGAGGCATGATTCTGTCTCCTCATTGGTGGTTCTCTCTCTCTCCCTTCCTTTCTGAAATCAATAAAAATTGTGAGATTTTTTTTTTTAAATAAAAATGAAGCCAGGTTGCCTAAGAGTCCCTGCTCAATCTATTTGCATCCACTCAGGTGTTCTATTTTTCCTATAAAGTTGAACTTTAATAAAATTTTGTAAAACTCAAAAAGTCTTCAAACTTAATACTAAACGGTCCTTAAAGTATTCTCAAGATTATAAAATAAAACTATGTAGTTGCTTATCATTCATAAAATACTGCACATTTGGGAGATACTTTAAAAAATATATAACTAATAACAAAGGGTACATAGATTAAATTCATTTTTGTAATGTTTAAATGAAAAAAATAGTAAGCAAAGATGAATATGCTATCTTAAGGATATACTAGTAAATATACTCCAAAAATTGATTCTTTTTTTGGGGGGGTCAGGGGGAGACCAGTTTTAAGAAAATGGACATTAGCCGAAACTGGTTTGGCTCAGTGGTAGAGCATCGGTCTGTGGACTGAAAGGTCCCAGGTTCGATTCCGGTCGGGGGCATGTACCTTGGTTGCGGGCACATCCCCGGTAGGGGGTGTGCAAGAGGCAGCTGGCCGGTGTTTCTCTCTCATCGACTTTCTAGCTCTCTATCTCTCTTCCTTCCTCTCTGTAAAATATCAATAAAATATATATTTTTTTTAAATGGACATTAGATCAGCTGACCTCCGGTATATGAAGTAGGTGTCTAGAGGCCAGAGACAAGGCCAGGGCGGGAAGTGTACATTTGGGAAAGTATGCATTTCAATTACACAACTGGAAAACCGAGACCAGGCGGGAAAAGGCCCGGGGCAGTGTGCAGGGCGGGAGGAAAAGAGAACTGGGATCGGAACTCTGAGCCGGCCGGACACTTAGTGGGGACACGGGGCTGTGGGGGCGGAAGAGAGCAGGAGGAGATGCTGCAGAGACACAGCGGGCGGCGGCAGCTCCCGCAGCTGTGAGCCAGCGTGGATGGAGGGCGAGTGGCCCGTTCGGAGGTCATGGGAACACTTTGAAAAGAAACCTAGCGGAGCGGCACGGGCCGGCCTCCGGGAGGTCGGGGTGAGAAAGTCAGCCTGCCCTGTGCACCGCCTGTCCGCCGCCTGGAGCGGGGCTCCCGCCCTCCGCAGAGCCCGGGAGGTGGGGCCGCTGCTTTCCCTGATGGTTCCACCTCAAAGGAATGGGCCCCGGGAGCTGCAGGGAGCCAATCCTGGCTAACCCTGCCAGGAAGCCCGAAGGAGATAAAAGGGGAGAGAATAAATGGGCAACCACAGGGTTTCTGACGAACCAACTGCTGGAAGAAAGGGAGTCAGGGCCCAGCGTGGGGAAGAAGTGAAGTAAGACATTAAGAATATACATCTCAGGTAAAAACTGCTCTTTGAATTTTTTAAAATATATTTTATTGATATTTTACAGAGAGGAAGGGAGAGAGATAGAGAGCTAGAAATGTCGATGAGAGAGAAACACCGACCAGCTGCCTCTTGCACACCCCCCACCGGGCATGTGCCCGCAACCAAGGTACATGCCCTTAACCAGAATTGAACCTGGGACCTTTCAGTCCGAAGACCAATGCTCTACCACTGAGCCAAACCGGTTTCGGCTGCTGTTTGAATTTTAACCCTGCTAAGTCTGTCTCTTGCACCTGATTAAATAAGGGATGTTTAGTTTGGCCTCCGGGTTGAAACCTGGAGGCTAAAGGCGATTTTCCCTTGCCTGGGACCAGGAGCACCGGAGATTGATTCCCACTGACTCAGTAGCTTCAGGGATAGAAACTGTAGATAACCTTTAAAGATAACCTTTAGAGATGAACCACTGAGTTCTGCTTCGCAAGATAGGGCCACATTCCAATGTCCAGCAGGATGTGACTGGGAACGACCCTGCGAGCTGACCCCAGTCTTTAGAATGTAGTCTTTAGCCTTTAAAGTTAGAACAAAGGAAGATTCCTGTGGTTTGAGCCTTGAAAAGGGCTAGCTACACCTATCACGACGCAGTCGTGTAGAGTCCACCTGCGTGTGTGCTCTTGCGGCTGTCCTGGCCAGATATTTCAATAAATCTTCACCTGCTTTTTTAAATAAATCCTCAGACTCCGGTGGTCTTATTTTGAACCCAGGGTTTGACCCCACAACAGAAGCCTGTGTGAAGCTCAGTCAGGCTGAGGGGAATGTGTGGCAGTCTTGGTCAGAAGGATTAGCATTTCCTTTTCTACACCCCAATTTCATTGCATTTACAGGCAATGCCCAGACGACAGACCAATTGTTTAGTTCCACTTACAAATTTGGAATAAAATCCAATCAAGTGTTTCTCATTTCTTTTCTTCTGGCTTATGGACAGGGTGGAAGGGGTTTGTAGTAAGTCAGGCTGGGAGGAGGGAATAGTACTCCATTACGAGTTCTGGAATAAAAAGAAGAGAGATTTTGAAAATTCCCCTGAGATTTCTAGGTGAGCATCATTCCACTTTCAGAGCGGCATCTGAATTCCCGGGTGCATCCTGTAAACGAGGGCCAGCAATCAGCTCAGCCGAATGGCATCGGCAGAGGTGCCGACATGGGCGAAGGGACACACAGTTACTGCTGTGTGTGGTTTGCTATTCGCCTTTTGAAAACTCCCTGAATGAATAAATCTGTGATATAAAAAGCATAAACCAATGTTAGACCTACCTGTGATTTATCAACTGAAAACCCAAATAAATCGCGGCGCGCTCAGTATTCCGCCAGCGTCCCCGGCAACTAGAGCCACCGTCCCTTGAGGCTGCTGTGACAATTCCTCAGAAGCCGGCAGGGCTTTCATTCCAGTCAGCTGTGCAGGTTGGAGATTTCAAATATGCAAACCTACTTATCCCAGCCTATTCTCTCCTTGAATGCCTAAGAAGCCTCCTCAAAAAAAAAAAAAAAAAAATGAGCAGACTACAGAGCTGGTGAGTAGCAAACACTGAAATTAATTACAGTCGGCATCTAGGGTGCTTCCAGTCAGAATGTGGATAAACAACCATTTTTTCTGGGAAGCGGCATAATTTGTAAGATTCCCACGCGGTCATCAACTCTCCAAAGGTGGTAGATGTCACTCATCGCAGTAATGACAACAAAAACAGTAACAGCTCCTATGGACACTATTTTTAGTCTTAATAACTATGTACCGGAGGGACTAGCAATCCCGCCCATCACAGGGCTGGGAAGGCTGGCACTCCAGGAGGGTGAGCGCCCCCTCTGGCCGGCCCCACAGTCAGCCCATGCTGTGCCCCCTCCCGCTCAGTCTCCCGCCTTTTCCTAAAAAGGAATCTGATCAACCCTCCCACCGGGTATTCGGAGGCTGTTTAATCTATTTAGGAAAAGTGACACCACCTTTCAGTTTCATTCGTCCTACATGGATTGTTAGGGTCTACAGTTCACCAAGGGAAATTCCCTGTAAAACTCTGTCGTGATGATTGCGAGAAGAACCAAGATGGTGGCCTAGGTAGTCTCCTAAGCTGCCGCCTCATCAACAATTTAAAAAAATCAAATCAAATCAAAGAGGAGTTCATCAAAACTTCAGGAAAGCTGGCGGAGTGGGATAGCTACAACTAGAAAGAAGAAGAGAGGCTCACAGATCGGACTGGGAGCCACAAAGCACTGAGGTAGGGAGACGCTGGCGCACAGAGAGGAAGTGCAGCCGCTGAATGCCGGCCTGGTGGAAGGGGAGGAATTCCCCGATTGCACGGAACCCTTACCGACTGTACTGAACCCAACCCCGGCCGAAACCCCGTGGTCCCAGGCTCATACGGGTGAAGTCTGGACTGTAGAGAAAGGCACCCAGAAACTCAGAGACTGGGAGACCGGGGACCGGGAGCCGCAGCCGGCAGGGTCTACAGTCGCTCGCACACCAGTGAGTACACTCAGAGGTCTGATGGAGGAGGCTGCCGCCACCTCTCCACTTCTCCATAGCTGAAGGAGTCAGAAGTTCCAGACTACAGAGACAAGCCCAAGTCCAGGCAAGCCCCTGGGGCACCCAAGCTCTTGCACAGGGAACCTAGGAAGGTCAGGCGGAAACTCAGGGAAGCCCCGGAAGGCAGAGGTCAGGTGGAAACTCAGGCGAGTGCACCAGGGCAGGGTGGAAGCCAAGACTGTCAGTTCAGCCCTGAGACTCCGCCCCATCCAAGCTGAGCAGAGGCTTCTGCAGTTTTTCAAGTCTGATCCTATAAGACTGTCTCCAATACAGAAGTTATCCCAGAGTAGACACAGCTAATACCCACATCCAATTGGCCTGAAGGTCAATACTCAACAATAATGTCTTAGCTACAACAAGGCTGTGCACGCAGTCCACAAAGGGGAGCACCAAGAGTGTCTACCTCAGATAACTGAGGAGGCTGACCCTCTGGGCCATATAGGACACCAAACACACAAAGCCATCCTACCAACTCTGAAAAACAGCAAAAATGCCAAGACAAGGAAATATATCTGAAAAGAGAGATGGAGGATATAGAGTTCAGAACTACGGTTTTAAGGTTATGCAAGAATATCCTAGTAAAGGACGATAAACTTCATGAGACCCAACTAAAAAGTATACATAAACTGACTAAATTGGAAAATATTGTGCAGAGATCCAACAGCAGAATGGAGAAACACAAGAATCAGGTCAAAGAGCCAAAAGACACTCCTCTGGAGAAGCAAGAAGAAAAGAGAATCCAGAAAGTTGAAGATAGTGTAAGGAGCCTCTGGGACAACTTCAAGTGTACCAACATCAGAATTATGGGGGTGCCAGAAGAAGAGGGAGTGCAAAATACTGAAAACATATTTGAAGAAATAATATCAGAAAACTTCCCTCACCTGGTGAAAGAAATAGACTTACAAGTACAGGAAGCCTACAGAACCCCAAACAAGAGGAATCCAAAGAAAAATACTCAGAGACACATCATCATCAATATGCCAATGGCAAAAGACAAAAAGAAGATCTTACAAGCAACAAGAGAAAAGCAGTTGGTTACCTATAAGGGAGCACCCATCCGACTATCAGCTGATTTCTCAACAGAACCATGCAGGCCAGAAAGGAGTGGCAAAAAATATTCCAAGTGATGAATAGTGAGAACCTACAACCAAGATCACTGTATCCAGCAAAGTTAATATTCAAAGTGATAAATAGTGAGAACCTACAACCAAGATTACTGTATCCAGCAAAGTTATCTTTCAGAATTGAAGGACAGATAAAGAGCTTCACAGATAAGAAAAAGTTAAAGGAGTTCATCACCACCAAACCAATATTATATGAAATGCTAAAAGGTATTACTTAAGAAGAGGAAGAAGATCAAGTGAATTAAAAATCTGATGAACAGAATAAACTGGTGAATATAATAGAATCAGGGGCAAAGAAAGGGAGTAGATTGATAATTATCAGGGTGAAAGGGGTGAGGGGGTGCAGAAAGAGACTGGATTAAAATCGTACACCTATGGATGAGGACAATGGTGGGGGGAGGGGGTAAGGGCAGAGGGTAGGGAGGGAATCGGGTGGAAGGGAGCTATGGGGGAGAAAAAGGAGAAACAATTTTAATAATCTGAGCAATAAAGATTTATTTAATAAATACATAAATAAATAAATAAAACTCCATCGTGTTCTTAAAATGCCAAGTAAGCAAATGAATTAAAAACAAACAAAAACACAGTTTCCCTCTCAGAAACAATAGTCCCAAACTTGCAGATGTCCCCTTTATACGTACAGGTGGTGGCTTGTTCAATTCCACAGGAACGTATTCGGCTCCAGCCACACGCCCGGTGCTGTCACTGAATACTCATTCTCCCTGGAATCCTACCCTTCGGCAATACGCCGAACGCAAAGCATGTGTGGCCCATCGTAAAATAGCATGAAGTGACGGGACAATAACTGAAACGTGGGTGTTGTACCTGGTTTCCATCCTTGTATTCACTGCATCAACAATCCTGGGGGGACGTGTCGGCATGTCGGCTGACGCTCTTGCTGCCTCTGTCCGGGCACAGCGCCTAGAACTGGAGGGATACTAGCGACCACCTGGTCTCAATGCCCCGTTTTACGGAAGGGACTAATACTAACGAGGCCTAAAGATGCCAGCCTACACCCCAAGGCCCCCGACCTTCCCCACCCAGGGTGCTTTCCTAAAGACCTCAGCGCTGACGGCAGGGAGGGGCCGATCACTCCCTCCGCAGGTGCAGTCAAATCCCAGAAAGGTCTCAGGGCTGCAGGAAGGAAGCCCCCAGGCCTCTGTGCGAGGGGAGGGCCTGCCCTACAGCGCAGGTGAGCCCTGGGGACAGGGCCATGCTGGTTCCACCGCGAAGCAGCGCGGGGCACAGAGCTACCCGGAGCCTGAGGCCTGGAGGCTGACCACGCCTGGCTCCAGGGCCTCCGCCTTCAATAACATTGGCTGGTAAAAATATTCAAGAACATTTTGCTGAGTGAACTAAGCCAGTCAGTGCAAGAAAACACCACACGTTCTCACTCATTTATGGATAATAAAGAACACTATAAACTGATAAAGACAGAGACAGTACAGCAACAGAATGTCGAATGACAGCGGGGAGGGGAGGGAGATGTGGGGGAGATAAGAGATCAACCGAAGGACTTGTGTGCATGCATGTAAGCATAACCAATGGACGCAAAACTCTGGGGGATGAGGGTATATACGGGGATGGGGAAGGGCAATGGTAAGATATGTACATTTATAATACCTTAATTTTAAAAAATGAAAAAAATATATTCAAAAGTATATCTTATCACTGTGCTGGTATAGAGAAGAATATAATCCAGTTTAGGTTGTGTTTAAAGAATTTAAAGCATGCTGGTGAGGCCCCTACAGGAACTGTGGGCTGAGGCTGCGCAGGTCAGCATCCATGGGGAGCGTGGAGGCTTGTCATTCTCTGGTGACCCAGGCCCAGATCTCCTGAATTGTCTCCTGAAAACCCCTTAGGTGAAACCACTGGGACGATGTCCAAGCCCTCTGCTCCTCCCCACCAGCAAAACCGCCGGGGACAAGCCTGGGTTCTGAGTGCGGGGGTGGGAGAAGGGCCAGGCGGCACCGCAGATGCCCCCCTACCCCCATCCCCACCCCCACCCCCACCCCCGGAGCCCCGCGCGGGCAGGAGCGCGCGTGGCGGTCTGTCCCGGCGCGGCCCCGCGGGAGATCTGTCCGCTCCGCTCTGGAGCGGTGCTCGGTGTCTCCGGGCTCCGCGGACACGCTTCTGCCTGCCTGGAGCTCCAGAGCCCGAACTCTGCCCTTTTGAAAGGAGAAAAGAGGAATTTCCAACGCATTTCCCCAACCAGCCAGACCCGCCCTGCCCTGCCCTGCCGCATAAGGGCTCTGTCAGCTGCCCCGGGAGCTGCCGCCGCTCCAAGTCCACCCAGACCTCACTCCCTTCGCCAGCGCGCCCCGCACAGAGGTTTTTAAGGAGACGGAAATCTGACTCACAAGTCACCCCTTGAATCTATTCCTACTTCTTTTGCTATTGAGCGCCACCTAGTGGGCGGACACCATGGTTCATTGCATTGAAATGAAATACAGACACACTAGGCCTGCCGCCCAGGTAGTCCGGGTGGAGCCTGAGTTACAGGCAAACTAGGCGGAAACCTGCCCTGAGGCTGACCGGTAGAGAGAGATGCTTCACTTCCCGGCCACACCTAAGTGTTGAGAAGGAGATGATGAAAGGACAGAGAATGGCAACGTAATGGAAAAGGAAGATGAAAGGGCAGGGAAGCAATCCGTGCACAAGCTCAAGGTGGAGAGCAAGGGGAGGGGAGGGGCTCATGAACTGAAGTTGGTGAAATGCAGGCTTGGGACCCACCCTCGGAGGCCTATTTCAGGCCTGAGAAGCATGGGAGCACATGGGACCGCAAACAGGAGACTGGAAAGACCGTCCTAGACCATCAGGGACCTATGGCTCCCTGAACTTGTGGACTTCTTGATGACCAGGACTATTATCTTTTAAATTTTAACTGTAAAATGCCTCAACGTATTCCCTGTAGGCAGGGACATTCATATGAATGCTTTTTTTTAATCACGTGATGGAGAGCTGAGAGACATACATCCTCCCTGCGCCAGCCAAGGGGAAATGCTCTGAGGGACGTGTGAAATGTGTACGGAAGACATTATATAAGCAAATGCGAGGGAGAAGATGATACAGAAAGTGTGCTCACACTGGAAACCCCAGAGCAATGCAGTACTTCCAAGCCCCGCATGCAACTCCCTCATTTCCAGCCATCTGCATCGATGTCACGCAGGAACAACAGAAGCAAATGTGGAGCCACGGTAGTGTTAGACTGTACTCTCTACAAGGAAACATGAAACATTCTGCCTCAGGAAGGCGTGGTGGCAGACGGTGATGCTCAGCTTCTGTGTAGTTGGGAGAGCCTTCCTTTGGAAGGAAGCCTGGTGCAGGAATCCGGGGTCCCATCAGAATGCCTTTGTGGCCTTTGCACATAAAGATGCAACCCACCTTACCCAGCTCAAATGATCCTCTCCTTGGTGATCTCTTCTCTAACATAACTGGAGCTCATATGTAGGGCTCTTAGGCCAGATAAGCTATTGGGCTTCTTATATACAAACTCTCTGTGCCTTCCCCTAAGCTTCTTGCAAGAACAACTTTATACACAGTTACCGGTCCCCTAGTCCCTTCCTGGCATGTAACATGTGTTTATTGAAAGAATAATCTGAAGGATAAATGGCTGATGTAACAGGAGACCCTCTAGGGTAGAAAGGAGGCTGGGAGTCCCGGTGTGGTTCTGCCATCGCCATGTGCTTCTGAGAGCTCAGGTGCCAGCTCACACAGACAGAGAGAGGCCGCCGGAGCCTTGGGCCTTCCAGAAAGAAATACCGTGAGGTCCTTTCAATTTATAATCCAGTTTACAAACAATCTGAGACAATCCTACAGAGTTAAGACTAGAGCGAAAGAGAACAATTAATGACAAAAAAGAGAACAGACTAAAATCTATTTGAATTTTAATAGAGGAAAAACAATTAATCTAAAAGAATGAATCTCTGACATTAGGGGTTTGGGGATCAGTGAGGGACTAAGAAAGAATTTTTTTTTAATTAGAAGATTATCCTGAGTTCTCCAAGATGTCCTCATAAATGACTACTATTTTTTAAGGTACCCCTGATCTTAAATATATACATTTATAGCTTATCTCTGCAGAAAATACTTCCCTTAAAAAATAACTGGCAAATCAAAACTCAGTTTTCTATACAGTGGTTATCAAAATGAGCTCTCCAAAGCAGGTGTCGTTCCGCTGGGGCCTCCTTAGAAACATTAGAAACTCGGGGGGTTGCCGAAACCAGTTTGGCTCAGTGGTAGAGCATCGGTCTGCGGACTGAAAAGTCCCGGGTTCGATTCCAGTCAAGGCCATGTACCTTGGTTGCAGGCACATCCCCGGTAGGGGGGTGTGCAAGAGGCAGCTGGTCGATGTTTCTCTCTCATCGATGTTTCTAGCTCTCTGTCTCTCTCCCTTCCTCTCTGTAAAAAAATCAATAAAATATTTTTTTTTTAAAAAGAAACCCGGGGGCTGTAGAGGGGGCCTGGAATCTGCGTATGAACAAGGCCTCTGGGCCATGCTAGTGCACAAGGCTTGTGTGTAATTCTATTTGCAGCTAAATGTATGTCTACGCGCTCATTTGTCAACGATACAGAAACATGGTTCTCTTTCCACTTCGGTCTGTTATCACTACTGTACAACCCACTTCAAAATGGGGTAAAAGCCAATATATCTCCTTTGACTTCTGCCAGTTCCCCTGCCCAGGCCCCCACGCTTTCACTAATATCTGCCCCCTCTCTTACAGCTGCCCAAGCAGATCCCTGCAAATCCCTGGCCTGTGGCGAAGTCGCCCAATGTGTACAGAACGAGGGGACCGAGGAAGCAGAGTGTCGCTGCCGACCTGGGTACGAGAGCCAGGGGCCCCCAGACCACCAGGGGGGGCCCGGGATGCTGTGCCCCCTGACAGGAATGTGAGGTCACCCAGGGAAAGGGCGCTCCATGCAGGTGGGTCGAGCAACCAACTTCATAGACCCAGGAACTGGTTATCTGTAATTCTGAGAAACCCGGCATTAGAATAAACGCCTCTGGCCCTTTAAACCCGTGCTTCTCCAGCTTCCGGGAGCACCCGAACCTCCTGGAGGTAGATAGCCTGATGAGCAACCAGGGAACGCAAATGTGCTCTAGCTTAATTGTATACTTAACTAGTGCTCTAGCTTAGTTAATTGTATACTTAACTAGTGCTCTAGCTTAGAGCACTAGTTAAGTATACAATTTTACCTATATGTTCCAAAAAATTCTAGTTTAGCACTTCTTAGTTAGGATTCAGGAATCTGTATTTTAATAACTCCACCAGGTGATTCTCATCATGAGAGAAGTTTGGGAAACACTGCTGTACTTAAACCTCAACTCAGAAGCAAATCAGGTGAGGACACTACCTGCTGTAATTGTGAAAGACACATCCTCTAAAGAATTGTCATCTTGGCTGTGTTTCTGTTACTCTCCCCGAGTGAAGAAGGAAATGAGAACCTTCTATGGTGGGCCCGTGTCTGACTGGGATGAGTCCATGACGCACATGGAGCCTTTGCAGTGGGGTCAGAGCCTTGTCGTTCTACTGACAAGTCATTGTCTTTTGTTATATTTTTCCTCCTATTCTTTTGTTTTGTTTTGTTTTTATTAATCCTCACCTAAGGATATTTTTCCCATTAATTTTTAGAGAGAGTGGAAGGGAGAGACAGAGAAAGAAACATCGGTGTAAGAGAGATACATCAATAGGTTGCCTCCCACATGCACCCCAACTGGGCCAGGGATCGAACCTGCAACCAAGGTGTGTGCCCTTGCTGGGAACCTCGCCCTAGACCCTCCAGTGCACAGGCCAACACTCTAATCACTTCTATTCTTTTTCACATTTGACATCTATGAGTACACTGCATAATTTCCCATTTTCCTCAATTTTAGATTTTATATATATATATATATATATATACACACACACATGTATATTTAGATATATATATATATATATAGATATATATATATATATATATATATGTTATATATATTCAGTTGTTCTGGGAACTTGGCAAAATTGCCCTAAAAATAAACAAAATTTCATTTTCAAAGGTCCCGTTTTCAGCTTAATGATTTTTACTTTTGTTAATCACAACTGCCATACATACACAGAAAACGCAAATCTAGATCTGAGAGAGTAAATTATGTATGACTCCCTCTTCAGATCTAAAAATTTCCACTTTGTCCTTTAATAGGACTCTGTGTTCTTTGTAACATGGTTTATAATGAGATTCGTTTCCAAAGGTGGGGGCCAGATTCAGTACCTGATGGAACACAGTGACTCTCATGAAGAGGTTTTAGGAACATGAAAGCATCCGTTTTAACCACAGTCAGATCACGGCTTTACTCACATGCTACTCCTCGGATGTGGAGGGGGCGGTGTCCTTTCCCCTCCAGTAGCTGTTCCCCGCTCTCCTTTGAGCCCTTTTACCCCTGGGTTAAAGGAGGGGAGCTGGGAGGAAGTGGAGCTTAATAAAGTCCAATCCAGTTTTTAAAATTTCATCTGATTAACCGTTTAAGCAATCACTTAGGCATCTCAGTCTTCTTGAAGTATATAGTCAGGCTGACAGATCTCTCGTTCCCTTCTCTTCTCCAAGGGGCGGTCTGTGTGCATTGCGGGAGAAGGCTCTCCTTCTCTCACGGGCTCCTTGGGAAAGTTTCTCTCCCCGTATTCTCCTCAGCTGTGATCTCTTAGTTCTGACCTCAGCACCTGCGGTTCCCCAGGTAGTCTCAAAGCCTCCAAATCACCCAATCAAAACAAACTGGGCCAAAAAGATCGCCTTAGATGTGGGCGGAGGAGCAGGGGACTTGTTACTCAACCTCCTGGCACCATATCTCACTCTGCCTCTGCCCACCGAGCACTGAACCAAGAGGCGTTTCCTCCTTCCTGCAGTGCTGCCGCCTTCCCTTTCCCTGAAGTTGTAAGGAGCAGAATGTTCAGAGAGAGAAAAGTTTACTGATAAGGGAACATAGGTCAGAACGTATCCCCCAAATATTATACCATTTTATAAGGTGAAGAGAAAAAAAGCAAGGTGTAAAATGTGAATATACTGTCCTCAATAATTATATAATATGTACCTATAGAGAGAAGTCTGGAATAATGTACATAAAATTTTTAAATAAATTTTATTTTGGAATTGCATGAACAAAATGTTATCACAGAGTTGTTTTTCTACAACTCAGAACCTGACTTGAAAAATAACTCCACTTATTGCAAGATGAACTTAGCATTCATCTTTCCCGTGAGCTTTGTTCAACCCTCTGAGACCATGGCCGGAGAAAGAGCAAGCCAACCGGAAGGCAAAACCCAGGGGGGTTGCAGAAAGCACGCTTCCTCCAACTCTAACAAAGGCACCGGCAAAATGTGCTGCCCATTTCTGCCCATCATCTTCAAACCAAAACAGTGGGAAGTCGTCGTTGTTGTTAATGCCAGTGAGCCCAGGAAAAAGAATATTGGCTTTCTTTCATGGGTCATCAGGTCACTAAAAATCAAGCGCACAAAACTAGTGTTAAACTTACTTTTATTTTTTATTTTTAAAAATATATATTTTATTGATTTTTTACAGAGAGGAAGAGGGATAGAGAGTTAGAAACATCGATCAGCTGCTTCTTGCACACCCCCTACTGGGGATGTGCCCGCAACCAAGGTACATGCCCCTGACCGGAATCGAACCTGGGACCTTTGAATCCACAGGCCGACACTCTATCCACTGAACCAAACCGGTCTTGGCTAAACTTACTTTTAAATGTTGATTTTAATTACTGAAATTTGAAAGACCTGTAAAATATTTTGTAGCCTGACTCTCACTTTAAATAGAATTAAAAGCACTTTTCCTTTACTTGCCAGGCTTTTGATTTAGCGTTTTCAAGGGGGAAAAGGGCATTTCCTGGTGCAAGAAGGGTAGAGACAGAAGACTGGCATTAACTGAAATGTGTAGACACAACTATAAAATCGCAGAATCAATCTGAGCATTTTATAATATTCTTAACCTTTTCTCATAAAAATATATATTATGTGATTCATCAATGCATTTCAGCATGGTTAAAATTTTCATAATGATAATTTACACCTCTGGAACTAAATAATTTTATGCATATACTTATAAAATATCTTCTTTTGATTTCAAATAATCAACCAATGCAAAATATGTAGGAAAATACTAGTAAATCTGTAGAAGTAGTGATTTGTGAATGAGTAACTTCAAAAATTCCTAAAAGTTCATCTTCCAGTAAGTGTTCCTCCCAGTGGCCTGGTTACCTCTTTAAATCACTCATCCATTCATCAACTTACTTTACAAAAAAAAAATGTTATTTTACAAAGGAAAATAATTTATCTATAACCAGGTTAAATACAGCCTACCTTGAGCTTTTTCAAAATGACTTTGGGAAAAACACCTTGGAAAATGTCTAGCCTGAAATCACCTCGTTTCAAAAATTGTACCTCGTCTTTGATGGTAAAAATGAATGATCATCAACCAGTGTCCACCCCACCCGAAATCCATAGTGTCAGATGGCAGTGCATCAAAGCTTACACTTGAAATAAGTTATTATGGTCAATATACAATCGAGAAGGAGACCGAGGCAACCAACCAAAAGCTAATCATAGTATCCTGTGTCCCGAGTACACACGGGGGTATGTAGGCCATTTCGACTTCCTGAAACAAAGAAAGTTGAAAGGCCAAATAAAGTTCAGACTGGAGCCATAAAACGACAATGGGATACAGGATCTAATGTTAACAAAATGGCCAGAATGAAGCAAACACCAGCGAAATCCCGCAGTGCCAGGTAGAATTAAGAACCACGTTCAAATGGAGCAGCAACGTGGAATAACTCATCTGCTATGGTTGAAAGGGAACCTGGTGACTTTCATTCATAAACTATTTGCTACCCCTCCTTCAAAAGAAAGTTCAGCCTGAGAGTCTGAATAGGTTTAAGAAGAGATGGAATCTGCCGGAACCGGTTTGGCTCAGTGGATAGAGCGTTGGCCTGCGGACTGAAAGGTCCCAGGTTCGATTCTGGTCAAGGGCATGTACCTTGGTTGCAGGCACATCCCCAGTGGGGGGTGTGCAGGAGGCGGCTGACTGATGATTCTTTCTCATCGATGTTTCTAACTCTATCCCTCTCTGTTTCTCCCTGTAAAAAATCAATAAAATATATTTTTAAAAAAGAAGAAGAAGAGATGGAATCTATTTCTAGTAGGTTAAAAAGTTAGGAATATTTTGGAGGCATCTTCAACCTTTCAAAAAAAAAAAAAGATAGCCTAAATGGCAAGCATATTCTCATCCATCAGCAGAGGTGATATTGAAATGAATCACTGATTTGCTCTTAGATGGCATTTCTTAAGCTCTTAAAATTATTTTTCTTCCAGGTAACCAGGAAAAGAAATCCTGAATCACTGACGGTAGGATATGAAGAATTTAACCATCAAGATTGGGAAGGAAATTAAAAAACTGAAAATGTACATGTTATCGTTTAATCTCTCTCAAGAGACATGGCTTGCTTTCTAGAGGAAAATTGAATCCACTATGTCAAAATTCTGAAAACATAGGCGGGCATAGTCACTGGTTGTCAGAAGCCGGGCCTACAGACAATGCTGAGCTCTGGCAAGCACCACATTTCAAACAGAGAAGACTGCGCAGTGAGGACTGGTACGTTCTGAAGGAAAAGGATACTTATTCATCAAAATCCAAAACGGAACCAGTGAAACATTTTGGCTATTCCTGGGTGAAAGCAAAGGAAATAGTAAACCAGGTTAGCTTCCAGCTGCCCTGAAAATCTTGCCCAGGGGTTCCAGCTCCCGTGGCTGGATGAAGCTTCAGACTCCCCGATTCTCACATTATTCCATCTGAGACACAGGGCAATAAGTGCAACACTTACAACTTTGAAAAGCTGATTGCACCTGGAACTGTATGAAAAGTACAAGATGCAGGAGGAAGTTTTACACAGAAAGCGTTTATTACTTTTATTTCCAGTACATCAGTATTTAGGAATCAGATATACATTTTTAAGGAAATGGGGGGAAATTAGGTATCAGTTACAATGAGATGAATTTTCAAAAGTGAAAAGAAAACGGCCAATTAATAAACCTATTTAAGGTTTGAAAGTGACATTCTGCAGAGGTACTAATTAGGATTAAAGATTCTCTTTTTGATGTGTGTGTTGTTGTTTTTTTTCCAATTATCTCTTGAAAAAAAAACTCCTTGAAAAGGATGACAACTAAGACAACTTTCTTCACACATCAGGTCACTGATGGGGAAGGAAGAATACACTGATTTGAACTGAACTTAATTATATTCAAGATCTGGTCCCGGCACAGGTAGGCTCTACCCATGAGGGTGTCTCCACTTGACCTCCTGGAGGCTGCCCACAATGCCTGCTCCCTGCTGGCCTTCCCCAGGGGCGTGCCACTTCTACAGGCAAAGGATACATACACCAGCTCTGTTCTGGTCCAAGTTTTAACAACCATAGGTTCTGCTCTTACATACTGAAGTTTAGCGAAGATCTAGAAATGCTCTGTCCCCCAAAATGTACCAGTGTTTGAACCTGGGGGTGTAGTTTTCAGAGGCGCACCCTTTCCTTTCTCCTCCACCACTGTCCTTCTCTTTCCTTTTTGTTACAACTGTTCCCCCAACTTGTCCTTATTCTCCTTTGTAGATATCCTCTGCCCTCCTCTCCCATGTTCGTTTATCCTCTGTGATAATAGAAACCCTCAATGCTTTTTATTGCTGGTCATGAAAGAGAAAACCTGTCACCTCTGAAGATGTGGAGGGATGGGGGGGGGGGCGGCGGGGGAGAGGGGAACCTTTGTAAACCCTCAGGGGGGCCATGCAAAGTGTTTGCTCATTTTGATTCCTTTTTTTCTCCACCTGATTGGAGCAAAGGCATTTCTCTCTCAGTCTAGAACTAAATGACTTGACCTCTCTGGATCTCTGTTGCATCCTCTGTAAAAGGAGGTAGATCTACCTCTTAACATTGTATTAATTGACTGATCCATTCAGTAAGTATTTGCTTTACTGATCTAAGTACTCCAGGTAACAAAACCAAAGATCTGCACAGTTAGATCCCTCGAGAACCATAATTAATAACTTGTGAAAATATATTTTTTCCTAATCCAATTAATGAGGCTCTATAAACAATAAGTCCTCATTATTATTCTTGCCTGGGAGTTTCTATTCTCCAGCTACGCTTTTGT
This sequence comes from Vespertilio murinus, assembly GCA_963924515.1. Classification (NCBI taxonomy): domain Eukaryota; kingdom Metazoa; phylum Chordata; class Mammalia; order Chiroptera; family Vespertilionidae; genus Vespertilio; species Vespertilio murinus. The sequence goes on along the minus strand of OZ004705.1, from coordinate 144,093,364 downwards.
AAACATCACCTATGTTCCACCTCTGGCGATAACTTCCTGGTTGCCGGCAGAACAAAAGGGATCACTATGCTGCTGGAAAGAGTCACCTATGAGAAGTCATTGTAGAGAGCGGAATTCAAGCCACAGTGGAATGTCTTACTGTGTGGGCTTGTGCTCCGAGATGCAGTATTTCTTTCCCACAGAACTGTTGGAGGAGGCACCACCTACTCAACTTTACAACTAAACTCAGTGTTTCTTGACATGTGTGTATTATGGAAACTTTCTTTCAATGCATACCCATAGCTCATAATACATATGTCAAATATGGTGGTGGAATTGGGAATTACATTATAACTGAATTGATGTGAAAATATTTTGTGTTCTCATTTTAAGTATTTTATGCCTATCTACCTTTGCAGAGCATTCACTAAGGAAGGAACTGGTACTGAGTGAGACAAGCGTTAAAAGAAGACTAGTTCATAACCAGTTAACTGCCACGCATCCAAAATGGAAACCTTCCCTACACATCACTATATTTTGAATTTAATTTAAAAAATCAATTTGCAATGAATATTATAAAAATAAATGTATTACTCACAATTTGGGTGTTCTTGAATACTTTCAGCTGAAAATTCTCACCAAAAAAAATGATTTTAAAATCTGTCAGGGCTGCCACTTAGGGAAAACATTTTTTTTTTAAATAGATGCATGTGGTGTGTGAGGAAGGTCCACCTCTTGTGTCTACAGATGCTTATGGTGAACAATGGGTTAATATACAGTGTGCTGGCTTAAACTTCTAACTTTACATCTCAATTAAAATGACTGATTAAAATACGAATTTGCTTTTGATTCCTACTGTTTCCACCTAGCACCTGTGGCTCTGACTGTGAACACCGTAAAGCAGTTTCATCAACATTCTTTAGAGCACAGTTTCTGCTCTTTTCCCTGAAAGGTTGGCGAGGCCCTAAGTTTCCCGGCAAAGGGGCTTCTGTGAGGATGTGCACATCCGAATGTGTATGTAGGTTACTGTGAGTCTGTCTCAATTAGGGCAGTTCTCCTGGTAGCCACCGCTAACGCAGGAGACTGCTTTAAATAGATAAGTTCTAGGACAGCTGTGTGACATAATTAGCAACAAAATGGCTTAAAACTATAATTTCACTAGCTGTTAAAGTAAAAGACTTGTAACAGTGCTTTGCTGTGATGTACTTCTTACAAATTCTTCCAAATGTTAAGTCCTCTCATTATAATAATTGTATGGTTGATTAGTCTTCCATCTGGTGGCTATATGAGTCGGGGAGATACATAAACTGTTCCTGAAGACAAGGCCTTAAAATACATATTTGGTGTCTAAATTTTCTTCAAGAACTTTACTTGTTCCTAATTAAGAAACAAAGCTCACCATTGACCATCCTATACAAACAAAAGCACCAATTAAAGGCGAGTGAGGAGAAGAGAGGGAACAGGTCATCATTGTCAGTCACCAGCCTTGCTCTCACCAATCACAGCGATCAAACGACACAAGGGTGGGTGAGTCTATGGAATAACACACCCTTCAGAAGATAACCATTTTCACATTCTCGGTAGCATAAGCAGGGCTGTTTAACTTCTTTAACAGAAGACAATCATTTTCGCACAGTATCATAAGTAAATATTTCTGTTCAAAGACACGAAGAGAGAGGCAACTCTAAAAACAGTGTCTGAAAACTAATCTAATCAGCTGGGAAATATTTTCCTAGCTGAGTTACTCTTTCTAGGGGGAAAAAAAAAAATCACTGAAAACTCAGTTCAAAAGTTAGTATCATTTGAAACAAGAAAAAAAGGATGCAGAGAGTATTTTTATTTTCTAATTTTTATTCTAAAATACAAACAAGACTCTTTAGGATTAAGTCAACATAATTCCTTGATGTATTTTTGCCTCCAAATTCCTAACATGAAAGTCATAAATATTAGGCTAGAAACTGCTGACATTTGATCAAAACTAACAGCACACAGGGAAAACTTTTTAAATTATCAGTTACATGAAACAAGCAATTACCAAGTTCAAGGGCTTTTGAATTACAAAGCTTATAAAACAGCTCTACAATTACCAAAATCTCAAAGGCCAAAGACACTACGAACTTTTTTTTAAAACAAGGATGTTTTGAAGCAGAACACTAGCCTAAATCATATGAAACAACTTGGACAAGATTTTGATAGAAAAGTCACAATTGAGATGAAGTTGGAGGAATATTTGAATTCAGTAGAGTTAAGCCACAGTGCCACCTAAACCTATTTCCTTTTCTAAATGAAACAAAAGTTATCCCAAGACTTTTAAGCACTTACATGATCTGAGTTTCCTTTATTTGCCCATGGAACATAAGAAAAATATTCTTAGAGCAAAACAATGTAATAGAAAAGAAAAATAAATTGGTACAGAATACTAGGAGTACCTTCTTTATCACCAAGTATATCAATCACATAAGGCTCATTCTAGAATGTTAGAACCTCAGGCAAATGGCTTTACTCAAATTAAGACACACTGCAAAAGGGGATGGGGAGATAAAAATGTCCACCTTTGATAGACATTGCCATGAATTTCTGCAAAAGCAAGTAAAAAATGTAGAGATTTTCCAATCAAAATATTAAATGCCTTAATCTTTATAAGAAAATTTAAGCTGTTTCATTATTCCAGTTATATTGTACTGTGCCATCCTTAGAAATCGAGTCTTTTGAATTATTTTTCAAATTTCCTTTCCTAGAGAACAATTATGATGGACTTAAGGTAGTCTGCAGAGAATGAGACATATCAGAATCTGTCCAAGTGTAACAAGTGTGAGAATGATAAGAGGTTTATAGGAAAATAATTTTTAGGTCCCAAAATCACTACCATAATTAACCTTAAATTAACAAAAAGCCATGATTAATAAAATCTGTTCACTTTGTAGAAGTAATTCTAACATGATCGTGGAATGGTTAAATCTCTGGGCACACACCCTACCTAGTAGCACGGCAGCGAGCGGCTCCCTGCTGCCAGCTCAGAGTGTAACAGCTACTTTAACAGATTCTGCAGCATGGCCGTGGCATATGTGGGCCTCGCCTGTCTGCTCTCAATTGCTTTCTGAAGGTACTGGATGCCTCCACAGCGTTCCCAGATTTCTTCAAACTGTCTTGGCAAAATCTCAGCACCACGCTTTCGAGTCAGGCCTGTCTCTTCAAGGTTCAGCTCACACATCTCCATATCATCCTTACCTGCACAAATGAGACAGCAGACAATTACCATGTCTCTTTCAGAACTGCTGCTACAAACCTTATTCCTGAATTACCTATCAATTCTCATACATTTGAGAACTTGCAAAACTTCATTGTCTTCCAAGATTGAAATCTGCTTAATAAACTCACCAGAAAAAAAAAAAGTTTGTCCTCCACAAAAGACCCTTTCAAAATGTACCATCACTACAACTGATCAAATGATGAGGGCTAATAAAAATGCTACATTTCCTTAAACTGTTACACATCAACTGATATAATTAAATACCCAATGAAAGGTTCTTAGGACACAGACAAGTGTCTAGGTGCTCTATAAGGTCATCATCCAAGCAAGTTCACATTATAAATAAATTAAACCTCAGATTAACTGAAAACGTGATTTAACTGCAAACCTCCATCCCCCAATCCTGAACTTTTAATGAGTTATTACATTAAATATTAGGTTGCTTCATTCAGAGTTTATAGCCCTTTCCTCCTTTATAACTTTTTTTCCCTAAGAGTCATACACACCAGCCACAAGAAGGATGGGTGGCTTGTCAGGGTGGAGCTCCATTTGCCGGGCAATCCACGGCCCATCGAAATGGGCATACCACCAGCCTTTCTTCTTGTTCTGCGGGTCCTTGTACTGGTCAGCGGGGCGGATGAAAGGGATGCGGAAGAAGCGCTGCTGTCTGTTCATCTCGATCTCCTGCTGCCGGGCAGGAAGCTGAGCGGCCGGGTTCTGCTGAGCTGTCACACACAACAAGGGAAGTTACACAGGCAGCCCCAGGGATAACAAAGCAGCACTGGATCCTAAAATGTGCCACACATTTTTTTTTTTAAAGAAGAGGGGTTCCTATTAGTAAATTTAAAACAAAATGTAAATAATAATTGCCTGTAATTGAATACAATTCACAGTGTGATTTCTTCAGAATTTTCTTTCCCTAAAGAACTTCCTTTACATTGCAAACACACACACACACACACACACACACACACACACACACACACACACACATACCTGCATACACCCCCAACAGCAGCAGCCATAATACCCTAAAATAATCAGTAGCCTAAAATAAAGTCACATGGCAGGAAGGTAAACTAGTATTATTTGCTAGATTTATATTTTTCCTCCAAAGAGTTCAAATGAAGGCAGAAGAGTAACTTTTACAAACAGTAATTATACTAATCTGAAGGATTATAGATGATATTTGTCAATTAATCACAAGTTCCTCAAAAAGATAGAAGATAAAAGTTTCCTCTTTGGCCAATCTTGGGATTTAAAATGGCCAAGATAACACATATATTTCACTAATACTATTTAAATGACTTTACAACAACAGCAAAGACCAAAAAACTGTGGCATGAACTTTCCCTCAGATATTCACTTACTCTGAAAACAGATTTCTCTTGGAGTAAGGTCCATTGAAATAAGTGAAAAGTGTATATTTGGTCCTTTTTGCCAATAGGGAAAAAAAATCTTTACCCTCCTATTAATAAACTTTTTCCCCTTGCTCAATTTCTATTACTAAACAATTGGGTTTTTATTTTATCTACAAATATAAACATTTCTCTGGGGCAATGACTTGACATTTTCAGCAACATAATTTGGATAAAGTCTGTTTAATATGCTTTATACTCACAACTTTCAAAGCGGACCAACCATTTACTGCAGCTCAATTAAGAATCTCACTGAAAAACTAAGTATGTCAGTGAGAAATTATATAATATGTCTAAGTCAAGAACAGCCATATGGCTTTTGTAAGAATCCCCAAATACCGAAAGGATGAAAATACTCTTATTCTACTTTTTATACCAACAGCCAAAGCGACTGGATTTATTTCTGTGAAAACCAGAGAAAGCGAGAGGCAGTTAGCAAAGCTCTGTATGCCTAGGAGAGAAGGAAACCGACGCCCAGTTTTGTTAGTGACTTTAAAAAGCCGCATCACCTTTAGCAGTTAACAGAGAGCAGCGTATTTACTCTTTTGTTCCCGTTCCACCAAAACTACTTACGGTTCAGTGCCTCCATTTTAAGTTTTTAAAACTACCTACTTTGAAGAAAATACATTAAACTCAAAAGTAAGATATTTTAAAAGGGTTTTTTAAAATCCTTCATCTTAAGCAGTGAATTAGAATTCAATGTCTAGTGGATAGAAAACTTAATATGGTACTGATCACCACCCACTAAATTAACCTGCTTTTTTCTTTAAAATAACAGTCTCCTATAACCTAATATAGTGGGTAAAATTAAGAAACCCAACATAAATTCTTTGGTGGCTTTTACTACTAATGTGAAAACTGAAATAATACTGGGGAGACAATATCCATCTGGGAAAGTACAAAGATACAGACATTAAAAGATGGACATTCATCTTCTAAACAACTATTTCTTTCACCTCCAATAATGTTATCTTCAAAAGCGTGAAATAAGTTTCAAATATAGCCCCAGAAATTACTAAAAAGCACTTTCAAAAATCAAGTCTCACCAGCTGGCAAATAAATATGGTATTACAGTAAGTCCTCATTTAGTATCTTCATAGGTTCAGTGACTTTAAGTGAAATGACATATAATGTGACCAATTTTACCACAGGCTGATTGATATCAACAAGAGTTAAGTTCCTATGGCAGTTCTTGAATGTAATAACAGAAGGACAGTGAATAAAACCAAGTTATTTGAGAACCTACTGTATATCCAAATGACTGTTGAAACTGATTCTAGAAGAAATTTACTGCACGGTAAGATGACTCAAGTCTTTTAAATTGTATTTAAAAAGTGCATCATAGGAAGCAACAAAGGTAGCAGAATAATCTCTTCTTCCTATGAAGTGGTGTCCTTTTAAATCTGCATTTGTATTGTCACACAGAACTCCAATCTCTTTGAACAGACATGCTTATCCCACCACAGTGTTTGAAACCAGCACTTAGTTAGTCTTTATTCTAAAAGATCAGCTGCTTATTAAGATCGAGTTTTGCTACAATAATAATTGTACATAGTCACAGTTTAAAATGCTAGTTATTTCTTAAAATGAAGTAATTTTATAAAACAACAGTTTAAATTTTATTATTTTTTGGAGTGACCCAAAGTAAAGTATCATCTCAAATTAAATATCTAGTACAGATAAACCAAGATTAATGTACCATAGTTCCACTTAAAAATTGTAGCAAAACAAAGTTTAATAGAAGTTAGTACTTTATAAAGTATTTTTAACCCATCTTCCAGTTAGCTCATGAGTTACCACCCATTGACTTACGTGAATTGTTCAAAAATGTTGCAAAATCTGTGAACAAATATTTTATGTTGAAGAAAAGATAAAAATGCCAAAACTGTTAAGTGAGCATTCTTCTAATTTATAAAGCCTTTCCATCAATTGAGGTGGTGACCAACAAGTAAATATCCTGCCCAGAGACAAATATCTACAAGTAGACGCTGCTTTCTTTTTTTCTTTTTTTAACTATTTTATGTTTTAGAAAATTCTGCCTGGTGGACATATAAAGAGGACCGAAATTTAAAAATTGCATTTCATTTGTGATTTTGGGACACAGTAATATCCAACCAAAAATCCAACACAATCAGTTAATAATGGACAGTATAGTAACTTTAAGGCATTGCAAGCATTTTTGTAGAAAAAAAAAAAGAGGATAAATTCTAAATTCATCCGAAGTTATATGCAGTAGAGAAAACGCCCTGCCATGTTCACATGTACCCAGGATGTTTTAATTTCTTCAAACTGTTTAAATCTTAAACATATGCCATTTTTATTTTAGGGACTATGAAATAAAAGTACTCTCCAAAGTCTTTGTCTTAAGCAACTAAATATCATAAATTTTTACTGGGTGATTTTCCACTGCACCAAAGTTTTTCCTGAAAACCTGTCTGTAGTAAACGTGATGAGAGCACGCCCACCCTGAGGACAGCCTGAGGATCCAAACTCCTAACTCCAGAAATTACCATGATTTGTGCGTACATTACTCTTACAGGCAATGACCTCGTTATATTTTTGTTTATCACAGCTGTTATAATTTTATTTTCTCACACTGATGAATTCAAATCCTTCCAAGTATTGAATTACAGCACAGTTCTTTTTAAAGGCCGATCAGCGGCCCTGTGAGTACACCCCCTACGTATAGAATTTTATCAACTGAGCTTGTTACGTATCTGGGTGTCCTTCACCTCTCCTTTTACCTGGAGCTCCTGTGTGAGTTTTACATGAGAGAACAAGAGAGAAAAATAAGAAAGTACTTTTCAGAGCAGAAGTTACATTTTATCCTGAAAGTAGCCCATAATCAAATTCTTTGAAGGCTACATATAGAATGTGTTCACATGAAATTCCTAAATTTGTATCTAGATGGCACTTTGCATCTACTCTTTTGTTCTTCCAAAATGGTGTATATATAAAACAAATGAAAATAGTATAAGCACCAGCAAGGTAAGCCATGGATTATTTGCTCTCTTTTTGGGCAAATTTGGGTGAAGAAACTATCAAAATTTGGGTTGAAAATACAAGGAATATTTGTATATGCATTCAAAATGTGAATGCAACATTAATTCCCTTTTTTAAAGAAGTGTAATCATTCAGATGAATAAATTTTCAAATAAAACATAATCAAAGACTATCAGCCAAATTAGAAAATTAGAGCTAAAGAGAATAGTCCATTGAGATTTTTACAAAACAAAGGTAACTGTGGTTGGAAACCTGATGTGGACAGTGAACAGGCAATGGTCACATCCTCTCCTCCTCATTTCCCAGAGAGAGTTTTAACCTGGAGAATGCAGTGTGGTCACGAGAAGGTCAATGTTGAGAGGGTGTTCCACTTGCTGCTCCCTAGTTCGGGGTGACTTCTCAGTGCCCATCCAGAGTGTCATGTTCTGGCTGATGGCACCCCTTGAGCAATGACCAGCACTAACAGCTCTCTTAATAGTACGTTTCCCTCCATCTATTTTTGCAACAACTTGGAAGCATTAAAAGTCCTTCCCTTAAGTGACTTTAATCAAACACTGCTTTTATTTGCTAGGAAGATGAAGGAGGCAAAATATAACTGAGAGTTCATCGCCTAAGTTGGGTCATGCATTGCCAAACTATACTATCAAGTGCTGGGAATGTACCCCTTTACAAAAAAAAAGACATTACATATGCTGTTGGTGTATCTTTAACCAACATTGGGCTAAGAAATTGTGTTTGTTTAAATGTAGCAAGTTGAACTAACGAAATTCCAATTATTGCTTTTATGAAATTAAATATATGAAATTACTACTCATATATTAAAAATATTCTCAATTAAATGTTAAAGCCAATGCATACTGTCATTAGGTTATGTCTACCCTGCTCTATTTTCCAATTTCAAGAATAGAACGTTCCTTTTGCATAACAAAGTAACAAAATTCATTTTTTGGAAATCAGTCAAAATATCAAATCCTGGTCTTGGCAAAACTTCAGAACAAACCAAGGTACTATTTCTCACTTATATGGGGGAAATGTATATTTACAACATTATTGTACAACCTCTTCAATATAGACAGGATTATTCTTACCTCTAGAATGTATCTTAAGAAGTAAATTTAATACTTCTTAATAAATAAGATTTTAAATATTTTTAATAAAAGTAATGCTATGAGCAAAAGCTATCATGGTTGTGCTAGGTTCAGTGGATCAGTTCTATAGTAAGAAAACATTTATATTGGACACGTCACCCAAATGTCTCATGTATAGTACATTCCAAAGTACAGATTTGTTTTTACCATAATCAGTAACAGACTTTGGAGCGCGTTGCTCTGTTTCAGTGTTTCTCTTCTTGTTCTTGGACTTCCAAGCATGATACACTTTTAGTCTCCTATGAAATTCTTCTCTGCAAGCTGCCAGGAGCTCAATATCTACCAATTACATAGAAAGAGAGAGAGAGAGAAAGAACATCCTAATTTAGTTGTCTAGCATAATTATTCTGTGGCATATATATATCACAGTGTTTATATAATATAAAGTTTTCATTTTAAAGTAATAGTACAAATTAAAAGTAAGCTAATTATTGATAACGATGAGTACTTTATGGTAATATTATCTTTTATATTGACAGAATTTTATTATAATTACTATTTTATTTCCTTTTTTTAAAATACAGTTTATTGATTTTTTTTACAGATAGGAAGGGAGAGGGATAGAGAATTAGAAACATCGATGAGAGAGAAACATTGATCAGCTGCCTCCTGCACACCTCCTACTGGGGATGTGCCTGCAACCAAGGTACATGCCCTTGACCGGAATCGAACCTGGGACCTTTCAGTCCGCAGGCGGATGCTCTGTCCGCCGAGCCAAACTGGGTAGGGCCATTATTACTATTTTATATAATTTGTTCAGCATAAGAATCTTGAACAAAAAAACAAACAAAAAACAAAAAAAACCCCTTGGACTACATAGGTCTTTTATAGACGAAGAACTTAAATCACAGAGGCTAAGTCACTTGTCCAAGGTCACAGGCTGCTACAACAGAATACAAAGGAAAAAGTCACCGTATTCAAATGCAAGCTGGATTTATATGCAACACATTTTTTTGTTTGTAGTTATGCAGATAAAATCAGTGAGGTGAGAAAGAACATTGCGAGAAATCTGTACAATTATGACACTTTAGTTCCTATTTATAGTGTATTATGAATTCAACACTATGATTTAACCAAGAACTCAAACTATGTGGGAACCTCTGGATATAGCATCTTACTCTATTCTGTTGGAAGAAAAAGTGTTAAAAAGGAAAGACTGGCCTGGCCAGTGTGGCTCAGTGGCTGAACATCAACCTATGAACCAGGAAGCCATGGTTTGATTCCTAGTCAGGGCCCAGTGCCCGGATTGCTGACTTGATCCCCAATGGGCATAAACAGGAGGCAGCTGATCGATGACTCATTCTCATCGCTGATATTTCTCTCACTCCCTTTCCCTTCCTCTCTCTAAAATCAATAAAAACGTATTTAAAAAAAAATAAAAGGAAGGACTGCACTGCCATCTTTTCCTTCGCATCATGGATCAAAAGATTCTGGCTTTAATTATATAAATTATATGAGATGGACCAGTCGTTAATATAGCCCAGACCCTAATTTCTGCTTTTCTTCCGAGACCTAGTTAAGAGATAAGCAAAATGAATTTAACTTATTCAAGTATGTCTTCCTTTTAGCTTTATGAGTAAATTAGGTCTTCATTTCAAGGCAATAGGAACGAAGAGGATGGCTTATACTAATTCATATGCAAATTTAAAAAACAGCACCCCCAGCTGGGTATTTATTACTTGTTCATAAATACAGGAAGCCTCCCCGTTTTTCACCCTTTCCATGCACTCACCGCAGGAAGTATTGATGGTATCGCGGAGTTCTGCATACTTCCACTTACTAAGGTCATGTTTCTTGGTGCCGGCAGCTGCCTTGGTGGCTTGCACAGCAGGGCCTCTGCAATTATTAATATTTTTGCATATTTAAACTGGAAACATGAATGAAATGTTAACTAAAGCAGCAAGAAAGTGAGTGTACGTTTAGGAACTGGAAATAACTACTGGAAAAACACAAGTTTTGTATCTCTGATGGATGAAAGGAAGAATGGTGGACTACAGAACACCCAGGTAAATTAAAATTTTGCAGCGTGCCATGTAATAGCTACATTAGGAGGCTTTCTGATTTCAAATTCTAGTACCATAGGTTTATCTAAAGTTATTTTAAAAAATGCATGTATATGTATTCTTCAAAATCAGAAAATAAATCCTCAACACACATGAACAACATCATTAGGAGCACATCAAGCATTTGTTTATGGGCCTTTGGGCCGCACAGCACCGTCACCTGTGGACTACTGGAACCCACAGGTGGCCAGGCACCGATCCCGCCTCCTGGCTCAGGATCTCCCTACGCATCTGGGTGTTTAGTTTACTCAGGTAACTGTCCGAAATGCAGCCCACCACATTATAGGCATAAAGAAAGGCTCAGGAAGCTCTGGGTGCTGGAAACTCCTGTGGCCTTCTCACTTCGCTGTAAAAGAACCCTCAGAAAAAGTTCTGTAACAGGGGACTGGGGACCTTTTTTCTGCCAAGGGCCATCTGGATATTTATAACATCATTCGCTTTATAGCAGCAATTTTTGTTATGAAAAAAGCTCCTTGATTTATTGAATTTTGAGTCCCGCCGGTGGCTGCTCTGGCTGGGCCAGACCAAATGTTATCTCGGGCCTTAGACTGCGGGCAGGCCAGGTGCTCCCCACCCCCGTGCTATAACCAGGTAAAACCACACCCAGATGTTTAGTGAGTGATGAATATGTAAATTAAAGGGAGGGGTTTTAGGTCATGAAGTTAATAACAGAGATTAAAAAGGGCACACATGTTATACATTGCCCAGTGTAACAGCAATATTTGAGTAGAAAGAGAGGAAGCACATTTTAAAAATCAAAAATATGTACAAAATAATAAATTTAAAATAAAATGGGATAAAGGCAACTTTTTCCTAGTAGTGCTAACTTGGGGCTTAGGGTGTGTACATAACTTAAAATAATTATTCAGAAAATATGGCAACAACTTGTTTTCTGTAATAATGGACATCACTTTCCAGCAGCTTACACTAGCCACAGAGGAGACACTCAGAATAAGCTGCAAATGGACTTTTAAGCATAAAGCAACGAAGGAAGAATTTAAACACATCCTATTTCAAGAGGTGAAAAGATGACACAAATATTAAAAGAACTAAATATTAGAACTAATAATTAAATATTAAAAACTAAAATATTGCTTCTCAGGTGTCAAACAAGGAATTTCACCTTTACCAGACACTTCTCCAAAAATGTCCTCTCAAAGAGGAACAATCAAGACACAGCACTAAAGTGGGCTACTTTCTCATCATTTTACATTTTGAAAGATAAGGACAATCCTGACAGTCAAGACACGGATAATGAGACTGCCTGGAAAATGATGTGGGAGAATGTGTATCCTCCTTCCAGAAACAAAGGAAATCACTTCTTCAGTGGTGAGCTTACCAGTGAAATAAGCTGCTTGTGCCGCCTTACAAGGCCTGTTTTTGCTTTCATTTTAGAGAATAAAACACAACATGCTTCAGCCTACATACTTAAAAACTGTTCGACACACATAAGCCTGAATAAAAACTAATGTGTGGCCATTTAGTCCTTCCTGCTTTCTGTGCTTAAAATCTGCTTTAGGTTTATTGAAGAATCCATATTTTTCATAAGCTGTGCGACTGGCAATTCGCCATGTAGCTCTTTCTTCTAAACTGCTTTGCTCAGAACGAGCCAGCTGTGTGTCAGCAAGGTCTATTACCCTTAACAATAAATTACGCTTTAACAGTATTCAAATTATGTATTCTTTTTTTCCTTTTCTATAGCACTAACATACCATTCAATAAACCAACAAAAAATTCTCTTTTCTTCTTAGCTCTTCTAAGAGTCTTTTCTAGGAGAGCAGCTGAAAATTGTTATGGGTTTTCTATTGTTGCTTTATTTTCTTTTGAAAGAAAAACTGAATTTACATAATATACCATTTACAGATTGTCAGAAAGCACATGGGGTGTCAATATACACAGGGCGTGTTTTAATACTTTTAAAAACAACAACACTGAATTCAAATTATTATTGCTTAAGATATGATTTTGGTATTACTAACTTTTAATTCATATTACCTCAAACAAAAATATACCCACTTAAAAATCATACTCAGCATCCTAAGAAATACATGACTAAAATGCGCCTTTGGAGATATTAAAACAGTAAAATAAAGCTGTAGCTTATTGTTTAGACTTGATTAACAGATATTCATGTAAACAATAAAGTAGTAGGAAAATTGACTTGATTTTTAAAAATATATTAGTCACCTTTAATTAATTTTGTAAGCTCAAAATTAACAGTTAAAATTTTATTGATTCATATCCACTTAATAAAGGTAATGGACCAGATCCTTTGGTGGCTCAATTTTTACATCAGGATAGTTTTTCCATCCATTTTTAGAGAGAGCGAAAGAGAGGAGAGACACACAGAGAGAAACATCAACGTAAGAGACACATCTATTGGTTGCCTTGGGCCTGCAACCTTATGGGACTCTTCAGTTTGAGGGACCCTTCAATCCACAGGCCGATGCTCTATCCACTGAGCCAAACTGGTTAGGGCGTAGCAGTGGTTTTTAAACTGTGTACTGTGGTGTAAAAATCCTTGGAGCAGGATTCCCCTCTTCAACGAGGCATCGTGGTTCCCAGCCAGGGGGCAGCACCGCCCTGGAGGGAGTTTCAGGTCATCAGGAAGACAGAAAGGGTTCCCCTACGAGACTGAGCTGGTGGGGCCAGCGATAAGCACAGCAGTACTACCAGCAAGGAAGCGTCTAATCCAAAAAGCAGTGGTTTCACCAGAGAAACGCCGGTGGACAGGAACACCGGTTGTTATCTTTTTCTATGTGAGAGTGAAGTGACACTTCTCGTACAGAAAACATACATGGAAAAGAGTATGTTATTCATATAACAGGTTCTGGTCCAAATATTGACAAGGAATTTAAAAATATGACCCTGTGTGGCACATATTCCCCCAGATTGTACTGCACTAACCTACTCAAGATTTCTGACATTTCTTTCGCCATTTGTTCCCTATAAAAGAATGATAATACAACAGTTATATAAAAGACAATTACATATAAAGTACTTAAATATCTAAAAGCATAATTAAAATTTTATACATTTTAAAGATATTTATATTTTCAATAGGATTATTGAGTTACTAACCATTCAGTATTATTTCACTTTGTAAAAAGTCTGCAATATACTTTTTTAGATACATAACCATAAAATACAGCAAGTGTTTTGTTTAGATCCAGTTATTGTTATTCGAACTTTCCTATTTTTGCAGTAAGAACTTTCAAATAAAATCTCATGAGAGCCATGCTTCTGTGGTATTATTTTTTATGCACAGAATAAAATGTTCTAAATGCAGACAGGAAACTTGGCAGGATATAGATTCTATATAAAAATTTTATACTGGGTTGCTTAGAAAATATTAATTAGCAAGGTATAATGGTGGTAAAACAAGTTGATCTATTTTGTATTGCCAGAGTTTAAATAACTCTGATGTATTCAAAGTTTTAGAATTCTAGATCAAAGTGTATTTTCATTTTTTTAAAAAATCAAATGCATCAGGTACTTGTTAAATATTAAGATGAGAAGTGTTCGGACTTTTCAAGGACAAAAATTTCTCAAAGGACAGAACTTAGTTATCTCTTATTACCCCAAAGAGTGTAACTTTCTCAGTGTTTAAATCTGTGAAATGGAATGGATGTTTCATCATATTCCTGAATATTTTAACCTTATTATTTTCCTGTCTTCCTTCATAATAAGTTTCTCACTCGTTCTATTCATCAGACTCTGGTAAACCCCCAAATCCTATAAACCAGTAAAAATCAAAACAAAAGAAGATGGTAGCTGTGCCTCAGGGCAATTTCCTGGCCGCCCGCCCAGACCCCGGCTCCTGCACCTCCTCCCTTGCACCGGACACTGGCTGAGCTCAGGCACCGATGGCGATCTGGCTGAGCAAGCAGTCAGAGAAAAAGAAATCTTTCAAAACTGATGATCAAGGACAAAAAGCACAAAGAAAAAACCACAAATGGAATCTAAAGAAACTGCCTATTGAGCAATGTATCAACCTCCCTTCAGGCTAGTCAGAATTTCCTAACGTTCAAACTCAGCACGATTTTGGTAACTATTTTTAATTCTATTATCACCTCCCCCAAGGTGTCGATCAGTACCCAGGGGCACCTCTGCTTTTACCACCGCTTTCTCCTGAAGCTCCCCCGATTCCCGTCCTGCGGCAGGCTTCAAGGGAGTCGGAGCTCTCTCACTACGTGGACTGTCTATCACATAGCAGTTTTTCTGTATACCCCGCCCCCCCCCCACTTCACTGGATGGCAATCTCTACTGATTTAATATCTCGCCTGCCCTATGTTACACCAAATATACTGAATAGAAATGGTTTCTGCATCCAGGTGCCTAGACCATCAGTTACAGGACTGAATTCAAGCTCAACTGCTAACTATAAAGAAGTTTTTTTTTATTGGAGGTTGAGAGCATCCACTCAGTAACATTTCAAAAAACCTGGTGCGTTGTGGTGAACAGTGGTGTTGGCATTTGATGGGGGAGGGA
Source organism: Vespertilio murinus (assembly GCA_963924515.1). Lineage (NCBI taxonomy): Eukaryota > Metazoa > Chordata > Mammalia > Chiroptera > Vespertilionidae > Vespertilio > Vespertilio murinus. Next base: position 144,078,012 of record OZ004705.1, on the reverse strand, counting down.
TCAGGGATGCCGAATGTCCTGCACAAGGAAGAGCTGTCCTATGCCTCATGGGACTTTAACAGGTTCACACATTGAGGTGAAGTGCACACACACATAGTTCTACATGTAGAACTTTTTTTTTTGCCTGGTTTTATCATTCATAAATTTCTGTTAGAATGCACCTATTGAAAAACGGAGAGAGAGTACTTAACTCTGTCCAGAACTTTACAAAGAACTGTTCACAGATGCATGGCATTTACTGACTGATGTACATTCTTATATAAATTTGAGTTTGAAGTGGTTGCATTCATGGTGATCTTATGTATACATGCAAACATTTGACTATTTGATTACATTTTTCTGTAGTTGTAACCAAGCACTTTTCATATTAAAATAACCATTGCTTCACTATAAATTACTATGCTTTTACTTCTCTTTAACATGCATTGTTTGGAGAACTAAATATACACATGCATCATTTTTACATTTGTTATTGGTATCTGTGTCTGAGGGGTTGAGAACCATTACTATAAGAGTTGGGCCTAAAAGCTGTTAATATTCAGAGTGTATGCATATTCCAAAATTTTATATGTATAGTATGTGTAAAAAAATGTATTTTATACATATATCTCAAATATTACTTAGATTCTCTCTCTATGGAGAGATTGTAATAACAAGATATATCAGCATCAAAATTAGCATTATAAACTATTTTAGATATCGGTAGAATAAACTATCATACCTGCTAGAAACTAAGCTATCTATTGTGACTCAAATACTTTAAATATTTTACTTATTCTTACTTATATCACCATATCCGTTTCTATAAAGACAGTAAGTAATTAAAAGCATATAAAACAAAATGAGTGTTTAAACAATGTTAGAAAACTCAAAGAAGGAAACCAAATCATAAACTACTGTGACTGAACACCATACAAGAGCACTGAACATCTTTCCTGGGTAAATAAAAAATGAGTTATCTTATTCTTTTTAATAAAAGGAAATAATGTAAAATTCACTTCAATAAGGAAACAGTTTCTCCTTAAAAAGTATCCATAACCTGTTAAAAAGAAAGTTATACAACTAAGTCAAATTGTAAAAAGCGAAACGACGTACGGTGTCATTTTGGATCTTGCTCCATTAATTCTGTGAAAAGAATACATTTTAGTTAATATCATAACCAATTCTGAACTGTGAAAATCTGGATTGTGCCCAACTTATGTTTTAGTGACTTTACTGATTTTAAAAAGTGCATAATCTTTATTTAATCTACCTGTGAGATTGCTCATAATTTCAGATACAGGCATACCTTGTTTTATTGTGATTTGCTTCACTGAGCTTCAAAAATGTTGTGTTTTTTACAAATTGAAGACAAGACCCTCCACCAGCACCAAGTTTATGACTCACTTTATTGCAGTTATTTGGAAGTGACCCTGCAATATCTTCAAGGTATGCCTGCTATGTGAAATCATAACTTTGCATCCAGGATCATGTGTGTAACTGATTGAGATCATATTTTAAAACATATTACACGTGTGAAAAATAATTCTTACTCAGAAGTTACCGGATGGGTACCCGAGCTGGAAAAGTAACTTGAAATTGTTTATTGCAGCAGAATCCATCAACATACAGAACCCAAGAACATATTAAGAACAGGGCTAGAGAGTTCTTACTCATAAATTGTTAGAAAGAATTCAGTACTAACAAAGGCAAAATAAACATTCAAAAACATTAATGTAGGCCCTGGAGCAAGATAAATTTATCAAACATGGGGCATCAGGATAGGACATCATCCGTAACACAGTGCTAATGCTTCCAGTGCAGAGTTCACACTAGCCAGGCGATCAGGAGGAGAAGGCACTCCCAGGACCGGGTCAGAGAAAGCTTCCTGGGAGAGAGGCTCACAGGCAGGGCTTCAACGGGCATTCGAGAGGAGGGACAGCATCTCCAAGCCTGTCCCACGGGAGAACTAAGACAAACTCTTCCTCCCTTCGAGTTATAACTGCTTGAATATCCCCTAATCACTTAGTGTGGTCCCGTAGTTAATTCTGCTTCACCTAAATCACAGGTGGCTTGTCATTTCTGTCAAAGGTCCTACATGGTCTACTCTCTTCCTGAGACCACCCACTTTGGAAAAAGCGCATCTTCCTGAAGATGGGAAGCAGTGCACAGATAAGCCAGTATCTTATACACAGTATAAGGAACGGTACTGGATGTAGCTGAATATTGCAAAGACTCACACATAAAGCTTGGCCATGAATACCAATAGTGACTACATGAATGAGCCCTTCAGCAATGACTTTCAGCCATACTAAAGCCAGCCCTGCCCATTTCAGTCTGTCCTCACACATGAGGAATGGCAGCTGTGAGAGCCTGGCCCACCCACTGGTCAGTTATACACAAAGTCGCTGCAACATCACACAGGTGGGAGGAATGGAATGGCAGCTAAGCTAAGTCTGCACATACAGAAGCCAAAGATGGGTGGAAATGATTTAATTATGGCAAAATGTTAACCAAGAGCCCAGCTATTAGACTCAAACCCAACAGCTTAAAAAAATTATAATACCTGTGCTTGATAGGCCTATTCAGTTTATTTAAATATAATATACTTCCATATACAATTCAGGCCCCAGAACTCCCCAACATAATCACTTACTAGAAAAAGTGTGAAGGTAAGTTAACATACCCTTTTCCTTCTCTATCTTGTTTTCAGCTAAATAAAAACTAAGCACTGCTTTATAATATATAACAAGTTTTTCCTTTCACAAGGAAACAGCAACATCTACTATTTTTTATTATGTTTTGTCATATAGACAGTGCTCTACATTCTGAAAAGCATAGTTACATATATGAATGTGCCTCACCATACCTATAGATCATATATACCTACAGGAACGCCACAAAGTAGTTTTGCTCTGTTTTTACAAATAATCAAAATAACTAATATTTCCATATTCTAAACTTAAAATGAACCTTCCTAAAACTTTCAATAAGGATTTCCATATTCTTCCACACTCCAATAACATATAGTATTTAGAGATAATTCAGAAACCTGAGGAGCCAAAATATTTCAATGTATAAACTTTCCTTTTTGGAAAAGGAAATGTATTTATTCTGATACATAGGGTGTGTATGTGTGTAAAATTTCCCCTCATTTCAAATGTTAGGATATATATAATTTGCATTAGGAAAATAATAAAAACCAATCTCAAATATATTAAACTGGATTATGATAAAGTGACTGATTTCTATTATAGTATTTAATGAAATTAGAAATTAGATGTCTACCTTAAAACAGAAGTATAAAGGTACAATACTCTTTAGCAGTATCAGAGTAAAAATTGATACGTTTTCTTAAAGTACTCAAGAACTGAAGTATCAGTTTTGTTCTTCAATAGTTTAACAATTTGATAAAAATCAATCTGTTTCATTCCTTTGGGTATAAGAGTGGACACAAATAAGGTTTAAATGATTTTACTTAAAATATACCAGGACCTAAGGAACATGATTTCTCCTATTCGTTCCCTTCAGGCTGAAGCGAGAGGCACCGAGGGAGAAGCAGAGGGAGCCCCCCCCACACACATACACACCCCCCTCCCCCCAGGGCCCAGTACCTGCGGAGCGCCAGGTCCACCTGGGCCTCGTCACTGATGAGCTCTGCCTCGCTCTGGGCGATCCGCAGGGCCAGCTCGCGGTCCCTGCGCTCCTGCTCCAGCACCGCTTGCTGCTGGGACTCCTCCTCCCGCTGTCGGGCCAGCTGCTCCTCCACTTCAGCCTGCCACGGACAGAAAGCGGGTTCACCCACGTGTCCCCACATGTCTCCCTGGTCATTCCCATTCCCACTTACAAAATTGTTCCAACAAGTTCCTTCATAAGGAATTTATCATCTAACCGGAAAGCTCTTCAGTCTCTATTCTCTTCTACATTATAATTTATACTTGCTCTTCCCAAATCTAAGAGAAGGCAGAGAAACCATAGTTCCACCATTGCATAATGATGAGTGTCCCAAATACCATAGTATCCCAGGTACCACATTAACACCAACACCAGACAAACAGATGTCAGGAATTGAAGGTGCAGGTTGTGCTCAGGATCCTATCTGATAAAGAGGAGATATGCTAATTGACCCTCTTGCCATTGCAAAGATGGTTGCGCCCACAGCCAATAAGGAGGGACTTGGCTGCCCCACCCTCAAAGATGGCAGCGCCCACAGCCACAAGATGGCAGCGCCCAGTCCCCTCAGCCCCCCAGCCATCCAGGGCCAGGCCCCAGGCACAGGCAAGCCTCAGATAGCAGCTGTTCAGGGCTGCCATGGCTCAGGTAACCAGGGCCGGCTGAGGCTTGCGCTGCCAGCAGTGGCAGCAACAGAGGTGTGATGGGACGTCACCTTCTCCTGATCCCTGGGTCACTTCCAGCCCCTGAGAGCTCCCAGACTGTGAGAGGGGGCAGGCCAGGCTGAGGGATCCACCCTCCAGCATATGAATTTTCATGTACCAGGCCTTTACTAAATTAATAAAGCTAAGAAACTCAAATATGTGATCAATTACTCAGACATGGACTTTTTTAAAAAATGGGGTGAGTAAAGAATCTTATCCTAATTTATTACTGTATCTACAACATTATAAAATAATATTTTATAATTTGTTTAACTGGAGGAATGTATGTTTTAAAATTATATTTTAAATAAATGTTCATCTGGCTTTCCCTTAGGCATAATAATAACAACAAACTAATATTTATTGAACTGAACACTGTTTGAAATGCTTTAACATGTGTTAACTCATTTGATACTCACAACTATTATTTACCCACATTCCACAGAGAGGAACTGTGGCCCACAGTCACTCATTGTGACTTGTACAATGTCACAATTTCTGTCAGGGACAGAGGCTGGATCTTAACTCACGTCCCTGATGCCAAAGTCCCTGCCGATAACCATTTCAGAAACTGCTTTTCATCTCTGAGATAAACCAATGAGACAGCTTATCTAGCAAATCAAGATCTTGCTTTCACTTCTTTTGTTTAATTTTTTGGATTTTTTTAAATAGAAATTCAGTTCAACTGTCTAATCAGTACATACCTGAATACGTTTTTCATCATCTTCCCTTTTCTTTCTCTCTTCTTCTTCTTGTTTTCTCTTTGCTTCCATCTCAAGTTTCCTTAAAAAAAAGAAAAGAAAAATAAACTAACTCTTCAAAAACTTTATAGAAAAATCAGGAATCCTTCAGAAGGCAATTTAAACTATCAGTAAACAAAAGTTAGAGAATGAGGGCTCACATTAACCTCCTGACCATATACATTATCATTTTTTAAATCTAGCTCTACTGACAATAAATCTTCTGAAACAAAACAAATACATTATGTTGCATAACCTTTAACATCTCTAGAGTAACTTCGTTACAAAGCCTAGTTGCAAGGTTCTGATTACATGTGCTTCCCTCTACTCTTTCTCCAATTAAACAACTCATGTTCCTTCTGTCTACCCAATTATGCAGTACCAGTTTTAAAACTGACAAACCAGTACCAGTTTTAAAACTGACAAAAAGTAGAAGAGCCTTTTTTCTAGCTTATTAAATAACACAGTCACTGCTTTACAGGGATGTTAAGAGATCCTCAGGTGTAAGAATCAAACCAAAATTCATATTATTGTTAAAATCATTTTTATGTTATGATATTATGGATTTTTCCCTATTTTCCAACATATTCTAAAATTACAGTCATGAGCAGCACAACAATATTTTGGTCAACAATGGACTGCATATACAATGGTGTTATGCCACACATACAGCCTACGTGTGTAGTAGGCTATACCATCTAGGTCTGGGTAAGTTCACTCTATGATGCTCACACAAGGATGAAATCACCTAATGACACATTTCTCAGGACATATTTCCATCATTAAGCAGCATATGACTATAGTATCAATATATATAAAAGGTTCATATGCAAAGTTCCCTCTAAGAGTTTGACTAGGAGACCGGGAGTTCGATCGCTTGCTATGACATGCAGTCAGGTTGGAACATGGCAGGCAACCAACAGCAGCGGTGGGGTGCTGAGGGAGAGAGGAAAAGAGGAAGCAGGGAGGTGGGGAACCTGATTGGCCCTGATCATAGGCCAGGCCTAGGGACTCTTCCCGTGCACGAATTTTGTTCACTGGTCCTCTAGTTTTCAAATAAAAAAAAATACTTTTAAAAATAAGAAGATATATCAACCACCACCACCAAGAATTCATTGTTCTGTTAGCTTCTAAGTCAAAACGACAATATGAATGCCTTACATCCGCCTTTCCTCCTCTTCCTTTCTTCGGCGTTGTTCATCTTCTTCACGTCTTTTTCTTTCTTTTTCCATTTCTTCTTGAATACGCCTCAGCCTTTCAGCTTCCTCTTCCTGCTGTTTCTTTTTCTGTAAAGCACTGAGGAGCTCCTCTGAGCTTTTAACTAGTGCATCGTATTCTTTCTGTATCTGTTCTCTTGTCATCATAGTAGACTTTAAAACAATAATAAACATGTACTTAAAAAGTTATCTCTTCTGTTGCACAACAATGTGAATATACTGAACACTACTGAATCTGTACATTTTAAAATAGTTAAGATGGTAACTTTAATGTTATATGCCCTTAAAACAAATATGGACATATACAGCAAAGACTGGAAAAGTTGGTAAGCAATAAGCCCATTATCTTTATTACACTATTTGTACACTTAAAAGTTACCTTTCCACCAAAACTCTACATCTACTTCCTATTAATAAAGTAATCAAATATCTAAAGTGGTACTGTGGACAAAATAACATACTGTAGGTAACAATTATTTTTTAAGAAATTATTAATTTTGTCAGAGTTTACTACTCATTAATAATAATGTTCAAATAGTACTTAAGGAATATTTAAGAAGTTATTAAATACATCTCTAATTGTTGGATGACTTTCCTAAATGAGCCTTCAGAAAAATGTGGCTTGGTTGATTTTAATTGATTAATACTATATAAATAGGGATGGTTCTTAACAGATTTGTAAAATTGGCTAAGCTTATCCAAAGTATTTTCATTCTTTTTTTTTTTTTTTTTTTTTTTGCTCCTCTTTTTCCATTCTGTCTCTAAGAATGACCACTGTCTACACAAAATATCTGCAGGAAATAGAATAAAAGTCTTGCTTTAAGGTATTGTATCCACATAATTGCATTGACTCATTTAGCTAGATGAGAAAAACATTAACACCCTAAAAAACAATGGAGAAAGATATGAAGAGACAGATGGAATGTAATTACAAGCATACAGAAAAAATTTTCAATCCCACTGATGATCAAATAAATGAAAATCAATACCAAAAAAGGCCCCATTTATTCTGACAAGTTTGGAAGAAAATTGCTATTTTCATAACAGTTAAGTAATTTATGATACAGCTTATATGAAGATAATATAATTATAGGAACAAGGCATATGGCATGATGATAGGGACAGAAAACTAAATGTACATTAGGGTAAGAATTATGCAAAAATACATGCATTTAGACTAATACAGGGAGGAAAATTTACAATAGTTAAACAGTTCAATGTGTTACTTTAGTAAAGATTTTTTTTGGGGTGACTTTCTCCAAATTGTGAATATAACATTACTTTTAGCATTTAAAAATTAGTTTCTGAAAGTAGAAAAACATGAAACAAAATAATTTGCATTAATCCTCTCTCAGTAATAATTATACAAAAGCTTACCCAAAAAGTAGCTAATTACTATTTAAAGTAAATAAAATAGCATTTTAGCATTTTACAAAGAGTATTTTAATTACTATTTGGCAGGGATTGGGGGATCTTTCCTAGCAACAGATGAAAGTGCTTAACTTTGCTCTTTTTAAAGTTCTGCTATAGAAATTTTCAAGCCGTTAGGGACCCCTATAATGGGCATCACTTGTCATCACTGGGACTCAACATTTGTAACCCTTTGTATCCTTAACACAGCAATGCATTTCCTATATAATTTTAACACCAATAACAAAAGGTATTAAATTACTTCAAAAACTCAAAGCCATTTAGATTAAAATTACATACCTTAATTTTGGCCATTAACGCATCAATAGAAATTTCAAGATCCTTGACCTGCTTATTCACCTCCGGTTTTCCATCTTTCAGTGCACTTACTACTTCATTGAACTTATCAAGCCGTTTTTTCAGTGTGCCGACCTTAACCAGACCGTCGATGCTGTAAAGATAATGCTTCATCATTCTAATTTCACTATGTGATGCTATACATTGATTTTTCATTTTAATAAAATGAAAAACATATTAAGCAGGATATTTTACTCCTATTTTCATATTATTCAGTATTGTTTTTTTTTAAGATAACTTGTTGAAGGTAAAAAATAAGAATAATCAAATATGGGTGTGAATGACATTGATACCTATCCACAGGATTGGAGCCTTCTATATTTACATTGAAAGTTTTGAGAAATCAAATTATAGAATGCTTTGAAAGAGTCACCTAGTCTCTTTAAAAGGCACTAAAGATCAACAGGTATTCAGACCTCCAAGTTTAAAGAGTATCAATTAATAGTAAAAGAAGCAAATAAGAAATAAACACTAGATTTATAGCAAAACAATTGCTACAGGTAATTCAGAAAACATTAGTAAGGTTTTTTATATTAATAAAGTTTTTTAAAACTATGTCAACATGACATTTGTCAAGAAACTTGAGTCACTAAAATAATCAGAATAAAAGAGCTTCTTTCATTCTTCTTTTTATTCCATTTATTTCAACCTTTTACAGTGTCTAAATTTCAAGAAGCTCCTTCAAATCCTCTTGTAGAAAGAGGCTAGCAATGAAGTAATTAAATAACTAATTTCCAATTCCATGCAAATAACAGAGTAATACATCTTTTTACAATAACGTGAGAAAAGAGAAAACTCTGAGCATCCCCACTGCTCTTCATTATGACTTCATCATCATTTCATATTTGAGTAATTGGGTTTTGTGGGATTCTTTAGGCACTATTAGTCATCTTACCGAGGTTTGTGTCTCCTTTTGCAAAGCCACATTCGAATAGTTTTTTGCATTTTAATGCAGGCTTCAGCTCGATATTTTATCTTGTTTTTCACTATGGTAAGAGAAAAGCATGATAGAAAATTATTCCATTTAATTCAGATCTATAACCATTTTTAAAAACCACTCACTTTCACAAAGCATTTCTCAAGAAACATGAACTCTTATATTATACCAGACATCAAAATCAGGAAGTTTAACATTTAATTTTGTATACTTCTTAAAGTAAAAGCACACCATGTATACTACTAGATTTACATTTAAAATGTATTATTTCCTTGTTATGCTACACCACTGCCTTTCAAACTGTCCTAGGTAATATTGGTCTATGAAACATTAATAGGTATGTCTTGGGAGAATGGGGGGAAGGATTCATCTGTCATATGAATTTAGGAAAAACTAAATACTACTTTTGGAGATTCACAATGAACATATTGAGTGAAGCTGCTGACAGTCCTACAATAAAGGTACTGACTTAATATTTAACTTCAGTTACCCAGAATGTCCTAGATTGCTCTGACCTTGAAACATTGTTGAGCTTCTCTATAATCCTGCAAAGATCCTGACTAGTTGCTGACTTCACCATTGCACAACACAGTCCATGAACAAATGGTACAGCATAGCCAACTTTAATATAATGTGCTGTCCATCAACATGCAATATATTTAGCTGAAAGCAATCAACTATATTCACAACTTTGTTTATATTTTACTTGGGAAATGAGGAAGGAAAGAGTTTCTTTCACCTTTTTTATTATAGCAATCCTTTTACCTACATTCATAATTGTCTAACAAAAGACCTCAATAATAATGTTTGCACGGTTCCTTTTCATTAGGTCAAAGGAATCTTATTTTTCTATTAATAAGGAACAATTTATGCTGAATCTTTTTCATGTGCCTAGCACTGTTCCAGGTATTCGGTGAGTTTGGAATGTGAGAAAATTATACATTTAATCAAATTACTCACAATAGCTCCCTACAATTAAAGGTTTCCATAGACCCTCAGGAACACCCCCAAAAATTCTGCCCCTCGCCCTTGATTGGGGTCAGAGGTAAGTTGTCCACACAACCTGGCCAGAAACACAAGAGAAAGCATCTCAGTACAGAGTCTGAGAACAGGGTCTGAGGGAGCAGAGGCGGGAGAAGGGCTGAAGAGGACAGCTGACGCCCCACTTTGTGATCTTAAAAGACTTTAGACTTTGCTCTGCGTCAGAGGGAGCCTCCATACCAGGCTTTCAGTTTAGAGAGAGAAGTCTGGGGACCCAGGAAAACCAATCTGGGAGCCACTGAAGCTACCATGCAAGCGGAGAAGGGGCTCCACGGGGGCACTGGCAACAGAGAGGGAGGGCGGTACAGTATTTGGAGGAGGAATCAACAGGGTCTGTTGGCTGACAAGATTTCAGGGACAAGAAAGGAGAAACCATTAAAACCCTGGAATTTGGGCATGTTGCACTGATGATGCCACGCAGGTGGGAAGAGTTCTGGCTCAAGTCTGAGAGATTAGGGGATGGTATGGGAAAGGTGGCGGGAGGGGCGGGGGGGGGGAGAATCAAGACAGTGACTTCTGTTTTTTTAGAACACGATGAAATTAACTCTCCTATCATACATTCAGATTAAGAAGTATCACATACACTCAAAAAAAGTAAGTCCACAAACTCATCTAGAAGAACCAGGAAAACGAGGTGAAGAAGCGATGCAATCCCTGCTCTCCAGCGCCCTCTGCTTAGACAACTTTGTAAATCCCACACCTCATTCACTTCCAAACTAATCCCAGACCCTGGTGCAAGAGAAAACACCTACATTTGATGACTGAGAGGGAGCACCATTGAACCTTCTTCCAGCGACTGCAGATGAGCCAGTGGTTGACTCTCTTAACCAACTCAGCTAAATGGTCAGGATCAGACTTCATAATCTGATCAAATTCTGCAAACTAGGAAACAAAATAATTTATTATCAGTATTAAAAGATAAAAGAGACTTAAACACACGGAGATACAAAATAACTAGAACTCAAATCCAAGATCTAACTTTCTGGAAATGATCCTAAGACTCAGTGGGGTCTACAGCAAACCCAATGCACTGCATCTTATAGCTGCCTCGCTCTTTCTTCCTCCTTCCTTCAGGATCTTGGAGGGGAAAGGTGGGAGACTCACTGATAGTTAGCAAATTCAATACTAAAGGTCAAAAAAATCTTAAATGACAATTATAGATGATTATCAAAAAGCTTTTACTGAAAAAAAAATTTAAAAAGAAAGGCTGATATGTCTCTGAATTGGCTCATCCGCATTCTCAATATCTGTGCACAGCTCCTGACCAGTGACAAGGTCAGCCATATAATGTCAGGTGCCACCAAAACTATTCCATCTCCTCCAAACCCCTATTTTGATCAGAGATAAGCAACTGTTACCAAGAGACAGAAAACACAAATAAAAGTTATTAGGTTAATAATTAATAAAATATTTCATTTCCACAATTTATCACCAAACCACATAATAATTTCTACCCTTTACAAAATATTCCACCAGTGGTTTTCAGCTTTTTTCAAATCATGTCACATATAAAAAAAATTTCTAAAATTCTGCAGCACACCAAAAAAACATATGTTTTTACCGATCTGACAAAAAAAATAGATAGCATTTTGATTCATTCACACTGGATAGCTATTGTTGTGTTGTCTGCTGTCATTTTTTGATTTGATAATATAAGGGAAAAGAGGGCAGTGCCCCTGACTTAATATTCAGGTATTGCATGTTTTAAAAATGCTTGTGGCACACCAGTTGAAAATCGCTGTATCCTACTATAATGCATTTAGGTGACACATCTATAAATATAATGGCTTCTTATAATCAAAATTAAAGTTAACATAACTAAAGATCTGTGAACATATGCCTTGTGCTTTTAATTTTTCTTTCTGACTGATTAATTTATCTAGGAGCAAACAAGACCAAGTGCTTTTTCTATCAGGTTGTTAACTCTAAAATATTACTATAGCCCTGAAATAAAATAAATGTTGAGTTTATGAGAAATGTATATGATTACAGCTAAGTTAACAATGAATATTTATATATTCATTTTTTTCTTAATTTTTTATAGGAAATGGTATGGATTCTCTGCAGTAAAAACAGTCACAGGAAAGTACATATATTGCTAATGCATTACACAGATTTTATCTCATGCCCAAAAATGTAAAATCAGATTTACTATTAGTTTAGTCTTCAAGGCACTAGAGATATTTATTAATGATTTTGCTGAGTCAAATAGGTATAGTTGACTATTACATAATATCAAGTGTGTTTAAAATTATGAAAATACAATTCAGTCAATATTTTTAAAGTTAGAAGTGGTGAAATGATAAACTGATTCTGAATAGCATTTAGGTTCTGAAATATTTTTTACTCAATCTTGTAACCTAGTATAAGAACCTGTAAAACCATGGGTGAGGCTAAGAAAATTATGTTACATACAAAAGTATTTATACGCTCAGTCACTCTAGCACTTGAGAGAAATGCATTGCAGCACAAACTCCAGTCCAATTTCCCATACCCTGTACATCTATCACTCTCTAATAGAACTTGTTCTCCACACAATAAAGACTCAAAAGTACTGTGAAATTTCTAATTATGAAGGCTGAATTAATATGTTTCAGAAAAGCTTTCAACTTGTTTAAAACAAAAGCATTTTCTGGCTAATCCTTATTTAAACCAAAAAAAATCCAATAAAACAATGAAAAAAACAATCAAACGATGCTCTCATTCCAATATTTCCAAAGCTAAAAAGAATTGTAAAACTTGTACAGAGTATTACACATTGTAAACTTCTCACATACTGATAATATGCATACTGTTGGTGATCATATAATTCAAGAATAATTCAAATCACTAAACACTTAAAAATATTAACTGACCCCTATCTCCCAACTATTCATATTCATCGTGTTCAAATTTAAAGTAGAAATGTATTTACCTTGCCAGGTCTAAAAAACACTTTGGTTAACCCAAACTTGTAGTCAATTTCATTTAAGCCCAAAGCTTTAAAAAGAGCCTGAAAAGGAAAAAGTTGAAAAAGTTAAATGACAACCAGTAATTAGCAAGAAAGACACATAAAGCTAGGAAATTTCAATTCAGGTGATATTTGTACCTTACAAAATAGTCTTGGATCTAGTCTTGCAAGTTTGCCAGGCATGTACTTTTTATACATGTTGTAGAGCTCATGGAATGAAGCTCGTGACGGGAAGCCCCCCTGCATCAAGTCCAAGACAGACACCATACCTACATTCATAAACAAACACGGATTATTGCCGATCACTGTGCAGCAGTCAGAAAATTACCTGCAAATGATCAACTTGACAAATTAATGTTTAGAAGGGTACAATTTATAGGAACTGTCAGCAAGGAAATGGTACATAGGAAATATTATAGTTATACTTACTATGTCCCAACTTACCCGCCACCTCAAGCTCTCATAGCAAGTTTCGCTTAGCCATCTTGACTAAACCCCCTTTTTTAGACACAAACTCCTGGTGTCTAGACAGCTCAAATCTAGTTTGTATCTTTTTTACTGCTACAAACCTCTGTGTCATAATCACAGTATATAAGGCTTGCATTAGGCCACTTTCCAAATCCTGAGGTTAACTTTAGAACAAGATTCCTGATAGAGTTTCCAAGAAGTAGTCAAACATATTCCCAAATTCTCACCAGTGCTTAGAGCAAATGGGCAAGGAAGAAGTGCTCACTGCTTCACTATAAAGATCCCTTTTCACTCATCTCTCAGAGAAACTGGTCTATTGGGATCAAAAGTGTATAGGATGCATATCTCTTTTCAGTGAAATTCTAGTAGGTGGTTAATTTGAGCCTTGAGTCCATGTGAACTTTTCATATCAAGAAAAGCATAAACTAGTCAGGGGAAAAGCTTAACTATAAAAAATGCCAAAAGCCTTTGTTCACCAAAAACAACCTCTGAATTTCAGATTCTGAGACTATTCAACTCAATGAAGAAAATAACATTATTCAATAAAAAGTGGTAGTACAAATGGGTAGGCATTTAGAAAACAAAACTAACATCTGACCCTTACCTCACTTATTTAAAAATAAATTCCTGCTAGCCAAAAATTTAAATTAGCTAAATGAAACAACAAAATAGTTAAAAAACAGATTTTTATTTTAAAATCATCTCATGTGAAAGAGAGATGTCAGACTGAATTTTAAACTTTTTTAATGGGGCAAAGGTTAGATAAAATAGGCAAAGGTTAGATAAAACACCAGTAATGCTCAGGGTTGGCGACAGTGTAGGAAAACACACGCACATTTTTATTGAGAAAGTAAACCAGTGCAACAGTTTTGGAAGGTAATTTGGAAATACTTATCCCCTCTGACTCAGTACTTTCTACTTCTATGAATCTATCCTACAATGTGTCACACATGTGGGCAAATACATGCATAGAGAATGGCTATATATCCACTGGGCCATTGCTTATAATAGAAAAAATCAAGTAACTTAAATATTAAAAATTATGTTGCGGCCATATATGATGTGTTCCCTTAAAAGAATAGGGCTTATCTAACCAGTATAAAAAACATATCCAAGCCAAAACCGGTTTGGCTCAGTGGTAGAGCATCGGTCTGCGGACTGAAGGGTCCCAGGTTCGATTCTGGTCAAGGGCATGTACATTGGTTGTGGGCACATCCCCAGTGGGGGGTGTGCAGGAGGCAGTTGATGGATGTTTCTCTCTCATCGATGTTTCTAACTCTCTATCCCTCTCCCTTCCCTTCTGTAATAAAAATCAATAAAAAATATTTTTTTAAAAACCTATCCAAGACATATTGAGAAGTGAGACTTTTTACTTATATTTTTCTGTACTATTTCATTTTTGTTACAATGAACATATATATCTATTATAAATTTTAATACTCATCAATGAAACACAGAGAAGTAATCATTCCTATGGAAAGAAATCTCTAGAACTAGGTTTAGTTCTAGGCTCTGCTTATAAATAAAAGTAAGGTCTGACTGATACTGTGACAATTATTGCCCGTTTATATCAAATACGCAAGTACCCTTGGAAATGTTCACATCCACCTCCGCTGAGTCCCTTGGCTGGGTCTGTAATTGCGGACAACATATGAACTGGCTCAAAGACGTCCATTAAGAATACATGGAGCTGAACAGATTACCAAGCCAATGGCTGCTTCCTAGCGCTTCTAGCTAATTTACTCAAAAGATCTTCTCGTGCTTAGAAAAATAAAAATCACCACACCACATACTCTTCCTTCTAGAAATTCCTACGACCTGGATCTTCCGCTGGGAGTTTTGTGAGGGGCTTGTGGGTGCTGCTTATACTCAGAACCCCTCTTTGCCACCACAGACAGACAGCACAGCCCCGAGGTTACAGGAGAAGACCTGCCTGCCTTCTCACGCCTTCCCCTACTTTACCCTCGCTGATTAGAAGACAGCAATTTTAGTAAAGCATGCCCTAAATTCGCTAATTCTCCTTAAATTGGAAAAAAATAACAGAAATGGAAAGGCAAAGTAGAATTCAAATTTTAAATGTCTTTATTTTAGAAAGTGTCTATATTTTCATTTCTACCAGTTATTGGCATTTTTTGGCCACATAACATTACCTAGCCACATAACTACAACCATTTACTATTAGTAATACCTTTTTTTTAAAAAACCAAACTATTATGAATCAGTGTTATCTATTAAACTGCCAACATGTCACGATATGTTGAAATGCACTGCCTACTGAAAGAGGAATCGAAACTGGAGCACCAGTGAGCCCATACTCTGCTCACCTAATAACATATATCACTAAATCTAAACATGCTTGCTTATAAATTTTCATATTTGCCAGACTATGTATTTCATTCAACAAATATTTACAGAGGGCAGTATACACCCTACACCGCTAGGAGGCAGGGATGTTATGTATTTACAAGCCAAAACAGATACGGTTTCCGCCCTCAAAAGATTTATAGGTTAGAGAAAGGAAAAGTTAAGTAATTATTCAAATGCATATAAAGTTTATGACTGATTGTGAGATGAAGGCACGCAGCACCCTTTCTTGGCCCCCTTCCTAGTTGGGGGCTTCGGGAAAGGTTTCCATAGGAAATGACAACCAAGCTGAGCCGTGAAAAATGAAGACAAAGGGGGGAGAGGAAGCGGCAGGGGCACAGGCCCTGCGAGGAGAGAATATGGAGCATTCAGGGAACTAAATCAAAGGCCTGTGGGGCTTGTAGGAGAGAGAAGAGAGTGGAAAGAGCTGACGCTAGGAACACATGGGCCAGACCATATGGGGTCACTAGGATTTTGTTCTTTTACCCTAAGAATAGTGAGGAGCCATTACAGCATGTTAAGCAGTAAAAACACATAGTCGACTTCAGTTGTAAAGCAGTAAATCTGGATGTATGTGAAGAACAGACTGAGCAGAATCAAGGAGAATACTCAGGAAGCTAAAGCAAAAAGCCAGGTGAAAGATGATGACAGTTTGAATTAGGAAATTTAAGACTCACTGAGAGAGAGCTCTAAGTGAGCAGATCTTAAATATTCTCACCACAAAAAAAAAAAAAAGGTAATTATATTAACTGATAGGAGCTTTAGCTAATGCTATGGTAGTAATCATTTTACAAAATATGTGTATCAAATCAACACATTGTACACCCTGAACTTATACAATGTTATATTTCAATTATATCTGAAACACTTTGGAGGTAGGGGAGACACTGTTTAAGGCAGTGGTTCTCAATCTTTCTAATGCTGTGACCCTTTAATATAGTTCCTCATATTGTGGTGATCCCCAACCATAAAATTATTTTCTTTGCTACTTTATAACTGTAATTTTGCTACTGTTATGAATCATAATATAAACCTGTGTATAAATAGGCGACCCTGTCGTGACCCACAGGTTGAGAACCGCTGCTGTAGAGCCTAAGACCATTGGAAAAAAACAGATATTTACATTACGATTCATTAACAGTAGCAAAATTACAGTTACGAAGTAGCAAAGAAAATAATTTTATGTTTGGGGGTCACCACAACATGAGGAACTGTATTAAAGGGTCGTGGCATTAGGAAGGTTGAGAACCACTAGTTTAGGGGGTCACATCGAAGGGACTTGGGGAGACAGGGTATACCTATGCTGTCCAATAAGGCAGCAACTAGCCACATGCTCTGCAGTTGCAGTAACTAACCACACACAAGTGACTATTTAAATTTCAAAAAATTAAAATAAAATACAATTTAAAATTCAGTAGCAAATTCATACTAGTCACATTTCAATTGCTCAACATCCACAAGTACCTAGTAGCTACCTTATTGGACCACACAGATATGGACTATTTCTATCACCATGAAAAGTTATATATATATATAAGAGTGAGAAGGAAAACATGCCTAACCCAAAGCCTGAGAACTCTAGTAAATAATACCCAGGTGAAAAACATGACCAATCAGAGAAGTCAGGAAAGGCCGGAGAATTCAAAACAAAAGCAAGGACATAATTTGTTTCAAAAGCCAAGAAAGGATTTGTAAAAGGCATTGGTCGGAGTCAAATGCTGCTGTGAAGTTCACTAAGAGGTGCAAAATGAACATCTGATTTAGGATCAAGGAAAGCTCTGGTAACCTCATCAAGAATTATTGTGTTGATGGCACTGGTGACTGGCCAAGGTGGCAGCTGAAGTTTGTGGGGTTAAAGACCAAGTGGAAGGCAGGAAACTGAGGAAGCAAGAACAGACTAATCTTGGACAGAAATCAAAAAACAGGAAAGTGAGGCGAGAAATAGGGAGGCAGCTGGAATCCCTTCTAGCTGTGGGTAGGAGGAAATGAAGACAAGGTTTCAGCATGTTGAAATGGTAATGGAGAGATCCTGCCCAAAGGAAATGGTTCCCTGCCTACAACCAACAGTGAAGATTCAGGAACAGGCAGGAAGGGATGGATTCCACAGAACTGCAGACCAACGAGGAAGAAAGGCACGTCCCACTAATGCAGGTAGGCAGAAGTGTCTGGCAGCAGACAGGTGAAACTGTGGGGGGCGTTGTTGTTGCTGTTGTTGTTAAGTGGTAGGGCTGTTTGTTAACAGAGGCCGAGCGTTGAGGAGAGTAGGATGGGTCAGAGGCTCAGAGCTTTGAGGAGAGTGGGATGGGTCAGAGATTTGAGGAAAGCAGGATGGATCTGACTAGTTCCCATGGAGAAAGAGGGTAGGCTGAGGAGGGAAACATGGCAGAGTGGATTTGAAAACCCTTTGCAGTGTTTCCCAAAGTGTGGTACGAGTACCCCCAGGGGTACGGGAAGAGTTTGGTGGGGGTACGCGTTGCACCGGAGTTTGGTGGGGATATGCACTGCACCGTGCTTAGCTGCGCCTAATTCTACGTTCTCATGAGTCAAGTCAAGACAGTCCTGTGAGGTGTGAGATGGTCCGGTGTGCAAATAAATGTTATTTATAATATAACTTTGATTTATATTTTATTATGAATAATTTTATTTTTCGTTTATTATTATTTTGTGTATGTACCAAAAAAGAAAAAATAAATATATTTTGATTATTAAAATACATCCTTTTTTTTTATGAGGGGTACTCAGCATTATGAAAATCATAGAAGGGGTACACATATGTCAAAAGTTTGGGAAACACTGCTTTACAGATTAGTGATCATATACATTTACTAGAGGCCCAGTGTGCACTGGGGGGATCCCTTGGCCTGGCCTGAGTGGACCAGCCAAAACCTGCAGTCCGACACTCATCCCCCCCTCCACACACACACACCAAGAGGTCTCGGAGTGCAAGAGGCCACTCTGCAAAGCTGTTGTCACTCAGAAGCTCCCGTGGTGAGCATCTGCCCCTGGTGGTCAGTGCGCATCAGAGCACTGTCAGGCCAGTCAGCGGGTCAGCCAGTCACGTGGACTTTTATAGGGAGAGATAATGGTGCAAATCTATCTTCCTACTTTATCTATCCAGATGAGGAGAAAGGACGGAATTAGAATCATCAACAGCTAAAGTTTTGTGAGAGGGGTCAAGGGTAGATCCTGATTGGGGGGCCTGAAGTTTTCACAATTGTGGGAAGGCAGTTTAAGAAAAGGGTGCATGCATAATTACAAATTTCAAAAGAATAAAAAGTCAAGTGCAGGCCTGTGGAAGGAGCTCGTATAAATGAGGAACCCTGAAGCATAAGTGACCTTAGCTTTATAATAAATCCCCTCTGAGAGAAGCAAAATAAGGAGTCAGAGAGGCAAGAGTTCAAGCAAGGGTCAGGGGCCGGAGGTGCACTGGGAGGAAGGGAGAGGCTGATGGCTTGGGCATAAGCAGTTCAAGTGGGGATGGAGGAAACTAGTGAGCCTGGTGCCCAAGACTCCTGTGATCCAGCAAGGTCAGAATGGGCCAGGTAGGAGGAAGGAAGTGATAGTCTGACCAAATGCATAAAAATTCCACAGAAGCCGAGGACAATGTGTTTTCTTATTTTTACAAGTGGTGGCGTGGGAAGCAGACACCAAACCCTACCTGTTGACCCAGTTAGGCGAGGGGGAGATTTTGGGGGGGATGAGAAATGAACTGCTGGGCTGAGAAGGCCACAGGAAAGAGCCCACTTAAGGGAGGGCTACAGGTGTGTAAAGTTTTCCTAAATTTTACTTAAATGCTGTTAAATAATTTTTTTCACAATAAACTATACCCCAGTATTACTCGAATAATGGCCAGCATTCTTACTACACTTAAAAATCAAGATAATTGTGAAATTTTTGAAAGCACTGTATATATTTAATTGTATTTGAACTCAGACTCCTAACACACACTGATATGGATTATAAAAATAAGGAAATACCTGAACACTGAAGTTGAGACAAAATTTGAGCACCTTCAAAATCATGGCTTGTCATCTTTAAATTAGGTTTTATACAACGAATAAAGCTCGCTCCCTGGGAGAATAAAGGTACTTTTTAAGACAATACATACAGCATTCTCATTTTTCTATTTCTATGAATACAAGTAACTTTCAGTGCATATTATCATCAATATATGAACCCCTCTTAAAATAATCACATATATATATATATTAATATATATATGTTAAATTGCTATGTTTTACTCTTGAAACAAATACAATATTATATGCCAACTATACATTAATAAAAATAAATATTTGGATAAAGATAATATGGTACATATATACAATGGAATACTACTAAGACTTAAGAAAAGATGAAACACTGGCATTTGCCCGGCCAATGTGGCTCAGTGGTTGAGCGTCCACTTATAAATCAGGAGGTCATGGTTAGATTATCAGTCAGGGCACATGCCTGGGTTAGGAACTCAATCCTCAGTAGGGGGTTGCCGATCAATGATTCTATCTCTCCCTCTCCTTCCCTCTCTGAAATCAATTTTTAATTTTTTTTAAAGAAATACTGGCATTTGCAACACCATGGGTGGACCTTGAGAATATTACATTAAGCAAAGTAAGTCAGAAAAGGCTAAGGGCCATGTGATTTCATTAATATGTGTGATATAAAACTGGAACAGTATGGTGGTGACCAGAGGGAAGGGACGTGGGGCAGGGGAGTAAAGGGTAAAGGAGGCCAAATATCTGGTGACGGAAGATGGTCTGACTCCGGGTAGTGAGCACACAATGCAATACACAGGTCATGTATCAAAGAAAGGTACACTTGAAACCTATACAATCTTATTAACTAATGTCACCCCAATAAATTTAATTAAAAACGTTTTTAATTTTTAAAAAATAATAAAAAAACTTAATTTTTAAAAATAAAAAATAATCAGTAAGGAACCAAAAACTTAGCATACTTTTATTACTTAAAGCTTAAAATAAATTTCTGTATTATGTACTAATAATATTAGAAAAATACTACATTTTTATTTGAGTGCCAAAAATTGTGTAGTTGTAAAAAGAAAAGTCATTTAAAAATATTTTTAACATATTTAAACAATACATTATCTTTAAACATAAAAAATACACTTCCTTTTCCATAATAATTACTTTCACTTTCCTTAAACCACAGGATAATCTTAATAACATCCAGATAATTCTATGTATTTACGTAATACTTGGGCTTCACATATATATTTAACCGTTATTCAGAAAAAACTTAACGAAAATGAAAACCATTTTAAAAACCATTCTTTTTAATGGGGAATTGGTTTAAAATACTTTTCTAATTATTCCAGATTAATTTTGTTATTTGAGTAAATACTTAATAATAGTTTAAGAGGACCATTTAAAAACCCTGTTTTTTTAAGTATACTCACAGTACTTCGAAGTTTATCCAGAAGCAAATTTAACTGTGTCTGTAAAAGAAATAAAATCACTTTTTTCCCCAAAAAAGTAAAAACACACAATGTCACGTATTAATATTAGCTCTTTAATAGTGGAATGAAATAACATGCAATAACATGGATGTATAACACATTATGATTTAGCAACTTCTGGTAGACAAGCTCTTTGACAGCAATATGCAAAGTATATGGCTATATAATGCCAAGGACAATAACTTACTTTAATTATACAGAACTTGTATAATTAGGAGACTAAACATTAGCAATACTAAAAATCATACATGTGCACGTGCAGGTGGGGTAAACAAAGAAAGTGTACAGGCAATGAAAAAAGTGAACAAAAATGCTGAGCATGCATTCAGTTAGAGATCAGCAGAGCAGTATTAAGTATGTGGCAAGGTGGTGTAATTTGTGTCACACTCCATTAAGAATGAAGGCATATTTAAAATATTCACTAATGGCATATGTTTAGATTGTTTTAAATAACGCTTATAAATAAAACTATCCTGCCTAGCTGTGGAAACTCTCCTTTCTATTTTAAAACATTTCACATCTCAATTGTTGTTTAAAAGCTTAGATAGCTTTATCCAAAACAAACTGACCATGAACACTATAAGTTACTACGCTTTCCTGTTTTTAATAATATTAAGTGTCACACAAAAAATTTACTCCCATTCAGTACTAATTTAATTTGTATATTTGCTTTACTTCTCTGCAAAGTAAATCAATTATATAAAATTCTAATAATTTTATACTAAGATGTTTATTATACTGCTCATAAAAGATAAATTATGTTATTTCTTAAATTAACATACTGGTTCAATGACAGCTCTATTTAATCATAATAGTAGTTAAGTATACTTTACTGGCTGCTTTCTATGAGTCAAGCATTCTCAAAGCTTTTCATGGGCATTATCATGTTTAATCCACACAATTCTAATTAAGAATATTGCATTAAGCCTCACTTTACAGGTGAAAACATTAGCTAGTCATGGCAAAGCCAAGATTCCAACGTGAGGCCTAACACCAAAGTTCATTCTCTTACCAGAAACATTACAGTATACTTCAGACAGCATAGGATTAAGATATAATCAATCTGGACCATCGCACAACTGAAAGGCAAGTGTAAGAGCCACTAATTTGGAAAGAAAACAACTATCACAATGTCCATTGTTCTTAATCCATAGAATAAGCACAGTATTCTCCAAGAAAATAGAGATAGAGTAAATCAGAAAAACAGAAACAGCAAAAATTAACTAATAGTGCTTATAAATGAGAAAATGGGGGCGGAAATGTCAAATATCAAAGAACAGCAGTCAGGGACCATGGGCATAATGTGCATAACAACAGAATATTATTTTTTCATCAAAAAAGATTACTTTTACTAAAATAATTACAGTAAAGGTTATGTTTCAATAACCTAAAAATGTTGCTTTTCAATGGAAAACTTCTGCTTATCAGTGATGTTGGATAACTAAAATATTATAGTAAATGCTAGCACCTGTTTTGTTTTTTATTGCCTCACATACCTTAAATTTAATTTAATGAGCTATTCTATTAAATTTTAAATTAAGAATTACTATTAATATTCATTTTAAAGTATCTCATAAAAACATTTTACATTTTATTATTAACTAGAGGCCTGGTGCACAAAATTCGTGCATTGGGGGGGAGGGTGTCCCTCAGCCCAGCCTGCACCCTCTCTAATTTGGGACCTCTTGATGGATGTCCAAAGGGTGGGACTGGGCCTAAAAGGCCAATTGGACATCCCTCACAATCCAAGACTGCTGGCTCCCAACTGCCCTCCCCTGCAGGCTTGTTTCCCTCCCAACTGCCCTCCCCTACTGGCCTAGTCCTCCCCCAACTGCCCTCCCCTGCTGGCCTGGTCTCCCCCAATTGCCTTCCATGCTGGCCTGATCACCTACAACTGCCCTCCCCTACAGACCTGGTCCCCTCCAACTGCCCTAACCTGCTGGCCTGGTCACCCCTAACTTCCCACAACTGTCCTCCCCTGCTGGCCATCTTGTAGTGGCCATCTTGTGGGTGGCCATCTTGTGTCTTGGTGTGATGGTCAATTTGCATATTACTCTTTCATTAGATAAGATTATCTTACTCATTATGGCTTTCAGCAGTTTAATGTACAAAATACATCTTATTGCAAAAAGCAATTTTAAGGCACTTCAAGTCTCAACATAAAAGAATGCTTTAAAGAATTTTAAGAATGTTTTTGTTTTATTTATACTGTATAAAATTTCAGGTATGGTCTCACCAGCAACAGTAGTATATTCTATTATAGTAGGAAAATCCTTAATGAATGATATTCATTTCACTAAATTAATGTTGTTACATATCTTTTCAGCAATTTCAGAATATCCAAATAAGAGAAAACATATTGCTTGAGAAAAATTATAAACTCTTAATCAATAAATAGAGATTATAACAAAATTAAAAACCTTTTATTCAGTTACCTGAAAATGTATAAGCTTTCTCCTTCATTTATGATTTGGTTTTTAAAATATATATAGGTTTATAAATGTGACTTTATCAAGTTAATTATTTAGAGCCCATTTCAATCCATAAGGGATTTCCAGAGGCCTTACACCTGAATACCATAGTATTCTGATACTTAAATATTATTTCTAATTGCATAATTTTTAATATTTAAAGTACACATAATGAAAAGCATATGTAGAGTTTTCTTGCAAACATAACAACAATGCGTCATGGAAAGTTATGAGAGAAATTAATTCTATATTTTTGTTCTATGTGTTTTAATCTTTTAGTATTATACTTTTAATTATCTTATTCTATACTAAATATTCAACAATTAGAACCAATTAGTATAGTGTTCCATTTCTAAGACACATCATTTGATAATTCCTTGTCATACCCCAAAGAATAAATTCCTGGTCCATAATTAATAAAACACATGAAATGGTCTTCGATGTTAAGCAATTTGAAAGGTTTGCCACGCAGAGCACTCATCTTTTAGATTTTGTAAAGCTTTAGTCAAATTTTAGCGTAATATGCACAGCCACAATGCACTGAGAGAGAAAACACACTAAAAATGAATTATAAATATAATCAGTAACTTGAGACAGCCTCTTTTCACATGGCAGCCACTCTACAAATAAGAGTCCAATGAAGGTGATCATTTACCTGAAGCCCCTGGCTGTGCCTGCTTTCCTCTCAACTCAACTAGTGTTCTCTAGCCATCCCGAGCTGGACTGACTACTCCAGCTAAAACACAACTGCTGAATGAGGAAGGAAACAGAAAACACATGGGAAAGAGAAGGTTTGAAGGTCAACCAGACAGTAAGCAGAAGCAAGAACATTAGGAGAAGCAATCCGGTTTGTTAAGCACCAAGAAAAAAGACACTCATAAAATTACAAGAATTTCTGTATGTTCAATCACTACACTTATTTGAGTGTGGTGTTTTTTGTTTGTTTGTTTGTTTTGGTTTTTTTGCATACAGATCCTATCAACAATGCAGGATCTGCTCTGAACTTCACTCATGGGATTTTTGACAGTGCCTATATTATCCAGTGTAGAATAGAAAGCTACATATTTTATTCTAAATGCAGTAAAAAAAATTTTTTCAAGTAATGTATTTAACACACTTACCTTAAACTTGTTTCCCACACTGATGAAGCCAAGTTTTCCTGCTTTTTGTTTAGTGTCTTTGTTGTTATTTGTGGATGTTTCAAATAATTCCCGTATAAACTTATCTCTGGATTCACATATTAAGGATTCAAGAGACATATGCAAAGCGTCATTATTTTTTTCCACAAACTGGGTCTGAAAATAAAGCATACAGGAATAAATGACTCAATCCATTGTGATGATATCCCTTAACACAGCACTGCCCAAGAGAATGTTTGAGGATGACAGAAAGGTTCCGTAACTGCATTGCAAATACAGTCACCATCGGCCAATATGCACACTGAGCACATCACGTGGAGCCAAAATACAGAGGAAATAAATTTTACTTTTAAATTTAATTTAAATTCAAATAGCCAGATGTGACCACGGGTTACCATACTGTATAGCGCAGCTGCAACATCAAGTCGCC
Organism: Vespertilio murinus; assembly: GCA_963924515.1. Lineage (NCBI taxonomy): Eukaryota > Metazoa > Chordata > Mammalia > Chiroptera > Vespertilionidae > Vespertilio > Vespertilio murinus. Next base: position 144,052,657 of record OZ004705.1, on the reverse strand, counting down.
GTCTCCTGGTAAAAGTCACACTTACTGTTTCGTAGCACACTGCCCCTGCGAAATGCCTGATGATGAAGCCTTCATCATCTCTGATGTTCCTATGAATTGCCAGCTTAGATTTTCTGGGAATCTAAGAAACAATACATATATCAGTTATTAAATTACCAAAACCATCCATCCATCTATCTATCTATCTATCTATCTATCTATATAAAAGCCTAAAAGACCATTATGACCTAACAACTGGAACAACCAGTCGCTATAACACACACTGTCCACCAGGGGGGCAGACGCTCAACACAGGAGCTGTCCCCTGGTGGTCACTCCCATAGCCAACCTCCCAAGGACAGCCAGTGCCCGTTTATTCTGCACCCGGCTTAGCAACCACTGCCTCCTCTCCCAACCCTAGCCTGGGCTTTCAGGCCCCCAGGTGGGACAGGGAACCTGGGGTGGGTGGTGGCAGATGTGAACCCTTTTCCAAAGGGGCCAAGGGCCGGCTCCCTCCTCGGAGAAAGCAGCCAACCTCCCATACCCCATCCCTCCCCTAGGCCAGCAGGCCTCGATCAGCCCACCGCCTGCCTGCCACAGTGGCAGCGAGGGAAGGAGAGGGGAGGCAGGGAACCATGAAGTGATGGGGTCCTGGTGTCTGGTGTCCAGCATCCGTTCCTTCCACACCCAGCCCAGCAACCATCACCTCCTCTCCCAACTCCACCAGGGTCTTCAGGGACCTGGGCTGGGATGGGGAGCCAGGAGTAGGTGGCAGATGCGACCCCTTTCCCAGGGGGCTAAGGGCTGGCTCCCTCCTTGGGGCTGGTGGCCAACCTCCCGCTCCCTTTCCCTCCCCCTGGCCAGCCCTCATTGCCAGCCAGGCCTAGGGACCCACCCATGCACGAATTTGTGCACCGAGCCTCTAGTCTAATTATAATATCTCATATTGGTATCGTATCTAAAAGCTTCCAAAATGCTTCACATAGAAGATTATACCTGGCCCTAAAAATAACCTAAGGTGAAGCCCTATATAATGTATGATTCTAATTGTCTAATATCTAGTTTATCTTTCAAAAGGCTTCTATCCGCATTAGAGTCTAAATTCTGGAATGGCAAACTCACAGTGAGTCGGAAATGATCCTTGTGCTTCTGGTGGACTGCGGATGTAAAGTGTTGATCACTGGGCTGGGGAAGGCGATTTTCTTCATCCAAAATGTCCAATATTCCCACTAATTTTGCTTCAACTAAATCTATTTCAAAAAAGTAAAATATGACAAGATAAAAAAATAATATTTTAAAGATGTGAGCTATTTACTAATCACAAACTACAAAGACTCAATAAGTATAATCTTAAAAACTGTAGAGAGCAGGTATATTTTATTTCAAATCTTTCAACTTATTAGAAAGTAATAGCATATATATAATATAGGTTTCAGAAAAACAACTCCTTAAAGCAATGACTAATGTAATCACCACTCCATTACTGGTGAGGACAAGAGGCTAAAGAGCCAGAAATTCCTCCTCTTCCAGATGACATCCACACTCAACAGGATGTAGAAACTACAGGAGCTTTTGCTTGCTTAGCTTTTTGAAACCACTAATATACATTTATTCAGAGGGTTTCCAGCAAAACTTCACTAACAGCACATTCTTATGCTCTTTTCATTCACATTGTTTGAACTTCCTGCTTATCCAAAAATAACTGTAAAAATGTAAGCTGCTTAAATACAGTATATGAGAACTGTGAATGGAGCAGACTCTACAAGCTATAGGACATATGAAGAGAAATCAAGATTCTAAGTGGTCAGAAAATTATGCTTTGGGGGCAATTAGTGGTGGAGAAGGGGGTCATGCTAAACTAAGCTATAAATGAGAGCGAGTATTCTGACTGATGTAGAGGATATGAAAGTGCCGGAAGGGAGGAGTTCCAGCCAAGACATCAAACCACAGAGCCAAAGGCACGGAATTCGGGGAAAGGACATGGTCCTTGAAGAAAAAGTGGAGTGGGCCAGGGCGAATGTGAAAGTGCTTTGAAAAGTAATACTACTATAAAGAATTGTTATAATAATACTATCTTGTCCGAATCTGGCACTCAAGTTACTCAATCAATTGTCGAAATGGGTTTTCAAAACTGTTACTGGATGGAACCGGGTCCAATTAACTCACTAGTTGTCAGTGAAAAGGCAACTCCAATTAGATTTTAGGAGAGTGTATTTTATTGCAAGCCAGCAGGCAAGAATATACCTGGGGGGCAAGGGGTGTCACTCCCCAGAGTGGCACATCCTGGACAAAGGATCAGACTTGGCCTTATCCAGGAAAAACACCGAGGTGAGCTTTATCATCACATGTACAGGTGGGGACACGCCTGTGCATGCCCAGTTAGAAAAGAGATCTATCACGCATCTCATGTTTTTAAAAATGGCAGGAAAGGCTCTGCCCCTGGGAGGAGATGTCAGTATTACAGCATGAGGATGTAATGAGAACATTTCATGAAGAAGTCAGTGCAGTCTTCCTGGTGGCTTCAGCCAGGCCCGGGCAGCTGGAGCCGGATTAGCACCCTGGATCTGCAAATCATTCTGGGCTGATCTCTACACAGCAGGTCTGGCAATCGTCAATGTCAGAGATGGCGCAGGTGTGGAAAGAAGTTTACCTAACTGAGTCTCAGCCCTTCTGCCAAACTTAACAAATCAAAGGATATGGTTACACAAACCTTATAACATTAGGGGTGATGATATACATTTATAAACAAGGCTTACCAACAGCTCATTTTGGAGATGGGGGTGGGGGGTGATGAAGGAAGACTGAGCACTAGCTCGGTAGTGACAAAGAAGTGAACACAAACAGGAAAAACAAAGACCTGCACAGTATTATCTGGGACATATGGAACTCACGAAACCCACTTGCAACCAGCCAGAGGGTGCTGCCAACGTGCAGAAAATAGAAACAGTGTCTTCAGAACAGCAGAGCCAAACCCTGTCAAACCCCACCTGGAGCCTGGCTAAGCTATCAGTGTTCTGAGTGAGGTAACAAATCCCTTTACTGCCTAAGCAATTATTCACGTTAGTTGTTGGAGAAAGAAAATATTCCACCTGAAACTAATATAATGTTGAATGTCAACTAAAATTGAAAAAACAGAATGTGAAATATCATCACAGTAAATAAAAGAAATTTTAGGAAAACTTTCAACATATCTGAATTTGATGCCTTGGTAGGAAAAATAACTTCCTAGCAATCCTATATAATAAAAGCCTAATATGCTAAGTGTCCGGTTGTCTGGTCATCCATTTAACCAATCAAAGTATAGTATGCTAATGATATGCTAAGGCCACTCAACCACTGGCTATGATGTGGACTGACCACCAGTAGGCAAACCGCTGACTGGTTGACCAGTTGCTATGACAGACATTGACCACCAGGTGGCAGATGCCCGACTGGTAGGTCAGCTTGCTGTTGGGGTACGGCTGATTAGCACTGAGCAAGACAGGCTAGACATACCCTGGATACCTCCCATGGTCCCTCCCTGGCTGGCCAACCTCCCACATCTCTCCCAACTCTGGTCATGCACTGGTGGGGTCCTTCAGCCTGGCCTGTGCTCTCCAATAACCCCAGAGACCCCTCAGGAAATATCAGAGAGCTGGTTTCATCCCAATCCCACAGGCCAGGCTGAGGGACCCCACTGGTGCATGAATTCATGCACCGGGCCTATAGTACTAAAATAAAACCCCTCTCAAATACCAGTTTCAATAAGTTCTCATAATTAGAAGTACTGATCACAGAGCACAGAAAAATCACCTTCACTATACCTTCCCAGATTTCCCAAAAGTGGAGTGAAAAAAATACATACCTATACAGTCCTGATTATCCACGTAATGCACTTCATTAACACCCAAACCTTCTTTTTGATAGAGTTCTTGTTCCTAAAATGTAATAATCATAATCATGAATATGGAAATACCATGTGATATAAATTGGGTTCATTGTTTTGTGCCATTTCTGATCATATTTATTTGATTAGTCAGAGTACAAAGGTTCACACAACTACTTTGGGGGCTGGGGAATATACAAAACATCAGGGAAGCAAAATCCTTGCCCCTAAAGCAAAATGAAATAAAAAATTCACCCTGGCTGGTATTGCCAAGTGGGTAGAGCATCATTCTCTCTCCCGTCTTGCACCAAAGAGTCACGAGTGCGATTCCCAGGCAAAGGTATGCATGAGCGCGTGTGGGTGGCAACTAATTGATGTGTCTCTCTCTCATCAATGTTTCTCTCTCTCCCCCCCCCTTCCTTCCACTCTCTCTAAAAAAAATAAATAAATAAATGGGAAAACATCCTTAGGTGAGGATTAACAACAACAAAAAATCTTAAATTGCCAGTAAAACATATGATTTACATATGTGCAAATGTTCCCTTCTGCAGAAAAGCAGACTTTTCTGGAAATATAGAGAGCAGCTATACACAAATATAGAATTCTGTGTATGAGCATTCAAAGCCAGAGCTTTGTAACATTTTTAGCCATTTTAAAGTCAAATCTGTCAGTAAAATAAACCAGGGGCCAGCACATTTTTTTCTGTAAAGGGCCAGACAGCAAATATATTCAGCTGAGAGCCAAATTGTCTCTGTCACAACCACTCACTCAATATGCCACTGTGGTATGTAAGCACCCATACATACCAGGAAAGGACGAATTAGGGTATGTTGAGTGAGAAGCATACACATAAGACTCTGCATAGTAACGGAAGAACATAAAACATGTTCGGAGAAACTATTTTAACTGGCAAATACTTGTTTTATTTATTTGTTTATGTCCAAGTAGGTTTAACTATGGTATACATACAAAAGCTGGGATGTGCTGGGAAACCCATAAAGACAAAAACATAATGAAAATGTGGAAAAGGTGAAATGGGAGTAGAAAAGAAAATATTTCACACTTGTAGTTCAGATACAGTGGAGAACAGAACTTAGGAAGCAGCAGTGCTGATATGAGGGAACCCGGTGCTGGGGCAGCAGCCGGGAAGGTGGGCTCAACCTGCAGAGGTCACTGCCCTGGGAATCCACTTCATCTGTAAAATAAGGGGCTGGCCTAGATTACTTCTGAGTTGCCTCTAACTCCACTCCCTCTATTCAGCAAAGCATACCTCAAATAGCTCAAAGGAAGGAAAGTCCCGGGTATTGGTAGGAAAATAATGAAAAATTCAAATACAAGGTAGGAAATGATGCACCTTATCACAAATCAACTGACCCTGTACTCACTCTGTACTCTACACAATTGTAACGTTCCTACACTCGAGATTGTGTCTGCTGTGCCCACAGCTGGTTACCACAAGAAGTTCCTTACAGGACCAGAGATGAGGTCAGGCCAAAGGCACACTGTTCACAGGTGACTAACGGTACACAAGACAGCATGGCGAGGAAAGCACTGCCCCGAGGCCAGGGCCCCACTGAATCTTCTAACTGGGCAGCTTTCCTGCCACACACACACACACACAGAGGGCAGGAGGGTAGCAGAAAGGGCAGAAGCAGGTGACACAGAGGAAGGGTGGGAGATGCTATCTATGGTCAGGGACAAAAGTTGATTGGCAGTGGCAGAAGTAAAGACAACAGAAACAGAAAAAGAGCGGAAATCGGTTTGGCTCAGTGGATAGAGCGTCGGTCTGTGGACTGAAAGGTCCCGGGTTCGATTCCAGTCAAGGGCATGTACATTGGTTGCGGGCACGTCCCTGGTAGGGGGTGTGCAAGAGGCAGCTGGTTGATGTTTCTCTCTCATCGGCATTTCTAGCTCACTATCCATCTCCCTTCCTCTCTGTTGAAAATCAATAAAATATATTAAAAAAGAAAGAAACAGAAAAAGAAACAAGCAGAATTTTAAGTCTAGTAAAAGTCACTAGTAAGAAGCAATAGATGCCCACTTAGGAAGAGGTGCCTGTGAGGGTTTTATTGGGTCCCTAAGCTTCAACTTACCAACAACACTTCTGATGTGCCTGAGCAACGCTATGCCACTGGGACCGATTCCCTGCCACCTTACATTATACCCCGCCAAGCGGGATAACTTCAGCATGTCTCTGTTCCTTCAAACTTAAGCCAGCTTAATGTAGTTAGTAAATTTAGACTGTAATGGTAGTTACCTCCTTCAGAATCCTTTCGTTGAAAAACTGTTGAAGTTTTTCATTGCAATAGTTGATGCAAAATTGCTCGTAGCTGTTATGTTCAAAGTACTCTGAAAACATAAAACCAGAATCAGGAGTCATCATCAGATCAACTTTATATTAATAAATTTATCTTAGGATAAAATTTTATTTTATCAATGCTTAATATAAGATTAGGTTAAAAAAAATACATAAAACATTTCTATACTCTGCAAATTCTCTTGTTTCAAGACTTAAATTATATTAGTCCTTAAAATTAAGTAGGAAGGTCCCAGGTTTGATTCTAGTCAAGGGCATGTACCTTGGTTGCGGGCATATCCCCAGTAGGAGGTGTGCAGGAGGCAGCTGATCGATGATTCTCTCTCTTCGATGTTTCTAACTCTCTACCCCTCTCTCTTCCTCTCTGTGAAAAATCGATAAAATATATGTGGATAGAGTATTGGCCTGCAGACTGAAGGGTCCCAGGTTCAATTCTGGTCAAAGGGCACATACCTTGGTTGCGGGCACATCCCCAGTAGGAGGTGTGCAGGAGGCAGCTGATCTAAGTTTCTCTCTCATCAATGTTTCTAACTCTCTATCTCTGTCCCTTCCTCTCTGTAAAATATCAATAAAATATATTTTTAATACCCTGCTTAAGAAAAATATGTTTGTCAGATGATATGTCATAGCAAAAAATATAGAACATAACTTTTAACATAATTTAAGCACAGGTGTTAAAGTAATCTAAATTAAAGAAAATTACTTAAAATACAAGTGTTTCAGATTTTTTTCTGTGTAATTTCTAAAACTACATTTATTAAAAAAATTATGGATACTAACTCATTTCTAAAATTAAGGGATTGTACTACATTATCTCTAAGATCCCTGCAGCTCTAAAATGCTATGCTTCTGTATATTGTCTGTGCTACACTAAAACTGTTAACAGACCAGGAAACAAATGTCTGAAGACTGTGAAATCTTAAGTCAGTGATAAGTATTTCTCTACCCTTGAACAAAAGGTAATGACTTATTATACATTTTTAAGTAAGTATCACATTATAACAAAATCCTGCCCTTCTCAAAACGTAAACAGCCAGACCTTCCTTGGCAAAGGTAAGCAAACTCTAAGGAGAAAACAGCACTCACTCTCAGTCAAAAGGAACGCCCACCCTGATAACGCCCAACATAAAAACAGTCACATTTACTCTGAGATTTCACAACACAGTCATTCAGGACAAAGTAGCATTTAGACATTGGTGACTCATTCCATTGTTGGATGCACAGCTCTGCAATTGTTCTCAAATATTTATCTTGATATATTATTCATTTGGTGGCAACTAATTGGAAGTAGCTATCTGTTGACAATTAACACTAATGATGAATTGTTACACACAGTAATAAGTTCAGTCTATATACTAGGTCAGCCTGTACCCAGATCTACACTGCCGTCAACAGTTTTAATGACTTAGTTCTCTTAATAGTAGCACTCAAGACTACCTTCACTCAGTTGCATTCATGTAAGAATACAGAGGTATCTATCTCCTAACTATAGCAGGTCCTTGAATAAAGTTGTTTTGTTATAATTCTGAAGAAAAAAAAATTTTTAATTTCAAGCCAGGGCTAATATCTGTAGGGAGTTTGCCCATTTAACTCATGTCCGTGTGAGTTTTCTCTGGGTACTTTGGTTTCCTCCTACATTCCAAAGCTGGGCACAGGAGGGTAACTGGCCTGTCTAACCTGTCTCAGTCTGAGTGAGTAGAGGCGGAGGGTTGTGAGTGCGCCCAGTGATGGAAAGGTGTCCTGTCCAGGGGTGTATCCTCCTTGTATCCTGAACTGCCAACACAGACTCTGGCCGCTCGTGCTCCTGAACTAGACTAAGTGGTGTGGAAAATAATCCTCTACCTTGTTTTTATTCATCTTTCTTAAATGTATGCATAGCTCACATTTATTTCCATGTTTAACATTAGAAGTGTTTGGGATCTTTATTTAGAAGTTTGGTAATGTTTTTGTTACCAGAAATATGCTTAGGAACTTAACTCTAACATATCAATCAGCCTATGGTAAAACTGGTTTTGTTATACATCTTGTAGCTTCAAGTCAGTTTCCAAAAACCTACTGATGACCTTAACTAAGGACTTACTGTATAGTAGTTTCAATCAACATGTTCTAATTTTAGCAGAATTTTACCAAAACCAATGAACCTTTTTTTTTTAAGCATCAGCTTCCTATTTAAATATTACAAAATGAAATGTAGATGAGGACATCCAACTGAAAACTCATCAAGCAAAAGGTATTATAAGGGAAAAAGTCACTTTTTCAACTTTAAATATATGTGAAAAAAATCAAACTGTTCACTACAAACACATAAATGAAACTATGCTTACCAAAACCAGCAATATCTAGGACTCCAATAAAGTACGATGATGTTTCAAAAGGGAAACACTGATTTACTCTGTTTACGACATGATCAAAAAGATGGCTATAGACGGTCTTTGCCAAGGCATCCCGGGCGTTGTTTGCTTGCTCCACTTTCAGGGGAACCCTGTGAAAGAAGACCGTAACAGTGAGAATTCTGAATTGTGAAAATAATGCCAGATATCTAAAGATCAAAGTAAATCTAAACATATCAATTTTGGAGAATTACAAAAGCCCTAGCCAGTTTTGCTTAGTGGATAAAGCATCAGCCTGCGAACTGAAGGGTCCTGGGTTCGGTTCCAGTCAAGGGCACATGCCCGGGTTGCGGGTTCCATCCCCAGTAAGGAGAGTTCAAGAGGCAGCCAATCAATGGCTCTCTCTCATCACTAACGTTTCTATCTCTCTCTCCTCCTCCCTTCCTTTCTGAATTCAATAAAAAAAATATTGAAAAATATTAAAAAGAAAAAAAATATTTATAAAAGGTCATTTGTGGTTATACACAGACAAATGGGGCTAAGTACAGAGAAGAACTAAAGGAATTATCTATAATCGGGATTTTTAAAAAATCTGTTATTGAGTAAAGGAACTTCAGGCTCAAAATTCTTTTTAATCTTAATTTATACTTCACTGTACATGCTGAACATATAAAAATTATTCAGAGGAATAATGTTTTTTTTTAACTTTCCTTAAATGCAAAACAAATTGTGTTTAATTTGGGATAAGGTTAAAAGTTCAGTAGCTTGTTTAACACTGCTTAGAAAAAAGTGTTTTGCATTTATTTATTTCAGAGAGGAAGGGAGAGGGAAAGAGAAAGACAGAAACATCAATGATGAGAGAGAATCATTGATCAGCTGCCTACTCCACACCTCACACTGGGGATTGAGCCTGCAACCCAGACAGGTGCCCTTGATCAGAATCAAACCTGGGACCCTTCAGTCCACAGGCCAATGCTCTATCCACTGTGCCAAATCAGCCAGGACAAAAGTGTCAACATCTTAAAATCTGAAATGTCCAACTCTACAATATAATTTAAGTAACTACACAGTGTAACAGCATTAGATATTGCAGATACAGACACATAGACTTGTTCTCAAGAAAATGATAGTCTGATGAAGAGAGCCGGCCAAAAGAGAGAATTTCCAGATGCCACACTAAATGCTGTCATAAAAGCAAGTGTAGAGACTATGGAACACCAGGAAAAAAAGATCAAATTTGGAAGTAACCTTAAGAGTCATTCAGGTATGAGTGACAACGGAATCCCTCCTAAACAGTGGTTTTCCAACATAATGTTTCCTACAATGAAACCCTTTTATAAAGTGAATATATTATGTGACATTTCATACATAAAACTAATAAAAAGAACTGCTCTGGGGAAAAAAGGGGGAAATGAAGGAAATGACACCTGAGAACCATCTACAAGTGCTTGTACCACCTTCCCTTAGGCCTCAGAAATATCTCTAAGGCACCTACTATACATCCTTGCTGAGGCTTTCTTTAGAGCAAGAATAATCTGGAATTAGGTTAGCAATGAAAAATGCTAAATAAATAAGCACGCCTTGCTAGTATTTCCAAAAGTGTAATTTTCTGAGTGGCTAAAAGATTTTTTTTAGACCTTTTGATTTTAATTGTTGAAAATTTTTCTGAAATATATCACTAGAACTGCCTGCCTTATATAGGAAGAAATGGAAGATCTGATTATTACCCCACAAATGAAGACCTTACAGTGCTTCAGAATAATTCCTGAGTATTTTATTTTATAGTACTGAAAACAAAAATACTTAGAAATAGGACATGGAGCCAAAAGTGTACAGAGGCCCAAATATAAACTAGAAGTTATGGGTTACTGGTTTTAAAAGTCGTGACTAGTCTCTTATTTTCCTATCATTTGTAATTTCCTCTAAAGGAAGAATCCTAAATGTAAGGGGGAATTCCATCTGCCAAGTGTTTTACTAACACAAGTTCTACTTAGTAACAGAAATTTTAGTATATGCCATTTGCAAGAAAAAACACTTTTAAAATTAAGTGATCGGCTGCCTTATGAAAATAAATAATGATGATGATTGCACAACTTTGTAAATATACTAAAAATCATTACATTTCACACTTCAAAAGAGTAAATTATCTCAAAATATATAATTTTTTAAAAAATTTTAATGACCTGTTGCCTAAAACAAATTTATTAACACAATTAGCTCATATAGGGTGGGGCCAGAGTAGCTTAATAGTTGCTCTGAAAATTTTTAGTTGTATGGAAAAATAATACAATTAGTAACTAATAATACAAGAATAAGCTGTTTCGTGTACTCACAACTGTAAACCTGCTATACTCCCACCCTGTATTTTCACAGTTGTACAAAAGTAAACCTCTTTTCTACCTTATAAATTTCTAAACTATGCCACGCCATATATCTGTAAGGAACACCTTTAAGAGCTATAAAGTCAAGATTAATTTTTATGATGGATTACTGTGGTGAAATGCATAGAATTTTGATCTATTAAGTATATGTTTTAGAACATTATAATGAAAAGAGTGAATCATAAATAAAGATGAACTTTAAACCCATGTTTTCAAAAAGTTTTTTCCTTGACAAACCCCATGGCAAGATTTTTATAGAGCAATGAGTTAAGGAACTTACTTTATAACTGTTCCTTTGGTGCCCCCTGCTGTTGTTAGCATGACTCTTGTAGTTAAACTTACTCGAAGATCATCTTGATCCAAACCCAATAATTCAGCACAATATTCCAAAGATGGAGTCGATTTATTCTTCAGATTACAACCTCCTAATAAAAACATATTTTAATTTGGAATTAATAAACATTATGTAAATCAGATATTCAAGAGCCATTTCTTAGAAGTATACTTCACTTATATAAAACTATGGAATAGACAAGGCTCATTTACTAAAATACTAATGATGAATTACAATCCTTGTTGATATATTAAATACCTGGAGAAATATAGTACCTTACCATTAAAATTCATATGACTCTAGAAAACTTCAAGGAATAATTTTAGTGGCAAATGTTGTAAAGCACTTCGGTAAATTGGTGTGTGTGTGTGTGTGTGTGTGTGTGTGTGTGTGTGTATGTGTGTGTGCATCTATGAGCTCAGACTGCTTGGGGACAGAGGAAAAGAATGAAGAGACAACTGCTATAACCTGTACACTCTAACTACAGACTTCTATTTGTGGAAACTGTTTTAGAAAGTACTACAAAGGAATACAGTAAACTACAGTGCTTTAGACTCTGGGTTGATATGACCCTAAAATTTTTCAGCTGTGTGACCCTAAACAAGTTTCTTATTCTCTGTGCTCAGTTTCCTCATCCATATAAGGATACCTGTAATTACCTAATAAACTAGTAAAATTGCATGTGGGGTTAGAATAGTGCCTAGTACACAGAAATCACTATATAAAGGTTAACTATTATCTTTATTACTAATATTTATTAACAAATATTTTACCAATTTTTAAGGTTTAATATGTTTCTAAATTTTTTATTTCAAGACTTATTTGAAAACGAATATGAGAATCATAATGAGAATTTTATCGTAACGTGTTAGTAAACTATTAAACAGACAGGTCTCAGGAACAACAGACCATGAGATCTTATATGAGTAGGGTGGTCAAGACAATTCACTGGGGAAGTAATAGTTTTTTCAACAAATAGCCCTAGAAAAACTGGGTATTCATATACAAATGAATGAAGATGGAGGCATAGTTCACACCATCCACAATGATAACTCAAAATGAGTCAAAGACCAAAATATAACCTAAAACTATTAAACTCTTAGAAGAATACACAATAAAAATCTTCATGACACTGTAGTAGGTAATGGTGTTTCAGATATGACAACAAAAGCACAAGCAACAAAAGAGAAAAAAAAGATAAATTGAATGTCATCTAAAAAACGTTTGTATTTCAAAAAGCAGTATCCAAGAATTGAAAAGCTAACCCACAAAATGAGAGAAAACATTTGCAAATTATATATCTGGTAAGAAATTTATATCTAGGATATATTCACTAAAACAGGTACAACTTGATAATAAAAGAACAACCCAGCCCTAACCGGTTTGGCTCAGTGGATAGAGCGTCGGCCTGCAGACTGAGGGGTCCCAGGTTCGATTCCGGTTAAGGGCATGTATCCTGGGGTTGCGGGCACATCCCCAGTAGGGAGTGTGCAGGAGGCAGCTGATAGATATTTCTCTCTCATCAATGTTTCTAACTCTCTATCCCTCTCTCTTTTCTTTTCTTCTCCCTTCCTCTCTGTAAATATATATATATATATATATATTTTTTTTTAAAAGGACAACCCAACTAATAAATGAACAAAATATATGAATTGACATTTCTCAATATAAAAAAGAGGTATAAAAATGGCCAATAAAGACATGAAAAGTTGTTCAACATCTTGAGCAATCAGGAAAATTCAAACAAAATCCAAAACGAGATAAACACTTCACACTCACTATGAAGGCTACACTCTGACAGACAAAAACAGTGTTAGTGAGGATGTGAAGAAACAGGAACCTTCCATACACTATTGATGAGAATGTAAAATGGTAACTACTTTGAAAAACAGTCTGACAGTTCCTCAAAAAGTTATCATAGAGTTACCCTAGGACTCAATAATTCCAGCCCCAGCATATACCCAAGAGAAATAAAAACACATCCATGCAAAAATGTGAACACGAATATTTATAGTAGCATTATTCATAATAGCCAAAGTTGGAAACAACCCAAATGTTCATCAAATGATGAATGGGTAAACAAAATGTGGCATATCCATACAATGGAATATTACTCACAGCAGTAAAAAGAAATATAGACACAAAATAAAATCACAAAAGACCTCAGTAAATATGATGATTCAATAAAAATGAAATGTGGTAATAGACAAATTTAGAGAGCCAGAAATTAGAATAATGATTGTCTAAGGCTGAGGGATTTGTGAGGGAATGTGGTGAGGGGATGGGGGACACTGCTAAAGGGAATGGAATTTCTTTTTTGTGCTTGCAATGCTCTAAAACTGATTGTGGATATAGTTGCACAACACTGAGTATAGTAAAAAACAATTGAATTGTACACTTTGCATGGGTAAATTGTATGGTATGAATTATATTTCAATAAAGCTATTTAAAAAAGAGTGGAGAGAATACTTAAATGTATTAAAACTCTAACTCTATTAAAATAACCTTACTACTCATTTTTAGTTTCTACACACATATGCATTATCTGAAATTATGTAACTGAAAAAGTTAATAATTCATCAATTGCTTTAAAAAGTTCTCTTTTACTATTTTGCAAAGATTCTTACATATTTCCAGGAATTATGTAAAGCTAATGTAACAAAATATTTATTTTTAAAGTTTTAAGAAGGTAAAATACTGTAAAATAATGTAAGGTTTTCATGTTATTCCCCTTCCAAAGAATAACTTCTTTGAACATTTTAAAAAGTTATTATAACATAAAATTTTGCCATGTGGAATTTAAAAATCATAGAAAGTTCGAATAGGTTTTTTGTTTTTGTTTGTTTGTTTTTGCATTTCCATCATGAAAAAGCTTTTTAGTAACAGAGTCTTCTAAAAATCTACTAGAGAATATTTTTTTCTAATAAAATAATTGCAAAAATATTCACAGCTTTCTCAGATTGTGAAAATGCCAAAATTGAGCTCTCTGGTAGAAAAAAAATCAATTCTAATTAGACAAACCATTTAAGTCTATAGGAAGGGTCATAGGAAGGATAAAGAGTAATATACTCAAATCTTAGCTATTAAAATAAAAATAACCCCTTTTATTAGTTATATTAATTGATTGCCTCATTCCAATCTTCTCGGCTTTCTGCTCATTTTCCCTTCAACTGAAAAAGATTTGAAAAGAAAAACAAAAGATAACGTAAATATGTGTCATGTGCCTTTTGACCGTTTAAATGCTATTCAACTACTAGGTCATACCCCATTTATGATTCTCTACATACATTTGCATGTTCTACCTCAGGATGATGACATGAGGTAAGAAAATGCTTCTTATCACTCCTAAAACAATTCCTAAGTGTATCTAATATTCTAAACTGTTTTTGTGTTACTTAGAGCTCCGACATGCTCCCTTAGTATAACAATGACAGAGGATATGAAATATGTTTTAACGTTAATTACATTTTCAAAATAAATGTTAAAAATCCCTCAAAAAAAAAAAACAAAAGCCGAGATCGGTTTGGCTCTGTGGATAGAGCATCAGCCTGCGGACAGAAGAGTCCTGGATTTGATTCCGGTCAAGGGCATGTACCTTGGTTGCGGGCACATCCCCAGTAGGGGGCGTGCAGGAGGCAGCTGATCGATGACTCTCATTGATGTTTCTAACACTCACTCTATCTCTCTCCCTTCCTCTCTGTAAAAAATCAATAAAATACATATTTTTTTAAAAACCTTCCACTCTAGTTAAAAAAAAAAATCCCTCAAAAAAACTAATAAAAAATTTAATTCACACTAAGAACATACCTGGTTTTGCTTATTTCTTCTCATTTTAAACTGGAAGTAATCTGTATTTTTATTTTCCTTATTCATTAAAAATACTTATAGTGTGATTACTATGTGCCAGACAGAAGTATTCACATCATTTTACAAATATTTAACTCATTTATTCCTCTCTTTAACGTGAGGTAGGGACTGTTGCTGTCCAGTACACAGGTAAAGAACTGAGACGTGGAGAGGTTCCTGGCCCAAGGTCACATGGGTAGTTAACACAGGGTGAACAGTCTGGTTCAGGAGCACATGCCATTAAACACTATGCTACATCTGATGCTACTGACTTCACAGCATCACAGGACATTAAATCTATAAGTCATTAAGGCTGTCTACTTGAATCTGCTCATTCACAGATCACCACGTTTGGGAAGGTCAGTGACTAGGGGCATAGAGGGAAAATTAACTGAGTTATTTAAACATGGGTAGCACTTGGCTCTTATATCAACAATTTCACTAACAACCATTTTACACAGGTTGCACATGTGTAAAATGGAGATAATATCCCCTTACCTCATTATCTTTATCAAGTTTAGGTTATGATTATGATGTTTATGATGAGACACTGTCTGGATAGTCTTGCACACAGAAGGCACATTTTTAAATGTTCTTTTTCCTCGCTTTTGTGGCCCTTCCCTATGTGCATACTATTGCTAGATATTACACTTTAAGAGCACTTCTCATTAAGTATTTCATTATTTTACAAATGGGGGAAAAAAAAAAAAAAAACAAGGCTCATCGAGCTTCTGAGAGCTGACACCAAAGCCCATGGTACTGACTCCTCTATGAAATGGTGCTTTCAATATTTTTAACTCAGTATAACATTTTTATATAAATAATGTGTTTATGGAGGAATTAACTGCCCTTTTTTGCTAATGTCAGATTTTAGGCTTTGCTGCCAACAGTCTCTCTATCACAACTACTCAACTCTGCCCTGCAGCACAAAAGAGAAATGGGTGTGGCTGTGTTATAACAACACTGTATTTACCAAAACAAGCAGCTGGTCAGATTCAGCCATGGGCCATAATTTCCCAACCCCTGCACTCACAGAACACATTTAAGCGTGTATAAGAATTCTTACTCTTTCTGGAAGGCTATATATCAAGAGAGTTGAAAAGTTACTATTATGCATGCACCTAAATGCTCTTTTCAATTTGCACAAAGTTCAACCTATTTTAATTTCCCAGTAATAAAGTATATGGGCTTTTATGTATTCAATTGCCCTAATTAACTGAGCCAAATTTAAATTAATGAGCCTAAAAAAAAAAGTCAAAACACCTTAACAGATGGTAGAGAACTATTCTGTTCATGGGGAAGTATAATATCAGTTGAAAAAAGTTACTAAATATGACCCTGGCAGTTACTTGTCCTTCATAAAGTGAGTGTATTCCTCATCAGAACTAATAGTGACAATGCAACATCCTTCATTTGTATGACTCACCATACAACAGTAAATTCTAGAAATTTCAGGCTATTAACAAACCTGCACATGGATTCAATTTACAACTGACAAAGAAATGACAGAACCTCTAGTTTTACTTCTTTAAAAAATAAAAATTAAAAAAAAGGAAACAAAAACCCCCACAAAGATACCTGAAGTGCTTCCAGCTTCCTCAAAATCAATATTTCCAAGGTGCAGGACACCAGCTACTACCCGGAACAAATCAAGCTTTTCTTCATCATCCAAACCAATCTTTTTCATGGCTGTGCACATTCTAATGAAATCTCCATGGTCATCTAACAAAGGATCTTTCAAGGAACCTGCTTTAAGATACTATAAAATAAGAAGACATAAGTTAGCTGCATTCTACACTATTTAAGCATACTAAAAAAAAAACACTACACAAAATCTACTGATACACTATATAACATGCAAAAATAAAATGTGCTGACAGAAACGCTTCAGTATTCTAACACTCAAAAACTGAATGGCTAGGCAAAGTGTACACAGAATCTCTCTGTATAATTCTTTCAACTGCATATGAATAAAAATTTCAATCAAAAATGGAATAAGAACCCTAGCTGGTTTAGCTCAGTGGATAGAGCATCTGCCCGTGGACTAAAAGGTCCAAGGTTCTATTCCAGTCAAGGGCACACACCCAGGCTCAATCCCCAGTAGGGGGTATGCAGGAGGCAACTGACCAATGATTATCTCTCATCATTGATGTTTCTCTCTCTCTCTTCCTCTCTCTTCCTCTCTAAAATCAATTTTAAAAAGTATTAAAAAATAGAATAAGATGTTATCCAATTTAACTACCACAGTAACTCTGAAGCATATAATGCTAGGGTACTAGATAAAAATAAAAATTGAGTGAAAAAGAATGAAAGATTAGTGGTTGAAATGAATCAACATGAACCATAGGTCAAAATGCACAGAGGCCAAAAAAATTGTAAAAAAAAAGTTTTAATCTGACACTTAGCATTATACCCCGTTAGGTTAAGTGCCACCAACTGCACTAATATTCAACAGTAGTAAATAGTGGACAGGCTAATAAGTTTTAATGGCCTGAGAATTACTTTTTAAACCTTTCTGTATAAATATTAATGAGGTAAAATGTACTAGTAAGCATTATGCTTACTCTAAGAGCTTATGCAATGACTGAAAACATTTTAGAAAAAAATGAAGAGAAAGTTTTCTTTCTCTCCTAAAAACAAACAAACATGCATCTAAAATATTCATTTGTTAGAACTTATAACAAACTCAGAAAAAGGAAGGGAAAATCAGGCCTGCAAAAACTAAAAGGAGAAAAACAAAAGTTACTGGACATAGAAAGGTTGGGCTAGAAATTTTCCAGAACTTGAGAATGAATAAGTAAAATTAAACATTAGGTAACAGCATGAGAATTAATTGGCCATTAAAGACACCCCTAGGAGATGTTTCTTCTCCTCTGGTTGCCCACTGCTTCTCGGCTAAAGTTGATTGCCTTCCACAAAATTCTTTAAAATGCTTAGTTATGTTTGTGAAATATTTCTGGAAAATGTCTAGATAAAAAATTTTTATTTTATTTTTAAAAGCAGTAAAGGAAACCATCGCGGACAGCCAAAGTTAACAGAAAACATACATCATGCAGAATTTTTAGTCTTGCAATAGAATGGTTACATCATTTAAGAACTGTTCTTAATCAAATGTTAATGAATACTTTGCAATTATGGAAGACTAAAAATACTGCATTCTCCTAAAAATTGCACACAGCTTAAAGACACTCCAATGGAACTAGGCAAAGTATTCTAATTAGTCAAAATGATCACCTCATCCTCCTGATAAAGAAGACATAAAAAGTAATTTAAACATATTAATTCATTGTTGAATTATATATCTCTATAAACTTAATAATATAAATAAGATTCCTAACAAAGTTTGCTGACATTAGAATCAAAAAGAGTACATTTTCTTCATAAAAGAGTACCATGTTACTCTTTAAAGAGTAAAATCCAATTTTCTGTCCTCTCTACTCAGATTACTCCATGCCAAAGGAAATGTCTCCATTATCTTAGTAAAAAGAATATAATCTCTATATTTTTATGATGCCTATAAACATATAAGTTATCATGACAAAGTAAGATCTATACTAATAAAAGGGTAATATGCTAATTAGACCGACATCTTCTGGACAAAGCCATGGTGGCGGGGTCGAGGCAGAGGCAGTTAGGGGCAATCAGGCCATAAGGGAAGAGCAGTTAAGAGGATCAGACTGGCAGGGGAGAGCAATTAGGGGCACCCAGGCCATCAGGGGAGGGCAGTTAGGAGTGCCCAGGTTGGCAGGGGAGGGCAGTTAGGAGCACCCAGGCAGGCAGGGGAGGGCAGTTAGGGGCACCCAGACAGCAGGGGAGGGCAGTTAGGGGCGATCAGGCAGGCAGGCAAAGTAGTTAAGGGCTATCAGGCAGGTAAGCAGTTAGGAGCCAGCAGTCCCACACTGTGAGAGGGATGTCCGACTGCCGGTTTATCGGATTGGAGAGGGTGCAGGCCAGGCTGAGGGATCCCCCCACCCATGCACGAATTTCATGCACCAGGCCTCTAGTATCATAATAAACATTAATGTTACTTCTTAAAGTACCAACCATGGATGTAGCAAACTAAATTTTATAATTTATAGTTCAGACATCTGGGTCTAAAATGACAGCTAAAATGTCAACTTAAAAACTAACTGCTTAGAATTCAAAATACTGAGAATTTTCATTGCTTTCTGTTCTTTTCCACGAATATAATAAAGACACAATTCATCTCACTCATTTTGAAAGGTGTTAAAAGCATCTGACTTTCAAATGCAGAAGCATTAAAAACTGAGTACAATAAAAATGTGTTCAATTAATTGCTCAATATAAATATCTTAATAAAATTAATAAGGCCAATATGACTAGTCCCTACATTTAATCCTGACAGATTAATACCACTTATTACTTATACAATGCATATTAAAATTTATAAGTGTTATAGTAAATTTTTAGATTAAGGATTTAATGTTCTTTAATTAATACTTAATGGTATAATTATAAATAACTACTTTTAGAAATGTAATAATTAAAGCTTATAAACAAACATTTTTATAATATATTACAGAAACATGTTTTAAAGAGAAATACAATAATATATAAGCACTAATTCACAATAATGTCTACCACAAAGCTTATTTCTGCCTTAAAATAGGCAATTATAAAAGACATATTTTATACTTAATCTCAAGTGGGTAATATGAAAGCAAGTTTCAAAAGTATTAACAAAGGATAATTCTTAGGCAATTCAACACCCTCTTGCCACAAAAAAAGAACAAGAGGAGAGCAATGTAAGAGCTAGAACCTGAAGCTCTGCAGATACCAGCATAGGATCAAGTACTACACACACTCTAGAGAGGCTTGAATGAATATTTACTTTTCAAAAGTACAAGCCTAAAAGTAAGAAATATTATGTGGGCTCCAAAATAAAAAACATATCTTTTAGCACAATTTGGGGGGTATTAAAGATTTTAATTTTAAAAAAACAGTCTACTATACCTCAGGACTTTTTCGGTTCTGCAAAATTTGTTTGTCAGTTTCCTTGTTAGCAAAGTATCTAGTGCAGCCTCGGTTTAAATACTATAACAAAGAAATGTAAAATATAATTAACAAATATGATCCTCAAGAAAATAGTTCAGGAGACAACACAACTTATCAAGTAGTGGTAATCATGAAGAATCTCTAAACCCAACTTCTCACGGAAAAGCAGTACTTCTATAAAAGCATTTTACTCCTACTAATCAAACCAGGGATATTGAAAATCCCAGTTCCTCACAGTACATTACATTTTATGATTAACATGAAAAGCAATACCATAAAGCTTTTCTATATTTAAAGGGCAGCAATTTAAAATATTCACAGTGTCAAATCTCCATACCTACTACAGATAATAATGAAAATCACCTTCTTGCTAAATGTGTAAAAAAATCTCAAATAATTTAAGACCCACAACAGTGTGGTTAAATATTTCAAGTAAATAATTAACAAATATTATCTTTGAATTTCTTAGTTTTTTATTTTTAGAACCAGTTCTTTAAAACATGCCTTTCATATTTACTGACAGTTAACACTGACTACACATAAATTACAATACTTGTTATAATAACCTTCATATTCAAATAACAGTTTCAGCTTTTATCTCAAGGATTTTCTTTGTTGCCTAGAAGCCCTTTAAAGGCTACATGCTTTCAAAACATAAAACAAGGGAAATAGTTGGAAGAAAATAATATTATGTTGGTCTCAAAGAGAATCTATTACCCACCTTTAAGGGAGTGGGGGTCGGGGCAGGAAGGAAGTGCACAAGGAACAAGATGGCAAATTTTTAAAAAACAGCTCAGCGCCTCTTAAATCAGGTCACTGTGATTCCATGCATCATGGCATGTATTCCAAGAATTAAAATACCACATTATATAGATACCAAGGGAGGATATTATAGTATATTTTTAAATAAATTAATATTTTAGATGATCAATTCATCCATCTATCTTTCCCCCCTCCATTATAATGAAATATTAAAATTGGCAAAAAACAGAAAATGTTGGTAATGAGTTTGTTTTCTACTTTAGAAACTTTGAGGAGAAAATAAAAGAGAAGGGAGGGGGAATAATACTGGTAAGTATTTTCAATGAACTATTTTTTTAAAAAGCTCTAATATTTAGTAAGATAACAGTAGCTTAAACATACAGAGCCCAAACAAATGTTTTCTTTGGTAACAAGAGTTTATCCCCCGACCCTAAATGTTTTTATCAATTACTTGGTTATTGGACAGATTAATTTAATATTACAATCTAGGAAATATACTTGTGTCTTCCAAGTTTTCTGTAAATAGAAAGTTGTAACTATTCTTGCCATCCATCCACATTCAATCAAAGCTTTATATATGCTTAAGGATCTTTGCATGACTGTAAAATATGCTTCCACACAACATATATAAAAATTTTAATAAATTTTGAATAATGTAAGAAAACCTTTATTTTACAAAATACATGTATATTATGAAAGTGTTCACCCTACTGTAGAACAGTTCTCCTTTATCTTTACCACCTTATCTTATAATTGCCGTAAACTACAGAAAAACCTGACTAAATTATCAACACACTTCCAAACCACTGTGAGGTATAATTATTTGGGGGGAGGAAGAGAGAAGTGTGTGTATGCATGTATGAGAGGAATAACCAAGAGAGCAGATGTATTTGGGGGAAAGGCAACGCTGTTCCTCTAGTTTCCAACACCAAAGGACTCGCTTGTGAAAGAGGAAATCATGCCTACGGAGGCAGGAAACTCTGACCTGGTAAAGAATTTCAGTAGCTGCCCTCTTAGGATGCCTACCATTGTGTCAGGAAAATCGGTACATTCTGGGACATGCAAAAACTGTATATGCTCTAAGCCTCCAAGCAGAAATGCTAGATTAAGACAAGAGTAGTCACATCACTTTATCATTAACTAATTGAGGACAGAGACACTTCATGATTTTTACATTTCATATGATTCACAGTAATGTATATTCCTTTTCTAAAAATCATTGTATAGATATGCTTCTTCTACTTTCATGAAGATAATGTGGTCAACTAATAACCTTAGCCATTTTGGTGAGTTCTAGAGAAGGCTGAACATTTTAAAGGCATACAAATAGATGTAGTTATAAAGCACTTGGAAACAATTAAGTTTTAAATTTTTCAAGTACACATTAAAAGAAACTAATTAAATAAAGAGAAGCTATGATAAATACACTGCACACTCACGTACATACAGAGAGGGGGAAAAAATATATATATATAGCATGATTTTCAAATGGAAGATTCCTGTCCAAAGAGGACTGTCAAAATTATCTTGAAATTTTTATACACACTACATTTCTAAACCCCATCCCAAGACTCCCATATTTCCCTCACAAGGACACTATTTTCTTATTGTGTTTTTTTTAAAGAATTCTTTATTGTTGAAAGTATTACATATGTCCCCCTTTGACCCTCTCCAGCCCACCTCTGCTTCTCTCCCCCACCCCAGACCTTCACTAATCCATTGTCTATGTCCATTGGTTATACATATATGCATACAAGGTCTTTGATTGGTTACCTCCCATTCACCCACCTTTCCTCTGAGATTCTGCACTCTGTTCCATGCTTTCATGTCTCTGGATCAGTTTATTCTGTTACTTAGATCCCACATATAAGGGAGATCATGTGATATTTATATTTTTCTGACTTATTTCACTTAGCATGATACTCTCCAGGTATAGCGACACTATTTTCTAGCTGAAACTTTGTAAATTATGCTAGCCATCCCTAGTCACCACTTCCTGAAACTCAATTGTCTCATGATTCCTGGCACTCGTGATTTTCCCTGTACTTTCCTCACAACTCTACTTGAGCTTCCTTTCTTAGACTACTCTTTATCTGCTTGTCTTCTGCTTTTCTACATTATACAATCTCTCTGGACAATTTCATCTATTCACTGTCATGGTTCTAACTTCCCCCAGAGTACCATCTCCCAAACCTGTCACTCCAGTACTGACTCTGACCTTCTGAACATCTCTGCTCAGATGATCTATAGGTTCCAAATTGAAATCATCCTATATGCTAAATCTTTCATCTGGCCTTAATAAGGTATTTATATCCACTCAGTTTCCCTAATCAAATTTCTTAATTTTCCTAATCAGACTCTTTCTTCTCCCTACCATAATCAGTCTCCAAGTCCTATCAATATTACCTCATAATATTTTGTATGTCCACTACTCTGTAACCCTGCCATCCATAAAACAAATTCAGATACCAAGTAATTCTTACTTCTACCTGTAGCCATAGATTCCCAAACAATTTATCCTTGGCTGTTATTTTAATCCATCTCATCCTCTATTCCCTAAAAGCCATCTCCATATTAAAGCCAGTGGAAAGTATAAATCTGACATCCAATTTTCTCCTTAAAGCCTTTAAATAGCACCTTATTAACTACAGTTCAAACTCTCAAGTATCACCTCCTACCATTTCCTGCCTTACCATTTCTTGCCTTGGTTCATCTTTTTGCATCTATCAGCAATAACCTTTGCATACTTCCTTCTGTAGTCAACCCTTGCAAATCCTGCAGGATTCAGTTGTTCCGGTAAGCTTTTCCTAAAACCCCAGTATCCTATGCATATCTATTTATCATTTCAAATACATCAGTGTGTGTGTGTGTGTGTGTGTGTGTGTGTGTGTCCAAACCTAGGTTGCTCAGAAGCAGGAACTATTTCATTTATCTTTATAACCTTGGCACAATGTCTGGCACCCACTGGGCAAGCAAAAATATTTGCTTTTTAACTGAATTAAGGAAAATAATCATGAGTCCTTTATTAATATTAATTCAGTGGTCAATTATTTTTTTTTTTTACAAAAAGTCAAAGGAACTTTAAAGCTAACATTACAGAACTAGTACAAATTTCTTATTGATCTTACATTGATAATGTTATTAACAACTACCTTTTACCTATCCATTACATAATTCCTCATAAGGTGTTACATTATAAAGGCAACTGTAAGTCTAATAGAATTCTACTTAGTACAGAAATTATGTCATGTTACATAAAGCTATCAAAGTTTAATGTAAGTTACACAAAACTATCAAAGTCCACTAAAATACGTTTTATAGTCAAAGACAATTCAATTTGCAAGTCTTGCATGAAATTTTTTCATCCAACTTACCCGAAAATTATCTGGGGAGCTCAAATGAAGTTTTTCCCTAATATCTTCAGAAGCACCAGCACACAACCTATAAAAGATATGATAATTCCTCTCTTCTTTGCCTTGAACACAGATCCTAGATTTCTCTAGAAGATAGTGGGAAACAAATCCTCCAACAACTGAACTCTAAAAAACAAAACCGAGAGAAAACACATTTTTTCATGTCAAGTCTTAAAGTATAACTGATAAATGTTAAAGTATTTTATCTTTTCTAATAAACATTGGTCTATCAAAAAAGTTGTAATGGTTATCAAATAAAGAGGGAAAAACAAGATAACTAAATGTAAGCTTCAGGTGTTTATAGAGGCCATAGTGTGAACATATATATTATCCCATCTATTTAAAGTAATAGACACTTAAACAAATTTACCACAAGTTCAAGTACAGTACCGATTCTATTAAGACCCTTGTATTTTTCCAAAAACATTCCCCAAACATGTCATCCTCAAACTCACTCTCACCTTTTCATTGAAATGTATTTCTACAAATTTTCCAAATCGACTGCTATTATTGTTGCGAACAGTCTTTGCATTTCCAAAGGCTTCCAAGAGTGGGTTAGCTATTAAAATAGAAATGAAAATATTCCATCAAAAAAACAGCATAAAGGAAATTTACAAAATATAGCTAAAAATGTTCTCAAGAATATTACATTAAAATTAACATGTAATACCAATTCCTACAAATATTACTGACTATTCTCTATTCAGGCCTTGTTAATGTGTAAGAGATGGGTAATATATTATTCAAAATATATTTAAAAATAAATATGTTATGGGAAAGACTGAATTTTTTTAAAGTCACTAAGTATAGTAAAATTTATAACTCAAGTTTTTCAATTATCCCCTACAAATGTTAAGATTTTCATAAGTACATCAGTCCTACTAGAGTAGTGGTAATAATATCAAAAGTAGCAAACTTCTTGTGACAAAATACAGGCAACAAATTATTAGTTGACTTACTTGTCTAAAATATTTTATCTATATTAATAAAAGGGTAATATGCTAATTAGCCCGGATGTCTTCTAGATGTCATTCCGGACATCCTTCCTGACAAAGCTGGGGCTGGAGGGAAATCCTTCCAGATTCCAGGTGCTTACTGGTGGCCAGGGGAAGGAAGCAACCTGGGTCCCAGGTGCTGGAGGGAAGCCAGTGCCGGCAGCTAGTGGAAGGAAGGCCTACTCTTGCACAAATTTAAGTGCATCATTAATATACCTCTAGTATATTAATAAAACCTCCAGATTTAACATTTTTATATGCACATCCAACAAAACTAATGAACTAGTTTATAGAATTACCTACACAAGATTCTCAGATCAATAGTTTGTAAATCTCAATAAATAAATGTAAAATTTGTTATTATTTTATAGCCCTATCACATCTATAAGGTTACCAGAGTCTATTCTTGTACTCACAAGAGTGTCAACTGTAAACATACCAGACTAGTGTCAATTTTAGTCACATATTCTTCCTCAACCACCTCATAAAAGTGCTTCACAATGTCTATCGCTAGAGTATTTTTAATGAAACTTTTAAAGTCCATTTCTCTTATTATATATACAGTAGAAAGCTTAACTAGTCTCTAAAACCCTTTTAAAGATCACTCCCCAATTTTTTCACTTGGAAAAATAAGCAAGCAAGTATGTAAAACTAAAAGCAATGTTAGCATATATACCTCACCTTTCAGGCGGGCAAAAATGAATGCCCAACATGGTCAACTGACTTGTGGAAGGCCACATGACTGGCTACTGGCAAAAAAGGGACTTAATTACAGGTCTCCCCAACTCCTTTATGGACTCAACCACCAGTTTTTACTGAAAGATTTAATATAGTAATAAATTATCTAAAAGTAGGATAAGGGGCTCTCCATCAGAAAATTGTATTAATGCTGTTAACGATACACTCATTCCAAATGTCAGTTAAAATGGCACCAAAAGGTTTCCATGTCCTGCCAGTTAACGTGTGCTATCCTTTAGTAAAGGGCTGTAGAAATATTTGGAATAATACTTTCCAACTTTTCTCAACTCTAGAGCACTACATGTTGTACAATACATCATGGATGAAACCAGCCCTGTGTTCAATTCTCAAGCAAGTGTGCACCTCAAGTAAACAAATCAGAATACTAATTAGGCCAAAACTGGTTTGGCTCAGTGGATAGAATGTCGGTCTGAGGACTGAAAAGTCCCAGGTTCGATTCCGGTCAAGGGCATGTACATTGGTTGCGGGCACATCCCCGATGAGGGATGTGCAAGAGGCAGCTGGTTGATGTTTCTCTCTCATCGACGCTTCTAGCTCTCTATCTCTCTCCCTTCCTCTCTGTAAAAAAAGTCAATAAAATATATTTTTTTAAAAGAATACTAATTAGTAGTTTATTGAATTAACCCATAACTTGTCATTTATTTATTTATTTATTTTTAAAGGGTAATTCACACACTAAAGTAGATACTTTACAGTGAATATAGCATTACTTATGAGATCCTCATACTTGTGTCAATACCACAGTGAGAATTGTAAGTAAAAAAAACTTAGATCAAGAAATGTGAACCAATTTACAGAGCCTTGCCTTCTAATTGTACTCTTCTGTTAAAATGATTTTCCCCAAAAAGCACCTTAATTCCAAATAACCTTCTTGCTCTCTCCTATTTTACAAAAAAAATAAAACCAAAAACACAAAAACAAAGTAAAAACAGGAGGCTCCAGAGCTTCCTGTATTTCCTACATTCACCCACAAGATGTTTCCTGTATTTCTTTCATTCATGGATCACTGATATGCTATGTATCAGTCACTACACCCGAGGTTTGGAATATATAAACATTCCCACCATCTTAGCATTTACATTGGTGGAGGGGAAGGAGTGACAACAGATATTAAGTAAATGAGAACATAGCATCTGAGCAAAGATTTGTTGAAAGGAGAATCTTGGGTCTCTGGGAGAGCATGCCAGAGCATTTAGAGAGGATTCCCGCATACATATCTAACAACATAAAATAATAATTTTTAAAACAAACAAATACCTTCGACAATTCGATCATCAATATCTTGACCTGTTCCATAGGATTCAGTCAGATATCTGTTTAAAATACAACATAAAAATTTAGATGACAATAAATTATAATTTTAACATTACAATTCTAATATTCTTTAATACGTATAAAATGTAAACCTGGATCTTCAATGTAACTGGTTATCTAAAATCACAAATTTATATTTAAATGCAATCATTCCGTTATAGCTCTTTAAACATTTAAATCTATCTGGATTGCCTTTAACATCTAAATCAGCATTATTTTTTAAAAACTGTTTGGGGGAATATTCTGATTTTAACCATTTGGTTTTAAATATGCTGTACATTTCACACAGGAATGTTCATTTCTGCATTTGTTTACAAAGTCTTTAGTGAAAGCCTATTAATTCAATCTCTCCGGCTAGATAAAATACAGTAATCTGCCACTGAACAACTAGGAAACCACCACTCTTCGTGTTGTTACAGTGCAAGATAGAACATGACGGATCAACTACTTGCCTGGCACATTTCAAAACAGAGTAACCTCTGACTTATAAGTTCACACCATAATTTTACAGCTTCTTACTTGTTCATTTTCAAAGGTGTATATTAACCACAGACTTACTATATGACTATTACATACAAGAGAAAAAGAAACTGGACCACTTAGGATTCCAAGAGTATTAGGGAGCATTCACTCAACAAGAATTGCGTGTGCATAACAGGCAATAACAACCTCACATTGGTTTCATATAAATAACTCTAAATAGCATATACATTTGGGTTAAAATATATCAAAATTTGAAAAAGGGATCTACCATGCAGCAATCGACTAGGAACTATAATACATGAGAACAACCCTGGTGAGAATTTAGAATACATTTCTCGGTCCCAGCAGTAGCTTTAACACTAGACCTAACATCCCTGAGTATGTAAATTGAAAGAATTAAACTATAATGAGTACTATTGTTCCTTCCGTATTTAAAATGCTATGATTTTAAGCAAAGTGTAGAGTTTAATTTGATGGCAACACAGGGGACACGCTGACAGGAAGGTTGTGGAGAAGTAGAAATAATGCCAGTCATCACAAGCTAATGGGTAAAAAAGGGTTTCAACTATACCAATTGCAGGGCAATACTGAGAACAGAATGTAAAGGTTGGGTTTTGAAGGAATGTTCGTAGATTCCCTTTGCCTAACCAGCACTGGTCTTTTCCAGTATCTTCAAAAGAATAACATCAGAAATAGCTTTCAATCTACAGAGCTTAGCTTCCACATAAGGTGTCTGCTTGAAATAGCGTCATTTACAGCAACATGGATAGACCTTGAGAACATTATGCAAAGTGCAATAAGCCAAACAGAAAAAGCTAAGACTATATGATTTAATTCATATGTGGAATGTAAAACTGAAACTTATGAACACAAACAGTAGTGTGGTGGTTGCCAGAGGGAAGAGGAGAGGGAAGGAATGGGTCCTAATATGAGGTGAAAGGAGATTTGACTTTGGGTAGTGGACACATAGTCCTATATACAGATTTTGTAAATAAATACTCTACACATGTAACCAATATGTTCATGTCGACTAATGTCACCTCAATAAAATTAAAAACATAATAATAATAAAATATAATAAAAGGGATATAGCCCACTATTTTAAACTAGGACATAAAACATGCATAGAAATTCAAAATCAACCCGTTCAAAGCAATCTCAAAGAGATATTTGTATCTCTTTGTTTATAACATATTCATTGCAGCACTATTCATAGTAGCCAAGAGATGGAAGCAATCCAAGTGCACTGATAAATGACTGGGTAAACAAAATGTAATATATACATACAATGGAATATTATTCAGCCTTACTAAGGAAGGAAATTCTGACATATGCTTCAACATAAATGAACCTTGAGGTCATTACATTAAGTGGAAAAAGCCAGTCACAGAAAGACAAACACAGTATGATTTACTTATATGAGAGGTATCTAGAGTAGTCAAAATCACAGAAGCAGAAAATATAAGGGTGGTTGCCAAGGGGTGGGCTAGAGGAAAATGGGGAATTGTGTAATGGGTACAGAGTTTCAGTGTTGCAAGATGAAAAGTCTGGAAAGTGACTGAAAAACAATGTGAGCATAATGACTATTACTGAACTGTACACTTAGAAATGATTAAGATGGTAAATTTTGCTATACATTTTTACCACAATAAAAAAAAATCAACCTGTTCAAATTTTATTCTACGTTAGCTCAATATTTCTCACCTCAGAACAAATTTTGTATTTTCCGTTTTGCCAGCTCCAGATTCTCCAGATACAATGATAGACTGACTCATCTTGAGCACCTTCATGTCTCGAAAAGCCTTATCAGCTGGAGTCAAAATAACACATAATGATGAGCAGTGCATCAAATTCAGATTATTAGATGGCAGAAAAATCATTTACTATCAAAGAGAAATTGATCCTAAAGAAATTATAAATATGTGCTTATAATTAAATAACAGCATTCAGACCCAGCTGGTTTGGCTCAGTAGATAGAGCGTCAGCCTGTGGACTAAAGGGTCCCAGGTTCAATCCTGATTAAGGGCACATGCCCGGGGTTGTGGGCTCAATCCCCAGTGGGGGGCATGCAGGAGGCAGCCAATCAATGATTCTCTCTCATCATTGATGTTTCTCTCTCTCTTCCTCTTTCTTCCTCTCTGAAATCAATAAAAATATATATTTTTTAAAAAGCATTCAAAAGTATTCAAAACATCTCTGAAGTATTTACTTTAAATGTTCTGGCAGCTTATGATTCTGACAGCTAAGTAATGTGAAAGCCAAATAAACAACTCTTTTTTTGTACTAGAATGTCTCCATATTATGAGCTGTGGCTCAGTTCTTCCCAGTATCAGAAAATATCTGCAGATATTAAAAATTCTCATTATGAATAACTAATGAAGTCCTCAAAGAAAAATAAGACGTTAATGAGCTATCAATTACGAACTCTGGGGGGGAAAATTGGCAACCAAAAATTCTTCTGAAGGAAAAAATACATAATTGCAAAATAAATCTGTTTTTTTCTATACTATTATTACTCAATTTAAACATCCTGTAGAATTTATCAGCATTTCAAAAATACAATTAACTGCTTTAATTTATTCACATTTGCAATTTCGTGTGTGTGTGTATGTGTTAATTTTTAACTATCTTCATTATACTCCCAACTATTTATGCTATAAAGTGTCTCAAAATGTAAGACTAGACATATATAAATTGAGCATGATTTAATTCTGTTAAAGTGGTCTCAAATTAAAATATTGCTATCCTTACCAATGAAGCAGACTTTTACTGGTGACTTTTACTCTAAGGACTATATGCAAACTACATACAAGAGTATAACCATCCTTTTGACCAACTTTTCAGGAATCTGCTCTAACCATTTTGGTGGAATCATTGTAAATACATTCTTTAGCAGTAAACAAATAAAAATAAAAGCCAGGTTATTTACATTTTAAACATGTAACATCTCTCCAGCGAGGAACTTGCTCACATACAGGTTCTAAAGATTTTGTACCATTTTGGTAGCTGACAGAAAACATACCAATGCCCATTAGAGCATCTTAGAATCAAAAGTCAATCTGCCATTGCACTGGACTTGGCTGACATATTCAGTCTCCTAATTATACACAGTACACAAGTCAGCCAAATCTGGAAGCTCATGAGGCCTAGTGATGCCAAAACACAGGCATGAAGTGCAAACCCAAAGAGAAACAGCTGCACTAAGAATCAGAACCAAAATATATCATCAGTTAAGTAACTGCTCGTTATGTTTTGGATCCAGAGGGTTAGCTAACATCTCTGTACTTGCAGCTACCAACTATGTGTCAAATAATCCCATCTCTCTGTCCTTAGAACTGGAGTGCCTTAGGATGAGAACACGCCTGAGAAAGGCAGAGACAGATGCTGCTGTCTCCCCATACCGAGTCCCCAGAGAGATGAAGCTTATACCATTTTTAGTCCTTTCAACTTTATACAAGCCTGATGTAAAGTGAGGCCTGGCAGACATTTGCTCTTACAGCTCGGTCCAGCCCAAACAGCATGCTCACAAGTGATGTCCTGGGGGAGAGCAGAAGGCCTAGGCCTCCAAGCTGTAAAGGAGGACACTTCTAAACCGAAACTGAAGTGTCGAGGAGCCACAAACAACCATGAGGTCAGCTTTTATTGTGTCCTGCTTTTAAAGGCTGGACACACCTAAGAGGACACAGGCACTTAACGAAGATAATGATATACAACTGCCCCATGGTTAGGTTATAAAGTATTCTTCCCCACCCCGAGTAAAATGTGTGCTCCTAACAATGGAGCTATATTCAAAATGCATACAGCTCTCCGAAATACATATTCAATTCATGATATCTTCTGTTAACCCATTAAAAAACTGTACATTTTGCCAAAACCGGTTTGGCTCAGTGGATAGAGCGTCGGCCTGCGGACTGAAAGGTCCCAGGTTTGATTCTGGTCAAGGGCGGGCACATTCCCAGTAGGGGGTGTACAGAAGGCAGCTGATCGATGTTTCTCTCTCATCGATGTTTCTAACTCTCTATCCCTCTCTCTTCCTCTCTGTAAAATAAAAAAAATCAATAAAATATATATATATTTTTTAAACTGTACATTTATACAATGTAAGAAAAAACTAAGATGCACTGAAATTACTTACCAATTGCAAAGACATGAGGTGGCATCGTTCCAAGAGATTTTCCTTGATAAGACTTTATTGT
Source organism: Vespertilio murinus (assembly GCA_963924515.1). Taxonomy (NCBI): domain Eukaryota; kingdom Metazoa; phylum Chordata; class Mammalia; order Chiroptera; family Vespertilionidae; genus Vespertilio; species Vespertilio murinus. The sequence continues at coordinate 144,020,667 of OZ004705.1, read as the reverse complement.
GTCTGAAGAATATATTTTAGGTATGTCAAAGTAGGGGTTCACTGCAATCAGAATGTTGGCGACATATGTCTAAATTGGAAAAGCATAAATACAAAATTTTCCAATTACCATTTTCATTTAAAACTAAACAAGGCTTATAGGGGGGAAAATACAGCAAATAAGTACCCTCAATTTACTATACTCCCAAATGTGCATTTTTACCCCTGCACATTCCCTGATCTCTACAGGTCCCATATTTCTCGAATGCTCAATACTAGTAAGTGTATCTTCTCATCCCATACTCATCTCAAACTCAGCACATAATCAAGATTATTTCTCTAGACTTCGTTTTGCCTCAAAGAACATACTCTCCTCCCGTGTGCTCTCCAGGTTGATGGTATCACTACCAAATCATCACAGACAGAGAACTGAGTCTCTAAGCCTCTAGCTCAGCCTTCTTCTGTTGACTCTTCTTATGACTCTCCCAATTCGATTCCTACAGCCCGAGTTTTGGTCATTAATATTCCTCACCTGGACTATTTTATTCACCCTATTACTGAAGAGTTTAATACAGCTCATAGGGTCCTCTAGGCCTATTCCCATCACTGAATGACAAGAATTGATTTAGCTCTGTGGTGATCACTTGGTTCCAGATTTTGCAAAACAACATATGCTATCCATTACCTAAAATATTGCCGGGTTAAATGTTTAATAAACAACTGAAGCTTGCTTTTGAATTTGGAACGTAACTGTGGCTTTAAAAGGCCAAAAAAATGCACCAATAGGATTTATAAAATTCCCTGCAGGCAGAAGAGAGTTGTGGTTTAGCAATTAGTTGTGGTTTGCTGGTCAAACTAGGACAGGCAGGACCATATTTTTCTCTTTTTGACTTCTAGTTGTGGAAGGGAAATGATGCAGAAACCCTGAACGCTCAGACTACTAATCTCAAATTCAGTGAGTGTTCCCCAAAATGTTTCCTGGAGTGGGGTAAAAAATAAATTCCAGATAATTATATTTCTATGAAAGACAAAAGGAAAATAACTGAGATTTTAGTAACCAATGCAAATGTTAAAGTGAGTTAGTTATTGTTATACTCAAGTCTAACAGAGAATAGTGATACTTCTAGATGATGAGAAATATAAAAATATTACATTTAAGCTTATTCCAAACCGCTTCTTTCTCTTACTTATATTATAGTAATAAGTATTTATATGTTGCTAATTTTTAATGGCTCTCTAACTAAAAGGCATAATTGGCTAGAAAAAAACATACCACTCTTGGCTTTGGTTAACTTTGAAATACTGGTTCTCTAAACAGGAGCTGATGAAGCAAAGGCCACTACCTAACAGAGGTCATTTGCCCACCTGCACACATATCTTATGAACAGAGGGTCAAAAAGCTAGGAATAAACCTAAAATTCTCCAGAGGGATATAAACATTATACATGAGAAATAAAAACTTAAATTTCACAAACAGATAATTCTTTTATCAACCATGCAATCCAGCAAAAATTTGTAAGCCAAGTAAATTCAATGTGTAAAAAAGACAATTTTTAAAATACAATTAATGCTGCATGTAAATCTTCAGTTAGTAATACTCATATATAGTACCACTGCAACACAGGAAGCAATAAAAGACCAATCAGGACCCTATGGGTATTAAGCTGTAGTATAAACATCCCAAATAAAAACAAAATATCTCAATTTTTAAGAAGTATGATGATTCTGTAAAGCTTTTTTATAAAAGTTACCTAACTTTAAGAAAGAGACATCAATCAAAATTTGTTTAAATAAGTAAGATTGGTCCTCCACCACCAAATAATATAAGTTTAAAAAAAAGTGGCCAATTCTATCTGAAAAATGATGTTTCCTGGTTATATTCAGTCAACTTTTGTTAAACTGCTTTAACATAGACAAATGTTAAAAGTTTGTATTATTTTGATACTTAAAACAGCATTTAGCACACATCAGGGGCTCAATAGCAGTCTGCTGATTGAGTGACTTTTGCTTCTAAATATATTTCTACTCAAGAAATATAGCCATATATCAATCTAAGTATACCCTTTATTTGGGGGGGGGGGGGGAAGGAGGAGAGTGAAGGCTTAAACTGTGCCATGTAGAACTGAAAGATGGCCAGTAAACTCCTTTGGGAAAGACTAGATTATTCCTATTTCCCAGCTGTCACTACTTGGACAGATGGCAAAGACTAAAGGTAATTTAGTCAGAATTAAGTAAGTACAATTAGGCAAATTGATAGTGTTATAAAAGATTAAGACTGTCATTTGATCTAGGAGGAGTCAGAGAAGCCATGTGTGTTCTTCGTTCAAAAATAATGAAGAGTCCCATCTTTATAACAGGAGAACTGCAGTGGGTAATTTATCTCCAGCCAACAAAGGAATCCACAACTAGGTCATACTAGAATAAAACCTTTAACGTGCCCAATGAGTAATTATAATTAAAACATACTAGTTCATTATCAATCTGAATAATTTGGTGCAAATCATTCCACATTAAAAGCATTCTCTTTTATTTATTAATATTCTAGATTGTTAAGGTAGATATCTAATTAGGATTTAATGGTATACTACAACTATTTAGGCTGTGTGGGCAGCATTTCAGTGTTCTTGATTATTTCCTCAGGTACTGCCTTTAGTGTAAGTTACATTTTTTGTCATCCAAGCTTTTCATTTCAATATACATTTTTTATAGGATGCCATGAATTCTTTGCAGAACAATGTGAAAAGTGAATTAATTAAAAAATCTAGTCTGACCAGTGTGGCCCAGTGGTTGGGTGTCAACCTATGAACCAGGAGGTAGCAGTTCAATTCCCAGTCAGGGCATATGCCTGGGTTGCAGGCTAGATCCCCAGTGTGGAGCGTGCAGGAGGCAGCGGATCAATGTTTCTCTCATCAATGTTTCTAACTCTCTATCCCTCTCCCTCTCCTTCTCCCATCCTCTCTGTAAACAAACAAAAAAAATCAATAAAATATATTTTTTTAAATTTTAAACAGATCTACAGATTATATATATAAAATAAGATATCAAAACCCCAAATAATTAGTATTTTTTAAATAAAAATTAAACATTTTTAAATCTGAAAGATACTAGATGATGCTCTGAATTCATTATTTTATTCCACAAATATCTACCACATGCCTACTATGTACCATTCATGTTGTAAGCCCTGGAGTTACAGCAGTAAATTAGAAAAGAATCCTTAACCTTATAGAACTCAGTCTATTCAACAGGCTCAATCAAACACAATTTCCTGTTACAAAATTTCAAGCTTTATATCCTATGATGTAACAAAATTATCCAACAAAACCTTAATAATACATAAAATACTTACATAAATTCTGTCTTTACTATATCGAACTTTGATATTATGGAGAAGTGTAGCTTCATTTAAATACATTAGTGAACCTGAGACATAAAATGGTTATATCATTAGATATTGGAAGAAAAAAATAAAGTAAAACAACACTATCTTAATCAAAATTACTTTGTTCCAAGCTAAAATTCACCTGTTAGATTTAATTCCATCATTTTCGAATCCTGGTATATGTAAACCTAACAGGACAATTTAAAATATATTCAGTTCAGCCATGGCCAATGTAGCTCAGGGAGTTGCACTATCAATCCCCGTATACCAAGTTTTCGGGTTCGATTCTAGGTCAGCGCATATACCTAGGTTTGGGGATTGATCCCCAGCAGAGGCACATATGGAAGGCAACCAATCGATGTTTATCTCTCACTGAGATGTTTATATCTCTCTCTCCCCATCCTCTCTCTAAAAATCAATAAAAATAAATAAATAAATTATACCCAGTTAACATGTGTTACAGTTATATTTATAAACAATAAAGTTCCAACCAGCTGAGTATAATGAAGGCTGGTTAAAAACTGGTGCCCAATTCAAGTGGGAAGAAGGTAAGACTTTAGGTAGCACTGATTGATATTAATACACTTGTGACACAATAAGGCAATAACACTAATTTAATCTGGCACTGAGAATTTTACAGGAAAACACAAAAGATAAAATTTTAGAAGGGGAAGGGACCATTAGATCATTTAGCCAGTGCCTCACAAGTGATAAGATGAAGAGAGTCCTAAAGAAATTATATACTTGATCACTGAACAACTTGGGGTTAGGAGTGCTAACTACTAACTACTCTTGCAATTGAAAATCCAGATATAACTTACATCAGCTCTCTGTATACTTGAATTACACAGATTAAAAATATGTATATGTCTTAACCCAGGATATGCAGCTAGTTAATAGCAGAATCAGGGTAGAAAGCTTGTTTTTCTGATGTTTATTCTACTGATATGTCAGAATATACATACATATGTACACACACACACACACACACACACACACACACACACACACACTGACATATACTATTCTCCCAGCCTAATCTACTCTCCTAGGCCTCCAATCCTCTGAGCTCTATTTCTACATTTCCACCACATGTTAGAGTAGACAAAAACACTCTTCTTCCCAAACCATTTGGTTTCTATAATTAGCACCACCTGACTACAAATCTTAGTCAATACTTAGAATCTTTTTTTTTCTCCCTTCTTGCTCCAAACCAGTTTCCAATTCTTTATACCATGCAATAAAGTGTGTAGGTAGCACATTACCAGACTCATGGTAGACACTCAAAATTAGTATAATCTAAATCTCAGATATGTCTCCTCTTTCTTTCCATTTCCACTGCCCTAGTTCCAGTTTAGGTCACATTACCTCTTTTATAATCATAGCACCCACTTAATTGTCTACTGCCTCAGCCTCTCTCCTCCTTAATCCAGACTGCTTGGCACATTAACTAAACTGGTACCCTAATGAAATATTTCTCCTCATCAAAAAAAATATCAGTGGGTCTTCATCATCTACCAAAGTCCATATTCAAGACTGGTATTCAGGATCCATGTTAAAGCTGCATATTTAGCTAACCTTTTCATTATAACTTTCCACAACTTGCTTTAATATGGTCTAACTTACAGACAGATGTAAGTTAACTATTTATTAAATCCAAATATCATCCATGCATTGAACGCCACCTCTACATCTCAGGCGTCAAAAATCTACCTATGCATTAAGGTCAATGCAAAGATTGTCTCACAAATGGTATTTCCCCATTCGCACCAGCACCATCACTAGAATTACTTGCTTCTTTGTACTTTCTTTATGGTGTTGACCGCAGACTGCCAGTAATGCAATTGAAATGTTGTATATCTGGTTTGGGCTACTAAACCAGATCTTTGAGAGCAGGACTCTGCCTAATTCACCTGCTTCTTTGCTTAGTTCCTCATTGAAGTTGTATATATGCCTACAATGAATTATGCCTATCATACAACTCAACACCTAATCAATTCAGTCAAATAAGAGCTTCTTGCTATACCTATCTCAGACTTCCCATGCTTCTACACTCATACAGTGCAGACAATTAGCTTGCCAAAAACACAGGGCTCACTGTTTCCTCGTGTCACTAATGGCAGAATAAGACAGAGTAAGAAGTAGGTGGAGCCTCCTAACAGCTTTAATGGCAGCTTTCCTTTGAATCAAGAAAAAATATGGACCCATATGTCCATATGATGGTACTTCTGGGACTATATCTTAAGAATCCCAAAACACCAATCAAAAAGAATAAAATATATTGATTTTTTTACAGAGAGGAAGAGAGAAGGATAGGGAGTTAGAAACATCAATGAGAGAGAAACATAGATCAGCTGCCTCTTGCACACCCCCCACTGGGGATGTGCCTGCAACAAAGGCACATGCCCTTGACCAGAATCGAACCTGGGACCTTTCAATCCGCAGGCTGATGCTCTATCCACTGAGCCAAACCGGTTTCGACTCGTCTTTAATTTTTAAATGGAGAGGTTTTTTTTATGTCAGATACAATTAAATCCATGGCAACCGGATATGACTCTTAAATACTGCCAAATAAAAAATGAAATATGGTTACTACTTAATATTGAAAACACAAGAATTAACATGGCTTGTTCACTGAATAAAGTTTTTTTTTTCCCAACAAACACACTATAAGATAGTTATGTCAAAATAATGTTTCATTTTAATGTAATGTTCTGGAATTAATTTTTCAATTAGTACTTACTACACAATATTTTTTAAATGTTTGTTTCCTTCAAACAATGACATTAAATAGATCCTCTTGATTCAACATCCAAATTATTGAACATATACTACTATAAATACCATCTGGTTCTAGAAGAGGTTCAAAATAATTTTCAAGAAAGCTTCAGAACAGACTTCAATGTAAATCATCACTATTCCCTACATTTACACAACTGAGACAACACTAGAAAGACATTCAAGAGACTCTTTCACCAAAGTGCAAATGTTAAGACAATAATAAATTTAGGGCCTTTGAGCTCCTCCATTCACACGAATCTTCATGTCAAAGGGCTACATTTCTTCTGAATCAGTATCGTGTACCTCGTAATATGAACACTAATTTATTTTTTTGGAGGAACAATTTTCTTTTCTGGGATGTGAACTATTTTTTAACTTGATACTTACAGTTATCTTCCACATCTTTTTTACTATCCTCTTCTGCAGGGAACACTTGATTTATGAGAGCCAAAAATGTCTAACAAACAAAACAAGAGTTCATTATAGGTTTATAAGCAGTAAGAAAAATAAAGAAGCTTAATTGGTTGCATACATTGTAATAATGGTAACAATATGCTCTTCATTAAAATATAATCCAAGATCCTACTATTTAACAAGTCACTAACCCAAAAACAGAATAATAACTTCACTAAACCTTACCTATTATAATTTAGACCATTACTAAGACCATAAAGTCAATCATGGAAATCAATTAAAAAGGCTATGCTCTAATATATAGACTAAGGCAAAACATGAAGTATCTTAATATTAAATTTATATAGGCATGCTACTAGCAACTTCTTAAATAAAAATTTTAATGTTTATATAGACTATGGCAATTTTATTTTTAGAAAGGAAAAAGTATTATCTAATCTATCAGATATACCAATAGAGCACACTATTATTTAATTAATGCTATTGTTTGAATAAAACATATTGCACATAAATTCTTATATAGATATGTGCTACAAATATAAAGAGTATCCAGAACTATTTGGTCCATAAAATAATAGGTATGCATGAATAATATATATCTGTTATGTCACTTAAATATTATGGTAGAAATTCTAGAATTAAAATACCGTGTTTCCCTGAAAACAAGACATCCTCCAAAAATAAGACCTACTTCATGGAAACATAATACATCCCCTGAAAATAAGACCTAGCACATCTTTGGGAGCAAAAATTAATATAAGACACTGTCTTATTTTCGGGGAAACAGGGTAGTATCTTGTAAGAGAGAAAAAATGATCTCCAATTACATCTAAAGAGAATTTTTTAACCATGCCATTCTAACAGTAATCTATAATTTTATACTTCTCAAGCAATTACAATTACTTTTGTGGTTAAAGTTTCCATCGATATCAAATAAAACACAAAGGGAAAAAATTGTTCAATTATTTTTAAACATTTGTAGGTTTACATTCATATAAATATATGTGTACACACATACACACACGCACTCACACACACATACATACACTCGTATAAGATATGGCTATTGCTATAGTTTACAGAATAAATCTAGGCTGCGGGTAGTAGCTCAATTTAGTCATACCCCAATTAGAAAACTATTATGCCCTATATACTCTGGAAGTTAATAATTTGGAATCCAGTCACGTGTTCTTAGTGTTATAAATTGTAAAGGTTTAGAGGACAGATCACAATATTGAACCTAATCCATCGTGTACATTATAATCCAGTGGTAATATAAAACAATCTACACATTATAATAATGATTCTACAGAAATAAGCATTCTAAAGTAAACTGCTAATGTCATAGTCCTATGTGCCCACTGTGATAGTAGCAATGGGGCAAGGCCTATCCTGTTCGGAGCTGATTCTATCCTGTTAGGAGCCACATGGAGTAAAAGAAGCTCCAGGAGGTCAGAAAATGAGGGAGAGGTGGAGCGCGGAGAGTTCCTAGATGGGGAGGTTCGGACGGGGCTGAAAGGCCAGTAATGCATCCTAACAGATAGCCCTCCTTCCTCCTCCACATGATCACCAGCCACCCCACCTCATCTTCTCCCCTTTACCACGGACTCAATGAGAAAGAGGAAATTTGCATAAGGCCATTGTTTTCTCTCCCAGGAAGAAGGCTTGTTCTCCTACCTAGAGAAGATCATGTAACAAAGCACACAATGATCACCAGCAATAAACATCTACGGCACATCAGACTGCATCAGCTCCAATGACAAAACGAATAAATTGGTCCCTGCACTTGAGAAGATTACACTCTAGCAGGGAGGGGGAAATAAAGGTGAACAAATATCTCCAATGAAGTATTACAGGAGGCTAAGAATGTATACCACGCCTCCAGGAAGGAGTAATCAACAGTAAATTCTAGTGCATGGAGTAGAGGAGAGGGATCTGGTATCTGGGAAAACTTTTATCATAAAGGAGGTGACCTCAATCAGAGTCTTGGAAATAAATATGTGCTAAGCAAAGGGCTAAGGAGAGTGGCATTCCAGGTGAAAAGAGACTGTGAACAACAAAAAGCGCCCAGCAAAGCCTGGTTCCTGAGGGGGAGAGAAGGGGGGTGTTGATAAACACTGTGGAGGGGAAGGATGAATGACAAAAAGAAAAAATACACAAGAATAAGTATATGGCAAGAGTATGAGGGGCAGCCGAAACCGGTTTGGCTCAGTGGTAGAGCGTTGGTCTGCAGACTGAAAGGTCCCGGGTTCGATTCCGGTCAAGGGCATGTACATTGGTTGCGGGAACATCCCCAGTAGGGGGTGTGCAAGAGGCAGCTGGTGGATGTTTCTCTCTCATTGACGTTTCTAGCTCTCTATCTCTCTCCCTTCTCTCTGGAAAATATCAATAAAATATATTTTTTTTTAAAAAGAGTATGAGGGGCAACTGTTGGTTAACAAAAGATAAGACTAGCAAAGTAGACAGGGGAAGGAAAATATCAACCCTTAAATGCCATCTGTATTAGGCTCTAGCCTGAAGGGAAGTCTGCAAATTTGGAACATAAAATCAATTTAGACATTTAAGACAGCATTTTTAACAAAACAAAAAACATGAGAAAATATCAGAATGCATACATGCAGTAAGGAAGTTTCATTTGACCAACTGTTTCATTTGTGAATACACACAATACTAGTACACATACTTACTGGCATGTAAAATCTATTTCTTATAAATACACACACACACATACTACACATACCTAATGCAATGTAAAATCTATTTCTTAAATAATTTTTTTTAATCTTTAAAAGCTATTGCTATCATCAAAGACATGTTCCCCACTAGAGTTAAATATTCCCTCTTTTGTGCTTATACTGTATCAGCAAATAGAACTAACTACTTGACTTGGCCATCAATTTATGTATTTAATTCCTTAATATTTTAGTGGATGATATCCACACCATGAATTACCTAGGCAAAAGACTGCTTCTCTTGTGGCTCTTTTAACCACATGATTATGATTATACTTTACAACTTATTAAGACCCCCATCAGGAAGTAGGGGGAAATTAAGATTAAAAGCAATTATTGAGAATTTGTTATTCCTCAAAAAGTGCTTGTGAAAAGAAGCTTCAACTTTAGTTTATAGAATTATCAGATCCACCGTTTTCATGACTTACAATTTACATTTTAAGTGTTTTTATTAGTTCAATGTGTGCACCTGATTAATACTCAGAGGGCACAGTTAAAAGCACGTAAAATATTTAAAAGGTGAAAAGGCAGATACCATAAATCAAATTTCTTCTATGCTTGAACTTAACTGTTGTCACCTGTGGATGTAACAGAATATACCGGTACCTAAATAACAGAACATATGTAACTAGCATGTGTACTTTTCATTCCATTCTGATCTTCTGATTTACTGTCCTTATAAGTATATTAAACAGAAATGAAAAAAAAGACTTTGAAGGACAATGAAAGGCTCACTAAATTTCTGTCACCCCAAAATATGCTACCTTAGCATATTAATTATTTTGAGTTAAAGGCACTTGAGAAATAGCAGGTGCAAAATGGGCACTCTGACCCTCCTTTTTGTTCCTGAAAGCAGGACATAAAAATCCCATGTGAAAGGTGCCCTTCCTATACCAGCACCATCACCAGAAGGAGGGAACAGAGGCCAAGAGAAATTTATACAAACAAACCTTGTCATAGTAACCCTTAACTTCCTAAGCACTTGACAGCCCCTAACCCAGGGGTGGGCAAACTTTTTGACTCGAGGGCCATAATGGGTTCTTAAACTGGACCGGAGGGCCGGAACAAAAGCAACCTGACCGTGCTGGCACTCTCATCTTGGGCTGCTGGTGAAGGAGCCGAGGGGAGAGCAAGAGTAGAACAGCAGAACCGGCCCGAGGGCCGTAGTTTGCCCACAGCTGCGCCTAACCTCAATTTACCGCCCCTAACCCAAACCCCTTTGTCTTATCTCATCTCCACAAATGGTTTCTTTGTCTAAAAGGGATAAAAGCTTTCCACTCTGGGCACTTCTTCAGTTCTTCTTGTGAAGGCTCCCCTGTGCATGTGAAAATTTAATAAAAATTGTATATTTTTCTACTGTAAATCTGTCTTACATCAGTTTAATTCTTAGTCCCAAACTAATAGAGGAAAGTTTTTCCTCCCCTCCAGGTTTAAATAAAAAATAAACTGAGTTTATTGTTTTGACTCTTTCATTTTCTTAAATATGTACAGCACTGTAAGTACAAATAAATGCTTGTTAATAAGAGAGAAAACTTAGGGACGCTTTGTCTTTGCTTCCCTGCGGGTATCTTTAACTGGCCGCCTCTAGCATGCCACATTATATATTATGCATTTAGGTTCCAGGTTGTTTACAGTAACAGAATAGTTTTCTCTGTGAAAAGACTCATGAGGGATCCACCTTGTTTTCCTAAGGTTCCCAGAAGGCAGGCAGTCATATGGCATTAGTTAACCATGTATCAGCAGAATATAAATTATTCATGAACATTCGCGGAGCAAAAGTAAACAGAAATGGCATCAACAAAATTCAGTCAGAAGACCTTGAACAGGAATATTAGATTAAACTGGAAATTGTGAAGATCTCCCACAAAAAGAGACCTGACATACTGAAAGGGACCCAAGCCACCTTTTCCCCAGCTCCCATTTTGTAACACTGTCTGGTCTGTGTCAAAGCATAAAAGGAAATAGATATCATGTTTACAAAATTAAAGTATGCTTTTCTGTTTTTTAAAAAAATATCATTAGAGCAAAAACAGCAACAGATTGGTATGTTTCAGATTTAAATATATTTACTTATTAGAAATACATTTACTCTAATGATTGAATCCCATGTTAATAAATGTAATAAAAAGCCTAAAAGAACTGTCTAGGAGCTAAATAAGCAAAATTTGATAATATAATGCCAGTCACTTTTCATATTTTTGCTTTGTAACATGTTGTATATATCACATATATGATAACATTAGTAATATGTGTAAAGAAGAATGTTATATTTTATCATGCTTTTTTCCACTTTAAAAAATGATAATGAAAGGCTGACTGAATTTCTGTCTGATTTTTATCTTAAGACACCAATTTTTCCCTAGGGTATGTACTTCTGATTTAATCACATAACTCGCCAGAAAACTAAGATTCACTTACCAGAAAACTGATTTCCCCTATTACACTGTGCTAGGAAGGAAAATCTACCTCATTGATAAGGGAGACAACTAGATAAAAAGAAAGCAAATTTTGAAATCTTTCTGAGAAACTCACCTTGCCTTTTTGGTTCAAGGGTTCAATGGTCAGGCTGTCGGGGCCAATATCCACAATGTTGCCCATCTGAAATCCATCTGTAGGGTGTGGCGCCCAAACGGGCTTTCCGTCCTCCATTGCTGAAGGGAGCTACCTGTGTCCTGTTTCAAAGGAACAAACAGAGCAACATGAATAACTTTGAAAATAAAAAACAAACACCATATATGTTTTTTAATTAACACGTAAACTATAATGCATAGAAACGCATGTCTATCCCTCCCACAAGTAATCCAAGGCCCCTTCCATCTCGCTGCACACTGCCCCCCCCCCACATCCATTTTTATTTAGATAAGGACCAAGCAGAGATTGCTCTGCCCTCAGGTACCACCTGCTTTGCTACCTCTTCCCTTCAGCAGAGTACTGCAGTAGAGTACTCCACTTTGTCCGGTACAGCCATAGGGAACAAGGGCCTCAGGTTTTACCTATTGTCCCAGTGTGATTTATAAAAGCACTCCCTTTCACGACCTAAAGAATTCTGATTGCACAAAAAATTAAAGACATCCTAGGGAATGAATGTTACTGTGCTGAGTCAGCGAAGAGCAGAACACTAAGTTGGTTTAGACTTGAAGGGATAAATTTGAGAGATGTGAGAGATTACTTCCTCTGGAAACTTTCCCTGACAATCTGAGACCACAGAGATGCCTCATCCAAAGGTCCCCTATACACATCTTCACAAACCACTCAGCATGCTGTTTCTGTTGGTTTCTTGTTTTTTTACTGAGGTAGAACTTATATACAGTAAAATGTACAAATCGTAAGTATACAAAAGTTGATGAGTTTTGACAAATGGACATATCCACTTAACAAACACCCACTCAATATATCCCTCGTGCTTCCTTCTGGTCAATCCCTATTGCCCACACATATCTACTGGTTTTGTTTCTATCATCATAGATTAGTTTTTTCCTTTCCTTAAACTTGAGTAAGTGAAATCATACAGGATATTTTCTTTTGTGTTTTGCTTCTTTCATTCAAAATAATGTTTCTAATATTCAACAATGTTGATATGTAGACGAGCCCACTGAACGACTATTCCACAATTGTTTACCTGCTGTCCTGATGATGGACATTTGGATTGTTTCCGGTTTTTGCCTATTGTGAATTCTGATCAACTTTTCAAGTGTTCCTATAAAGCTTCTTTCACACTTGGCATTCTCAGAACTAATATTTATAATTCTGTCTTTTGAGAGTATCTGAAAGGATCCATGACAGATATATATATATATATATATATATATATATATATATATATATGCACATATATATGTAATAAGCAAATTGACCATCATACCATCACACAACATGGCCAGCAAGGGAGGGAACTTAGGGGTGACCAGGCCAGCAGGGGAGGACAGTTGGGGGCAACCAGGCCAGCAGGGGAGGGAAGGCAGTTGTGGGGGACTGAGCCTGAAGGGGAGGGCAATTAGGGGTGACCAGACTAGCAGGGGAAGGCAGTTGGGGGCAATCGGGCTGGCAGGGGAGCAGTTAGGCGTCGATTCAATCAGGCTGGTAGGGAAGTGGTTAGAGGGTGATCAAGCTGGCAGGCAGAAGCAGTTAGGGGCAATAAGGCAGGCAAGCAGTTGGGAGCCAGCAGTCCCAAATTGTGAGGGGGATGTCTGACTGCCAGTTTAGGCCCAATCCCACATGAGGCCTAAACCAGCAGTTGGACATCCCTGGAGGGGTCCCAGATTAGAGATGGTGCAAACTGGGCTGAGGAACACGCCTCCCCCCTTGCACTAATTTTGTGCACCAGGCCTCTAGTGTGTGCATGTGTGTGTGTGTGTGTGTGTGTGTGTGTGTGTGTGTGTATACCTAATATGCAAATATACCGAAAGGCAGAACTACCAAACAACCAGTCACTATGATGTGCACTGACCACCAGGGCGCACACATGGAACATGATGGGTGATGGCTGCAGCGGGATAGTGGAGCAGGTGAGTGGGGGTTGCCAGACCAAAGCAGAGTGCCGGTTGCTGTCATGGGGTGAACTCTGGTGGTTACTGAAAATTCTTTGCTCCCATGCGCTGTGGTCCCGCCCAGTGCTTGCACCAGCTGCCACTGCCAGAGCCACCACTCACACCCACTGCCAACCCCAATCACCTCTCAGGGCTTCTCCACCTCCCCCTGCTCCTGCCATTGCCAGAGCCACCTCTCGCACCCGCTGCCAGCACCTCTGCTCATACCCACAGCCAGCACCGGAGACGCCGCTCACACCCGCTGCAGGCACCAGTCCCGATCACTTGGCACCATCAGTGGGTGCGAGCAGCAGCTGCCAGCCCTGATCGCCCCTGAGGGCTTCTCCCCCTCCCCCTGCTGCTGAGAGGTGATTAGGGTAGCAGCCTCCGCTCGCACCCACTACTGGCACTGGCCCCAATCACTCTACTCCTTCAGTGGGTGCAAGCAGGGCCAGTGCCGTCAGCACATGGGAGCAGCAGCAGCAGGAGCAGGGCTGATGGCAGAGAGATGACCGGGGGGGTCGCAGCAGGAGGAGCCCGCCAGGGTGTGGAGGATGGGTCCAGACCCGACCCTATGCCCACCATAGCCTTGTGGCCCACAGTTCCTTTAAGGTGCATGAATTCATGCACTGGGCCCTTAATATAAAATATTTAATTTAAAAAAGACCCTGGAGCCCTAACCGGTTTGGCTCAATGGATAGAGCATCGGCCTGCTGACTCAAGGTGCCAGGTTCGATTCCGGTCAAGGGCATGTACCTTGGTTGTGGGCACATCCCCAGTGGGGAGTGTGCAGGAGGCAGCTGATTGATGTTTCTCTCTCATGGATGTTTCTAACTATCTATCCCTCTCCCTTCCTCTCTGTTAAAAAAATATATTTTTTTAAGTAAAATCAAAATAAGCTTGGATTCTGTGAGACAATGTGTAATAATGAATCAGCTACTGAGTGATCCCAGATGCTCCTGTTGGTATATAACTCAATCAAAAAAGTGTTCATTATTGGCATGTTTGCAAAATGCTTGTTGGTTAATGTCTTCAAGCCATGGCTACATGTTAGAATTTGTTTTTCCCGTGCAGCAAATGCTATCAGGTGTAAGTGTAATTCTGAGTTAAAAAATTAAAGGAGAATTCTCCATAGAAATGAATCAGTAACACAGTAACACTACTTCAGACTTATTTTACGACACCTACACACTTTCCCTGAATAATCAGATCTAGTCCCATGGCTTTAAATATCATCTATATGTTAGGGATGCCCAAATTTTCTCTCCAACCCAGAATACTGCTGAGTTCCCAGAGGTTTATTTGCCTACTAGACACTTCCCCATGGATATAACTAATAGACATAACATTGTTATTATTACACTACTATTCTGTTCACCACCTCACCCTGTACTTTTGTATATCAGTAAAGACACCAAAGACACTCAGTTCAAATTAAACCTGGAGTCACCCTCAATTCTTCCAGCTCCTTCCAAATCCACCTCCCCAGAATCCGGTCAGCTTTAACTCCAATAGGTATCTTAAATCCACCCACTTCTCTTGATCTCTTCGGCCATCCTAGTCAAAACCAAGACAGCCCTTTACCAGGACTTCGGTAATAAACTCAGCTGCCTACTCCTATTCTTGCCTCTGCACAGATGACCAGAAATCCTACTGAACAGTAAATCTGATCATGTCAGTCGTGTACCATCAGGGCAGTTCTGTTGTTAGGGGCAAGGATAGAACTAGCTATGGGGACTAGCTATGATATGGGATATAATCATGCTCTGTTAACCGTGATTGCCTGGTGTTGGTTAAAGAAAGGACATTCTAACCTGACTGGGAGTTAGTTGTATGCCTCCGGGACCTGGGAGTCAACCTTGAAATGCAGTCCATTCTGGTGGAGAGATTAACAACCTTGTTGCCCAAACAATGGAGTCCCACCCCAACCTCCTACTTCCCCATACCTATAACCGCTCCTTCCCAATACCTATACCCCCTACTTCCCCATACCTATAATCCATATCCCCCTCCCCCCCCAACCCCCATGTAATCTTTGTCCTACCCCAGAGGTTGGCAAACTGTGGCTAGCAAGCTGAGCCGCAGTTTGCCGCTCTACTGACTAATGAGTTTGCCGACCACTGTCCTACCCTATATAAGCAGCTGATTTATGGGGGGCTGCAGAGCAGATTTTGTGGATGATTTGCTGCTCCCCCATACTGCCGGCAGTATTGGAATAAACGCTCAGATAAGATTCAACCCTGTCTCTGCTTAATTGGCTCAAGTAGCGACAGGCAGCACGGACCCACTGATTGTCCGGTTATATACTCTCGATGTCCCCAAGGCCCGGCACACAGCAGGCAACTCAGTGTTCACTGAGTGCATGAATAAATTGTTCACAGTTTGGGCAGAGTAAAAGGAGATGGTAAACTAAAAGGAGTTGAAAGATCTTAAAACCTAGGTTTGAGCCAGGCTAACTGTGGCTCAGTGGTTGAGTGTCGACCTATGAACCAGGAGGTCATGGCTCCATTTCCAGTCAAGGCACATACATGCCCAGGTTGTGGGCTCAATCCTGAGTAGGGAGCATGCAGGAGGCAGATGATCAATGATGCGCTCTCATTATTGATGTTTCTATCTCTTTCTCCCTCTCCCTTCCTCTCTAAAATCAATAAAATTATATTAAAAAAAAAAAACACCTAGACTTGAAACTAAGCTCCACCACTGTCTGACTAGCTCTTAAGCAAGTTACTTAATCTCTCTGATCTTTATCTTTATCCTTACCCATATGCGATAGTATCACTTACCTTATAGAATTGCTATAAGGATTAAGTGACATAAAATTGAGATCACTATTTTAATGACACCCAATAGATGATAGTCACACCTCTTTCCCACATCCCTTATTTGAAGCCACCAGCAAAGTTCAAGAAATTGGTCTTGTGATAGTTTCAAATTCAAAGGGAAATTACAGAATAGTCATGAGGAATCATTTAGGAATAATTAAGTATGGGGGGGGGGTGGAAATAAGAGCAACAAAGCCCCAAAAGTGGAGAAAGAATGGCAAATTCTCTTGAATGATTCCAATTGCTTCCCCACTCAGAACCATTTGCTGCAACTTCCCAGTTAAGAGATTTAAAGGCACACATCTGATATTCTTCTTCAAACCTTTCATCTACAGTAAAGGAATTCCTTAAAAAGACATCAGTCCACAAGGATGGGAGAACCAGAGAGGAGACAACAACATTTTGGAAGTTGGAAAGCAAATGGTTGAGAGGAGCGACAACTGAAAGCAAACCCAAGAAAGGTGAATCCCCAGGAATGGGAAAGATGAAAAATAACCCAAATTATACCACTGAATGTCAAAAGACATAAGAACTACAGTACAGAGACATTCCTGGAACCAAGTGTGCAAAGAGAGACTCTAACGTAAGGAAGACCAGGTGAAAGCTGTTTGAGAACGAGCTTTCCTGACACCAACACACACACACACTCACTCACTCTCTCTCTCTCTCTCTCTCTCTCTCTCTCTCTCTCTCTCTCTCTCTCTCTCTCTCCACATTGCTGGGCAAATGACTCCCAGGCCCACACACCCCAAGAGATGCTTAGAGGTTATTCTCTGGAGGAAATAGAGGGTTTCTGGCATGAGAAACACTAAAAACAACTAAAACATGCAAGCTAAAATTGCAAGGTGTTGACAAAACTTTATCCTTGACCAACTTTAGTTTCCTTCCATGTCTGCCTTGTCCTTGCTGGGCCTGACTAAGCCAGTGTAGAGAAACCCCTCTAGCCTTGCTAGCTGACCAAGTTCTTCACCCCCTGCCTTTGGCTTGCATTCAGCAAGAATCCTCTAGCCTTGCTGTTTCATTGGCTATCCCTGAGCTGTCTTTGCTATATTTGAATTTGAGCATGATCTCTCTCCTATATTGTAATGACCCTGTTACAGACTGAATTTATGTGTTTGCTATGGGTTGAATTGTAACACCCCCCCCCTCCTGAAATTCATAAGTTGAAGCCTTAACCCCTAATGTGACTATATTTGGAAAAGGATTTTTAGGAGGTAACTGAGTTTAAATATCATAAAGGTGAGATCTAATCCAATAGGATTTGTAGCCCTATTAAAAAGGAAGATCTCTCTCTCTCCCCCTTCACCCCTTCCTCCACCCCACCCCCAAACACTCACTGAGGAAAGGCCATGTGAGCTTACAGCAAGGTGGTGGCCATCTAAAGCCAGAGCCTCGCCAGAACCCAGCCATGCTGGCACCCTGATCTCCAACTTCCAGCCCCCAGAACTATGAGTAAATAAGCTTCTGTTTAAGCCACCCAATGTTTGGTATTTTTGTTACGGCAGTCCATGCAGACTAATACACTCCTTTTGCAATAGTCCTGAATAAAGTCTTTCTTGTCGTTTTAACAAGTGTCAGACTAATTTCCTTTAACAACATAACAAAATACTCATTAGAAGGTATGGAAAATGAAGTGGAGGCCTTTCTGTGTGTGGGGGGGTGTTTTTGTGTGTTGTGTGTGTGTGTGTGTGTTGTTGTTGTTGTTGTTGTTGGTTTTTGTGTGTGTGTTTGGGTTTTTTTTTGTTGTTGTTGTTGTTTTCCAGAAAAACCAAGAAAAAAAAGAGGGGGGAGCCCCAAGGGAAAGAAAAAGAAAAAGTAGAAGAAAAAAGGTGTGAAAATGAGACAAGTAAAAAGATTCAGAATCAAAATACCAGAAAGAGCAGATATTCTTCCCCCTCTTTTTCAAAGGAGAGAAATGGGGGGAAATGCTTTAAAATAGCCACACACAAAAATTCACGTGCACTGAAAGGCATTATTTTCTAGAGTCTAGCCAAAATACCCAATAAGTCCTCAACATAATAACTGGAAAAAAGACACCGTTTCAAATTTCAGAACACCAGAAATAAAGAGAAGATGCTACACATTTCCTTAGAAATGTCAGAGAGAAAAAGAGGACAAAAACACAGGTCATATCCAAAGGATCCTGAATCAAAATGGCTTTAGCAATAGGAAAACAGGAAGTCAACCTGATGCCTCTTAAATACTGAAGGAAAACGATTTCCAACTTCGAACACTATACTCGGGCAACTACCAGTCCCAACTGGAGCAGTCTGGCCCCAGAGACCGCCACAGTGAGCGCTGCCATCAAAGACAGTTACTGCCCTGGGCCCAGGTGAGCCTGGCCTAGATTCCTATCTGAACTTATCTTAGTCTACCCGTCACACTTTCTATAATCATGTTTCCATATAGAGTACTCAAGAAGATATTGTAAAGGGGATTTTTAAGACAGTCTCCATTCCCAGTACTTAAACACATGAAAGGCTGACTACATATGCATTGCAGAAATACAAAATAAATTTAAAAAAAAAAAACTAAGAATCACAGGAACCTTTAAATTCCTTAAGTTATTCAGGAAAAAAGAGGGAGTGCTCTATAATACCCTATGATCAAAGGAAAATTATTGTTTTTTTTTTACTTATTTGCCAACGGACATTTTTACAGTAGGCTCAAAAGTAATCATTAAGTAATATATAAAAGGACATATGTAGCCTTTCAGAGGTACTCTGCTAACCTTTCATTTATTTTTTTTATTTTTTAAACTTATTTTTTAATTTTTGTTTAAATCTAATTCTTGATTAATTTCAGAGAGGAAGATGGAGGGAGAGACAGAAACATCAATAATGAGAGAGAAGCAGCTGCCTCCTGCATGCCTCCCACTGGGGACCCAGCCCACAACCTGGGCATGTGCCCTTGGTGGGAATCAAACCCAGGACACCCTCCCCCCTCCCCAGTCCACAGGCCGACACTCTATCTACTGAGCCAAAGCGGCCAGGGCACCTTTCATTTATTCTTGTTGAAAGGTGAGAAGCATTATCCCCAAGAGGTTCTCTACGAAACAAACATACTGGAGGCTGGAGTGACAAATATATATACACATCATTGTTCCTTTTTCTCTGCAACTCCAGTGATGATTCCAATAATGACCATGTGCTAAGAGTAGGAAGAGCAGACCCATACCACACCACAAGAGCCATCGCCTGTTATGTCACCATTACCTTCAAAGATTATCCTTTAAAAACTATACCTGTGATCATTATAATGCCTTATGTCTTATTAGCTAGGGTATTAGAAATTAAGCACTAGCTAAAAGTAATTTAGAGTTGGTCTGAAGATCTGGAATAAGATACCAAAAAGGATAGGGAAAAAAAAGCATTAAAGAGTTAAGAGGAATGCTTAACACTACCTTCCAGGGTCATTCATTCTGTTGGCTTGTTTATTTAGCCATCTACTACGTACCACATACTGCTAGGTGCTAGGGATATAAGGATGGGCAAAGAGAGACACGGCCTGGTCTCATGGACCTTTATAATAGGAAAGCACGCACTTGGAATAGAGCAGTAAAGAGACTGGCAGAAATCCCTGCCCTCCGGGATCTTAAAATCTAGTTGGGGGTAAGGGAGTGATGCAGGTGTATCAAATTTGCCTTCTAAAAAGACTACTCTTTCATCTGGCCAGGCCCTCGCCCTGCTGATCAAAGAATGTTATGTGCACCCTTGGCACACCAGCCTCAGACTGGCAGCCTCTCTCAGCTGTATCAGTGTGTCCTGGGGCTATTAGCTTCCCTGGTGTCCAGACGCTGTGAGAGAACTGGGCACTGCATAGCAGTTGGCTGTTGCTGATGTTGTTGTGTACCTAGTACAATCTTTCACTGAGCATTTCAATCCAAAAAATACTTCTCTGTGCACCAAAATTCTCAAAAATATCTCAGCAGGATTCCCTTTAGTCACCTTTTAAAATGCCTTCCTAGAAAATATTTTCAAGCTAATCTCGTCCGGCTAGCTTATGAAGTATGGGAACTATTGGATTTATATAATACTGTATTGTGCATTCATTAAACATCAGTATTGGCCCTGGCAGGGCAGCTCAGTTGGTTAGAGCATTGTCCAATATGCCAAAGTTGTGAGTTCGAGCACCACCAGTCAGGGCACATGCAAGAATTAACCAATGCCAGAGACCGGTTTGGCTCAGTGGATAGAGCGTCGGCCTGCAGACTGAAGGGTCCCAGGTTCGATTCGGGTCAAGGGCATGTACCTTGGTTGCAGACACATCCCCGGTGGGGGGTGTGCGGGAGGCAGCTGATTGATGATTCTCTCTCATCGATGTTTCTGACTCTCTATCCCTCTCTCTTCCTCTCTGTAAAAAAACAATAAAATATATATTAAAATAGAATTAACCAATGAATGATAAAGAAGTGGAACTACAAACCAATGTTTCTTTCTCCTTACCTCTCTCTCTAAAATCAATTTTTAAGAAACCATTAGCATTAAACTTTATTGTGAATATCTTGGTTATAGCAGTAATGAACATTCATTAACAATGGGAAGACAACACCTATCACTAAGTCCAGAGTCACAACAAAGAAATAAAATAAGAAAACACCTCAAGATAACAACATCTAAAAACTGACTACCTCACCTTAATTAATAAATAATTTTGATATTCACTCACTTAGTTTTTAATGAATTTTAAACAACCTACTATGTGCCAGCCACTGTTTTAGGTTTAGCTATTGAGTGAATTCTGTTTTTTTCTGTTTAAGAAATCAAGAGAGAAAAATGTTGCCTCACCAGGGTTGCTCAGTGGTTGAGCATCAGCCCATCAACCAGGAGGTCACTGGTTCAATTCCCAGTCGGGGCACATGCCCATTTCCGGGCTCAATCCCCAGTAGAGGGCTTCTAGGAGGCAGCCCATCAATGTTTCTCTTTCATCTTGTTTCTCTCTACCCCTCTCCCTTCCCCTCTCTAAAATAAATAAAAATATTTTTTAAATATCTACACCAGCTATGACACTCTTTCTGATTTTAATAGGTCCAGTTGATCATAGCCATAGTCCTGATGATGGACCATTTTTTACAAAAGTTACAGTATTGCACTTTCAAATATAACCTTAGAAAGCTCAATGTATTGATTGAAGTTTTAAGTTAGGTCCATTACTCAGCTCTTAGAAATAGCCTCAGAACACTTAAATGGTATAGTGAAGATTAACTTACTAACAAAAAAGAGGGTAAAAATAAAAGTATGTTTTATTAATAAGTTTATGATAGTTATCAAATATTAAAAATATTTATATGATTATTTGAAATTATCAGGAAATTACTCCAAATATGTACAATATGAATTGTAAGAACGGGTTATATGATTTTATTAGATTTTCAGAGAAGAAATCATAAACTATATTTCAGATATAAACTCTTCCATAAACTATTACCACAAAATATATATGAATTTTTGACACAATTCAAATAATTTAAGTATACAATCTATACTAACATAACCTGGCCAAAATGTAGAGCATTTAGAGAAATCCCTCTATTCTTCAGAATCTAAATATACCAGTTTACTTCAGAAGCTCAAAAATTTTCTTACGGATGGTAAAAATATTTCTATAATACAATAGCAAGCTATTATCCCGAGTAATTTAAATTTTTCCATACACTGTAATTAATCTTATTTTTTATATCCAGAACTTAACTAGTTTTATAATTACTACTAGATTTAAAAGTTATTTCTTACATTTTCTGGTCTTTTACAAAAGGAATTTGTAAAGACTATAACTTCAACTTATTTTCTCCACCAACAAACAATGTTGGTCCCCCCATAGTGGTTAATGAAAAGAAACCAAGTTGTTCTTCAGATCACAAGGCCTTTTCTCCAGAAGGAACCCACCTATGTAAAATGGCCCACTCCTCTCAAACTGCAACACTCTGCAGCATAAACTGAAGCTTGGGCTAACGTTATGCAGACTTTTCAGAGACTGAAAGATGTACATGTCAACAAAACCACCATCTAGATGGTACACGATAATTAGTCAAGGTGATAAGAGGTCTGAGCAATCCTTAATCTTTTCAACACATCTGTGACATCCCTGGCATTTTAACGCTCCTAAAATGTCCCAAAACAGAAGTTAAAGATTTTCACCTATAATCAGCAGGGTCATTTTACAGAGGTGACTTCAAAGGCCAATCCAATCCAGACAACACAGTTCTTCTGAGATAGACCTCGTTAAACAGGGGGTAAGGGTGGGGGTGAGGGGATCGCAAATGTTATGATCAGAAGGCATAAACTCTGAGAAACATACAGATTGAAAGGAAAGGCTAGAGTTCTACCTGGTTTGGCTCAGTGGATAGAGCGTGGTGGTCCAAGGAACAAAGGTCTGGGTTCAACTCAGGTTAGGGCGTGTGCAGGAGGCAACCAATGGTTGAGTTTCTCTCACATCAATGTTTCTCTCTGTCTTCCCTTGTCTCTTCCACTCTCTCTAAAAAAGCAATGGAAAAATATCCTCTGGTGAGGATTAACAAATAAAGAAAAATTAAAAAGAAAAAGAAAGGGTAGAAGATATTGTTCCATTGTAATCTCTATCATTCTTTCATTAATAAACAAATAACATCTAGAATATTCTATTAAATTCTCATGTAATTCATGAGATGAAATAAGAGGTTTTTTTCAACTCTACTAACTTGGGTTGTGTGTGCCTATATGTTCATGCATACAACACACAAAAACAAGAACTGAGGGTGAAGTGAATTTTCTTCTCACAGATGGCGGCATGCAGTTCAATTCAGCTCATCAAAGACACCCAAGAGCAAGCTCAGCAGGCAGGCACTAGAGCCCTGCTAAAGCAAATCTGGTTCATCCCTTGGACAAAATTACCTGGCTATATAACATTATGCTGTCCTAACCTACTTTTTAATGGCATAAGAAATAAACTTAGTTTCAAAATACAGGCTTTATGAAAACCCTCTTACTACTTTTATAAACATTAAAATGTTTATTTCTTGCTGGTAAAGTCTTAATTTTATTTTTAAAATTCAATGGCTCAATAACAAATAAGTACAAACCACAACTTCTTAACTTAAGAGTCTGCACTAAAAGCAAGCATGATGCTAAGTGTAGTTAATTTTGTCTCCCAGTTACTACTGCATTTAAGTGACTGGCTAAGAGTCAGAGAGATAACCAAAAGGATTGAAGCTTTTCAGTGGAAATTTTCACTTTATTGATTCAATTACAAAGTATCATTATATTGTTGTTTCTTCTTAATTGACTTATCAATAAAAATATGTAACAAGAATGTTCAGATAGTCTACAAAATGAGAAATGTGAACTATCTTCCCAAAATTCTGTATGAAAACACAGCTTTATCAAACAGTTGGCAAAGTTTAGGTGAGTTAAATTTTCCTTTTTAGATTTCAGTATAAAGTAGATTAATAAGCAACTAAATAAATCAAGCACTCTATGGGGAATTCTCTGAGTAGAAAATTTGCCTGGACTTTTGATTTTTCACAGCAAGACTTGAGACAAACACGATTTATGTGTTACTATGATCCCCTATGAAAAGTGTTTTATGACTACAATAATTTTGACAAAGCACCTAAAAACTTAACCAAATAATTAACTTTTCACAAAATTAATCACTCTAAAATGTAAAATAGTGATTAAATGATCCAAAGCTTCATACATCTTCTCAGCTCATAAAGCAGGACATCCAAAAGAAATGCTATTTATAGGATTAAAAGGCTTCAGTTTTCCTAAACAGAGTTAAAAGTAAGCAGACTTTTGTTTTTTAAGTAGATCTCACAATGAAAACCCTCTCCTCCACTGCACTTTGGGCATTTTGCCTTTCTTTACTCCTAACCACCAGCACAGCTATGAATGGTTTCCTTTACAACTGCTGCTTTCAACCTACACCAAAATCCAACCACAAGTTTTTACAGTATCAACTTTATTTATAAAGTCCCTAGGTATTAAGGTCGATTGAATCCAAAAACTTTCTCAGCGTAGTTCAAGTACTCATTTACTATTTTTATAATCTCATGCATCTTCTGGACTTAATTACACTGTGATTATTCAACAATTAAAATTCTACTCAGCTACATTTTAGTCTCAATTCACGAGAATTACCATCCCAGAACAGAGTCCATTAGAACTACTGAGTATTCTTCTTGAAGAATTTCTTCACACTCACAGTTTGGGCCTGCTTTCTTTTTTTTTCTTCTTCAGCTCAGGTTTTAATACTAAAGTAGTTGCTAAGTACATACAATTTTCTCACACTTTCCATTCAATAACAATAGTATTTCATGAAAATATACTTTATGTTAAATTTTTTTATTAAAGTGACAGAACATGGCTTTATGCCATTAACAAGGGCTTATGTAACCAATAAGAGGGCCCCTCTACTCTTCCCCAGACTGCCTCCTCTTACCCACCCTTGCATGGCTGCTCTCTGTGACGCTGCCCCACTCTCTTTTGGAGACATCCCTTCCCTGCTCTCTCCTCAGTATATATCAGAGTCCTTTCATGCCTGAAAATGTCTTTATTCGACCTCTGTACTTGAATGATAATGATAGGTTGAACGCACATATACACAAAAAAACACAAAAGTCGATTCTAGGTTGAAAGTCATTTTTCTTCAGGATTTTAAAGGTATAACAGCATTTGTACATCCAGAACTGCCTCTGCCTTTCAGATTCCGATGATTTTATACTCCTCTTTATTTCTCGCTTTTAAGCTAGAAGCTTTTTTAAATATATATATAAATTATTGGTTTTTTTACAGAGGGATAGAGAGTTAGAAACATCGATCATCGATCAGCTGCCTCTTGCACACCTGCACACCCCGTACTGGGGATATGCCCACAACCAAGGAACATGCCCTTGACCGGAATCGAACCTGGGACCTTTCAATCCGCAGGCCGACGCTCTATCCACTGAGCCAAACCGGTTTCGGCTAAGCTAGAAGCTTTAAAATCTGGCCTTTATGGTTGCTCTTTACGTCCATGATGACATGGCCAGGTGCACAATGTGTGAATTCATTTTGCTACACACTCTGAGAGCACATTCAGTCCAGAGGCACAAATTATATATGTGGATTGGCAAAAGAGGTTTACAGTTTACAGTTTACAGTTTACAGTTTACAGCAAAAGAGGTTTACAGAGTACATGAAATACAGTTTATTCTTGTATTATTTCTTAATTATTGTATTACTTATTTATATTACAACTGTAAACCTACTTTTGCCCACCATGTATATAGCTGAGGAATGGTCTCATATTATTTCTATTACCTCTTTTAAAATGTCTTTCTCTGTTGTTTATTCTTTCTTCCTAAAAGTTTTGTGAGTTGATGTTGCACTGCTATTAGACTGCTATTCTTATTTTCTCCTCTTTTCCATTACCCATTTCTTTACCTCTTTAGTCCATCTTCTTGGAAATGTCTCCACTTTGACTTTCTAATCTTTCTTTTCACATGTTTAATTTCCCTCTACTGTCTTTGCTTCCTTCTTGTTGCTTTTTTCTACTTTGCTTCTGTCCTTGTCTTTCATGGAAAGGCTTTCATCTAATTTTCTATTCACACTTAAAAGGCATTAAAAAGCTAACTAGAAGCTCTGTGTAAGTAGATCAAGACCATCCCTGGTAGACTCCATCCTAAAGTAACAGGGCACTACTAACTAAACTCCTTGTGGTGGGAATGTTTCCACCATTAGTGTTTGTTCATTGTCCTCTAGTGAAGTTCCATTTTCCAGAGAACAATGTGTCTGGGTCTATAGCAAGACAGTTAAGAAACTGGAGGCCTAACCTCTTCACATATAGCCTTCAACCAACCCCACCAGCTTTGGCCCTGAGTCTTAAACCTCACCTTACATAACAACTGAAACCTCCAAACCCTTAGCCTCTGATCTCTTTGCAAGAACTTAAATACAAAGTCCTCTGCTTAACCAAGTCAGATAATATTCTTCTCTCCAAACTGAAACCCCTCATCTACTATTGCCTCCTTCTAATTTCTTTAGCCTGGTATATTTATATCTTTTTTAAATTCCTATACTACCATTTTAATGAAGTACCAGGACAGAAAGAACAGATAAATGTATGCAAACAAGAAATGTTTAACAAGGAAGACTATTTTCATAGAATAATTGCACTGGGAATGTCTAACAAAGCTTATTAATCTGACAATTTCACAATATTTGAAATTTTAGTCGTTGCTTTTTTAAAAGCCCCACTACTTTATTAACAGTTATTACTTAAGAAGTTTTTCTCTTAATTCTCAGCTGAGAATATGTTTCTATTGATTTAAGAGAGAGGAAGAGGGAAGGAGAGGGAGAAAGAAGGAAAGAAAGGAGAGAGAGAGAGAAACATCTATTGGTTGCCTCAACCAGGAATCGGACCCACAACCTAGGTATGTACCCAGACTGGGAACCAAACCCACAACCTTTTGGTGTACAGAACAATGCTCCAACCAACTGAGCTACCCAGCCAGGGTTACTTAAGAGTTTTTTTGACTTAATATTTAAAAGTTTGCCATAAAATACATTTCAGGTAAATGGATTATGTTCTCACTGACTTGCATTCGCACTAGCTTTCAATATAAATTTGGTAATGTTTCTTTAGGGAGAAAAAGGGCACAATAAATGAAAATGTAAGTACCCAAAGCTGGCAGAACCATTGCTACTGTCCGCCCTTCTCCACTTACTGTATCCACCACATGACAGCAATCCCAAAAAGGGCCCACAACATTAGCATTTTTGTTTTATTTCAATATTCTCAAATACATCCTAAATAAAGAGTCCATAGCTGGATAAATACAGAAATATCATATAAGCTCTACCATTGTAAATTAGCTTGACAGAAAACACTGCTGTTATTTTTTGTTGTTGTTGGAATAATGACTAAAATGCATGTTAGAGATCTTAATCTCTGTGGCACAAAGTCTCCTCTTTTAACTGTATAGAAAATAATTATACAGTCTAACTTATCTTCTAGAAAATAACCTGGTATCTTATAGTGTTAACAAAATATTGATAACCCATATCATCATCCAGGATACCACAATTAATATCAAAAGAGCAAAATCATTTAAAACGTGCTGGATTGGGTCAAGCTGGGAAATAAATCCATCTTAATCCAAAACTTAGAACCAAATAACAACAGTGACAGGTGTGCCAGCTCTTCCAAAGAACATCGGCATTTGACTGTTTTTACGATGTGAACAATCAATGACCCGAGTTGTTGTGCTCCTTTCCAATTACAAAAACAAAGGCTGGAAAAATGTAAGTGACTCATCCATAGCTACAAAACACAGACCACAGAACAAGGCTCTCCTTTGTCCATCCACTCGCTTTCATTTAAACTGTGCCAACGCTTCTACTTTCTTTTAAAATTCTGTTTGGATCAGAGCCCCCTAGTAGAAATATTGTATCTCAGGAAAACTCTCATTTTATTATATATTACATAACACCCAATTTTCTTTTGTTGCCCTAAAAAGATTCAAGTATGAACTACAATATGTATTTTTGAAAGACATTTAGAAATAGTTAGCAGTTAGTGTGGCTCAAAAGGAATTTTTTCAAAATAGTCAAGCCATTTGACTCTGCTTTACAAGTATTCAAACAGATCCCTGTGAATGATCAGAGTGGAAATAATTTTCTTCACTCTTAAATCCACTGAAAAATCAGTCTCCTAATGAAGTACTCTTTCCTAATGGGATAAACTCAAGAGAAAAGGATTTTAGCAGGATCTTTGTTTTATCACTAAGCCCCAGTTTATTTTTACCAATTAGTATAGCACATTTTACATTAATCTCTGAAGTGGTATTTACAAAATAAAATAAAATTTTTTAAAGAGGGAAAAGGTAAATAAAGATGAGGAGAAAAAGAAGAAAACAAACAAAAAAAGAAAAAAGAACCTTAGAAATAAGCTATATGTCTAATAAAGGGTAATTAAATGACAGTATTGTGTAATTCTGCATTTGATCCAGCATTTGAGAAGTCAACAGCCACAGGTGTGATTAAAGAGCTACTCCAAAAACCATGACATAACCTTGTAAATGATAAGGGGGTAATACCCACTTAAAACTGCTATTGTGAAGATTAAATGAAATACCGTATAGCTCAATAATTATAATATGCACTCTTTTCACATGCTAACATGTAAATCAACCGTGTATCATTACTCATTTGGTTGAGGGTTTTTTCTATTTTTCAGAAATGTGTGTGTTATATACCCAAGTCAACTCTAACTCCTGGCCATGCTAAAGTCCTCACCAGCCCTGCTCAGCCCTGTAGACTCATGCCTGTGGCTTCTTTTATGGAGTCAGTCCATCTCATATGTGGTCTTCCTCTTTTCCCGCTGACTTCTATTTTTCCCAAAATTATCAACCTTTCCTCAGAACCCTGTCTTCTCATAATATCCCCACAGCAGACAACTCCAGTTTTGCCATTTTTGCCTCCAGCAGTGTTTTGCATTGTTTCGGGCTTTACTTTCTCAAGGACGAACTCGTTCATCCTTCCTGGTGGTCCAAAGTATCCAAACAGCTCTTCTCCAGCACATTTCAAATAAACCCATTGCTTTCCTAACCGTCTAGTTCACCGTCCAACTTTCGCATCCATGCGTAGTAATTGGGAATAGAGGCCTGTAGATGACCTTAGCCTTGGTCCCTAATGACACACCTTCGCTCTCGATGATCTTTCCTAATTCTTCCACTGCCGCCCTTCTGAGTCTCAATTTTCTTTTGATTTCTTGGCTTCAGTCTCCATCTGCACACAAAGTCTTTCATTAGTCTCTTCCCAGCACCACACTCCACCTTCCCTTTGAGATTCACCAGTCTGTTCCATGCTTCTCTGTCTCTGGATCTATTTTGTTCATCAGTTTATATGAGTGGGAGGGATCCTGTGATACTTGTCTTTCTCTGACTTATTTCACTTAGCATAATACTGTCCAGGTCCCTCCGAGAGGATATTTTAATAAATAAATGCCTTCAAATATTTAAA
Source organism: Vespertilio murinus (assembly GCA_963924515.1). NCBI lineage: Eukaryota > Metazoa > Chordata > Mammalia > Chiroptera > Vespertilionidae > Vespertilio > Vespertilio murinus. Next base: position 143,991,052 of record OZ004705.1, on the reverse strand, counting down.
ATATGATTCCATATTTCAAAATAGAAAATGTAACCTGCGAGGAGAGTTTGTCTGTCGCTCCTATGTCTGGGAAGGAAGGGCCAGACCTTGGAACCTTTGGACCCTGCTGTCCACAGGCCTTGCAGGTGTGCTTGAATCTTCACAGGCCTAACCTTGGCCCAGAAGGAAAGTTTAAATAGTTGCTCTGGAGCCCTAGCCAGTTTGGCTCAGTGGATAGAGCATCAGCCGGCAGAATGAAGGGTCCGGGGTTCAATTCCAGCCAAAGGCACGTGCTCTGGTTACATGCTAGATCCCCTATAGAGGGCATGCAGGAGGCGGCCAATCAATGATTCCCTCTCATCATTGATGTTTTTACCTTTCCCTCTCACTTCTCTGAAATCAATAAAAATACATTACAAAAAAAAAAAGAAATAAATAAATAAGTCGCTCTGGAAGCCATTTGGTGTCCTTGTCCAAATGCATCTCTGCTAAGAGGCATCGCTGCCGAAATGAACAGAGGATACATTTCAGCCCTGCGACGTTTGAGTTGAATGCCTGATTTTGTTTGCGTATTTCTCTCACGATTTTTCCAATTACCCTGAAATTTCTTTGTATTATGTTTTTCTATGACTGTTCAATTTTTAAATTTACCTACTATTTTTGAGTACTTGCCCACATCTCTGGGATTTGAATGGGGCTTGTATCCCATTTTACTGTCTTTTAACGTTACATTTAACTTGTTTCTCTGCTTCCCTTGCCCACTGGGAACTCCTCTGACTCCTTAGAGTCTGCTGCTCAGAAGTTCAGCAGGCAGGTATCACGCCACAGTTCTTTTGGAGCTCTGACAAAGGGAGTGATCGGAGAAGGCCATCACTACCTAGGGAGCTGCAAGGCGTTCTGGGCGCCTGCTGTCCACAGCCCTCCACTGCTATCAGAATACTCTGCGGGTGCACTAATCTCTTGGGAGATAAAACTCGTTAGCCTGTTACTAAATGTTAATTTTTCTTTTGCAGAAAAAAAGTCCCGTGTCTGAATTAATTAATGATATTTAGAATATTTCATTCCTTAACACTCATTTGCTTTATCTACAGCTTTATCTTTGTTTGACACCTGACATATTTGTATTGATTTTTTTTTTGGGGGGGGGGGTAGTTTGTCCTCAAATGTGTGTAGAAAGCATGTATTTTATGATAAATTTTTATGTAGTGAATGCTCTGTGTGGAATTCAGAGAAAAACCCAGATTCAGTGATTAACAATGCCAAAAATGCAAATAACTAGCCATTGTTCAAGTAACAGTGGTGCTATTTCTCTTTTATGGCCTTTTAGACTTTTGTTGCCCTAAAATTCCATTTTATTGGAAATACATTTTTCTACCTCATTTTTTTCCTACTATAAAGAGCTTCTAAATAAAATTCTGTATATAAAAAAAATGAGATACCACTACACATGCACTAGAAAGGCTGATTTTTAATCCTCACCCAAAGATACGTGGGTTTTATTTGTTTGTTTTTTTGTTTTTTAAGAAAGAGAGGAAGGGAGAGGATGGGATGGGGCGGGGGAGAAACAGCCATCAGTTGTCTCCCGCACACACCTTGGTCAGGGATTGAACTTGCAACCTGGATATCGAACTTGACCAGGAATCAAACCCACAATCTTTTGGTACAGGATGACACTCCAACCAATGAGCCACACTGGCCAAAGCGAGGCTAAAATTTCTAAAACTGGCAACACCAAATACAGAAAAACTGAAATTCTCATTTATTGCTTACCATACTACCTGAAATCTTACTCCTAGTTATTTACCCAGGAGAAACAGTCACACAAACACATGCCTGAATGTTCATAGCAGCTTGTTTTGTAATTGCCCCACAATGGAAACAATTCCAATATCCATCAACAGATGAAAAGATAAATACCTATACAATGAAAAAACTACTCAGCAATAAGTAGGACTGAACAAAAGCATAATGATACGTGGAATAAATGAGATAAAAGTAATATACAGTGTAAGGCTCCATTTATACGAAATGCTACAATAGGCAAAACTAATCTAAATTACAGAAATCAGATAAGAGGTAATCAAAGCTTAAGAGGGAAAATGAAATTGACTACTGAAGGGAACAAGGGAATTTTGGGGGGAAATAGAATTACTCTAAATCTCAGACTGATCTCCTAACAAACTGAATTTTATTTTAGATAAATTATACCTCCATAAATTTGACTTTGGAAAAAAAAAAACTGTCATTAGAATTCAACATCAACAGTACAAAAGTTTGATAAAATTCAAAGTCAAAGATACTTATTAATTACAAAGTAAAAAATAGTAACTTTATATATAAGGAGGCAGACACCATCTTAACCAAATAATCAAAACTCTTCTTAATACATCATACCACTTCTCTGGTACTCCTGCCAAAATATAAAATCTAAATCTCATCATGAAGAAGTATTAAACAAACCCAAATAGAGAGGCTTGAGTTATTAAACAATTTCAAGGTCATGGAACATAAAGGAAGATGAGGAACGGTTCCAAAAGAGAGGAGACGAAAGCAACATGACTACAGAATGCAACATATGATCTGGGATTTACTTTTGCATAGAAAGATATATTTAGCACAAATCATGATTTTGAAATAAGGCCTACAAATTTTATTTTTTTTAAATACATTTTATTGATTTTCCACAGAGAGGAAAAGAGAGGGATAGAGAGCTAGAAACGTCGATGAGAGAGAAACATCGACCAGCTGCCTCTTGCACACCCCCTACTGGGGATGTGCCCGCAACCAATGCACATGCCCTTGACCGGAATCTAACCTGGGACCCTTCAGTCCGCAGGCCGACGCTCTATCCACTGAGCCAAACCGGTTTTGGCAGGTCTACAGATTTTAAATTAAAGAACTGGTAAGTGTGTCCTGTGGTCGTGTGGGATAATAATTTTGTTATTAGGAAATACACATGGAAATTGTTTGGAGTAAAGGGGGAGTTGTAAGTATGCAATTTACACTCAAAAGGCTCTTTTTAAAAATATATATTTTATTGATTTTTTACAGAGAGGAAGGGAGAGAGTTAGAGAGTTAGAAACATCTATTAGCTGCCTCCTGCACACCTCCTACAGGGGATGTGCCCGCAACCAGGGTACATGCCCTTGACCGGAATCGAACCTGGAACCTTTCAGTCCACAGGCTGATGCTCTATCCACTGAGCCAAACCAGCCAGGGCTCAAAAGACTCTTAAGTGTCAGTTGTGTTTATATGTAGAAAGAGAAGGAGAATAAGAAATAAAATATGGTAAAGGTAATCATTTAGGAATCTGGGTGAAGAGTAGGCAGGAATTTTTATGTAGTATTGTTCTTATAACTTTAGGAAATCAGAAACTAGAACAAAGTAAAAGTTTAAAAAATTGGACTTAAGTCAAAGACCTATTATTTTTTTTATTGCCAGGTATCACAACCAACAATCATGTCCCAAACCTCATCTGCCCCGCCTCTTGCTCCTGCCACGGAGAAGACACCCAGGAAAAAGAAAGTCTGCAAGGCCATGGGTGCAGCCAAGCGCAAGGCCTCTGAGCCTCCGGTGCCCGAGCTCATCGCCAAGGCCATGGTCACCTCCAAAGAGCACTGCAGCTTGTCACTGCCATTCTCCAGAAGGCGGCTAGAGTAGCCAAGAAATCCAAGAAGGCCACGGGGTCAGCTACCCCAAGAAGAGTATTCAGAAGACTTCGAAGAAGAAGGCAAAAAAAAAAAAAAGCTGAGAAGCTGGTGGCAGCTGCAGGGACCAAAAAAGTGGCCAAGAGTCTGAAAAAGGTGAAAGCAGCCCAACCCAGAAGGCGGCGAAAGTCCAGCCAAGGCCAAAGCCCCCAGCCCACGGCAGCAGCCAAGCCAAAATCTGCCGAGCCCAAGAAGGCTGCCCCGAAGAGAAACAAGGATTAAGACTACCTGAGAATACAAAGGCTCTTTTTAGAGCCGCCCAATTAACCAGGTAAAGAGCTTTCACTGGACGGGGGTGAGAGGAGGAGGTGAAAATGTTTATCTTTTCTACTTTCTGATGTATAGAGATCTCAGTGTAGTGACAAGAGCAAGTATAGCGATATCTTTCCCAGAAAAGATGGTTGATGCTATAAAGAGCCCTTTGGTTTAAGGTTAGCACAGCTGGTCCAGCTTCTCACTCAGCACATGCCCTTGAAGTCCAGCCAGGCGGTTACATATATCAATAGACCCTTTTTACTGCCCGGCAGGATTGAGTGATATCATGTATGAGAAGTTATGTAAGCATTTGTGGATAGAAAAATACAAACTTGCTTCCACTTAAGGAAATGAAGCTGTTAAGAAGAAAAATATAATAATGTAAGACTACTTCAGAGAACACTATGAAATTATAAAACATCATTAAGAGAAATTAATAAAGACCTAAGTAAATTAAGCAATGCAATATGATCCTAAATGAGAATGCAATTCTATACAAAGCAATCTTTAGGTTCTATGCAATCTCAATTAAAATTACAATAGATTTCTTTTCCAGAACTCGACAAACTGATTTTAAAATTTATAGAGAAATGCAAGGGCAAGAACAGCCAAGACAATCTCAAAGAACTAAATGATTTACTATAATGCTACATTAATAAGACAGTCTGGCAATGGCACCTGAAGAGATAAACAGGTCAATGAAACAGAATAATATATATATATATATACATATATACATATATATATATATATATATATACATTTGTAGATATGTGTGTGTGTGTGTGTGTGTGTGTGTGTGTGTGTATTAGATAAACAGGTCAATGAAACAGAACTATATATATTTGATTTATAACAAAATTAGCAAGACAAAATGAAAGAGCTGCAGAGGAAAGACTACCTTTTCACAAATGCTACTAGAAAAAACTAGACATACGTTCAGGAAAAAAATTAAACATAAGACCACAAGACCAGCATTGCTCAGTGGTTGAGCACTGATTGACCTATAAACTGAGAGGTCACAGTTCAATTCCCGATCAAGACATATGCCCAGGTCCTGGCTTGGTCCCCGGTAGGGGGCATATAGAAGGCAGCCGACTGATGATTCTCTCTTATCACTGATGTTTCTATCTCCCTCTCCCTCTTCCTTCCTCTCTGAAAACTATATTTTAAAAAATAATTAATAGCCGAAACCGGTTTGGCTCAGTGGATAGAGCGTCGGCCTGCAGACTGAAAGGTCCCAGGTTCCATTCCAGTCAAGGGCATGTAGCTTGGTTGTGGGCACATCCCCAGTGGGAGGTGTGCAGGAGGCAGCTGGTCGGTGATTCTCTCTCATCGATGTTTCTAACTCTCTATTCCTCTCTCTTCTTCTCTGTAAAAATTAATAAAATATATTTTTAAAACAAAATAATAAATAAATACATCCATGCATACATCCATGCATAAAGGCCTACACCTCACACCATGGCCAAAAATTACACACTGGGGTGTGTGGGTTTGGGGGAGGAGAGTAAAGGAGATTTTAAATTTACATGTGAAAGGCAATAAAACTTCTAGAAGTTTATCCAATAATTCATCTTCCTAACCTCAGAATAGGGAAGAATTTAAAACAAGGGAGAAAACTAACCACAAAGAAAAAGATGCATAAATGTGACTAATTAACAATTTGTATTCTTCATTACTGCATTACATTATCTTCTTCCAAAGAAGGCATTTTAGCAGAATTTTCAGCTTTTCTTATGGCTTACATGTTGCTAGGACTTTCTTCCTTAAAATGAGAAAGGTTGACACTCTGCTTCAAAGGATGAACTTGTAGGAGAAAATCCCATCTGAAGCAATGTGACTTCCACTTTATACTGAACTGGTTCCTCTGTTTACCCAGCAATAGAATAGATTGGACTTTGACATCTCTTTCTCCCTTTTCTTGAGCTGTTGGAGCCTGGATTACAGCTGGCACCCAGTAAAGTAATAACTGACTAAATGGCTAGCTGAATAGAGGAAAATTTAATGAAAAATGTTATACATATGATAAACCCATACCTGAGAATGAAAGTATGCACTGAATACTAATGCACAATGAATTAAAAAATGACTCCTTACCCGATCACACATGTGCTCTAAGATTCAAGGATTAACAAATTAATCAACAGCTTTCAGTTTGTCTAGAACTGTTTCAAACTACAACAGTTTTCATCTCAAGCAGGCTGGTACTTTATTCATTCTTCTGCTCTATCCTCTTTCTTTGCCTCCTTAAGGTGTCCCTCTCACTCTGCTCTGTTCCTTAATTGCCACGTTGTGTGGTCTGTTGGTTTTCCCCAGCCTGATTCTACTACTTCGCTCCTAACTCTGACTTCCACCTTCACCTCCATCCTCCATGCCCAACCCTAGTTATTTCAAACTTCTCTCTTAACCCGCTGCCCTTGAAATAGTCACCCTCCCTCAGAATCTCTCAGCCCATGCATACAAAAGGTCCTTCCCACCATGATTCCACTGAAGGCAAACTCTAATGAATAAGATCTATATGCAAACCTTCTCCTCTAACCCTTCCTTTTAGGCAGAACTCTGACTTCTCCCTAAAACTAAGCCTGCCTTTTTCCTCTGCCCCACTTAGAAGATTCACAAATATATGTAAAGTTCAAGCAACGGTTTCAATCCAGAAGGTAATTTCCAACTCTTTCAAAACAGCTGGCAAACACTAAATGACAATAAAAATGGCCGTTACAATGCCTTTATTGTCAAAATAATCGATACCATTAACCTCCTGGCACAGCCCAAGGCTTTGTCTAATTATGGTATGCATCAGTTTTATTGAGGCAAGAAGAATGTTTAAAACAACATTAACAAAATATCAAATGCCGTCTTAGAGGTGGAAACTACCCCCTCTGTAAAATATACAATCTATATATACAAAAACCTAAGCGATCGAATGACAGGACAACCGAACAACCGGTCGGTAGCTATGATGTGCACTGACCTCCAGGGGGCAGATGTTCAACGCAGGAGCCAATCTCCCATGGCCAGCCAACCTCCTGCAGTCCCTCTGGCCGGCCCACCTACCACAGTCCCTCCCCACAGCCAGCCAACCTCCTGGGGTCCCCCCATCTTTCCTGCTGAACCGGCCTAACAGGTGCTGGACAGCCCCAATTGGCCCTAGGGGCCACACCCATGCATGAATCCGTGCACCAGGCCTCTAGTATTAGAATAAAGAGCTCCACCCTGTGAGCTGTCACCAACATTCAGGAAGAGACAGAAAGGGAGGAATCCTGAAAGCCTCATTAAAGACTCTTTCAAAGTCCTCATTTCACAAGTGGGGTTCCTGGGTCAGTGAACTCGATCATAATTCTCACTTGAAATCAAAACAAAAGGCCTTACACCAATAAGCTCTTTCCCAAAGGACAAAGAAAAATGGAACTCTGGGAGAAAACTACAGGAACTTTGTGGAAAGAGAGACCAAAGAACTATCCGGGACATCAGAGACTATCAATTGTTCTTTTTGTCAAAAGCTAACTTTGCAACAAGTAGATTTCAGAGAAGATTCCTGAAGAATCCTTGGACAGAGCATCTGTTTTCAGAGTAAGAGATAGTGAGCACAAACATAACAGATACGGGGCCCAGAAACAAGGACAGATGGAAAACAGCCTTAAAAGAGAACAGAAGAGCGAGGAAACACGAATCGAGGGATGGGATAGCAGAAAGGGATGAAAAGTATAGCAACTAGAGCCACTAACTGGTTAGGAAAACAGTAACTGGCATAGCACAATCAACTAAATAGGTGCAGGCAAAGGGAAAATAAGAGGAAATTCTCAAAAATCACCGTAGTCAGTGACTAATCATTTTTCTGTCTTTTTTTTTAAATCAGCTATAGAGAAAAGATAAAACTCAGATTCTATGGAAGATAAGATACCATCCTCATCCTGGATATTAGGGTTAAAAAAAGGCACAGAAACCAAGATCAATCCACCACAACATAAAGCTATTTGAACTGACATGAATTAAAGTAATTAATGAATATTAATTGCATTCCAACCTATTACTTTCTAACAAAATGTCCAGTACAAATTTAGATTAAAAATGCAAAGGGTTTGTATTTATGAAAATTCCACTCAGTCAAAGAACTGTGAAATCCATCCCAAAGCTACCTCTATCATTCTGCCTAGCTTTACAAGCCCCACCTCCCTTTAATATTTGGAGTAGGGTTACTCCGAATAATTGGTTTCGCTCGGAACTCCAGCACAGCTCCTCATCTGTCCCGGTACGGTTTAGGTTGACACCCCACTCCCCCCATCCCTTTGTCTTATCTTATCTCGAATAGAAACCGTTTCTCCAAGTGACACTGGAGGAAACACATGCAGTCTTGCAAACCTGGAGAGCTGAGTGAGTTATCACCAAGCACAGATCAACACGGCAACTCCATTTTGGAGATGAAGGCACCGAGCATCCCTCTCCCTAGACTGAAGGGGCCGATTTCTCCGGGGGAACCTGTGCTCTGAGCGTGTGCCCCAAGCACCCTGCACATTCCACACACACAACCTGCACTCCTCTTGCCAGGTCTCTCCCCTATTCCTCACATCCTGCATTTCTGCCCACTGCCTCAAAAGTTATGCAGATCTCATGCCAGGACTGGTTTGTCTCAGTGGATAGAGCGTCGGCCTGCGGACTGAGGAGTCCCAGGTTCGATTCCGGTCAGGGGCATGTACCTTGTTTGTGGGCACATCCCCAGTGGGGGTGTGCAGGAGGCAGCTGATCGATGATTCTCTCTCATCGATGTTTCTAACTCTCTGTCCCTCTCTCTTCCTCTCTGTGAAAAATCAATAAATATATATATATATATATATTTTTAAAGTGTTAAAAAGTTATGCAAATCTCACCTCCCTGAAGTCTTCCACCATAACCCTTTCCAGAATTAGGTGCTCCTTCGTCTGCACCTGCTATTAACATTATATGCATCAGTTTCTCTCTGCTTTGTTTTATATTTCTTCGTTGAATTTTAATCTTTCCTTAAAATTTGAGGACAAGAATCATACACATATACTGCCATCACTTAATGCAGTGATGGGAATTATTAATTCTTGCTAAACAGATGCATAGTAAATACCCTCTTCAACCTAAATGGTTAGATAAGGCTGTATGTTAGGTCAGAACCTGCCCAAAGCACACGATGTCAGATGCTAAGACTAAAGTTTCTGGGAAGCAGGTGTATACCATTATCAGTTCATCTCTACAGAATTTCAAACCTAGCACATACCCTACCTTATCTCTGTAAAGAACAAAAAATCATAATATGCTTAAGTAGAATGTTAATATACATATTTAAAGTGTCCTATTTTGATGATTTTTGCCATCACTCAAAAATTTTAATGAACACAACATATAGCTCCTACAGTAAAACCTGACACATGACAACAGTATCACTAATGAAAGGCAACTCTGTGAATTAAAACTTAGCTAGGTGTTTTGTGACCATTTTTCTGTTATTATTCAAAACCACAGATTTACATATACACAGTGAAAACAAAACCAACGAAAGAAGGCTGTTGTGCTATAGAAACAACAAGGAGCGAAGCCACACAGACAAGTGGGTGAAACAAGGATGAGGTCCCTCCCGAGAGATGTGGGGAAGTAATTTCCCCCCTTCCATGTGGACTGTGACATTCTTGACATGGCTTCTTTATATCCTTAGCTGTAGGAGTTCTGCTCAGACGGTTCTCAAGAGTGGTTTATTCTATCGTCCAGCTGTAATTTTGATGTGGGTGCGGGGGGTGAGCACAGCATTCACCTAGCTCCGGCACCTTGACCAGAAATCTCTTTGATCAATACTTAAATTTAACAGTGCAAACAATAAGCCCTTAATTGTATATTTAAATTCTAATTAATCCATTACTTGCCTCTTTTCCAGACCATTTTAATTTTTATTTCTCCATTCCTCTAAACCAGAACATGATATGGTGTATTAGTTCCATATTTTATTAAACAAACTGTGTTTTGTCGAGTTTGGAAATCTTTAAAATATCTGATCCTAGACGCTGGAAAGTAAAGAATGCCTTTCCCCTGTGTTAAAGATCGAGTCAAATAAAAACTAACTAAAATTAATTGGAGAGAAAAACTGAAGTGCTTCCTTATATAAAATCCTAAGTTCAGCTTTTTGCCTTTTAATCATAAAATCTATGTTTCAAATAGCCAGCCATGCCTCTGTAAAAAAAAAAAAAAATTATGCCAGAAGCCATATTTTATCCATTGTCATTATTAAATTCTGATTTCCCCCTGAGGAAAGATACTATAATACACATTACATAATTAAACAATAGCGAGATGCATTTTTCACCCATTACAGTGATAATAAAACAATAACATCAAGTTGTTCTGTTAGTGAGATTATAAACTAGTAAACTCTCTACACCAGCACTTCTTGGTGGATATTTACTGTACCACAGTGAGAAAAACTGAATGCCTAACAGTAAAGAAAATAGTTTAATAAGTTATGCAATACCCAGACTATCGACAGCCATGTAGCAGTTAAACACAGGGAGGTGGAATGGTACCTTTCAACACTGACACTTACTTAAGGCCTGTTGTTACATGAAAAAATAAAGTTCCAAAACTACTATTTCTATGAACCTAAAACTTTAAATAATAGTAAAAGGTGCAGAAGTTTACAAACCAAAATAAAAACAGTGCTTAGTTTTCAAATGATGAGCAACCAGGTATCGGGAAATAGGAACTATTTTGTAATTGTTTTGATTAGTTGTTGGCAAAAGAATGCATTCACTTATTAGTCAATTATTTAAAATGAACATAATGTAAAAAGGTATTGTTCAAAAATTTTATGGCGCTTTAATAAAGAATATGAGAAATTTATTTAAAAACTTCCCACCCTGGCTGGTGTATCTCACTGGGTTAGGGTCTTGGGTTCAATTCCCAGTCAAGGGCACCTCAGTTGCAGATTCAACCCCCCCCCCCCCACACACACACACACACACACCTCAGTCGGTACACATATGGGAGGCAACCAATCCATGTATCCCTCTAACATTGATATTTCTCCTCTTTCTCCTCTTCTTCTGCTCTCTCTAAAAATCAATGGAAAAAATATTCTCAGGTAAAGATTAAAAAAAGCAAACTTCCCTAATAACAATTCAAAAGGTTAGTTTTTTTCTTTTTTAATATGTTTTATTGATTTTTTACAGAGAGGAAGGGAGGACAGAGAGTTAGAAACATCCATGAGAGAGAAACAATTATCAGCTGCCTACTGCACACTCCCCACTGGGGATGTGCCCACAACCAAGGCACATGCCCCTGACCGGAATCGAATCTGGGACCTTTCAGTCCACAGGCCAACGCTCCACCCACTGAGCCAAGCCGGTTTTGGCTAAATATTACAATTTTAAAATAACTTTCCAACCATAACCCAAAGTATAACTGTGGTCACTTAGCCTTTTATATATATAGATTAACAGGTTAAGCACCCAGCCTGTTTTGTCTTCCAGACGGAAAGTATAGTGTCAGTCACCAGTGACTGACTGGGCACTTAACATGTTAATAAAGTGCATCTACTTTATATAAATGGTATATAAAGTATTAACACTTCTTTTTTTTAAGTGGTGGCATTACAAATAATTTTTCTTTTGTCCTTTACACATTTCAGAGTTTTCAAACTTTCTGAAAGACAGCTATTGCTTTTATAATTAACGAAGTATTATCTTTAAAGTGACTTTTCATCTAAAAGTAAAACAAATTCTATGAAGATTCAAATTGGTCCTTCAACTGTCTACGTGTTTACAAGTGTAACAGTCTTTCATAGTCAGTCAGACTTAGTCAACCCTGAGGCCAGGAAAAAAGAGTACACAAAACCTCAGGATGGAAGTTACAAAACGGGAATATGGCACCAGCCTGTGTGGCTCAATGGCTGAATGTGAACCCATGAACTTGGCGTTCACGGTTAGATTCCATGTAAAGGCACAGTGGATTGCAGGCTCTATCACCAAAAGGGGACATGCAGGAGGCAGCTGATCAGTGATTCTCTCATTGATATTTCTATCTCTCTCCCTCTCCCCCTTCCTCACTCTGAAATCAATAAAAACATATTTTTTTAATGGAAATGTGCCCACGTTACTAAATTTAGCTTTGTGATTTTTCAAAATCATTGCTCTAATAGTTATGAGAGGCCAAGGTTAAATTATTTTCACAAATGGAAACGATCTCATCTCAGCCCATCATCCTGTACCACGCCCTCCCAAATTATTGAGAACAAGTTCTTAAGAGACATCCTTTCAGCTGTAGTTTCCTCTTCCCTAAAAAATCCTTTCTTACCATTGCTACTAGTTTGGGGGTAATTTTTTTTTCTTAAGCAATATTCTTGGTACTCAGGCTGATTAGGTCTTTGACAATCCCAATCTCACCACCTCAGAGAGATTTTATGTGAATGAGATAACCCAAAGCTTACAATCTGAGAAAATTTTTAAAGTAGTAGATAATATATTCGCATTTGCTATGTGAATTTGCAATGAAATTACTCACTGAATTTATTGGTCATCTAGTATAACAGGGAAAAGAACTAGGCCCTGACCACACAAGAATAAAGCCAGGCTGTTTGCAATCTATTGAAGGAACAGACAAGTAAACTGTTGAACCGCACCACTTAAAGTGCTAACACAAGGTAATCACGGGCATGGGGACTGCCGGGTTGGGGGAAAGGGAGGATTAGGGACCAGGAGCAGGACAAAGGAGATCCATTTTGAACAGAGATGAAAAGATGAGTAGAATGAAATCTTAAAACAGTGATATGCTACACATTCCAGGAACACAAAACAAACCAATGTGTTTAACAAGCTACCTTGTATTCAACCTGCCTGGTACATGTTACTAATTACTGCCACTAAGAAAGCCATATTCCATTCCTGTATAAGAGTAGCTTTATGGATTTCTAATACAGGCCATATTCCCTCAAACAAATGTTTTTTTTGACATAAAAATTGTTAACCAATAACAAAATAACATTAAACCAATAACCGAATAAAACTCGAACCCTGAATAACCTAATTGGAAAAGGAGAGGATCCTTTTACAGGTCGGATATACCTCCTGACCTGTATTTGGAAATCTTCTCCCAGGCTGTCAGTAGATAAGCAGCACAGCTCTCAAGATGGGAGACCGATCTTTGGCAAAGCCGGCGTCCACCGGGGTGCTGCTGTCCCCATACGTTGCCCTCAGAGGAGCCAAGGAAGGCCTGGAACTTGAGAAGGCTTAATTCCAACGTGGACAGCTGCCAACGTGTCTCATTCAAAGTTCAATGACAAGGGCCAGCCAGGCCCCCATGCCAGGATCCAAGGCATCATTACCTTCTGCGCATGTCCCTGACCCAGAGGTGACCTGCACGCATTCTTCCACGCCTGCTAGTAGCCATACAAGAATTTGCTCAGCCCAGTTACTATGCAGATTCCACCCTTATCACTGGCAACCCAGCAACGGCAAATTCCAAGTCCTAGGAGGATCATCTGTACTGGAGAAAGCACGCAGGTCCTACTGGGACATAATTAAGGGCTACAAAAACATCACCTCATTTACAATGTACACATTATAACATTAGAGTATAATCTAACATACAGTTACAATAAAATAATCTCCCATCTAAACCACCCAAATGTTAAAGGAACACCTCACAAGTTGGAGAAGTGAGGGGATTAAAAGCTAAGGGCAAACTCCATTTCCTTGATTTTGCTCACTGGAGAAAATCTCTAAGAAATACACCATGAAATTTTCTAACAGTCAATAAGTCATTTTTTAAAAGGTAGAAGACAGTTGACACATGAAAAGTAAAAACACCTAAGTTGCTTCAGTACATTTCAATGTTTAAAGAATGAACAGTCACATAAAACACTAAATTGCATTCATTCCCTAGAAGTGACAAAAAAAAAAAAAATCCAGTAGAATATAGAAGAATATCAACAATATAGTAGTAGGAAAGCACATGAATATATAAAAAGAGCATGTCAAAAATAAATGATACATTTATTCAAACTACTATATTACGATAGGAAAGTGTAATTGTTTACATTTCTATAGGGTTATAATTAATATGAATTCATTAATACTACTTGGCGCAAAAATATTGAACTACCACCCTCTTAAATAATATCCTTGGGGGAAAATACATAATTCATAACCACTTAATTATATAAAAATTAAAACAAAACAAAAACATGCCGAAACCGGTTTGGCTCAGTGGATAGAGCGTCGGCCTGCGGACTGAAGGGTTCCGGGTTTGATTCGGGTCAAGGGCATGTACCTGGGTTGCAGGCACATCCCCCAGTGTGGGTGTGTGCAAGAGGCAGCTGATCGATGTTTCTCTCTCATCGATGTTTCTAGCTTTCTATCCCTCTCTCTTCCTCTCTGTAAAAAAATCAATAAAATATATTAAAAAAAAAAAACATATTGCCTGTTATATACAACACCTCAATAAACACATTCCTCTACAGATTAAGTAAATAAGCAGGTCTTAAGTGGGGCTATGGCAAAGTGTTGTGGCAGTGTCTACAGATGATTATTTTTCTTTATACACAGTGACAGAGAACCCAGCAATCATAAATTACAGATGTAGAAATAAAATTTCCCAAATCACCACATAGAAATAAAAATGCATTAAATTTTTAAGGTTTTCCAAACAAAGCCTTTTTGTAAAAAATACACAGGCAAAAAATAATACATGGGCTCACAGACACATACACACACACAAAAAAAAATACTAAAATACCCACAAAAATAACAATAATGGTGATTGTCTTTACATGATAGAGACAGCAAAGATTCTTGCCTGGGCCACTTGGTTGGAGCATCAACCAGTATACCAAAAGACAGTGAATTTACTCTCAGGGCACATAGCTAAGTTGTGGGTCTCGTGCACACGCGTGAGTGAGTGCACAGAGAGGTCTGACCGTGGAGGTTGCCAAGGCCTCTCCATAGCGGAAGGAGTCAGAAGCTCCAGACTACAGAGACCCAACCCAATTCCGGGCGAGCCCCTGGGTCACCCACACTCTTGCACGGAGAAGCTGGATGGTCAGGCAGAAACTCAGGGGAGCCTCGGAAGGCAGAGGTCAGGCAGAAACTCAGGCAAGTGCACAAGGGCAGGGCTGTTGGGAAGCCAAGACAGTCAGCTCAGCCCTGAGACTCCGCCCTATCCAAACTGAGCACAGAGGCTTCTGCAATTTTGCAAGTTTGATCCTTTAATACTGTCTTCAATACAGAAGGTATCCCAGAGCAGACACAAATGATACCCACATCCAATTGGCCTGAGGAGGCTGACCCACTAGGCAATATGGGACAACAAACACACAAAGCCATTCTACCAACTATGGGAAGCAGCAAAAATGCCGAGACAAGGAAATAGATCTCAAACGAAAGAGATGGAGGATATAGAGTTCAAAACCATGGTTATAAGGTTATGCAAGAATATCCTAGAAAAGACCAATAAATTTCATGAGACCCAATTAAAAATTAAACATAAACTGACTAAATTGGAAAATATTATGCAGAGATCCAACAGCAGAATGGAGGAACACAAGAATCAAGTCAAAGATTTGGCATACAAAGAGCCAAAAGAAGCAAGAAGAAAAGAGAATCCAGAAAGTTGAAGATAGTGTAGAAGCCTCGGGGACAACTTCAAGCATATCAACATCAGAATTATGGGAGTGCCAGAAGAAGAGAGTGCAAGATACTGAAAACATTTTTAAAGAAATAATATCAAAAAATTTCCCCCACCTGGTTAAATAAATAGACCTACAAGTACAGGAAGCACACAGAACCCCAAACAAGAGGAATCCAAAGAGGAACACACCAAGACACATAATTAAAATGCCAACGGCAAAAGACAAAAAGAGTATCTTACAAGCAGCAAGAGAAAAGCAGTTGATTATCTATAAGAGAGCACCCATATGACTATCAGCTGATTTCTCAACAGAAACCATGCAGGCCAGAAGGGAGTGGCAAGAAATATTCAAAGTGATGAATAGCGAGAACCTACAACCAAGATTACTGTATCCAGCAAAGTTATCATTCAGAATTGAAGGGCAGATAAAGAGCTCCACAGATAAGAAAAAAGTTAAAGGAGTTCATCACCAACAAACCAGTATTATATGAAACACTGAAAGGTATTATTTAAGAAGAGGAAGAAAATCAAGTGAATTAAAAATCTGATGAACAGAATAAACTGGTGAATATAATAGAATCAGGGGCAAAGAAAGGGAGTGGATTTATAATTATCAGGGGAAAAGGGGTGTTGGGGTGCAGAAAGAGACTGGATTAAAATCATATAACCTATGGATGAGGACAATGGTGGGGGTGGGGGGAGGTAAGGGCAGAGGGTGGGGTGGGAACCGGGTGGAAGGGAGCTATGGGGGAGGGGGAGAAATAATTGTAATAATCTGATCAATAAAGATTTATTTTTTTAAGATTAAAAATAAAGATTCTTATGTGGAATTTCCAAAATTAACAGACGAGTTAATATGGGGGTGTGCAGGGTTCTTAAAGACTGATTAGTCACAAGGTACCCCATAGCCATCCGATTGTTTTGCCACCACCTTACACTGTTCTTTCTCACATCTATCCCCTATCA
This sequence comes from Vespertilio murinus, assembly GCA_963924515.1. Taxonomy (NCBI): domain Eukaryota; kingdom Metazoa; phylum Chordata; class Mammalia; order Chiroptera; family Vespertilionidae; genus Vespertilio; species Vespertilio murinus. The sequence goes on along the minus strand of OZ004705.1, from coordinate 143,974,508 downwards.
TGTGCTCTGATAGCACCCACAGAACAGCTCCTTTGAAGTATAGCCAGATGATAAACAGTTGTGTAGGTCTGTCTCCCTACCAGAACATAAGTTTAATGATGGTGGGGTCATGTCTGCACTGATCACAGATGAGTCTTGAGAACTTGGCATAGTGTTTCCACATATAGGCAGGCAAACAGTTATAAATAAAGGAATGAACAAACTGGTCTAAATCCCTCAAAATGCAGTTGTTGATCAAGCTTTCCTCTTTTCCCTAAAAAATTCTGATTGATATATTATCACTATCCTACCTAACAAAGAGGGAATATGCTAACTGACCCCCACGCCCTCAAAAACATGGCGGCACCCACAGCCAATAAGGAGGGAACATGCTAATTGACTGCCCACCCTCAAAGAGTGGGGCACCCACAGCCACAAGATGGCAGCACCCAGTCCCCTCAGCGCCGGGGTGGCAGGCACATGGCCTTGCCGCATGCCTGCCTCTGGAGTCCCCCAGTCCCCTGAGCCCCCCAGCCACCCAGGGCTTGCCAAAGGCACAGGCAAGCCTTGGATGGCGGCTGCCCAGCCACCCAAGGCTCAGGTAACCAGGGTCAGCCAAGGCTTGAACTGTCAGCAGTGGCAATAGCAGAAGTGTGATGGGGGTGTCGCCTCCTGCCCCTGAAGGCTCCCAGACTCTGAGAGGGGGCAGGCTGAGGGACCCCTTCCCCTCCAGTGCATGAATTTTCATGTTTTCTAGTTTTCCATATTTAAAAATATGTCTGCGGTACCATCTCACACCTGTCAGAATGGCCAACATCAACAAAACAGCAAATGACAAGTGTTGGCGAGGTTGCGGAGAAAAAGGAACCCTCGTGCATTGCTGGTGGGAATGTAGACTAGTGCAACCACTGTGGAGAACAGTATGGAGCTTCCTCAAAAAACTGAAAATGGAACTCCCATTTGACCCAGTAATCCCACTCTTAGGAATATATCCCAAGAAACTAGAAACACCAATCAGAAAGGACATATGCACCCCTATGTTCATAGCAGCACAATTTACAATAGCTAGGATTTGGAAACAGCCTAGGTGCCCGTCAGCAGATGATTGGATCAAAAATCTATGGTACATCTACACAATGTAATACTATGCTGCCATAAAAAAATAAGGAATTCTTATCATTTGCAGCGACCTGGATGGAATTGGAGAGCATCATGCTGAGTGAAATAAGCCAGTCAATGAAAAAGAAACGCCACATGACCTCACTCATTTATGGATAATAAAGAATATTATAAACTGATGAACCAAAAGATAGATATAGAGACAGTAAAGCAACAAGCAGACTGTCAAATTACAGCGGAGAGGGTAGGGAGATCTGGGGGAGATAAGAGATCAAATGGGACTTGTATGCATGCATATAAGTACAACCAATGGACACAAAACTCTGGGGAGGGAGGGCATGTCTGGGAGGGGGGACAATGGTAAGATATGTACACAGATAATAATTTAATAAAAGAAAAAAAAATGTTAATAAATAAATAAATAAAAACACGTCTGAATCACTCCATTAGTTTTCTTCTTTTCAATTTAATCAATTCCAGTTCTCTAAAATTTCTTCCCAAAACTCAGCTCTTACTCTGAACCCTAGTTTCTCCACAAGGGTCTACTGTGAAGTTTAGTATTAAGACAAACATTCCAATTTCTATTTACTACTTATTATAATTAAAGGAATATTCATTTATACAAAAGTAATTTTGTATAAAACTTGGACAAATTCAATCAAGTGTTTACAATATCCTTCATATGTAAACATCCTTCCCTCCCAGAATGTGAAATTTCAAGTTGTTAAAGAGACTGTTTTAATCTTACCATTCATTACTGTCACTAGCACAGTGTATGCATCAATTGGATTAATTCACATCTTACAGATTCTATATCATAACTAGAGGCCCAATGCATGGAATTCGTGCAAGGAGCTCAGCGCTTGCAGCCTCTGCTTCATCCGAAGGTTGTCAGGAAGGTCACCCAGACAGTCCATCTGCCGTTTGGCCGTTCGGTCGATTTGCATACTATGCTTTTATTATTATAGATTATTATAATCAGATAGTCTGCTTTTAAGTGATTATAAAAAAATACACAGATAAGCTTGAAACTTATATAACATTATTAACCAATGTCACCAAAAAAAATTTTAATTTTAAAAACACATAAACATATAGTTACTTTCCTAACTCACAGAATAAGTTTAAATATTTTCTGAATAGTCAGGTAAACATATTTAAAATCCACTCTTTGAACAGGGTAATTGAACAATTTGCTTTCATAATCAGTATAATTACTAAAATAACAACATCACTAACATTGTTTGTAACACTGAATCCAAACATCAACACCCAATAAAAGCCCATTATCACCTCCATCAGGTAAAAACTTATGATGACCTAATGCCTACATGAAAGGGGGGAAGGGCGGAGGGATAAAAAAGGCAATAAGGTAATAGAGTGCCTTAAAATTCAGCCTCTCCAACTATGAACAATTCTGTAACTTCCTCTGTACCTGAACTTGCCCCAACTCTTCTCAGTGCTCTTGATCCCATCAGTTTCCAGTCCTTCCAGAATCTCAGTGCTCCATACTATGAATTGTTTTCTGTTTTTCTTAAATGGACATATTTTATTATAGATATATTACATCTTAGTAAAGTTAAGGGGGAAAAAATATATCCAAAATCCAACCTCTTTTTACCATCTCCATTGTTCCCATCGTGATGTGTGTGAACTGGTTTTAGTCATTTCCTCACCACTACCTTCTCTTTATCAGCAACATTAGTAAAACAATGGTTCCTAAAGTAAAATGTTTCCTTTATGCTAAAACACAAAATAGTAGTCACAATAGAGAATTTTCTAATTGGATCATTTAAAAAAATTTACCTAACAGACTATTTTGATTAAAAGATATAATTTCAATCTTCAATTACATGAATGATAAGGATTAAAAAATGTGATTATTTAGGGGTAGGTGAGTATACATATACACCAATGATCAAATGGCCTGCATCTCCAGAAGGATGTAGGCCATCTATCAAAATATAAAGATAGAGCATTTTAGGTGAGACATGAAGAATCTTCATGAAGAACAAGAGACAAAAGGTAACCCCTCAATTTTGAAGACCTCGACTTTGGATTTAACAGATAACATTTCTGGTCCCTATGTCATATGTGAAAAATTAACATCCTGTTAATTTTAAAATGCTTTTAACTAAGATTTGCTTAGAATTAAATTAACAGGCTATTTTTTTGTTATTAATTCACTATTATGTTTAACAAATTTTAGTGGATAGGCCATATGTTGGGAAAAACACTGAGGTAATTTAACCAACGTAAATAAATATTACATATCTACAACTATATCCCACATATTTAAATCCAAGAGTCACTGCTCATAAACAATGTTCAAGAATGATTAGCACGTGGTCCTACCACATCGCATGCGATAACTGGTTCTGTTGTCACTTGGTGTGACTTTCTGCAACAGTTTTAACTAGTGCTGGCCAATTTGCCTATTAGACTTTTATTATACAGGATATACACTGAGTGGCCAGATTATTATGCATTCAGAGATCATAATAATCTGGCCACTCAGTGTAAATACTGCATCTTCAGCTAAAACATATATTCATTCATCTTTTTCCTTTTTATTCATTAATCATTTTCTTGGAGATATATACATACTTTAGGAAAGGCCAATAAAAGGGTCCAGTGGTTAGAGCATCAGCCCACACACCAAAGGGTCGCGGGTTCCATTCCTGACCAAGGACATGTACCTGGATGGCAGGTTTGATCCACAGCCCTTGTCTGGGCACATGTGGGAAGCAACCAAGCCATGTGTCACTCTCACATGGATGCCTCTCTCTCTGTCTCTCCCTTCCCTCTACCCTCACCTTCTCTCCTTCCTTTCCTTCCACATTCTCTAAAAATCAATGGAAAAAATATTCTGGGGTGAGAATTAACAAACAAAACATTAACATAAGCATTAATAGGTTTTTTCAAAAAATAATATATTTTATTGATTTTTTATAGAGAGGAAGAGAGAGGGACAGAGAGTTAGAAATATTGATGAGAGAGAATCATCAATCAGCTGCCTCTTGCACACTCTCTACTGGGGATGTGCCCACAACCAAGGTACATGCCCTTGACCAGAATCGAGCTTGGGACCTTCCAGTCTGCAGGCTGACACTCTATCCACTGAGCCAAACCGGTTTCAGCAAGCATTAATATGTTTTTTTAATATATTTTATTGATATTTTACAGAGAGGAAGGGAGATAGAGAGCCAGAAACGTCGATGAGAGAGAAACATCGACCAGCTGCCTCCTGCACACCCCCCACCGGGGAATGTGCCCACAACCAAGGTACATGCCCTTGACCGGAATCGAACCCGGGACCTTTCAGTCTGCAGACCGATGCTCTACCACTGAGCCAAACCGGTTTCGGCAAGCGTTAATATGTTTAATCACTGTGATAAATACACATAATTTATAATACCTGGCTTTTGTGTTAGTTCAGTATATTTTTTATGTTATGTGTATAGACTTGTATATTTATATACTATGCATGCACATTGGTAAGTTTTTGTCTAATAATTTCTTTTTTAATACATATTTATTGATTTTAGAGAGAGAGGGAGAGGGACAAAGAGATAAATATCGATGAGAGAAACATCAACATCAACTAGCTGTCTCCTACACGACCCCCACTGGAGATTAAGCCCTAAACCCAAGCATGTGCCCTGACCAGGAACTGAACCCCAGACCTCTTGGTGCATGGGTCGATGCTCAAACACTGAGCCACATTGACCGGGCTTTTATCTACTAATTTCATTTCAGTGTAGTAAATGGAGTATTGCAAAATAATTGTTTTTAAAAGGGGGCACCAAGTCTGACAGAATATAAAATTACTAATATAACAGTAAAGACTAAGGCCAGAAACCTGGCATGTTAAAGGAAGAATGAGAAAAAAAATGGGTAAAAGTATATAGGAAGTACCTGGGGAGAGAGTACTAGACCAAAGGAGAAGAAGTCTCAACAAGAAAAATGATTCAGGGAAGGCTGCCGACAACTGAAAATAGGACAGCAGATTTGAAAATGGGAAGGGCACTGGTCATCTCGGAACAGTTCCAGAACAGTACTTGAAACAGAAATGATAACTGCAGTGAAAAGTGTGAAGGAGATAAAATAGAAGCAGGGAACCAAGCCTACTCTTTCAAGAAGTTTAGTGTAAGGGAAAGCGAAATAAGGCAAAAGAACAAGGATCATAGCAGGATGGAAGGGAGGTTTTCTTTTCTTTCTTTTTTTAATATATTTTATTGATTTTTTTTTTTTTTACAGAGAGGAAGAGAGAGGGATAGAGAGTTAGAAACATCAATGAGAGAGATTCATCAATCAGCCGCCTCCTGCACACCCCCCACTGGGGACGTGCCCACAACCAGCATACATGCCCTTGACGGGAATCAAACCCGGGACCCTTCAGTCCACAAGCCGACGCTCTATCCACTGAGCCAAATTGGTTTCGGTGGAAGGGAGGTTTTCATTGGTTTGTTTTTTGTTGGTTAGGCTAGAAAAAAAACTACTGAGAGCTTAATTCAAGTTTATTTTAGATATCAAGTCCAGACTTCATTATATATGCCTAAACACAAGTTATAAGAAATAGTCTCTTCTACAAACTGAAATGTTTATAGATGATAAAATTACATGCTATCTTGGGTTTGATTTAAAATCTTGAGTTTAAATTGAGTTTGATTTAAAATAATCCAGAGGGAGGGGGAATAATTGTTGATTTTTTAAAAAAGGTAAAGTAAGATTAGCAAAGAGTTGCTAACTGTTGAATCTGAGTGATGGAACCATAGTGGTTTATATGCTCTCCTTTTCTTTTCTGAATATGCTTAAAACTTTCCATAATAAAATTATTTTTAAAAATACTCCCTAAAAGATGCTAAATTCTTTTTCACTTTAATACATAATATGCTCTTCTCTTAAATGTCAAACTGATTATACTGAGTTTTATTTAGAGTATATTTTAAGGGCTTTTTTAAGCAATGATCACCCATGAATTGATGCATTATCTCAATTTCTCACGTGACCTGACAACTGATCACAGCAAGTAACTTCACATTCCTCCAGAAGAAGAAAGGAGGTGAGAGAAAGAGATGAAAGCTGATAGTTGACCCCTCTTCACTATTTCTTCTCACTAGACTTTCGGGATCAAGAGGTTTCTGGCCAAGAAACAAAAGCAGGATCGGCCCATTCCCCAGTGGATTCAGATAGAAACTGAAAACAAAATCAAGTACGACTCCAAGAGGAGACACTGGAGAAGAACCAGGACTAGAAGGGACTGCACATGAGATGGCTTACATGTTTATGCTGTGTCTGGATTGTTTACAACTTATCACATCACTGAAAAGATCACTACTGTCTAAACAGTTGGACATGTTCTACTGAAACATTATTGAAAGAAGGGTTTTTCTCTGTTAACATTTTTCTACACTACTACACTGGTTCAATCATAAGTATGTGTAACCTTTACCAAAAAAAAAAAATAGATGAAATTTGGTCCTAGAGTTCTGGGCCACGGAGTTAAAAAATCTATCCCCTAAGGAATTCTATTTGACAGTATCCATATTATTGCTTAAAAAGAAAAGCTTATTTTCTTGTCACAGCTTTATATAAAAATGTATCTGAAATGACCTTTAAATGTTTTAACTGCACAATATTGATAGAAAAAATTGAACTCTGAATTAATCAAGCCGTATGAATTGTCTTTTCAGTTCTTCCAGTAATTTAGCTAAATGAACTTTACCAAGACTCTTAACCTCTCTAAACCCGTTTCCTCGACTTCTTAATAAAGAATTGGAATAAAATTAACTCTAGGATAATGTCTAAATAGAACTTTCTAGGCTTCTTCATGTGTGGTCTACAGGAAACCTGAACACATTCACAACTATTATATAATTTAGATATCAAGTCCAGACTTCATTATTTATCCATTCAATAATTACCCAGACCAGCAGTTCCCCAAGTGTGGAACCCTTGGAGTCATCCCTAAGACCTTTTCAGAACATCAGCAAGGTCAAAATTCTTTTCCTACTAACACTAACACATTGGCCTTTTTCACGGTGGTTACATTTGCTCTGATAATGCAGAACCAGTGATGGGTAAAATTCCTACCAGTTTACCTAGAATCAAGGCAGTGGCACCAAGCCATACATACCAGTGGTCCCAGTAAAAAGAATGCTGTCTCACTTAAGAATACCTTTGTTGAAGCGGGAAAATATATTGATTTTATTAGATCTTCATCCTCAAACATACATATTTTTAATATATGACAAATAGAAATTGTGCATAAAGTACAAAGTATGATGGCTGACTCAAGAAAAATATTTGGGTGGATGCTTGAGTTCTAGCCTTCAGGAACTGACTACCTTTTCTTACTTTTCATGAAACACCATTTATCACTGAAGAGAATGACTAATTGTAGTTATTGAAACTCTGGCTTCTGACAAACAGGTTTTGTTTGTTCATTTGTTTGTTTTTGGGGGAAGCCTGTTGCTTCAAGGAAAGCAACTGACAAGTATTTGCAGAATCTGCGCCCTAGTAGAATCTGGGCCCATCCTTCCACTCTCAAAAGAGTATCAATGGAAAAGTATCCTCAGGTGAAGATTAACAACAATAAAAAAAAGTAGAATCTGGGAAAACTTGTATCTGACCTGAGAATAATAGCTTATGCTGTTTAAGTTTAAATACTTAAAAAGACTTTTCTGATGAGATAAATATAGGATTTTCTAAAATGTTCTTATTGATTTTTTTTTTTTAGAGAGAGAGATAAACATTCATCGGCTGCCTCCTGCAGACCCCTCACTGGGGATCAAACATGCAACGTGGGCATGTGCCCCAACCAAGACTCGAACTGATGCCCTCTCAGTGCAAGGGATGATGCTCAACCAACTGAGCCACACAAGCCAGGGCAAAATATGATTTGGATATTAAATAAATTTAGAAAACCTGCATAATTCAGTGAAACAGTATGTTCCAAATGACCAATACATCAGGTTATAAAATAACGCATGGGTAAAAGATCCAAAGTGCTAAACAGTCCAACGAATTGTAATATAACACAGTACAAACAGTTCACTGATATGGTTAAAGATTCTACTTGGGAACATTAAGAAATAACCACTTGCTGAGTTCTGGTGAAGGATCAAAGAATATACAGAGATATCTGAAAAGGTCAAATTAATACTTCCTTTCTCAATGATCTGTCTGTGTGAGGTCGGATTTTCTTCATACACAATTCAACCAAAACATAATGCCACAAATTGAATGTACAAGCAGATAGGACAACTCAACTATCCTCCACTGAGTTAGACAGCAAAGAGCTTTATAAAAATGCAAAATAGTGCCACTTTCTTCATTAACTTTTGTTTTTGAAAATAGTTATTTTTCATAATACATGTGATTTCTGTTAACACACATATATCAATTAATGTTGCTTTACAATAAATTAAATAATTTTAAATTTTAATACAGTACATATATATATAATAATAAAAGCATAATATGCTAATTAGACCAGATGAAGCCGACGCAGCAAGGGCCAAGGTAGAGGCAGCCACCATGGCTGCAGGGACCGAGCGAGCCCCTTGCACGAATTTTGTGCATTGGGCCTCTAGTTGATAAATAAAACCAAATAGATAAACAAAGGTTTTAGAGTCCTCAATAATTAAGAGTGCAAAGGAATACTAAAACCTGAGATCCACTGATCTACATAAAACCTTACCAAATCCTTCACTGGGCAGTTCTCACTCTGGTCATCCACAATCCAGTGAGAGAAGGGAAATGAAAGAAGCTGGAGCCCAGCTGGCTTGGCTCAGTGGTTAGGCATCGACCTATGAACCGGGAGATCACAGTTCCATTCGCAACACGCCCAGGTTGCGATCCCCAGTGTGGGGTGTACAGGAGGCAGCCAGTCAATGATCTTCTCTCATCGTTGATGTTTCTACCTCTCCCTCTTCTTTTTTCTCTGAAATTAATAAATATTTTTTAAAAAGAAAGAAGATACATATCACATAAACTGTGATAAATATTATAATATAGGTATAACCTCAAACAGTAAATTTGGAAAAGTGGCTTTGAAAGATTTATTCAAGCAGGTTCTGAAAAATGCATAAGACTGACCAAAAGACAAAAGTCTGTTTGAGCCAAAACAGGTTTGGCTCAGTGGATAGAGCGTTGGTCTGCAGACCAGGAGGTCCCAGGTTCGATTCCGGTCAAGGGCGTGTACCTTGGTTGCGGGCACATCCCGAGTGGGGGTTGTGCAGGAGGCAGCTGGTCGATGATTCTCTCTCATTGATGTTTCTAACTATCTATCCCTCTCCCTTCCTCTTTGTGAAAAATCAATATATTTTTTAAGTCTGTTTGAATAAGACTAAGGAGATGAGAGAGTGGGGGCATGTTTGAGGAATAGGTCAACAGGGCTACAGTATAATGGCAGAAGAGTGGCAACGGCCGAGGTGGAAAAGTGGGCCAAGAGATTAGAACACAAAGGGTTTCAAATCCCACAATAAAAGTTTGGACTCTTAAATGTATTAATGAAGGGCTAATATGGATTCTTATTTAGCTAGAGAATATTACAGTCACATTTCTACTTTGAAATATAATCCTAATGGCAATGCACAAGATGGACTGCCCATACATTGGGGGGGGGGGGGGGGGGAAGGACCCACGATAGGGAGATGTATATGGAAAGAAAAGTAATAAGGCCTGCTTCAGAGGGCACAGGGAGTAAAGGACGGCCATCCAGAAGCAAAAGAGGGTTTGACAACCGACAAACGTGCCAAGTTAAGAGGGGAAAAAAATGAGTTAAAATTCTGAGCAAGAACAGCAGAGTAATGAGAGTATCATAAGAGAAAAGGAAGAAAATGCAAGTTTCTAAAAAGAGGTGGGTGTGATGGGAATATGTGAAATTTTAAGATGTCTGTAGATCAGTGATTTTCAACCTTTGTCATGTCATAGCACACATAAACTAATTACTAAAATTCTGCAGTGCAACAAAAAATGTATTTTTTTACCATCTGACAACAGAAAACATTTATAATTTTGATCCCTTCACATTGAACAATTATTGTCTTATTGGCTATTGCCATTTTTTTATTGGACTTTCTCAGGAGGAAAGAGGTCAGTGCCCCTGACTAAAGAGTCAGTATTGCATGTTTTAAAAATTCTTGCAGCACACCAGTTAAAAATTACTACTGTAAGAATATCAGTTTAGAAATGCTGGTCAAGATAATAGGGAAAGAAATTTTGTATTAAATCTGCATATGAATAACAGTTGGAAGCACAGGTCTGAGATAATTATTAAAAATAAGAACAGAGTGAGTAGAGCAAAGTGCAAAGTACGGGATTTTATGAGACACGAACAGACATGAAAGGGACAGGCAGAAAAAATTAAACAATAAAAAAGGAAAAGTCAGAAACCTGAGAGAGTGCATGAGCACAGAATCTAAGAAGAGAGAGCTTAAGGAGAATTACGTTGGTCAGTAGCATAAGAGGTTGGAAAATAATAATGATCTAAATGAGGCCACTGAGTCTGTTAATTAGGAAGTTACAGAGTAGTAAGTCTCCGTTGAATGTTTAGGGACAGAACTTAGATTACAAGGAATCTGGGTTCATGGCCTCATTAGCATAGGATTTGGTATGAGAAACAACTATTTTAGCCAGGGGTACATGAAAATGTTTTTCAAACAATAGTTTGTCTGCTTTCAACAATAAAAAATTTTAATAAAATGATCTCTCTAAAAATTGTGTTATTTTTCAGAGAACTTATTTCAGAATAGCATCAAACACTGATTTAAGCATTTATACAGAACACTAGCATTTACCTAATAAATTTTATGACCCAAACAATTTACTGTTGTGCTATATATTAACCCTCAACCTATCACTAAAAAAATTATTCTTAGCCCTGGCCAGTTTCACTCAGTGGTTAGAGCGTCAGCCCGCAGACCAAAGGGTCTCCAATTGAATTCCCGGTCAAAGGCACATACTTTGGCTGCAGGTTCCATTCCCAGCCTGGTCTGGGCATGCGCAGAAGGCAACCAGTTGATGTGTCTCTCACACAGATGTTCTTCTCTCTCTCTTTCTCCCCCCCCCCAGACTTCCTCTCTCCCTTCCACACTCTCTCTAAAGATCAATGAAAAAAATATCCTCAGTGAGAATTAAATATATATATATATATATATATATATATATATATATATATATACACACACACACACACACACAAATACACATATTACTCTTAGTATAGATAAGCCTACTAAAGTACATTTTAGTGCAATCCAACAAGTAGCATTTATTTAAGAAAAAAACAATTATCTATTCCCTTTTTATTAGTAATATCAAGCAAAACATGTACTCAAACTTAATTTAGGCACATTTATATAAAATGTATATACAAAAAAATAATAGTTTTTAAAAATCAAATAAAATGTATATACAGCCAGACCTATGTTTCTATAAAGGTAATATGTGCAACATCCACATTTATTAGTGTAATTTAGAAAACAATCATTTGTTTTACCAAAAGATTCTCCCCTTTTCAAAAAGAAATCACATTAGGGTCCTTTAAATAAATATGAAGTTTTCCAGGATAAGACAAAATTATAATTTAGTTCTTCATTTAATTTACACAAAACTTTACAAGAATAGATTTAAAGCAAATTTATGAATTAAAATGGTAGTTGTTATGGGATTTAAAAACCGTAAGGAATGGTTTAGACCCTGCATGCCAGGAATCTCCCTTCTCGCACCAACTGGCAGGGAAGGCTGGAGCAACATGGAGAGCAGAAATCCCAGGGTGAGGATGAAAGGGTGTCACAGAGGAGGCCTCCACCTTAAACTTGAAAGCAAGCAACAGCTGCATGAGTGTCGTGACATTACCATCTTGATTAGGCACAGAAAAACAGTACTAATGAATCCTGAAGGGGTTTTCAAAGCTTTGAATCTTTAAAAGAACACACACACACACACACACACACACACACACACACACACACACAATAGGTAACTTCAAATTCTAAATGGGTGAAGGCTCTGGATCCAGATCACCTAGAGACTTCTCAGCTCTCCCCCTCGCCACTGTATCTCAGTACTCAGCTATAAAATGAGATAAGAACTACCTCATAGGGTCAACATCACAATTAAATGAGAAAATGACTATGAAACACTCAAAGTGGTGGCACACTGCTGGTCCTCAAGAATTAACTGGTCCAGTAAAACAACAAGCAGATTGTCAAATGACAGCAGGGAGGATAGGGAGATCTGGGGGAGATAAGAGATCAACCGAAGGACTGGTATGCATGAATATAAGTACAACCAATGGACACATAACTCTGGGGAGGGAGGGTATGTATGGGGGGGGGGGCAATGGTAAGCTATGTACACATATAATACCTTAATAAATTAAAAAAAAAAGAATTAACTGATCTAGGGTCATTTTGGATCACTCATTTAACCCATCATCATAACATACTGCCAACTCCCAACTGGCCATATAAACCCTTCACTGTTAAATCCTGATGGCCTACTCAGCTGTCTGTACGTACTGACAATACTAACCTTTGTCAATGCCGTCCGCCAAACAGCAGGACCCTAGAGAACATGACCAAAGTCCATGGGATTCTGGACCAGTTCCAGAAGCACACCTCTAATAAATAATAGCCCATTTCCTGACACACTGACATTATGTAGCCATCAGGCTGTCTCCATTTTTGTTAGTAACCCATTGAGTCACCAAATAAACAAGTGGTTTATATAGTCTTAATGTATGCTGCACCCCCTTTTCAAAAAAGCAAACTTATCAGTAAAATGTATCTCTACGTAATACAAAATTCTAACTGAAATATTTTTTTGTTTCTAAAAATCTGCTGTGAAATCTGTTCATATATTCAAACTCATTCAATGCCCTTCTTCCTCTCCCCTCCCCACCACACCTGATAGAAAATCCTTTGAACTAGTATAAACTTCCTCAATTAGCCACTGAGTACGTGATGACTAGTTTTACACTCTACTGTGTAAATGAGTCTACACTCAACTATTGTCTCCATTAACTCAATGGCCAACCCGGCCACAGTTTTGTTTGAAACCTCAAACACAAGCATAACAGCTACATCAGTCATCTTGCTCTTCTCATCTTCAAGTCAACAATGACAGCCAGGAAAAGCAGAGAAACTAATACATTCTCTTCAAAACACATACATAATGCATACACTTTGTTCTTCCCCCAAAGCACCAAAAGGATAACAGACAGCAAATCATGCCCACAAACCAAAACACAGCTATTTCATCTAATTTTAGAAAAAGAATAACAAGGAACCAGAGAAAAGCTCTCTCTGGAATAACTCAATCCTCAAATCAGGGAATTCAAAGAGCATAATATGGAAAAACCAACAGTCTTCATGCTCTCCTGCGGGATACTAATTCTATCAATGTCAAATCAAAATGAACAATGTGTTTTTTTGAAGATACCACGAAAGTTTAAAATCTCTCCTTTAAAAAAAAAAGCCCACTTTCAGAGAAAATATCTAACTGTACGATTTCTGACCACAGGTGAAATTTGGTTGCTGTGTATTAGTTTGATATGATTTCAAATTCACTTGCTTGTGACTTAACTAAAATTATTTTAATCCATGTGTTTAAGGAAAGACAAATAAAAGCTGTTTTTAGAAGTTGTTTGAATAAAAGAATGTGTCAGGATGCCATCATCTCATCTGTTGTCGCTGATGACCACTCAATAGGCCAGCTGCTGAGGGTCCCCACTGGGGGCTTATGGATAGGAACAGGGAGAGAAGCAACTACGGCAAGGGGACATTGAGAGAATTCATGAGGACTATTGGAGAGTTTGGGTCTGGGCAAGGTGACACTGTGCTCAGGTAAAGAGCTCTCTGAAGCTCCTGTCTCCATGAGGCAATTCCTCAGCGGTGAAAGCAGAGAAGCAACCCCCCCCCCGCAAAGATCATCCTGCTCATCAACATGGGAGCATGGTTCCCTAGCAACGGCTCTAGCAACAGGAGCAGCTGGTATCAGCTCTCCCTTGGCCAAGTAAGTGCCTCTCCTGAGTGGCTACTCACGTAAAAAGGGACGCCTATTAGTAATCTAAATCTGGACTTCACTCCCTTCATCTCCCCTTGCCTGAAACAACCATGTAATTAATCTATCCCTGCCTCAGAACACCTTATTTCCTTCTGGCTTACTACGGTATGAGACATTATCCTAATAAATCATGAAGACATAATGTACAGTATAGGGAATACCAGTATAATCAATAACATCGCTATAACTGTCTGGTGGCAGTTCGTTACTAGACTTGTGGTAATCAATTTGTAAGGTACAGAAATGTTGAGTCCTTATGTTGTACACCTGAAACTAATATATTGTTGTATATTAACTATACTTCAATTTTTTTAAAAAGCAACATTATCCTGTATGCTAGTGGCTTATGAAATTCATTGTGTTAAATCAATTGCTGGCAAAGGCAAACTCAGTCTCTGAACATAATTTTACTACCCAAAATACTGGTTTACTCCACACCTGTTCTTCTCCCACCATTTATCTTTTAAAAACAAGATGAATAATGTATTTGATTTTTTAAAAAATGACCCAATTATATTTACATCTAGAAGTATCCTTTATTTGTAATTTAAAGTCTCACAGCCAGTTGTTGTTATGTGATTAATTTGCTCAACCCCAGACAATATGGTTCCTTTCTGGAAGCTGTGACCAAGAAGGCTGCTGCTGAATCTGAGTAAAATTCTGCAGTTCCTTTTCCCTGGACTCCCAAGCGAAGAAAAGACAAGCCATCATGTAATCGCTTTGGGGGGAGGACTGCTCAGATACTGAGAACCTTCATATCTTCTCTTTAAGGAGAGAAACCCTTTTCTTTAGCAATCCTAAACAAACTGTCAAAAATAAAGAGTATGGGTTAAGACTCTTAACCAAAATTCAGATTAACTAGGTAAAATTCTCATTAGTAAAAGACAGCTGAATAACAACAAACTCCAACAGTTTTACCCAAAAATGTAATGTCTGTAAAAGGTCTTGGGGAGGAAGAACATTTCATGAAAGTGTTATTTACCACATCAAGCCTGTGTTCTGGTTTTTTGGCTATCAAGAGTCCAAGTGAATAGAAGTATAAATTCCAGAAGGCAAAGGACTATTCTAGCTAGAATTTTTGAAATGTAGTCATTAAAATATTTTCTTAATGAAAAACAGTTATTCTATCAAACCAAGACCTCATTAAGGCCTAACAATATATTAAGAAATATGCACTGTGTTAACAAACCTAATTTATGTTTTTCACTTAGTTGGCTATATAGATCACCAAAGTTCCTAAAATAATTGTTCCTTTAAATGAGAAAGTGAGTGTACTATTTTCTAAAAGCATAAATATAAGTCAAGTAGTCTCAAGAGTTTTGCAGATGTATCACAATGCTTAAAACTGTTTTAAATGCACCGAGGAAATACTACGGACTCCCTAAGGCTCTAATCAACGTCCTAGTTATTTTCCACTTGCTCCACAGCACCCCAAAACCCCTTCCCTGCTCTGCTCCTGGCCTCGGAGGATGAACCTGCACAGATCATGACCTAGGCTCCCCTACGGGGGTCTCGACATGGAAGTCACTGGCACAGGCCTAAAGGCAGAGGAGGACGGGGCAGGGCAGAGAGCGAGCCCTCCCTGCCTGCCTGCCGGCCTCAGAGCCAGCTCCCCTGGGCCCTCCTCCTCCCCTGGGCCCTCCTCCTCCCCTGGGCCCTCCTCCTCCCCTGGGCCCTCCTCCTCCCCTGGGCCCTCCTCCACAAAGGCCGGCTCCGCTCTGCTCTGCTCTGCTCTGCTCTGCTCTGCTCTGCTCTGCTCTGCTCTGGGGACCCAGGGCTTCTTGCTGTTGCTATTCCCTGGGTGCCTCGCCATCCCTTGTTTGTTCCCTAACCTCCACAATCTCTTCATTTGCACCATCAAGGATGAAATTTCTTTTCTTACTGGGACCTTGCCTGATGCAACTAACAATAGCAAGTCTGGTTATTTAAAAAAAAAAAAAAAAAAAAAAAAGTCCATTCTCTAAAGAAACCCAATTAAAAAGTTTTAAAAGGACTTAAGAGCTATATAAACATTATCTATTATTGCTAGCTGTATAATTATATAAAAATTAAACATAACTAGCTTACTTCCACATGAAGCTGGTTAATAAGCTGAAATATTCATAATTAAATTTAGATGTGTAATTTCACACCACATTGTTCTCTCAAGATAAATGCCATAAGGCTGAAATAAGCTTTAAAAAAAATGAATGAAGAGATTCTGGTAACTCACATTTCACTTTCATCTACCTGGTTAATCCAAGTAATTTTGTTGTTGTTATTATTGAAGCCCTCTCTAAGCTCAGGATGAAAAAAAAAAAAGGTTTAAACTGATAGTTCAAAGTGGGCCTTCAAGATTCCACCCAAATTTTCCAATATATTTATTGCTTTTTTTCCTTCGAATTCACATTCCACATTAAACATTTTCCAAAAATAAATAAGCCATAGTAACAATCATAATGCCAGTATGATATGTGCTTTACAGATAATATCAGCTGGTTCGGTGCTCACAAGAGCCACACCGGTTAGGTAGCAGTGTCGCCTCCATTTTACAAAAGGGAAAACGAAAGCCCAGAGAAACTAAGTAGCCTGACCAAAGGTAACGAGTGGCTAGGCCAGGATCACCTCAGGTCGGCTGTCCCCTCACCAGGAGCCGGACAACCAAGCATTAGTGCATTTAGGGAGGATTAAGCTTGAGGCAAACAATAACCCGCCCCGTCCCCACCCTCCCTCCAACCCCAGCCACTCACCCAGCAAGCTCTCCTGACTCTCCCCACCCATCCCTCACGCACCAGGGTGTCCCACCTCCATGGTGTGCCACCACAAGGGCACAAGTCTGTGTATGTGCCAGCATTCTTTCCACATGAGCACCTACTACATGCCAAGGACTATAAAGGACCCAAGACCCAGCTCCAAGTTCCGGTTATGGGCTTGAGCAAATTTAACATCTCTGTGCTACAGTGCACAAGTCTGTAAAATGAGGGTCATACTGCTAAGTGCACTGCAATGACACAGTGAGCTAATGAGTTCGAGTACTTGTTTGACATAGGACCTGAGCAAGAGCTCAATAAACAATAACTGCTATTAAAATTCTACTCTGCCAACCACCTCTCTTACAAAATTCAACGTATCAGTCAGTACAAGGTCTGATTTATTTTCTCACAGCTCTGTGTCCTGGGACTGTGATAAAAGATAGAACATATCTTATTTGCACGAGTATACTGGTAACTCTGTAACTCCGTGGACTGAATGCCAGGAGTAGAATATTTTAGAGCGAATGAGTCTTTTCACTAGCCCTGACATTGTACCACTTAGACAATTGTCTCTTTCCCAACTTTAAAGACAGCCCTGTTGATTACACACTAGTATAGAGTCTATAATTACTTTAATTCAAAACAATAATAAGATGTCACTTGGTACAGGGACTTGGTCTTAATTTATCACCGCATCATCAGCACTTCGAACAATGCCTAGCCCATGGTAAATACTCAAATATTTGTTAAATGAATGAAGGTATAAAGGTAACAATGAAGATACACCTTAGCTCATTTATTACAAAAGACAAATTTACTCACCAGATAAGTAACAATGTGCCGATAACTTGTAAGTTATTTTCAAAATTCCCTCAGAACATTTTTCTTCTTTCTTTTTAACTAATTGTTGAATTTTCATTAAAAACTCTTCAGCTAGAAAAGTTAATTACCAACCTTGGCTCCATTATTCTATTCAAAATGTTAAAGTGATTTCATGATACATCACCTTCATCATTCTACCTTACTTTATTTTTTTTAATATATTTTATTGATTTTTTTACAGAGAGGAAGAGAGAGGGAAAGACAGTTAGAAACATCGATCAGCCGCCTCCTGTACACTCCCCACTGGGGATGTGCCCGCAACTAAGATACATGCCCCTGACCGGAATCAAACCTGGGACCCTTCAGTCCACAGGCCACAGGCCGACGCTCTATCCACTGAGCCAAACTGGTTTCGGCTCTACCTTACTTTAAAAACAAATATTTAACAATGAGCATTTCAGTGACCATCTGAATTAAGGCCATAAAATGAAATGAGCACTGCTAAGAGATTAACCGTAACTAACACGGAGGAGATGGAGAACTGGGGGAAGAGGGGTTTACTCCGGAATACACAGCCGGAAGTTCCATTCTCAGCCATGCTTCTAAGCAGCTACATAGGTGACCTTGAACAGGTACTTAATTTCTGTCTCTATTTACTCATCTTCAGTATAGGAATAAGTTTACCACACCTACTTCATCAAGTTCTTTTAAGGACCAAATACACATAAACTAATTTCCAAAACAACAAAGCACCATACAAAGGTATGTTAACCTTTAGCATCTTCAGATTTTAAATGAATGTTTCTATTCACCCCCCTTTTTTTTTAATGTCTCTGCCACTCTTTCTACCTCCTGGACCCAAAGATCTGCCAACACAGGGACGTCCAGTTCTCACCTACAGCCAACCACAGTAGGCCATTAGTAAATATTGGTTGAAAGAGATGCTCATCCATCTTGAGCAGAAATTTTAGATTCTGCAACATGCAATACTTTACCCTGGCCTTGTAAAGTTTAAGCAACAGGTTACTTTCAACTAAAGTAACAAGTGGCATTACACACTTAAAAGATGCCTGTGGTTTTCCCAGGAACACCACCTTCCTCTGTGTACATTAGCAGCGTGGAGGTGGATAGTAACCTGTGTGGACGTCCCCCCAGGCATGTGCTGCCAGGCTTTGGTTTCCCTGCGCAGAAGAGGCCTTCCCTCTCTCTAACTCTAGAGAAAGGCTTCTCAAGATGCCAGATTTGTCCTTCCGGTTTTACTTCCTATGCCACAGCATTCGGAGGGAGAGATTTTGGTGGACTGGTGGTAATTTCTTAAACCATTATGCCATTCTTAGAATAATCAATAAGAAAAAAAAGTTTATTTTTGAAAACCATGAACAGAAAAATAGCCAAATACTTATATGTTAAGATGGTTAACAGTCCTCTGCATTTGTCAAATAAAACCATAACTATTTTTAAATGCAAAACGGTCTGGTTCCTCAAAATATTCTACAATGCCTCAAAAATAAAATGTAATCTTATTTAAATTTAGTTAGTTCTTGATTATCTACACTTGCAGACACACACACACACACACACACACACACACAGGTGTATTACAGACCATCCATTAATAATTTATATTAAGCCCTTGGATGATGGTTTTGTATTTACAGTTGAGTCTCCTTGCCTTATTGAGATATGGTGGAGCACCCTCAAGAAGCAAAATTCTTAATAGTTCAAACCAAATTATGAAACACCTGTAAAAGTAGTCACTCAACCCAGCCTTCTTATCACTTTCCTTCATATCATTTATCTAACTACATTCCATCATTGAAATGACTCCTACTTTGTTACAAAAGATGAACTTTGTGTGCTCATTTATGTTATTATAACTCAAGGAACATTTCTGAAATAAACATGAGCCATATCTAAATTAAAAAGCAAATTTTTTTAAATGTCCAAATAGTACAGTTGACAACTTAATCATAATCTGAAAACAAGTCTACCCAACTCCCGCCCCAGGATTAGAGAGTTATATAACATTTAAAGACAGCTATAGCATGTACAAGTAACAATCTATCTAATTTGAGAAAATTTTTAAGTTCTCTCTAAGCAGAAACATTATACTATTCATTTTAGCTATAATAAAAGCCAGTGTTAGATTACAGCCTAATTCTAGTTCCTATAAACCTATCAAAATAAAAAGTGCACAATATGTACAGTATTCTGGAATGTATCAGAAATGATAAAGCAACATCATATTATTGTTCAAGACTGTCATCTTTACATATTTTTAATTGATTTTTTTTTTACAGAGAGGAAAGGAAAGGGTGAGAGAGTTAGAAACATCGATGAGAGAGAATCATCGATCAGCTGCCTCTTGCACACCTCCTACTGGGGATGTGCCCGCAACCCAGGTACATGCCCTTGACCGGAATCGAACCCGGGACCTTTCAGTCCGCAGGCTGACGCTCTATCCACTGAGCCAAACCTGTTTCGGCAAGGCTGTCATCTTAAGAATTAAGGAACAGATGTAGAATTCAAAATTAGTTCCAGAGCCACATTCCTGGCCTATCTCATCCTCACTCCTGCGTGCCTTCTTCAACCCTCAAGCCACATTCTTTAACACAGTGTCAGTGCACTGTGCAGGTTTATTTGAACTGGCTACCAAATGATCTGAGATCAAGGCAACCTGTCTGGTCTGTCTGAAAGGAAAGGGGTTTCAAGACTTGGGTGTGAATCCAGCCTTTGTCCTTCTGGAGCTACATGACCTTGAGCAAATGTTTAATATTTAGAGACAAGCCTAAACTTCCTCATGTGTAAAAGGACAAGACCACCAGCCTTGAATTCCTTTGTACATCAAGTCCCTCAGTTAGTGCTCTGATGATGCCAGTTGCCTAATAAATGAGTGACAGTCTGATCCTACTAAAGGGCCAGTTCACAGTATCTCATCAAGGGAGATCACAATTAACTTGTCTGAAACTTCTTAAAGCTGCAATGCTTTTTTTTCCAATCTTTTGCTTAAAATGTTTTAACACAGAGAAGTGAAAAATGCACAAAGGTTGGAAATCTTTTAAAAACTGACCTTTTCATATCGACAATGAAGATTCAATTATCAATATAGAGTGGCAATTGGTATAATTTTTTCAAAAATGTTTCGGGTGCTTCCATGGTCAAAAGTTCTAAAAGTTTGTGAAGAAAGTTGTGTTTTAGAACCACCGAGACAGCCCAGTTGTCTAAACAATGGGCTACATGATACACCACAGTCTCCCGGCAAAGTCACAACAGGATGAGAAAAGAGCCCTCAGCCTCTCTCAGATTTCCTGGCCACTGTTATTTTAAAACTTGATCACATAAACATAAACAGATGAAAAAAAAATCCATCTCAGATAAGCCCCATGGGTTATGATTTATGATCTTGTTTTTAATACCTCATATTAACTTACATTAATTGTTGCAATTTCTTATTGCATTTTTCTTACTTGTATGTGTACACACTCATGAAAAATGTATTTGTTATATATAGTTACATATATCATAGAGAGTTTTTAATCATGCTTATCTCTTCTTAAAGTCATTCATCACTCCTGTAACTCCCTCTTAAAATTATAGTTTTTGCAAACAAACACGCAACTTAAAAAGCTGGGAGGGCAGTATATGGCATGCCACATAGATCACACAGACGCAAGGGGGAAATCTGCATAAGCCCAAAATGCCTTCTGTTTACCCGCTGAGCGTGTAACTCCCAGGCAACTGAAAACGCTCCGAATGAGCCGGCTATTTAAAAGTCCATGCGTTACTTGGAACAGTGGCATTGTTCCACGCTCTGGCTACATCGCTCAGTTTGCGGTGTTCCTAAAGCGAATGATAAAAGACACCAAGGTAAAAAAAAAAAAAAAAAAAAAAAAAATTTTTCTTCACTAAACCATTTCCAATTTGAAAACCACAGCCCAAGACGTCTGTGAAGTTTAGTTAATTTGTACAGACATGCCCTTTTGCTGCCAACCTTTGTACCATGGCCCTTACCGGCCCAAGTTCAAGATTCACGTTTTATGGTGTGCATAAGTGTCAGCTAAATCTTAAGAATGTGAGTTTTGACCTGTTTTTTTGTTTGTTTGTTTGTTTGTTTGTTTTGTTTTGTTTTTTTACCCCCAGACCCTGACTACATTCAGATAGACCGCACCTACACCGCCGGAGCGTCACAGCAAGTGAAACTTGCACCGCGGAGCGGGCCGCGCTCCCCGCGCCCCTCCGCCGGCCCCGGAGGCTCCGGCCGAGCGCGCCGCCGCCTTCCCCGCCGGGCCCATCCCCGACACAGGTGTTCCCGAAGGGAAACCTACTTCCCGTCTCAAAACCCCCAGAACGGAGCCTTCCCACGGTTTTTACGGCGTTTTGGTCAGTTCCCGCACACACACAGAAAGCTATTGTTGGGTAACCTTACAAATCAACATACTCCCAGGGCTGGTCCACCCGACGGCTGAAAGCACCGGCTGCGCCCGCCCCGCCGGGTCGCCGGCGTGATCCAACCATTCGTCAGCCGGTCCCCGCAGCCGGGACGGACGGCGGCGGCACCATCCTGCGCGGCACCCGGGCTGGTTTGCCCAAGAGAAAGCCGCCCCGGGGTGCCCGAGGTCACGGGCGGACCCCGGATACCTGGGTGACCCGCGTCCACCCGGGCGCCGGGGACGGTGCCCCGAGGTGCCCGGGGATGCGGAGCCGGGAGGGGGCACTCGGGGTCCGCCGGGGGGAGAGCCAGCCCAGCGCCCACCCCCCTGCGGCACCCACGGAGCCCTCGGGAGGCGAGCCGGGCCGCGGGCACCGGGCGGCCTGCGGGAGGCCGTGGAGCCGGGCGCGGGGCGCGGGGACCCTCACCTGCGCGCTCGGAGGCAGGTGCGCGCCGGCGCCGGCGGCGGGGCTCCGGGGGCGGCCGAGGCCGGAGGGCGGGCGGGCGAGCGCCGGCGAGGTGAGCGCCGAGGCCGGGCCGGGCCGGGGCGGAGGCGGCGACCGGGCTGCTGCTGCTGCTCGCTTCCTGCTCGGACCGATCCCCGGTCCGTCTCCGCCCGCCGCCGGCGCCCCGCGAGTCCCCGGCCCCGCCGCGCGCACGTCACGGCTACGGAGCGCCCGAGGGGGCGGGGGCGCCGCGGGCCGGGGCGGGCCGGCCGGGCGGGCTGGCCGGGGGCGCGGGCCGCGTTCCGGGAGGGGCGCCCGGCGCCCGGGGCCGCCCCGCCCCGCCCCCGGCCAGCCGGCCCGCCCGCCCGGCTCCCTCCGCGGCCCGGCCCGGCCCGGGTGGGCGCAGCGGCGCGGGGAGGGGCCGCCGCGGGCCCCGCGGAGTCCGGTCCCGCCCCGCGAAGGGCCTTCCCGGCTGTAGGGTTTCCGGGCGGGGACGGAGCCGGTGGGGCATCTGCTCAGGGAGGGGGGACGCGGGCCATGGAGGGGCCAGGACCCCGACGGGTTGGGGGGGGGGGGGAAACGAGGAGGGGCTGTCGCCGAGCAAAGGACCGGGGCGCCCTCCGCTGCCGTCCCAGTGGCTGGGGCTGGGCGCCTGGGAAGGAAGTCCCTTCCTGCGCCACAAACTTGGGGTTCTGCTGTGGGGAGCTGGGGGGAGTGGGATTGGGGGGAGGGGGGTCCCAGGAGAAAAGGTGGTATTTCCTGGGCCTCCGCCGCCCCCCCCCCATTTACTTATTAAAGCTGCGATCTCCTCTGTCGTCTAAATGTTATTGTTTCTGTGAGTGACATGCCAATGAGTCACATTTGACAATTAAAGATGAAGTGGCTGCGCAAATTGGGCGTTATGGAAACCTGCATGGCCTTTAAGAAAATGGTGCCGAAACCGGTTTGGCTCCGTGGATAGAGCGTCGGTCTGCGGACTGAAAGGTCCCGGCTTCGATTCTGGTCAAGGGCATGTACATTGGTGGCGGGCACATCCCCAGTCGCGGGTGTGCAAGAGGCAGCTGGACGATGTTTCTCACACATTTCTAATTCTCTATCCCTCTCTCTTCCTCTCTGTAAAAAATCAATTTTATATATATATATATATATATATATATATATAGAGAGAGAGAGAGAGAGAGAGAGAGAGAGATGGAAATGCATTAGATGTCACATTGCAAAAAAAAGGAAAGAAAATGGTAATTTACTATAATGCTCAATGTCTCCGCTGGGAAAGGGCGGGGGGGGGGGGGGCAAAAGATATCTACATATGAGAATTATCCTTTTTTCCTGCAACATGTCCAAGTAGCAACTAGAAAACTTCAGTAAATCTACAAGATTCTGATAAGAGGCAAGTTTCAGATATTCAGGTCTTCCACTTCTTTTGGTGGAAAAGGTATGATGAGATATTTTAGGATACAACTAAAACATTGACCAAATAGGGAAATAAGAAAGAGGAAGAGAAACCAAGAAAGGAAATAATTCACAGCAATCTCAGAAGCTTACGGTAGTTCCAGATTTTATATACTTAAGATCCACTCAGGAGGTGGATCTCAAGTATATAAAACTAGATTTTAAAACGAATTGGGGGGTGGGGGAGAACAGGAGGAGAGGAGAGCTTCAGTCCACGACTTTGACTTCATTTTAGATGTCAGATTAAAAGGCTTTGACAGCTGAAATTGGTTTGGCTCAGTGGATAGAGCATCAGCCTGTGGACTGAAGGGTCCCAGGTTCGATTCCGGTCAAGGGCATGTACTTGGTTGCGGGCACATCCCCAGTGGGGGGTGTGCAAGAGGCAGCTGATTGATGTTTCTCTCTCATAGGTGTTTCTAATTCTCTATCCCTCTCTCTTCCTCTCTGTAAAAAACCAATAAAATATATATTTTTTTAAATATATATTTTATTGATTTTTTTCAGAGAGGAAGGGAGAGGGATAGAGAATCAGAAATGTCGATGAGAGAGAATCGTTGACCAGCTGCCTCCCGCACAACCCCCACTGGGGATGTGCCCGCAACCAATGTACATGCCCTTGACCGGAATCGAACCCGGGACCCCTCAGTCCGCAGACCGACGCTCTATCCACAGAGCCAAACCGGTTTCGGCCAATAAAATATATTTTAAAAAATAAAAATAAAAGGCTTTGACAGACCGATAGGAGCATTTTCAGTTTATTGTGATGATGTGATATATTTTTTCTTTCTTCTGTCCACCACTTCCAATCCATTGCTGAGTCCTTTTGCTTCTAGTTCCATATCTCCCATATGTCTCCCACCCCTGTTTATTGTCTAGTTTCAAGCCAATATTTTAGGTCTTGCCCACTGTTTTAGCCACCTAACCAAAACTAAGTTTTCCAGGCTGCAATCTTGTCCACTTCTAATCCAGTCTCTACAATGCCACAGGTTTATGTTTTATAAAATGAAAGTCTGGTTATGTATTCCTCTTTTTAAATGCCTATAGTGGCACTCCTCTACCCTTCTTCGTACGAAGTCCAAACTCCTTAAGGTGTCTTACAGGATCCTCCAACTGTCCTTGGTTGGCTAGCAGAGTAGGGATCTCTTGTTAAAATACAATGAAAAGCAAGTGGAGGAAAGGGAACACCAGTTCATTGCTGGTGGGAGTGCAGACTGGTACAGCTGCATGGAAAACAGGACAGGCAGGCCTCGGGTTACGGCGAACTCGATGTACATGGTTTCATAGTTACATAGCCATCTCCCATTTATTTATTTTTTTTAAAGTTCCGTCATTTTGACATATGTACATATGTGCTTTATGTTTTTTATTATTCATTTACCACAAGTAAAGGTCAGGAATTGTTATCTTTCTTTTAAAGATTTTTACTGTTTCACTTCATCACTGCTGTGCATGTGCTCCATGTGAGTGACGTAGGTGCTTATGTAGGTGGGTTCAGACGGCGAAAATAGCATTACATCGCACCATAGGAACAGATCTTCGACGTAACCCAAGGACCTACTGTAGGAGTTTCCTCAAAAAATTAAAATTGGAACTTCTCTTTGGCTCAGTGATACCACTTCTGGGAATATGTCCTAAACCCTGAAACATCAATCAGAAAGAATATAATCGCCCCTATGTTTGTAGCAGCAATATTTAAAACTAGAATTTTGTGCTCTTATAAGGGGGTGTGGGGGTAGCCCGAACACCCGAAGAAAAACTCATTCTCTTTTCCTTCCCAACTGCCTCAAATGATCCTCTTGCCAATTGACCCTATTAAAAATCACGGTATTACCGGCTGCTAGTCTCAAGAAGTCACCCAGAACTCCATCCCTTCCTCACTCCTAATTTTGAAGTCACTGAATTCAGTTCATTCTATGTCATGAATTACTTCTAAATTGATGTCTCCATCCTCCCTAAGGGCAGGCCATCATCTTTTATCTGAACTCTTGACATGACCTCTGCTCATTGGATTCCGTTCTTTCACCACTCCTCCCTCAAAATCTCATTATGTCATCCTCTATCTCTAGTCCTGGTGACTTTCTATTTTGTGCTTGGGCAGTGTTGCTCAGTGGTTGAGGATTGTTGGCCTGTGTACCAGGAGATCAGGGTTCAATCCCCGATTCCTAACCAGGTTGTGGGCCCGATCCCCAGGAGGCAGGCAATGCATGACTCTCTCTCATCATGGATGTTTCTCTCTCTCTCCCCCTCTCTCTTCCTCTCTAAAATGAATAAAAACATTTTTGAAAACTCCTTTATATGATATATAGAATCCTTCACAATCCTGAACCTACTCACATGTTAGAAATTCAAACATACCACGCCCTTCATGGTGCTCCTCTCAGTCTTCAGAACTCAGAGTATTATTTTCTGTCCTGTCTCTGGAAAAATTGGTTTTTCTTTTCCCTACTTTACAGAGCACCCATTTCATACCTATACTGTAGCACTTATTAAGTGGTTTTATAATTGTGTTTTTATACTTGTTTGTTCCAACTCTCTAAAATACTGAGCTTTCGCCTAACCAGTGTGGTTCAGTGGTTGAGTGTCAACCCAAGAACCAAGAGGTCCCTGGTTCGATCCCAGTGCCCTATTGGATCCAGCCCACACATGCTGGGGTTGTGGGCTGAGCAGAAGGCAGCCGATCAATGTTTCTATCATTGATGTGTCCTCTATCTCTCTTCCTCTCTCTCTAAAAATCAATAAAAACATTTAAATAAATGAAATATTGAGCTTTTAAAGAAATTCTGCTCTGCCGAAACCAGTTTGGCCAAAACCAGTTTGGCTCAGTGGTAGAGCGTCGGTCTACGGACTGAAAGGTCCGGGGTTCGATTCCAGTCAAGGGCATGTACATTGGTTGTGGGCACATCCCCAGTAGGGGGTGTGCAAGAGGCGGCTGGTCAATGTTTCTCTCTCATTGACGTTTCTAGCTCTCTATCTCTCTCCCTTCCTCTCTGTAAAATATCAATAAAATATATTTTTTTTAAAAAGAAAAAAAGAAAAGAAACCAATTTGGCTCAGTGGATAGAGCGTTAGCCTGCAGACTGAAGGGTCTTGGGTTGGATTCCTATCAGGGGCATGTGCCTTGGTTTCGGCCACATCCTCAGTGGGGGGTGTGCAGGAGGCAGCAGATCGATTTTCACTCTCATTGATGTTTCTAACTCTCTATCCCTCTCCCTTCCTTTCTGAAAAAATCAATAAAATATATTTTTTAAAAGAAATTCTGCCCTATTCTTTTTATCTCTAGAGATTAGCACATTGCTTGTCTCGTCCAAGTAATAATAACAATGCTGAAATTTATTGAATGCTAACTAGGTGTCAGCACTGTTAAGATATTATTATATATCTTATATATCTTATTTAATGGGAATATATATTATATATTATTTAATGGGAATATTATATATATATAATATATCTTATTTAATGGAGATATATATATATATTATATATCTTATTTAATGGATATATATATATATATATATTCCCATTAAATCTTCACCGCCCTTTGAAGGTAGTCTGGTGAGCATTTGCTTTTTGCGTCTCTAGAACTCCCATCCTATTTGTGGAGAATTTTTAATTTTGGGTCTTGGTGGGAGCAGGGCTCACCTCACACTTCGGCAAGTGAGTTTGGACAAAGTCTTTCTCCCCACTATCTGGCAACTAGGGGTTAAGTCCATTGGATGCTCTCACCTGAAACTTGGAATCTGGACAAACTGATACAAAGATGCAGAGACAGAGATAGAGGTAGAGATAACTCACAGCAGTGGAGGTAATTGTAGCAACCAGGGTCTGGTCGTGCTGGTGCCAACAGCGACATTCTGAATGACAGCCGTGGGCACCTCACACCCCCAGGTCTCCACCGTCCCCCGTGACTCTGTGAGCGACGTCATCTTCTACCAATGCATTCTTGTTCTGGATAACCCAGCCAGCGTTTGTTTCCGTTATCTTCAACCAAGAACACCAACTAACGCAACAAAAAAAGTTCTATCGCTATTCTCATCTTACAAAAGAGGAATGAGTAGGTGTTTATTTAGTGAATAAATGGCTATTTACATTATAGCTTCTAAAAGAGGTTTTGATCATTGTCTCAGTTATTAGCAAGTTGCACTAAAGGTAATCACCTGGAGCATACAGGAAATAAGCAGGTCCCGAAAGAGACTGTCATGATTTTTTCCCCTTAGGGTATTATCTT
Organism: Vespertilio murinus; assembly: GCA_963924515.1. Lineage (NCBI taxonomy): Eukaryota > Metazoa > Chordata > Mammalia > Chiroptera > Vespertilionidae > Vespertilio > Vespertilio murinus. The sequence continues at coordinate 143,946,224 of OZ004705.1, read as the reverse complement.
GGCTTATCCTTGTATGCCGCCAACTTCTGCATCTCCCATATTTTATTTTTAGAAAAACCACTAATGTTTAATGTAATCACTGTAACACCATCAATTGTTTCTGTAAAAAATTAAAGCTAAAATGTCAATAGATACTTTTTTGTTGTTGTTGTTGTTAATCTCACCCAAGAATAGTCCCTCCATTGAATTTCAGAGATAGAGGAAGAGAGAGAGAGAGAGAGAGAGAGAGAGAGAGAGAGAGAGAGAGAGAGAGAGAGAGAGAGAGAGAGAGAAACCTTGATGTGAGAGAGAGACATCAACTGGCCGTCTCTTGCCTACGCCCCAACCCAGGCCCAGGATCGAGCCTGCACCTGACCAGAATCAGACCCAAGACCCTTCAGTCTGAGGGCTGGTGCTTTAACACTAAGGAAAACTGGCTAGGGCTAAAGGCATTTTTTTAAAAAAAACAATTCCTTAACCAGATCACTGCACATCTCTTATTCTAGCCTCCAGAAATTTCTGCAACTATAGTTTCTCTTATTTAAACTCCCAGCTAATTTTTCCCCAATTGTTCTTAGTGTCATTATCATTAAAACTGAAACACAGCAAAAGTGTGACCAAAGTTCATGTCAAACACTTTCACTGGACTATCAAATGACTTTAAAATAATCTTTCACCTAATTTGCCATATCTTGTGATCGTCAGTCCGAGTGCAGTAATTTGAAGGAAGGCAGAGAAAAGCCAATTATTTTTTTTTTCAAACTTAAGTGGGTCAAATGTAAGCTGGGGAAATTGCAAACATTAAAAGAAAGCAAGTGAGTGAGGCCATTCCGAAGGGGCAGGATTACATTAACCTGTATTTACTATGAAGTGGACGGTGTGAGGAGAAGCCAGGTTCCAGGCCTCACTGTCCAGTCCTGTGACCTACATAAGTCACTTAATCTCACGGAGACTCCACCTGCTCATCAATAAAATAGCAATGATAATAATACCTTCTCCTTCGCGGAAGGACTAAGTTAGATCATGCAAAAGTGAAAGCATTCTGCAAACTAAAAATTGGTTTCTAAACAGCATATGATCGATCCCATGTACACATAATCTAAACAAATACTTTAGAAGGAGTACATTCACAAACAATCTTGAACTTGTTACTTGCTGGGAAAGTTTGTAAGTACATCTAAGCAAGAAGAAGGTAAGTCTTTAAAAATAAAACGAACGATAAAACATTTGAAATTACCTTTGTTTTAAACACAAAGATTAATACAAGTCAATTATAGAATTTCCTTTTATGTGTTTTGATGAAATCTGAATATTAAAAAATTCATAGTAACTTATATAAGACATAACTTCTAGCCAAAACAGGGTTGGCTCAGTGGATAGAGCGTCGGCCTGTGGACTGAGCTGTTCCAAGTTCGATTCCGGTCAAGGGCATGTACCTTGGTTGCGGGCATATCCCCAGTGGGGGGTATGCAAGAGGCAGCTGATTGATGATTCTCTCTCATTGATGTTTCTAACTCTCTATCCCTCTCTCTTCCTCTCTGTAAAAAATCAATAAAATATATTTTTTTTTAAAGACATAACTTCTAAAAAATTTTTCTAGTCTAGAAGTCTTTCTGCTATAGCTGTATACTATATACAGAAATATAAGAAAAGTAGTTGACTATTTTTATTACATATTATGAATAAATTATTAAGTTGAATTTATAAATACTATTTTATTTTACAAATAAAATATAAAATAAAATTAAAGAAATTTTGGGAAAAGATAAAAACAAGTGAATTAATTTCAAGAAAGGAAAACATAAATATATATGTTATAACTAGATAAATTGCATAAAAATTTCAATAACAAATCAGAAAGGTCAGTTCTCCACAGCCTACATATATAGTCCAGAAAAAACCCCAAAAATTAGTAGTGTTTGTTTCTGAAAATTATATATATATATATATATTTTTAAATATATATATATATATTTTATTGATATTTTACAGAGAGGAAGGGTGAGAGATAGAGAGTTAGAAACGTCGATAAGAGAGAAACATCGACCAGCTGCCTCTTGCACACCCCCTACAGGGGATGTGCCCGCAACCAATGTACATACCCTTGACCAGAATCGAACCCGGGACCTTTCAGTCCGCAGACCAACGCTCTACCACTGAGCCAAACCAGTTTTGGCTGAAAATTATATTTTTTATAAATTAATCTCAAATTGATAACAAGTTAAAAATCATTCTGTGATTAGTTTTTCCATATTTAGATATTAATATCACAAATACAATTCAACACTCAAATTGGATTTAATGTCTACTGAAATATCCAGTGCAGATATGCATGTTAGCATCCTTGCTCTTCTGTTGAATGTCTTATTTACATGTCTGGGAGCTAGCTCGCTGAAATCTGAATTATCATTGGACATCCAGAGTCAGCTGGGACATAAAACACATGCACACAGTCAACATTTGTGGAAATGACTGAGCTGAACAAACTTGAGCTTTGCCAGGTCCACACTCTTGACAGTGGAGGTCCTTCAAAATTGAATTTTTTAAAAAATATATATTTCATTGAGTTTTACAGAGAGGAAGGGAGAGAGATAGAGAGTTAGAAACATCAGTGAGAGAGAAACATCAATCAGCTGCCTCCTGCACATCCCCCACTGGGGATGTGCCCACAACTAAGGTACATGCCCTTGACCAGAATTGAACCTGGGACCTTTCAGTCCACAGGCCGATGCTCTATCCACCGAGCCAAACCGGTTTCGGCCAGAATTGAATTTTTTTTTTAAACCATTTTAGAACTTTGTTATAGAACAGAAGGGGATTTGCTCAATTCTCTATGGAACATAAATTTAAATCACTATTCCACAGGCGATTCAATACTTATAAAGAATTTAAGTACATGGTCAATAGGGGAAAAGGGGAACTATGTAATACTTTCAACAATAAACATTTTTTATTTTTTAAAATATATATTTTATTGATATTTTACAGAGAGGAAGGGAGAGAAATAGAGAGCTAGAAATGTCGATGAGAGAGAAACATCGACCAGCTGCCTCTTGCACACCCCCTACCGGGGATGTGCCCGCAACCAAGGTACATGCCCTTGACCGGAATCGAACCCGGGACCTTTCAGTCCGCAGACCGACGCTCTACCACTGAGCCAAACCGGTTTCGGCAATAAACATTTTTTAAAATATATTTTTTATTGATTTCTGAAAGGGAGAGGGAGAGGGAGATAGAAACATCAACAATGAGATTCAGTTGCCTCCTAACACGCCCCCCAATCAGGGATTTAGCCCACAACCGGGGCATGTGCCCTTGATCAGAATTGAACATACCTCAGGAAGTAAAGGCCCCTTTATCTTGAACCCCATAATGAAACATATAAAACAGACCTGAATTTACCAGTAGCCTGAGTTAGAGTTACCCCTGGAGACCTATACTTGCAGGGAGAAAAAGAAATGCATTTTGTTATATGCAATTGAGATTTCATTGACTATCCAGCAAAGGCTGACTAACATAATAATCCTCAGGCCAACATGCTATCCACTGAGCGATGCCAGTTAGGGCAACAATAAAGATTTTTTTTAGAAAAATAATTTATGTACAGAGTACATTTTATCTCATTTTTCTAATATGAAATTTTACAATATTTATTTTCACCAGTTATCCTTTAATTTATCTCAAGCTATGAATTAAATAAAGTGGATAACATAATACAAAATATATATATATATATATATACACATATATGTGTATATGCATGTATATATACACACATATATATAATATTTAAAAAAAGGAAAACACTGAATATGGGGGTAGTATTTAAACAAATCATTGATATACAACATTCTTCAGGAAAATGAAAAGATTCGTAGTGACTGATTTCCTTACCTTAAAAATAGTAGTATCTTGAAATAGATCAAGGAAGTAGCAAGTATAATTACTGACCAGGAAGTGTCTAAATATGTGGCAGAGTTAAATATTATCCTACAGTTAATAATAACCATGAGTTAGAATGTATAAAACATGAAATGGATTTGCAGAGTAATAACCTGAGTTCATTTACTTCGGCTTTATTGAGATTTACCAAATGATTATTATGGCCGAAACCGGTTTGGCTCAGTGGATAGAGCATCGGCCTGCGGACTGAAAAGTCTCAGGTTCGATTCCGGTCAAGGGCATGTACCTTGGTTGCGGGCACATCCCCAGTGTGAGGTGAGCAGGAGGCAGCTGATTGATGTTTCTCTCTCATCGATGTTTCTAACTACCTATCCCTCACCCTTCCTCTCTGTAAAAAGTCAATAAAAATATATTTTAAAAAAATGATTATTATGTTAGTCAGCCTTTGCTGTATAGTCAATAAAATCTCAATTGCATATAACAAAATGCATTTCTTTTTCTCCCTGCAAGTATAGGTCTCCAGGGGTAACTCTAATTCAGGCTACTGGTAAATTCAGGTCTGTTCTATATGTTTCATTAGGGGGTTCAAGATAAAGGCGCATTTACTTCCTGGGGTATGTTCTTGTGTCAGATGTCAGAAACATGATACATCTCTTAAAGCCTAGGCTCAGAATTGGTACATTGCTCATTCTGTCAACATTTCATTAGACAAAATAAGTCAGGTGGCCAAGTCTAGCATCCAGAGGACAGGATAACCAGTCTTACTATGGATGTGTAGGTAGTGAATGTTTGCTGAAAAATAACCTAATAATCCAAATAACCTATTCTGTTGTACTTATTAGTTATCAAAATTATACAGTAAAAAGGAATGGTAGATTGAGAATAGGCATGTAGAAGGCTTCTGAGATGCTGATGATGTTTTTAAGTTTTGTTTTTTTACCTGTGCAGTGTTACAAAGGTGGGTTCACTTGGCAATAATTCATTGAGTTATATATATGTATTCATGTTCTATGTATTTTTTTCTGTACGTATACTTTAAGTAGAAGCTTATATTTTAAAATGCTTTAGCTGATTGAGACTTTCAGTATATTTTAAATATATATATATATATATATATATATATATATATATATATATATATATATATATATAATTTCAGAAGGGAAGGGAGAGAAAGAGAAAGAGAGAAACATCAATGATGAGAGGGATCATTGATTTGCTGCCTCCTGCAAACCCAAAACTGGGGATCGATCCAGTAACCCAGGCATGTGCCCTGACCTGGAATCAAACTGTGATCTACTGGTTCACAGGTCAACACTCAACCATTGAATCACTCTGGCTGGGCTGATTTTTAGTATTTTTTTTTAGCTTTCTGAATTTTTAGTTACTTCCTCTTAGAGGAGGCAAATTAAAATGAATATCGTGATTCTTGAATAGGAAAGACCTTTTTAAAAATTGCTGTGAGAAAACCTGTGTCTTTCCAAAGAAATAACATGTATTCCTGAGTTGAAGTATTATATTTGCATATTTATTGATAATATGAAGATAACCAGTCTAAGTTAATTAGGTCAAACAAATTCATAAAAATGTGTAAGGTCAGTTTTAGGTACAAACAAATTTTTAATTTTGCTTTTAAATATTTTAAAATATATTTTTATTCATTTTTGTTTCTATTGATTTCAGAGAGAGGAAGGGAAAGGGAATAAAAGATAGAAACATCAATGATGAAGGAGAATCATTGACCAGCTGCCTCCTGCGTGCTACTGGGGATCAAGCCCACAACCTGCCATGTGCCCGTGACTGGAATCAAACCCTGGACCCTTCAGTCCACAGGCTGACGCTCTATCGACTGAGCTAGACCAACTAGGGCTACTTTTGGATATTTTAAAATAAATGTTTTAAAAGAAATTTATTGCTCATGCTAATTTGATCATGCTGATAAACAATTAAACAGAATTAGAAAATAATCTGCCTTGATATATATCCCCCCAAATTTCCAAAATTCATTATTTTCAAATAAGTGTGGCATATTCCTGAAACTTTCAGTTGTGTGTGTGTGTGAGAGAGAGAAATGTGATGGGGGGGGGGGCGGGTGTCGGGGGAGACAGTGAGGGAGGGGCTGGTTTTTATGTGGGGGCAAACCTAAAACATATTTATCAGTGATGTTATTGTCAAAAATCCTGACAAAGACAGGAAAGTCTGACAACCATTCCCTATCCCAGAAAGGGTGGAGTCTCCAGTCAGTGAACCTTGGCATGCCCAGGACTTTTAGGTTACTTGGCAACTTGAGGAAATCATGACCAGTGCTATGTCTAGAGAATAATTTCTCCCCAGGAGTTTTGTGGTTATCCTATTTATAGCCAAGTGTCTAGTAATTTAAGGATAAACCAAATGAAGAGCTGTTACTATAATATGTTAATTAGTACTTCAAATACTGCTCAGATAACAAGCAGCAATTAATTTGTTCTAAAGCTCACAACCTGAACGAACAGCAGGTAGAGGGGTGGTGACGATGCACAATTGGATTGTTTTCTTTTTCTCCTGACTCCTCTCAGGCAGTTTTTTCTTTTATATAAGCTTTGGGATTTTTAACATCTAAAATAATAATGCTACTAGCATTATATAGATTTTAATTATAGTTCCATATTAGGAAGGAAGTGAGGATTTTACAGTATTCAATTATTTCCATCAAGAATGTGATTATTGCCAAAACCGGTTTGGCTCAGATGATAGAGCGTCGGCCTGAGGACTGGAAGGTCCCAGGTTCTATTCCAGTCAAGGGCATGTACATTGGTTGCAGGCACATCCCCAGTGGGGGGTGTGCAGGAGGCAACTGATTGATGTTTCTCTCTCATCAATGTTTCCAGCTCTCTATCCCTCTCCCTTCCTCTCTGTAAAATAATAATAATAATAATAATAATAATAATAATAATAAATATATATTAAAAATATATTAAAAAAAGAATGTGATTATCTATTTCTATTCCTGCAGGTCTAAGCGATGAAATAGTGTAGTGTTCTCATTCAGGTCATGTGCTTGTATTACATTTACTGGAGGCCCGGTGTACAAAATCGTGTGAGGGCACAGTCCCTGGGCCTGGCCTGGGACCAGAGCCATCCTCCCTGGCTGCGGGCAGCCACTCCGGCAACAACACCCAACCAATGGGTTCCCGTTTGCCATCAGCCGATTGGGCAATCAGAGCCTGGCAGCTGGGGAGAGGGGCGGGACCAAGAGGTCAGCGGGACCTGCCTGCTCATGGCCCTGCCCCTACCACAGGTTGCCCTCTGGGTGTGGGGCAATGAATGGGTGGGGCTGGAGCTTTAGATGTACTATAGCATAACCAAGCAAATCAGGACAGAGTAAGGGTATGTCTAAATATATTGTAGTCCATTATATAACTGACTTTGATTATACCTGATGTCTTGATTTTCACAAGATATAGTTGAAAGATAAAAGATGCTGGGCTGAAACCAGTTTGGCTCAGTGGATAGAGCGTTGGCCTGCGGACTGGGGGGGGGGGGGGGGGGGGAGGGGAGGAGTCCTGGGTTTGATTCCAGTAAGGGGCATGTACCTTGGTGGTGGGCGCATCCCCAGTATGGGGTGTGCAGGGGTCAGCTGATCAGTGTTTCTCTCTCATCGATGTTTCTAATTCTCTCTCCCCCTTCCTCTCTGTAAAAAATCAGTAAAATATATATTTTTAAAAAGCTGGAAAATGTTTATATTATCCCAGTTTTTATAAGAAAAATACACCTTTAAGCATATGTTGCTCTAAAGATCATATGAATATGGGGGGAATATGAAAGAATACACACAAAGTTGTTAAGATAAGTTATAAAGCAGAGAAGAATCCAGACTGTAACAGTTTTTAACAAATAGCAAAGCTGTGTGGTGTGTTTATATGCTTGAGTTATTTACATGTTTAATTATTACATTTACTACTGAGTAGGTGTGATAATTTCATACAGTATGAAGTAATTCATACTTCATGGAATCCAAGGGTCTTTGATGCTTGGTGCTTTGTCTGACCTGCATCAAAAGGTTTTTAGCCGAAACCGGTTTGGCTCAGCGGCAGAGCGTCGGTCTGCGGACTGAAAGGTCCCGGGTTCGATTCCGGCCAAGGGCATGTACCTTGGTTGCGGGCACATCCCCGGTGGGGGGTGTGCAAGAGGCAGCTGGTCGATGTTTCTCATCGACGTTTCTGGCTCTCTATCTCTCTCTCTTCCTCTCTATAAAATATCAATAAAATATATTTTTTTAAAAAAAGGTTTTTACACACCTGACTAAAAACGCTGCCAAGAAGTACACCAGTGGTTCTCAGTGTGTGATCTTGTCTGGGAACTTGTTTGGAAATGCCCATTTACAGGGCCCACTGAAGATAGTATTGAATCAGAAACTGGTTTGGGGCCTACTAATATGTTTTATCAAGTCTTCCAGGTGATTCTGATGCAAATACATTCCTTAGTTGGTAAGATGTAGTAGCCTTCAGAGGTTAAATGTGTGTGTGTGTGTGTGTGTGTATAAGCCATATATATATATGGATATAGATTATCTTAAAAATAAGGTAACTTAAACTGTCATTTTAACACACTGTCCTCTCCTCTCTCTGCTACATCCAATTTGCAAATATTTTGTACTTTCAATATAAATTCCCAATGATCAGATCTGATTGGCTCTTTCCTTTTTAAAAAGTAGATCTCCTAGGTCATATCACTACAAATTAAAGTTCCCTGAGAGCAGGTGTCAATTCCAAGTCCAATGAACCGTGATGAAGGAGGCTGGGATGGGAGGGGACTATGTTACAGGTGCTTTGGGCAGCTTCCCTAAGATAGGTTTGGAAATGCCAGGCAACAAATGACCTGGTATAATTGGTTTGATTTTACATCGATAAAACACTTTTTCTGTGATGAAATGTTGGTATTTTATACTATTTTATACATTTTATTATGTTTTTAAAAAATGTAACACTTTTTAAAAAAATGTGATGCTTCTCCTTTGGTAGTTTCACATGCTTTATAATTTTGTTTCTAAAACCAATTATCAATTGCTTCAGTTAATCATTTTCTGTCCAATTTTCAGCTATATATTTCATTTACATTTAAGTATTTTTGACAATAATTTATTCATAAAACAAGAAAGTTCTGAGGCAAAGGAACTTTCCTATTGTTGCATGTTTTTAAAAGGAACATCTCAAATGAAATATCCAAATTATGTCTTTTTGTTAGCATCCTATAATCATAGGAATAATTGTACCTTTTACCCTATAGTAATTATGCATGACTAATTTGATTACTATTAGTAGAGGTTTGCCTCATTCTTGCCCCCTGTAATTCTTTCGTTACTGGCATTAGAATGTTTACAGCAGTCACAGTCCATCATGTCATTCCTCTGCTTGACAGGCATCAGTGGTTTTTTAGGATAATGACCAAAATCTTGAACATGGCTTCAATGCCCTGCGTGATCAGGTCCCAGTTTACCCTTATTCTAAGATCCAGTTTCACAGACCTTCTTTAACTTTATTTTCAAAATTATGAAAATGTTTAAACAGACTGAAAGATAACAAAGAATCCATATAACCATTTTCCAAAGTAAACAAGATTCTCTCACACTGCATCTCTAAAAAAATATGTACATCTTACTTATTTCCATCTTAGGATAACATAGTTTCTAGGGTAAGATGGTGCGTCCAATGCCCAGCCTTGTTGGAGAAACGATTTCGTTGGGCTTGTCATTCTATAAATTGGGTTTAACAGCAATACATACCTCATATCATTGTCATGGTGAATACATGAACTCATACATTTAAAAAGCTTACAGCAGTGTTTGGCATACAGTACATACTTAGCAAGTGAAGCCATTATCACTTAGGAAAAGCCACACACCTCCCTACCTCGCACAGACTTATAAACACAATTCTTCTCTTGCCCTCTCGCAGTTATTTGAAATTAATTTTTGAGGCTGATTAACCCATTGCACTATGGGGAAGCGCCATGAGGGGAGAGGATAGTTTGTTTGGCTGTTTTATCTTTATTAAATTTATTCTATTCGGGTGACATTAGTTAATAACAATATATAGTTTTGGCTGCTCAGTACAAAGTTCATCTAATTTTGGATCACATTCTCTTTAACACGTATGTAGCTAATTATGATAAATTTAATGTCTCATAACAGGATTAAACAACTTGTTTTCAGTTATTCGGGGTATTAAAAATATTGAAAGTTGTCCTGGCCAGGTGGCTCAGTTCGTTAGGTCTTCCAAAAGGGCACATACCTAGGCTTCAGGTTCGATCTCTGGTGCGTACAGGTTAACATGGTAACCAACCAATGTTTTTTCCCCTCTCTTCTTTCCTCTCTAAAACTCAGTATATCCTCTAGTGAGAATTACACGTGTGTGTGTGTGTGTGTGTGTGTGTGTGTGTGTGTGTGTGTCTATTAAAGTGTTGTTTACAGATTTCTTCGGAAGGAAAAGGAAACTTCAGGTATAAAGTTTGCTGCAGTTTAATTCTAAAGTAAAGGGTGATGGCAAGTTGGGAAAGGTGTAAGGAATCAGTTAAGATATAAACGGAGGAAAAAGCTGACAGATAACCCTTTAACTCACATTTATATTTTTGCACAATTTCTACTTGTGATAAGTTTAGATGACTTGGTGACAAAAGATCAGTATCATCAACTCTGACTTAATTTTCCCAGGACTCTAGTAAATTATTTTCAAGTCTCCAAATCATATACCCAACTATTAGGGAAATAAAATGTAAATAAGTAACCAACCTCAGAGAGGTTTCAAAAGTAACTTTTCTTAAAGTTCAGTTCACAAACACCACAATAGTTAATTCTGTGGAGCATTTATAAGGCAGTTTAGAAAACCAGATCAGAAGAGAAAGGGGAAGATAGAGCCAAATTCTGTACCATGCTGTTCTATATTTTCCTCACATTAAATCGCTATATTAGCATATTAAATGTTCCAAGAAACCTGCTTAACTTGGTTTAAATAGTTTGCACGTATTTGAGCACAGAATCAGTTATCAAACACACTCTGAGAAGTGCTAGTCCAGCTGCATTCTAGATTTACTAGTCCAGAGTTCTAATAAAAATATAAAACAACCTTTATTGTAGTGGTTCCCCAACTTCGTGACCATTAAGAGTTCACATACATTTAATTCACTTTCACATCTCAAGAGTCGCTGTTTTATAATTTGCAGAATCTTTTAAAAATGTTTATATATATTCAGAGAGGGAGAGGGACAGAAACATCAATGATGAGAATCATTGATTGGCTCCCTCCTGTATGCCCCCCACTTGATTGAGCTTGCAACCTGGGCATGTGCTCTTGACTGGAATTGACCCTGGGACCCTTCAGTTTGCAGGCTGAGGCTCTATACAGAGCCAGACCAACTAGGGCCAGAATCTTTATTCCTTTAGGAAAACATGATTTATCTGCCAGTATCTAACCTTTGAGTACTTTAATACTTTTCTTTATAATTTTTTAAGACTTAGTAATAGAAACTTAACTTCTTCAAGTTCTTAAATGAAAATTTGGGGGTGGTTAGAAGCAAATGGTATCTAGGTATCTAAAGCATTTGAAAAAATAAGATACAAACTTTATTACCTCTGGGAACAGCAACTTAAAAACTCTTAGGGACATATATTGATCCTTTCCAATTAGTGGATTGACACAGATGCATACCAGAATTACTTGAGGAATTATTTGAAAATACATGGCACCACTGGGGTTAAGATATAAAATATGTGTTTTTTTAAGAGCTCCCCAGGATTTTGATGCCCATTTCTAGAAGAAAATAATTGCTTTGGATAATATGCCCCTCACTGTAATCATATGTAATAAGGACAATTTAAATGCTATTTGCAATAAAGATAGTGAAGACCTGCAGCTTTCAATTTTTTTTGCCTGTTTCAGGCCATGGGTCTATGGTAGTTTCCTGAGTACAGTGCACTGATTTCCTTAATGGTAGTTTAGGGTACTCTATCATTATTCCTTGATCTGGCTTGTTAGAATTAAGATGGTAGAACTACTTCCCCCCAATTTCTTTGACTTGATCAACCAATTCTTCCTCTGTGGTTAAGGTTTTGAAGCATTTTCTTAATCCCTTTTCCCCTCTCTACGATTAGAAAAACAAAGTCCTACTGAAATATTTCAGTGCATTTAGAAGATTACACTTTCCAACACAGTCCAGTGTTACCTGTGTGTTCTTACAGGTAAACTATGTATTTACATTCACTTAGTTATACAGTCTGTAGCATGCGTCCACAATAATCTTTTTGTCCTCAAAGTAATCTCTAGAGCAACCTTATCTATACTTCTTCTAAATATACAGCACATTACCTTATCTTTTAAGGGTTCTGTTTCTCCTGTTATTCAACCATATTCCAGTAGCTTCACTCCACCAACTCTTGATCATATATATGTATATATTGAAATATATCCTTGCCTGGCTAGAGTGGCTCAGTTGGTTGAGTGTTATCAATCCATGCACTGAAAGGTTGTCAGTTCAATTCCTGGTCAGGGCACATATCTGTGCTTCGAGTTTGATCCCATTGGGGAGTGTAGGAAAGGTGAGGCAAACCAGAAGATCTTACTCTCTTACATTGTTTTTTCTCTTTCTAAACATGTCCTCGAATGGGAATTAAAAAAATTTATGTTTATATACACACATTATTACTCCTGTTTCAGTGAACTGTCTGTGACTTTAAGTATAATTTGCAATGTCTGGGAAATTAAAGCTATTTTATGTTATGTCTTACAATTTTCACAAATCTTAGTTTTTTGTTTTTTTTTAAAGAAAAGAATACTGAATTCATTTTGGTGATTTAAAACAAGATATAATTTAGATAATTATTTTACCTTTTCAAATAAAACCGCCTACATATAATGGACTAGTAGTTTAAGCACAGGTTACTCTGCTTAACGGATTTAAGTTTATGTGAACTTGAAACAATATCACTAAGTTTTCAGCTGTCTTAGCAATAACACCAAAGGAAACGAACTAGTTAAATGCCAACTTTGCTTCTAAACTACCACAAGCTGAGACACATACAAATTTTATGGCAAGTAATCTAAAACTCTTCTAAAAATGATTAACTGTTATTCTATCCAACAAGAAAACAAATACAACAGATCTAATTAGTTAAGACACCAGATACTTTGTCATGCAGTTTCAGTGTCTAGTAACAAACCTCTAAACTTTAAAATTGTTTCACAACTTCCAAATACTAATGACACATTTTAAAGGCCAATAGCCACTTTAAACTACATATAGATAGAAGTACCACAGTACAAAATCACCAAGTAAATGTGCATATACACCAAAGATTCTCAAGTCTAGTTTTGGAGCTCACCCTTGAAGTCTCCGAAGATTTCAATATATACTAGTACATGTAAAACAAAGTCATTAGCATAACTTTTAAAAATAGAATTTTACATGGATTGAGAGAAATATCAAGTATTTGAATACTCTACCTCTAGAGAAAGCTAACAGGCATTAATCTCTATGTATCATGTCAAAATGTGATTGACTTGAGATGGCACAAAGGACAAGTTATACTTTTCTCTTAACAAGATTAAGAATGTGAAATGTTATCGATCAGAAATTAAAACAAACATATTGGCATTTTAGAATAGCTTTTTCAGTAACTTCAAATTCTGATAAAACACAGTGTATTAAAAATTAAATATATGAATTTTGTTTACTGTTATCAGGCATTACATTTTTTTCATTTCTTTTTGTATTACATATCCAGTAAATAGTAAGATTAAAACTCATTTTTCATATTTGGGCTAATAGCTCTAGGGCATTTCTAAAAAACCCCAAAAATAATGTAATCAGAAATTTAAAAATGTTATGATAGTTCAAAGTAACAAAGCTATAACTAAAAGCACTAATGATGATCTTCTCTAAACCTACATTTTAAGGTTTCCCTTTAAGAGTGTGTCTCAATAAATTTTTTTCAATTGATATTAACTCCTCCATCTACCCCAAACACACCCACAGACTTTATTGAATTCAAGAAAATATCCTAAAATGTTGGTCAAAATGCCAGAAATGGCCAGACTAAAGATAAAATAAATGCTGATAAAAATGGCCTTCTTTATATTCTTAACTATTTTTGTTATTCTTATGTGCATTTTGAAATTCATTTTTAACAAAAATGACTTTTAAAATGTATATATATTGAGTCTCAAAGTTAATTCAAAAGAAATGTACAACGTTTCACTTGAAAAGAATAGTTTCAGCAGATATATGCAAGATTCCTATATGAGTTGTCAATTTGTCATCAAAACCATCAATTTTAAGAATTTAAAAGGGGAATTCAAGGTAGGGGATTTTTTTTTCCTGCATTAAGCAATCGATCAAAAGATACTACTTTCACATGTAAAAATAATTTACACTAAATAACGCATGTGCAAAGTCTGATACTTTATCAAAATAACAAGAACAAAATGAGCAATGAAAAAAAATAGCAAAAGCCATTACAAAAAAATAGTTAATTCCTATTTAAATTGCTGTGTTCACAGATTTAAAATGTTTTATCATTTAACTACATCACACAGATTGTAGAATATTTTAAGTTATAACATAGAAAGATAATATGGGATATTTGAAATTCAAGCTGCACTTATCAAAATAGTTTTAACCTGAGCCTTAGACATCTTCAGAAATGTAGTTGGCAATAATATATGATAAAGTACAGTTATTTAGTATAATTCAAGATTATTCTTTGAATTACTGCTTCTCCTTAAATATTTACGTAAAATTATAAATATTTATTCCATTTTGGAGTTTTCTGGACACAAGGGAATATATAAATTTAAAAAGCTGTTGTTTTTTCCCCCTGCTATACAAGCACATAAAGATGTCTTTCTTGTTCAAAATGCCTTAGAGTTCATCTTACTTTTATATTTCAAGTTATTTTAGAACAAATGCAAAAAGGTCAAAAATTATCATAGATACTTGAACATTCCCATGAAATATATCACACACACTGAGGAATTTAATACAAATTCACTAAAGAATATCAAATTAATCATGTCCTCCTATAAATATTTATTTTGTGTTTTGAAGTTGCAGTTTTCAATACTATTAACAGAAAATACATAACAAATGCTTCCTAACAAGTGAAAAAAATAATTATAAATGCTGGAAAAAATTGGCCTCATTAACATATTTACAGACTAACTTAATACATACTCCATTGGAAATTAATTATATGACATTTATACAAGCATTAACATTTTCAAACCATTCTGAGTAGTGAGCACTTCAGTTCTTTACTGTCTGTACCCAAAGATGAAAGTCACTGTTTCTCAGGACAACATTGATAAGAATCAGAAATGGTCAATCTGAGATACTGTCGATACTTTGTTCTGTCCCTTCATCCAAAGATGTGTCTGTTGAGTACGGGTCCTGATACTTCTTTTTCTCTTTACTCTGGTTTTCCTGGAGCTTTAGAATTATGCTTTTAATTTCCTCTCTTTTTGTTCTCATTCTTGGGGGAGAGAACCAGTTTGCCAAATTCATAGGCAGTTCAAAATTGATAATTGGATTCTGACAATAAAAAATGTTAGGTGAATATTAGAAAATTATAAGAAATAACAGTTTAAGTTAAAACACAAAAGCATTCCAAAGTTAAAAATTAAAAATCAACAACTCATTTATTATGTATTCATTCATTATCTATCAAGATGCCAGGCATTCTGCTAGGGACAGGAGATAGCTTCTGCCTACAGATGGTAAAGTCTAGATCAGGGGTCAGCAGATTGCGGCTAGTGGGCCAAATTCTGCTTACTGCCTGTTTTTGTAAATAAAGCCTTGTTGGAACACAGTCACACTAACTCATTTACACGTTGTTTGTATATGCTTTCTTGCCACAACAGGAGAACTGAGTAGGAACAGACACTGTACAGTTGCAAAGCGTAAAATATTACTTAATATCTGGCCCTTTATAAAAAGGTTTGACTCCAGTCTAGACAGATAACAATTAAAACAATGAATATGACAAATATCGTGACAGGAGAATAAGAAAGTCCTATACATATGTGAGGGCTAAACACAATTCCAAAAGTAAGTAATACTTAAGACCAGAAATGATAAATGCAATAGGAAAGAATATTCCAGGTAAAGAACTATGTACCAAGGTCTAGAGATGAGAAAGAACATGACACAATGAGAAACTGAATGACATTCAGGTGGCTGCTATCCAGAATTCTAGAGTGAGTGTGGTAGGAAATGAGGCTAGGGGCTTGGACAGGAGTTGGATCATGCAAGCCACATGAATTTTCTTTAATCCAAGAGCAACAAGAAGCCATTATAAGATTTAATGCAACATGACTAGATTTGGGTTTCTGGAAAACAACTGTGAAAACAGAAGGTAGGAGGAAGTAGTTTAGAATAGCGATGCTAGTATACTGAACTTCAAAAGTGGCATCAGAAATAAAAAATTGAATATATTTAACATGAAGTGATAACATTAATGGTATACTGAATAGTGAATTAAAAAAAGAAAGGAGTCAATATATCTGTAAAGAATATCCAAGAGAAATATGCATGAGTGGTATTGCATCTCTTAAGTCAAAGGAAGAGAGTGTCATGAGGAATTGTCATTGTCAAATGTTGCTTAGAGGTCATGAACGATTTCAATATAAAGAATGAGGCCCTAACTGGCTTAGCTTAGTGGATAGAGCATCAGCCTGTGGACTCAAGAGTCATAGGTTCGCGGAAACCGGTTTGGCTCAGGTAGAGCGTCGGTCTGCGGACTGAAAGGTCCCGGGTTTGATTCCGGTCAAGGGCATGTACATTGGTTGCGGGCACATCCCTGGTATGGGATGTGCAAGAGGCAGCTGGTTGATGTTTCTCTCTCATCGATGTTTCTAGCTCTCTATCCCTCTCCCTTCCTCTCTGTAAAAAAATCAATAAGATATATTTAAAAATATATATATAAAGAATGAGGATGAAGCCAGACTACAGAACTACAGAGATTTGACAAGTAGAATTTGTGGCAATGAGGACAGTGAATATAAACACATCTCCAGAAATATATCTGTTAAGAGGCGAAAGGAGCCAAAACAGGTTTGGCTCAGTGGATGGAGCGTCAGTCTGCAGACTGAAAGGTCCCGGGTTCGATTCCGGTCAAGGGCATGTACATTGGTTGGGGGCACATCCTCGGTGGGGGGTGTGTGGGAGGCAGCTGGTCGATGTTTCTCTCATCAATGTTTCTAGCTCTCTGTCTCTCTCTCTTCCTCTCTGTAAAATATCAATAAAAAAATATATATTAAAAAAAAAAAGAGGCAAAAAGAGAGTGAAAAGGGCAAGTTGCATCATGGGAGAGATTTCTTAAGGTAGAAAGAGCCAGGAGTAAAGGGGAGTTGATTAGTGATGAGGAATGAGGTCACAAGGCTTGGATGTGATGAAATATATAACATGTCTTAAAAATTCTCCAATTTGACATCATGCTGAATGAAATAAGCCAGTCAACGAAAGAGGAACACCACATGACCTCACTCATTTACAGGTAATAAATAACATTATAAACTAATGAACAGAAAGATATAGTGACAGTAAAACAACAAGCAGACTGTCAAATGACAGCGGGGAGGGTAGGGAAATCTGGGGGAGATAAGAGAACAACCGAAGGACTGGTATGCATGCATATAAGTACAACCAATGGACACAAAACTCTGGGGAGGGAGGGAATGTATGAGAGGTGGGAGAGGGGGGCAATGGTAATCTATGTACACATATAATACCTTAATAAATTTAAAAAAAAGAAAGAAAAAAAAGAAAAATTCTCCAATTTGGAAGTTTTTTGCTCTTTGGAATAATTTTTGAAGTGATTCTTCAAAATATTTACTTAGTTATTTTATAATAACATAAGACCCAAAATAGTATTTTATTATTTATTATCTCATATCCAACAATTTGAAACCCACCTCAAAAAAGCTCTCTACATACTGCAACACGTATACACCACAATCACTGAAGTTATTTTGTTGGGGTACTTTTGGATTAGAGCCTTTCATGACATCTTTGGAAAAACTTCTTTTGGTTCCTTTTTTAACTTCCCATTCCACTTCCAAATACCTGTAATAATGAGTATGTAGTAAGGATATACATATATAAATATACATATACTAGTGACCCGATGCAAGAAATTCATGCACATTAAAAGGGAATTAGGGGAAATATTTTAATATTGCTATCTGCCCTTTCCCTATATTAGAAGTGTCAAAGATTAAAGGAAATTAGTAAAATGTATATAAAAATCATTCTCTTGTTAGAATGGGGGGGGGGGCATGAGAATTAGAGTCAAGTCCCCACCCACTTACATGTGCCTTGAAATCACATGAGACCTAGACCCGGCCAGCCGCACCCCTGGCCAACCCCATTCCCGTCAAGCCCTGCCAGGTGGGGGCATGGCCTGAGGTCCCTTGGGCCAGGCGCACGCTGTGAGGTCCCTGTCAAGCCCAGTCGGGTTGGGAGTGGGGTGGGTAGGGGGAAAAGGGTAGCAGCCTCAGGTCCCTGTGAAGGCTTGTTAAGACTCATTAGGGGAACTTGGCCTCAGCTGTAGGCACAGCCATCTTGACCGATATGGCATGATGGTCAATTTGCATGTCCCCTCTTTATTAGATAAGATAGTCTTTTATTTCCAACAGAATACAAAGTGCAGTTCTGAACTTACTCTCTTAGAATTTTTACAACATTTGATCGAGAAGGGCCTCTGAGTGAGTCCATCAGTAGGATACAAGGTCTGCATGGTAGAAAGGATCAAATGTTAACACTTTATAATGTTAAAAAGGCATAAAGAGATGTGCATTAGCAATAAAAATTTAAGACCTTCAATATTCCCTTTGCATGCCTAAGTAAAAGTTAGGGAGGATGGCTGAAACCGGTTTGGCTCAGTCGATAAAGCGTTGGCCTGTGGACTGAAAGGTCCCGGGCATGTGCCTTGGCTGCAGGCACATCCCCGGTGGGGGGTGTGTAGGAGGCAGCTGGTTGATGTGTCTCTCTCATCGATGTTTCTAGCTCTCTATCCTTTTCCCTTCCTCTCTGTGAAAAATCAATAAAATATATATATTTTTTAAAAAGTTAGGGAGGATGGTGAGACTAAACTATACAGATTTCAAATTTTTTTAAAATATATATTTTATTGATATTTCACAGAGAGGAAGGGAGAGAGATAGAGAGCTAGAAATGTCAATGAGAGAGAAACATCGACCAGCTGCCTCCTGCACACCCCCTACTGGGGATGTGCCCGAAACCAATGTACATGCCCTTGACCGGAATCGAACCCGGGACCTTGTAGTCCGCAGACCGATGCTCTACCACTGAGCCAAACCGGTTTCGGCCAGATTTCAAAATTTAATAGGAAGTCAAAACGATTCTGAAAATTTGAATAACCCATTTTGAATACCAAAAGCAGCATCCATGCAAAAAATAGAAAATAATCCCATTTTAAACTAAAACCTATTACAGATAACAAAACAGCTAATTGTCACATACAAGAATTAATTTAGAATCCAGTGATTCTACTTTAAACACTAAGAGTAAGAAGACCCAATCTACAAAATTTTGTTATAAACCCAAGTAAAGGTAAGGAAGTCTAATGCAGTGCAAAATGTCCTAGAATGTTTAAAGATCTAGGTTCTTCCTGGCTACAATTTTATAGGATTTGGAGATCTCTTAACTGTTCAAGGTCTCTATATTTTGCTTTTCAAAAGCTGTTAATGCAGTTTTAGCCAACATTTTCTAGAAAGGAAAAAAAAAAGTAAGAAAAAGAAGCTAAAAAAGATGAGGTCTACAAATAGATAATACTTCATCACCTAAAAAGTTTGGAGTCCCTAGAGAGATCTCAAAAATATACCTAGCATTAATTCTGAAAACGAAAATGAACTCACTCTCTTTTGGGGTGGAAATGTCTGTGTGTGCACACATGCACACATAAAAAATAGAGGACAAAAATAATTATTCTTTCTCTCCATTTGATGCTTGGACATTGGGCATGACCCAGTCTTCCTCAATGAACTCGACAGCCATTGTGACTTTTGCTTCGTACTTGTTTAAATAAAACCGTCTAGCCCGGCTGGTGTGGCTCAGTGGTTGAGCACTGACCTATGAACCAGGTCACAGTTTGATTCTGGGTCAGGGCACATGCCCGGATTGCAGGCTCGATCTCCAGTGTGGGGTGTGCTGGAAGCAGCCGATCAATGAATCTCTCTCATCACTGATGTTTCCCTCTCTCCATTCCCCTTCCTCTCTGAAATAAAGTAAAACAAAATAAATTTTTCAACTATCTAGTCATGTGCTATTCTATGAAGGTACATAAATAAAAATTATGTAAATGTGCAAGATATGTAGTTAATGCTTACTGTTTACAGATAGTAGGCTTTAAATGCCACTGTCCTATTTCTGAATTGCAATTGTCATCGGTGAGGAATCCATCATCGCTACTGTCATCCTATAAAAGAGAGCCTATTCTTAGTAAGTCAAAAAAATTTTGAGTCAGGTGATCAAACACAAAAAATTGGTATGTCGCTTGATTCCAATTATCTAGTATCACAACAATGGCATTTTAATGCAAAGAAACTACAAATTAAAAGTATCCGAAAAACTGTTACATCATTTACTCAATCTAGAATATAGATTTAAAGACTGAATATATTATGACTGATTCTTCTCTGGTCGAGTACCATTGCTTTGATTTTAGATATTTCTACAAAAGTTAAGTTAGTTAAGATAACTGTTTCATAATAAGACATAAGTAACTTTTAAATATTTCAAGGGTTTTTGGAAACACTGTTTTTCGTAACAAAACCATATATCCATTTCACTTGAGAGAAGACAGCTTAATGACACAGTGTTTTATTTTATAAATTATCTTGCATTTAAAAGCAAAGCTTATTTTGTTCTAGGAGAAAGCTTTTGGCAACCTTACAAATGAAGTAACTGCTAAGACCACAGAAGCATATAAGTGTTCATTATAAGCCTAATATGTAATCCAAATATATGTCTGTGTACATTTGAGAGAAAAACTTTTATAGCCACATATTATGAACATCACAAAAAATGGCTTTGTTCACAAGAGTAAGCAAGAAAGAAAAATTGTGCAATACAAAGCTATCTTCACTACTAGATAAATTCAGTTTGTCCTAACTAAAAAAAGTTAAAATTAAAGAGATAGTATGTTACAGGATTCTTATAAACTTTTCTCTAGATATAAAGCCATTTGTCATTGAAATTATAAAATATTTTAAATAGTATACTTTATTCTTGGTTTTAGTAAAGTTTATCGGAGCAAGTGAGACATTAAATATTAGAATAGACCTGTTAGTTTTAACTAATATTATTTGCTCCTGTCATATATATTAAATTAGACCCCACCAAAAAAAAAAAAAAAATCACTGAAAATGTGGAAGAATTAATATAATAAAGTTTTAGTTTAATATACCGTATTTGCCAGCGTATAAGACGACTTTTTGGCCCTGAAAAATATGCCTCCAAGTGGGGGATAGTCTTATACGGCGAGTATATAACAAACTCTGTATTTTTAGTGGAAATGTTAGGGGGTCGTCTTATACACCCAGTCGTCTTATACGCCGGCAAATACGTATTTTTCCAGGGCCAAAAAATCATCTTATACGCCGGCAAATACGGTAATCAAAATGTTAAACATTTGTCTTTTGAATGTCAAGTTAGACCAAAGGTTACAAGTGGCTCATAAACAATTTAAAAGAGGAAGAGAAAAGGTGGTAGGGCTGGTGGCTGTGTTGATTTGAAATAATTTATTTTCTATTAAAATGGTGGGCATTATTAGTTTCATCCACAATGGAGGTTGGAGAAGGGGGAGGGAAATGAATCAAAACTAAAAGAAAACAGCACTAGCACATTTATCCTAGTAACTTAACTGAAAACTTAATTTGTGTTTTAAAATGAAAATCAAGTCCAGATGCATGGAAGAAACTACCCATAAGACTCCAAAGAAAAACCTTAATTAGGTAAAACATCAGGACTTTTTGTTAAGCAAGCTTCACCTGGTTATCCTGATCTTCTGAAAAGTCAATGAGTTCATCTTCAAGCAGTCTACCAGCTTCAGCTGATTCATCACTATAGTTCAGTCTGATTTTGCTTAAACCATCTGTATTAATAAGAAACATTATGTAATAAAAAAGTCCATGCATATCACTTATAGTATAATATATAGGCTATAAGATATTAGGCAGGTAATCAATAAAGGATATAGTAATTAAGGATACAAAATTTGCCTTAGCATGTAGGTAGTATCCAAATATAAAATAAACTACTTTTAATTAAATCCTGAATTGACATGTCAATTACAACATTGTTTCAGACCTTAAAATTCATTAAAACTTAAAAACTAGGTATCAATTATATGATTAAGTATAAATGTCTATTTAAATACCAATATGAATGTATATACATACAGATGTATATAAATAAATATTTTGGTGCTAGGTATGTCAGATATCTTTAATTACAAAAGCTATAATAGTCAGAAAATAAACAAAATGTCTAATAAGACAGTTATTAAATGGTAGAACATAAAATAAAATACTGTACATTTTAAAAACTAAAACTGAAAATATGAAAAACTGTAAAATACAGAATAAAAAAATAAACATGACTAAAATTAAGATAGGCTTGTTTTTGGACAAATAATAAAAGAAAAAGACAAAAATGAAAATAATCTTCATGTTAGAATAGTTACGAATGAGTCCCCCAACTCTGTATATGCTTCCTTCATGTCTGGTTTATATTCATAGACTTTCAGTAAAATAAAACACAAACCTAATGTATATGCTGGTAGTACAAAAATAAATTACTCAAAAAATTTGAAATGAATACTTTTAAAGGTCTATATTTCAAGAATCATCTTAAAACTCTATAGTTTTGCTTAAAGAACCTAATCATGTGAAATGTTTCAAAGAAAATGATTTACATGAAAACTGAATCAAGCACTTTAATACCAACTATACCAATATGGATTATTGTAGAACATGCTATTTCCAATTTTTAAAAAGTATAATTTTAAGATAATAAAATGTGCTCCTAAAAAGACATGTGTAGAAATCTAAATGTAATCTAAAAACACTACTTAAAATAACTAATAAAGTACGAGGGTAAATCCTTTAGTTATGCAAAGAATAACTTTTTTAATTCATCTTTTTTCATACACCTGTATTTTATATTTAAAGCCAAAACTAGTTCAAATCCTCAAGCAATTTAGAATTAGTGAATTACAATCAAGTTATTCTAGAGGCAAATTATTTCTATCTACAAAACTGTCACATGAAGTTTATACAAATTAAACTGTATAAGTATTTCAAATGGAACAATAATTTAACTAGTGTAATCAATTCCTTCAACCATTTCATTCAGTAAACAAATGCTCTGATATAAACTGAGAGGTGGTAACTCCATCAGCTGTTCTCTCAATCAGTCCCAGTTCCTGAGAGCTTCTCATAGTAAGATCATTTGAAGATGTCTGAGTTTGAGTTTAGAGATTAAACATACACATTTTTTCATGTTCCAGATAAGACAACTACATTTCATGTGGTGCCCAACTGAAAAAACAGCAAATGAAAGTAGTGATACCACATAATATTTTCCTACAGTTGACCTTAAAAGAACCTAATTCCTGTGATAATATACAATTCCACTTGTTTACTATAGCATATTATCTGACAATAATAGACAAGGCTTCTGATTATATGTATTTGATGCTTAAAATTATACTAAAACTGTCTAAAATGCTTCATTAAGTCCTGCCAACTATACTCCCAGTCCAAACAGAAATCAATTACTGAGATATTCATTATGTCACAAAAAATTTTATAAGCTTTCTGTAACCTAATTTTTAGTGAAGTTTACATTTTAAGTAGGATAGACTGCTTAACCATTCTCCCTGAGGTGGTAGTAAGGTTACCTCGAGAGAAAATGTTCTTTAATGTGCTGCTTGGTGAATGATCCCTTTGAAGCATCTGATGAAAGCTATGGACCTCATTCTTGAAAACTGCACACATCTACTTTAGAGCACCATTTTTCCCCCCCAAACTGTGGGACACTACCACTATTAGATTAACTCAAGAGAATAGAAAATATCAGTGTATCACACACAATAAAGATAAGTTAACTTTCTTTAAAAAAGATATTATACACCTACTAAAAAAAAAAGCAAAAGCAAAAACAAATACCAAATGCACAAACAATAATAAAAAAGAATACTTTGAATAAACAAATATTGAAAGGCAAATTACGTAAAACAGATTATTCCTACTGTGGTCTCCACTAGCATTTGTGAGAATATTTACTCAACTTTAACTGATACTACAACTTTAAAGACTATAATATTAATTTGTAGTTAGAAGGCCAATAGGAATTTCTAGAGTTTGTGTATATGAAGCTCTAGGTTTTTGTCCCATTGCTTAGTTTTTAAATCATGCACTTTAATTCATTTTTAATTTGAATTCACATTAAAATGGATTAAATTACTGATCAAAGGGGAACTTAAAAAAATAGTTCAATGAAGATATAATTCACATATCATTCCCCTTTTCTACCTCTTATCTCCAAAAGGGCACATAGATAAAAACTCTAGTGCTATTAGCTTTATGCATTTTAGTATGTCAAACTAAATAAAAAGTAAAAATATTTTTATAAGGCCTCAGCAATAGCTATCTTCTGACTTACTAAAATAAGCTGGTAGGCCGAAACCGGTTTGGCTCAGTGGTAGAGCGTCAGTCTGCGGACTGAAGAGTCCCGGGTTCGATTCCGGTCAAGGGCATATACATTGGTTGCGGGCACATCCCCAGTAGGGGGTGTGCAAGAGGCAGCTGGTCGGTGTTTCTCTCTCATTGACGTTTCTCGCTCTCTATCTTTCTCCCTTCCTCTGTAAAATATCAATAAAATATATTTAAAAAAAATAAAAAATAAAATAAGCTGGTAGAAGTACTAAGAGTATGCTCAGCATTCACAACTTCTGATAGGTTCTTTCTGAATTTACATACATTTTTCTATGCTTTATATGACCTTTTTCCTCTAAAAATATATATTAGGATCTACTCACAGTTTAATTAGTTTACAAGGTATTTACTCTAGAGCACTTTATGGATTTAATGGAGTAGACTTTTTTACCTTGGGGCTGGAAAGAAAATTATACAATTGACTTCACATGAAATTTAAGTATTTGAACAGAAATCTCAGATTTCCAAAACAAGTGCTAGAAATATGGAACTGATTCAAGAAAAGAAAAATTTTTAAAACTGAAGGGAAAAAGACAGGCTGGGCCAGTGCCCTTCTTCACACTGGAAAAAATGAAGAAGAATGAAGAATAAGGAATTAATTTAACCTTTAATTTTAATGCCAACTATTTTGGAGGAAAACCTTTAATTTCTGCCTCTGCCACTTGCTTTCCAATTTCTTATCTGTAAAGTGAGAAGACTGAACTAATTCACCTTACAGGTGTAAGACTAGGCAATGACTATTTATCTTGAATACAATGAATTTCCTATAAAATGAAAATAAATCCAAGATCTTATCAATAGAAAATGTAGACCTTGTACTAAAATTTTAAATGTGCACTCTTTGTAGAGGTGTGGGAAGAAGACTGATTGTACAAGAACATTTTTTTGGAGTGATGCAAAGGTTCTAAATCTGTTGTAGTAATTACATGACTATAAACATTTATCAAAGCTCACTGAACTATACTTATGAAATGATGAAATGTTCCTGTAGGCAAATTATACTTCAATAAATCTGACTTTTAATAAAAAGTATACGCTGAAATCTTAATCCTGTTTATAAGAAACCCAGTTTACTCTGAATTCGTTAATTCTTTCAAAACATTTAGAAACATACCTGTATGGTGCATTGAACTTAAATATTCATTCTGTAGGCCATTCTCACTTCTAATCCTATCAACAATTGTCTGGTATGCAGATTCTCCTGTATTTGATTCTTCATTTTCACTTGCAGTATGATTCATTTTGTTCAGACTGCTTATGTTTCTCCGATAATGAGGGTCACTTTCTTCCTGTTCAGCACTTGAATCATTTACAGGTATGCAATGCTTTTTGTTTAGCATCTTCTTAAATATAGGTTTGGCAGAAGAGTTTTGTGAACTGTCCATTTGACTGGTTGAAGGAGCAGAAATACAACTGTCCTCTACAGTTGAGCTTGTTTGCATGGCTGTATTTTCATGGTAATGAGGATTAGGTTCATACTTTGGTTTGTCCAAACCAGGGAAACAAACAACAGCCAAAAACCAATGTGCACTGTAAAAAACAAATGAAACTACTAAATATATTAGAAAAGTTATATTTCACAAAAAATATCAATTGAAATGCTTTTCTAAAGCTTTCTGAAGACATTTATTAAGAATGCCCAATTTTTTCAACCTAAGTTTTGTTAGAATTTTGTAGCCCATATTCACTTCTGGAAAAAATCCTTTCACCTTTTCTTGCTGTGGAATAAAATTGCTTTTTTCAGGTAATTTAACAAAATATAAATAATATCTATGTCAATTCATCATTCCCATTCACTTTCCCTTTGCTTTACTTATGTAAAATGATAGAAACCCATCTAGTCTTAATTATAATGTCCGCAAAAACCGGTTTGGCTCAGTGGTAGAGCACCGGTCTGCGGACTGAAAGGTACCGGGTTCAATTCTGGCCAAGGGCATGTACATTGGTTGCGGGCAAATCCCTGGTAGGGGGTGTGCAAGAGGCAGCTGGTCAATGTTTCTCTCTCATCGACGTTTCTGGCTCTCTATCTCTCTCCCTTCCTCTCTGTAAAATATCAATAAAATATATATATTTTAAAAAAAGGTATTATATGTGTACATAGCTTACCATTGCCCACCTCCCATTCATGCCCTCCCTCCCCAGAGTTCTGTGTTCGTTGGTTGAACTTATATGCATGCATACCAGTCCTTCGGTTGTTCTCTTATCTCCCCCCAGGTCTCCTTCCCCTCCCCAGTGTCATTTGACAATCTGCTTGTTTTAAGGTGACTATCTCAGGACCACACGAATAGAATCCGCTCCTCATTTGGCAGTCTGCTTGTTTTATGGTGACTATCTCAGGACCACACGAATAGAGTCCCCTCCTCCTCTGGTTCTCACCGCCCCTCCCCCGGGGTCTCACTGCTTCCCCGGGGGAAAAGGCCCTCCCTGGGCACACGGCTCACCCGGGGCAATTTTTTCTTTTAAACTAAGGCAGAGAAAGTTACTATTTAAAAAAAATATATTTTATTGATATTTTACAGAGAGGAAGGGAGAGAGATAGAGAGCTAGAAATGTCGATGAGAGAGAAACATTAAAAAAAATCAATTTATTATTAAAATATTAAAATAAAATAAAACGAGCCCTAGCTGGTTTGTCTCAGTGGATAGAGCATCAGCCTGCGGACTGAAGAGTCCCATGTTCAATTTCAGTCAAGGTCACATGCCTGGGTTGCAGGCTCGGTCCCCAGTGGGGGGGGCGTGTGGGGGCATCCGATCCATGATGCTCTCTCATCATTGATGTTTCTATCATCTCTCTCTCTCCCTCTCGCATCCTCTCTGCAATCAATAAAAATATATATTAAAAAAATAAAAATAAAACGAAACAAAATGCACCTTCATGAATTAGGGCTATTCTTCCATCCACAAATGGCATAGTACTCTTGCAGAATCATTCTCTGGCTCCACATCTTTATTCAATCTCTACTTTTCACCAAAATTATTGGAAGCACTGATCATAGTTTCTATCCACAAAAGACAGAGTGACTAAGAAGGATGTGCCTCTGTTGCTAAATTGTGTGTATTTCAAATTATATTTCTATTTAAAATTTTTATAATTCATTTCTGACAATTTTTATGTACACTGAGTGGCCAGATTACGATGATCTCTGAAAGCATAATAATCTGGCCATTCAGTGTACTTCTCTTGAGTACCTCATTTAATACCAAGGATACTATAAATCATGCACCTGATCAGTTTTCCCTTTTGCATTGGCTGATAGAAAGCTCAGAGCAAATAGGTGATTGATCTCCAACAAAAGTCTAGAATACTTTTGGTACCTATGTGAGATACAAAGACACAGAGAGGCCAGATTACTATGTGTTCAGAGATCATAATAATCTGGCCACTCAGTGTATACTTTCCATTTCACCTATTACACAGCTAACATATTACTTTATATAACAAATATATGGCAAGGAACTTTGAAAAGAATGAACGGAAGATTAATTTTAAACTACACACACACACACACACACACACACACACACACACACACACACACACACACACACGAGAAAAATGCTAATTGACCGTACCTTTGCTATAACGACAGCCAATCAGAGTGAGTATGCAAATTAACACAACAAGATGGAGATTAATTTGCTTATGCAGGTAGGAGCAGTGTGAAGTCTGCTATGAGGGGAAGGGGGACAGCAGAGGGAGCTACTGGAGTGGTGTTCCAAACAGAAGCGAGGACTTGCCGGCTCTGGGTGGCCCAGGAGCGGAGTCGTGCTAGCTCTCATGTGGCTGGGGTGAGGAGTGGGGACTTGCTGGCTTCCGGGTGGCTGGGAATGAAGCCAGGGACCTATTCTTCCACGAATATTGTGCAATGGGCCTTGAGTGTGTGTGTGTGTGTGTGTGTGTGTATTTTTTTTTAAAGTTGAGCTTTATTGCCATAACCAATATTTTGACCTAGTCTACCTATCTTTGGCTGAACTGATTAGAGAACACAAATGTTACAATTAAAGCAGGGTTTTAAATAAATACAGCTTGATATACTGTACAGTGAATTTGTTCTTCATAGTGAGAATAAAAATATTCAGAAGTTAGTCTGAGAGTGTTAAGCTTAGTAGATATAAACAATCTCACAGAACACCAACCTCAGACAAGGCTATTCTGGAACCATATAAAATGAGGCAAAGCAAGGCCATTTCATAATTTGTCTAAGCAGAGACAAACAAGGTCATAAAACCAGCACCTCAAATATCAAAATCCCCATTTTTGCTTACTAAGTCAATGCTTAGTAAAGTTTGCTTCTTTACCCAAGCAAACCACTGCTTCCTTAGATCTTTCCCTAAATCACCAAACTAAAGCCCACATTTTGTTATAGGCTCTTTCAAACACACTTTCAAACACAACTTTCACCAAAGTTGTCTATGGTATGTGTTCTCTTTTGATGTAATAAGCCCCAAATTATCCAACTATAGGTGTAATCCTGGGGATCTTTGATTGCAGAGCATAGGAAAACAATAACAAAAAAAGAAATACAAACAAATTTAAGTCTAAATTATATAATAATTAAGGTGACCAGACATCCCGATTTTTAACAATTTGTCCCACATCCTGCGGTATTTTAAAAAAGTCCCAAATTTTGGAAAGAATCTTTTAAATCTTTTGGGCTTTTTTAAAACGTGGGACAATTGTTAAAAATCGGACTGTCCTGCCAAAAGTGGGACGTCTGGTCTCCTTAATAATAATACTATCCTATAAATCAATGCTTCTTTGGGGGGAAAATAACACAAATGTTTAACTACCCCTTTTTAACTTAGAAAATAACTTTGAGTAGTCAGCATGGCTTTCAACTTGAGGAAACAAAAATCTAGCTAACCACCTTTTCTTCTTTTTCTTGGTTAAGAGCCTAAATGTGTTTTTAAACTAAGAATTCAAATTCTTCTATGGGGCCTAGTCATCTTTCTGTATAAAGTAGCCTTTTCTTTTTTGAACATATTTTTATTGATTTCAGAGAGAGGAAGACAGAAACATTAATGATGAGAAACAATGGTTGATCAGCTGCCTTCTGCACGGCCTGCACTGGGTATGGGATCAAGCCCACAACCCAGACATGTGTCTTTGACCAGAATCGAACCCAGGATCCTTCAGTCCATAGGCCAACACTCTATCTGCTGAGCCAAACGAGCTAGAGCAAAGTAGCTTTTTCTATACAATGTTTGCTAGACCACAAGTAGCACCGTTTTAAAAATTAACATTATTCTACATTGACCAATAAAACAAAATTAGAAATATCTTATCTAGGGTTTGTAAAATTCAGTATATTATATGATTTACTGGAAAGCTGCATCAATTATCATTAAAAAAGCAATATAAGTATAGATATACAGAAGAAATTTCAAGTAGTTTAAAGTGGACGAAATATCCACATCTTAAACACACTTCCTAAAAATTGTCACATTTATAGAAAGGGAATTCTTACTCACGCTTCATTAAGGGGTACAAAAATAAAATCCTTCTCAAAAATATCTACATGCCGGGTCCATGTTTTTACTCTCGCATGCCGCTTTTGCTGTATTCTGTAAGACAAGAGATAGACTATCAAGTTTCTGAAATATTCCTAGTGCTTCAGCTTATATGCAACAATTTATAAATTATGAGTATTAAGATGTTAACAGAACAGTTGTAAAAGATGATTTAACAAGTTGGGGAAAGAAAACAGAACAGTTAGAAAGGTGTGAAACGCTCATCACTGAATCTGGAAAAAAGATATTTAATTCCTACTACTATATACTAGTGTAAATCAGGGCTATTGTTGTATATTAATGGCATAAGCAATCAGATTGGGAAGCAAATCAGACCATGACCAATGAGAACAGCAGAAAAAAGAGCAAGAAAAGTGAGCATTATCTAACCATAGATGAAGAATATACTACGACCACGGGTCAAAACCAAAAACTATCATCAACTCAAAGATGAAAATTAGGAACCATTGAACTAGTGGATAATACTATTTGTATTATCCACACCAGCCTTCAATTCAAGCATTTAACAGCACTTATGATAAAAAAAAAAAAAAAACTCTTCATGTGTATCTTTTGATCAATTACTAAGTAAGTATTAGAACTGGATGCAATCACTAATTGGAGCATTATAAACAAAAGTACACAGGCCTATCAGGCCTAATAAGTAGAACAGTATTTCCTGAACTAATCCAAAAAGAAACATCCAGAGAACTTATTAAAAGTAAAACTTGCCCTAGCCAGTTTTGTTCCCTGGATAGAGCGTTGGCCTGTGGCTTGAAGGATAGCAGGTTGGATTCCGATCAAGAACACGTACCTAGGTTCCGGATTTCTCTCTGGTTTGGGCCCTGGCTAGGGCAAGTGTAGGAGGCAAGCAATTGATGTGTTTCTCCCCCCCCCCCTTTTAAAAAAATATATTTTATTGATTTTTTTACAGAGAGGAAAGGAAAAGGATAGAAAGCTAGAAACATTGATGAGAGAGAAACATCAACCAGTTGCCTCCTGCATACCCCCCACCAGGGATGTGCCCACAACCAATGTACATGCCCTTGACTGGAATCGAACCTGAGACCTTTCAGTCCACAGACCGATGCTCTATCCACTGAACCAAACTGCTTTCGGCCCAATTTATGTGTTTCTCTTATATCGGTATTTCTCTCTGTCTTTCTTTCTCTTTCCCATTCTCTTTAAAATAAATGAAAAAATATACTTAGGTGAGGATTAAAAAAAAAAAAGCACAAATTCACAGGTTTCTTTCTTAGGTAATGTGGAACATCTAGGGTAAAAGCAATCTATCCTATCTAATAAAGAGGGAATATGCTAATTGACCATCACACCCTCACAAAATATGGTGGCACCCACAGCCAATAAGCAGTGAATATGCTAAATAATTGTCACACTCTCAAAGATGGCAGCGCCCAGTCCCCTCAGCCCCACCAGGGCAGGTCTGGCTGTTTCACGCACTTGCCTCCAGAGTCCCCCAGTCACCCCAGCCCTCCAGCCTCTCAGGGCCAGCCCAAAGTGCAGGCAAACCTTGGATGTTGGCTGCCCAGCTGCCCAGGGTCACCCGAAGCTCAGGTAGCCAGGGCGGGTTGAGGCTTGCACTGCCAGCAGTGGCAGCAGCAGAGGTGTGATGGGGGTGTTGCCTCCCGCCCCTGAGGGCTCCCAGACTGTGAGAAGGGGCAGGCCAGGCTGAGGGACCCCCTCTCCAGTGCAAGAATTTTCATGCACCATCCCTTTAGTATTTGATAAGTATCCAAGCAATTTTTTTTTAAAAAAAAACCATCAGGGATATTGAGAAAATACTAAATATTATACCTAACACTTTTATGAATTCTGGATATTCTTAAGGCTTTAGAATATTATAGATATTGATCCACATTTTATACTGGATACAATCCAATATTATGATTTTGTTAACTAATAACAAATTATGTTGCTTTAATACAAATAAGTGATTTTTAAAAAAAATGTTTTTATTGATGTTAGAGGGAGAGGGTGGGAGAGAGAGAGAAATATTGATTAGCTGCCTCCTACAGAGGATTGAACCAGCAACCCAGGCATGTGCCCCAACTGGGAATCAAACTGGTGACTTTTTGGTTCATGGGACTCTTTTGGTGCATGGGAGAACTCAACCAGGTACGCTACACTGGCCAGGGCACAAATAAGTGATTTTTTACTAAGTTAAATTTCAGTAACTTACTACATCTGTTCAATATTTTCAAAGAGCTGACTTACGATAGATGAGTTGTTTCATGGGGATTTCTCCTCTCTCTCTGATTAAGGCGTTTGTAGAAAAAAGAACTGAATATATGAATTCGGTCAGCATCTTCTCTCTTCAGTTTTTCAAGCACCAAATATCTGTTTTATAAAAAATAATTCCAATATAATGAACATAGCAGTTTACCTCACACTAACAACAGTCAAGCAGTAATCTATTTAGCCACCCTCAATTTCTATTCCTTACAACTAAAATAAGCAGAGTTGACTTCATATTCTAAATAATAACTACCAGATAATTCTCAAGTAATGAAAAGTATATTGAGAGGAACACTGTGATTTGAAAGATCTAATATTTTAAAACAAGGGCACATTTACAAACATTCATGATATTATTTATTAAACAGCCACAAAGTGGAAATGTCAGAAATGCTCATCAACTAATGAATGGAAAATAAAATGTGATATATATCCATACAATGAAATATACTGAACAACAAAAAGAAATAAAGCAACGATATTTTGAAAACACTGCGGTAAGTGAGAAAAAAAAAACTAGTCACAAAGGAGCACATGTTGTATAACTCCATATATATGAAATGTTCAGAATATGCAAATTCACAGACAGAGAAGAGCTAGTGGTTGCCTAAAGCTGGAACTGGAGTTGAAGAAAAACAAGGAATCACTGCTAGTTGTTATTGGGGCTCTTTGGGTGGATGAAAATATTATAATACTGCCTGTAATGATGATTGCACAAATGTCTGAATATACTAAAGCCACTGAATTGCACACGTTAAACGAGTGAATTGTGTATCATATCTTAATATACCTATTGTTTTTATGTACTGCTTATTTTAAAAACCTAATCATTTATTACTTAAAAAAAAACAAAACAGAAAATAAATAGAAAGAACCTATTCAGTGTTAAGGTTGCAACAATAATTATTTTTAAAATATATATATTTTATTGATTTTTTTTTTTTTTACAGAGAGGAAGAGAGAGGGATAGTTAGAAACATCTATCAGCTGCCTCCTGCATACCCTTACTGGGGATGTACCCACAACCAAGGTACATGCCCTTAACTGAATTGAACCTGGGACTCTTTAGTCGGCATGCCAGTGCTGTATCCACTGAGCCAAACATTTAATAAATGAATTATTAAAGGGATCTTTTATTGGTTCTAATTTTTCCTTGCCTTAGTTGTTTCTTCTTTAGGTCTACCTCAAAAAACAAATAGCGATGGTTCCTTGATATCACAAAGAAAAATTATGATATATTAAATTTGTTTATGTTAAAATCCTCAAAGGAACTATGCGAAATAAAGCTAATGACCATTTGGATTTTATTAAAATGAGGATAATAAAAAAAGCCTTGTGAAATCTTACACAGAAACAGCAAATATCCCCGAGGGCACACCTAGAGACATGTCCCTTAGCATAACGTGATCATTCTGAAGCTCAAGTTCTGATTAAAAGGATCCAATTACAAATTTTCTTGCTTTAGAGCAACTCAGTGTGCCTCGACAAAGGAAATTATAAGATAGTGAATTATCACATTGACAGTGTAAATCAATCACTGAATTTTACAATAATATACTCAAAATAGAGCATGTAGTGAATTAGATTTGAGTTTAGGGGCTATATCATAATTGGTGAACCATGCAGTTTTCACCAGCCCAAACTTCAATGGTTGCTCTGTGAAAGTGAGTCAAATAAACAGAGGGAGATATTTCAACTTAAAAAAGTTATGTGTTTAAGAAAACTGACTCTACTTCATATGTAAACAAAACCATGCCTTGTAAAGTGCTTGTCTTTCTGATGTGGCATACATCCACTGGTATTTCTGTGACTATATATAGCTTTTCTAAATGTACAATGTACAGATATCAGAACTATTAACTTTAATTAGAAAAGCCATGTCTCTTATTATGGAACTACTGGCCTGGTGCACAAATTTTTTTTTTTTTAATTTTATTGATTTTTACAGAGAGGAAGAGAGAGGGATAGTTAGAAACATCGATGAGAGAGAAACATTGATCAGCTGCCTCCTGCACCTCCCCCGCTGGGGATGTGCCCGCAACCAAGGTACATGCCCTTGACCGGAATCGAACCTAGGACCTTTTAGTCCACAGACCGACGCTCTATCCACTGAGCCAAACCGGTTTCGGCTGGTGCACAAAACTAATGCATGGGGTGGGGGTGTTTCTCAGCCAAGCCTGCACCCTCTCCAATCTGAGACACCTTGGGGGATGTTGGAAAGTTGGACATCCCTCTCGCAATCTGGGACCACTGGCTCCTGACTGCTCACCTGCCTGCCTGCCTGATTGTCCCTAACCACTTAGCCTGCCGGCCTGCTCACCCCCAACTGCCCTACCCTATCAACCTGCTCACCTTCAACTCCCCCCCTGCTGGCCTACTCGCCCCTTATTCTCCCCCACTGCCAGCCTGATCACCCCGAACTGCCCTACCCGTCTGGCTGGATTGCCCCTAACCATCTCTGCCTCTGCCCTGCCACCATGGCTTTGTCTGGAAGGTCTCCCAGTCTTATGAGAATATTACCCTTTTATTAGTATAGATTAAAGGAAAATTTTATTATAAAAATCTTGTGGGAATTTCAGCCATTTGGGTACATTTTTTTCTTTCTGTATAAATCATTTAAACATTGAATGTCATGGTAAAGCTGTCCACATGGTATTTCATAAAGTGAACATTCTAACAATCAAATAATGACTTAACTATAAGATGAAGTTAAATTATTTTAAGGTTACTCTGCTAGTCTATTAATGTTTTTGAAAGTACTTTTTATTAAAGTAATTCTTTTCTTCTCTGCATTTTATTAACATTCTTTAGATGCAATGCCTTTTTAATTCTTATAATACTGACTCGTAGAGTTAGAAAAGAATGAGAAGCTTTGGTATGAGCCAAATAACTGATTTTAATAGTGAAGTTTTAAAAAGGTTTAAAATTCACTTCTAGGAATGTCACAAGTGTGACTCAGTGGTTGAGCATCGACCTATGCCAGGGTTGTGGGCTCAATCCCCAGTGGAAAGCGTACATGAGGCAGCTGATCAATGACTCTCTCTTATCATTTATGTTTCTATCTCCCTCTCCTTTCCTCTCTGAAATAAATCATACACTTTGAATAATTTATAAAGGCAGTGTTTATTAAAAATACATTTCATTTTCAAAATTGAGCTATGAGCTGTTAAAGTGTATAGACATTTTTTTGGACACCTACATACAATTTTTTAAAAAATCACAGATTTTGTTAGAATTTTATTTAGAATACAGATTTATATAAAAAAAGATAGAACTTGTAGATAATTAAGTTTAGTGTATAAAATCTTTTGAAAGTGTAATTAGAAAATATTAAGGGGTCCCCTGAAAATATAATTCAAAAGTATAAACAAATGACTATAAAATGTTTACTGTAGTGTAAATTATCCTATCTAATAAAAGAGTAATATGCAGATTGACCATTACTCCAACAAATAAGATCAAGATACCTGCCTCCATGTGGTCAAAGATCCTGCTCCCATGTGGACACAAGATGACCAGCAGGGGAGGGCAGATGGGAGGGACCAAGCCTGCCAGGGATGGCAGTTGTGGGTGATCAGGCAAGCAAGGGAGGGCAGTTGGGAGGCACCAGGCCTGCAAGGGAGGGCAGTTGGGGGTGATCAACCCCACAGGGGAGGGTAGTGAGGGGTGACCAGGCCGGTAGAGGAGGGAAGTTAGGGGCAAACAGGCTGGCAGGGGAGCAGTTAGACATCAATCAGCTGGCATGGGAGTGGTTAGGGGGTGATCAGGCTGGCAGGCAGAAACAGTTAGGGGAAATCAGGAAGGCAGGCAGGTGAGCAGTTGGGAACCAACAGTCCTGGATTGTGAGAGGGCAGTCAGGCATCCCACAAGTGGTCCCAGATTGGGGAGAGTTCAGGCTGGGCTGAGGGACACCTCCCTTCCCCCGTGTTCGAATTTTGTGCACCAGGCCTCTAGTATATTATATATGTATGAAATAGAATAAACTAAAATATAAACAAAATAGGAGTTCAAGTTAGTTTTTCGATCCACCTATATGCTTTCAAGAACAGAAATATTTTAAATAAAAAGACTTAAGCAGGTTAAAAGTAAATTAGTAAAGAAATAGGTAGCATGTAAACAGACCATGTAAACATAATCCAAAAGAAAGCTGGAATAGTTACATTCATTTTGAACAAAGTGGATTTAACAACAAGGAAGATTATCAAGGATAAAGAGACATTACATAATAAAGAATAAAGGAATCAATCTCTGAAAAGACTTAATCAGTATGTGCCTAATAACAGAGCTTCAAAATACATAAGGCAAAAACTAGTAGATCTAAAAGGAGAAACTTACAAATCCATAATTAAAACTGGAAATCAACAATCTTCTCAATAATTGATAGAATAGGTATGTAGAAAATAATTTAAGGACAAATATGAATCCATTATCAAACAACTTGACCTAATTGACATCTACATAATGGAACACTACACTGCTATGAAAAAGGAAGGTAATCCTACCATTTTTAACAACATGGATGGAGCTAGAGAGCATTATGCTAAGTGAAATAAGTCAGAGAAAGATAACACATGATCTCACTCGTTTATGGAATATAATGAACAACATAAACTGATGAACAAAAACAGATCCAGAGACAAAGAAGCATCAGATGCTCAAACCTCAGAGGGAAGGTAGGAGAGCGTGGGGGTAAGGGAGAGAGATGAACCAAAGGACTTGTATGCATGCATATTAGCCTAACAAGTGGACACAGACACCAGGGGGATGAGGGCTTGAGTGGCGGGTGAGGGTGGGGGCAATGGAGGGGATAAGGACACATATGTAATACCTTAATCAATAAAGAAAAAAACACACTTTTTTAAATTATGGAAAAATATGTAAAATGTGCAATCTTAACCACTTTTAAGTGTATAGTTCAGTGGTGTTCACTATTGTTGTAAAACTGATCTTTTTTAACTTGCAAACTGAAACTCTATACCCAAGAAATAACAATTCCTTGCTCCAGGTAACCATCATTTTTACTTTCACGTCCTATGAACTTGACTACAAATTCTAAGAGGAAATATATAGTGCTTGTCTTTTTTTGACTGGCTTAGTTCATGTTTTATAATGTCTTCCAGATTTACCTGGGCTGTAGTATGTGACAGGTTTCCCTTTTTTTTTAAACCCTCACCTGAGGATATGCATTATTTGTTATTTTGTGTGTTGTGTGTATGAGAGAGAAACATCAACCACTGATGTGAGAAACATTGATTGGCTGCCTCCAGTATGCACCCTGACCAGGTATCTAACCCACAATCCAGGTATGTGCTGAGTGGGAATCACACCCACAACCTTTTGGTGTACGGGACAGCGTTCCAATCAACTGAGCTACTTTTTGTTATCACCCATCCATCAATGGACAGTTTGGGTTGTTTCCACCTCTTGACTATTACCCTGTTTTCCTGAAAATAAGACAGTATACCCAAAGATGTGCTAGGTCTTATTTTCAGGGGATGTAGTATGTTTCCATGAAGTAGGTCTTATTTTCGGGGAAACATGGTATGAATAGTGCTATGGATGTGCAAAAATCTCTTTGAAACATTACTCTCAATTCTTTTTGGATATACACATGGAAATGGGATTGTTAGATCACTTGATAGATCTATTTTTAATTTTTTGAGGAATCACCATACAGTTTTCTATATTGGCTGTAACATTTTACACTCCTAACAGCAGTACACAGGGTGCCATTGGTTCACATTCTTTTCTGTGTTTTTTTGTTTGTTTGGTTTTTTTTTTTTTTTTTTCAGTTGCCATCCTAATGGATGTGAGGTGACATCTCATTCTGGTTTTGAATTTTCTTTAATGACTAATAATGTCAAGGATCTTTTCATATGCTTATTGGATATTGGTATGAGATAACATTTTTTGATTTTGCTTAAGAGCTTTGTCTGGACTTGTCATTGAATGACTGATCTCAAAAAGAGCTACATCTGCAAAATTAGGCATTTAAAATCTAGGAGTTTCTCTCATCAGCAAATTTGTAATACACAATTTACTGAAACATATTCCATTATCATTAACTCTTCAAAAGAAAAAAAAGTATCTTTGATAATGGGGGGGATATAGTTAATATAAATACGAGTATAATATTACCCCCTAATGTTAGGTAAAGCCTACTGGTGTTACATTCTTCTGTATCCTTATTGATTTTGTTTAGTTGTTCTATCAAATTGTTGAGAGAGGGGAATTAAGTCTCCAGCTATATTTGTGAATTTTTCACTTTCTCCTTTTAGATCAGGGATGAGGAATGTCCGGCCAATAGGCCGTGTAAGGCCCATGAAATCATTTGGTCTGGCTCTGCCAAGGCATTAGGGATGAGTTAATTAAATGTTGGACCAAATATAGGAGGTTAATTTTTAACTTGATATTTTATATGGCCCTTGAATGATGTTATATTTAAATGGCCCTTGGCAGAAAAAAGTTCCTCACCAGTTTTAGATCCATCAGTTTTGCTTCACATATTTTGTAGCTCTGTTTTATGGCACATGCCCACTAAGTACAGCGAGGTAGTTTTCTCCTTTTTAAAAATATATTTTATTGATTTTTTTCTTTTCTTTTTTTTTTACAGAGAGGAAGGGAGAGGGCTAGAGAGATAGAAACATCGATGAGAGTGAAACATCAATGAGCTGCTTCCTGCACACTCCCCACTGGGGAAATGCATGCAATGAAGGTACATGCCCTTGACCAGAATAGAACTGGTCAGGGCCAACAGGTCTTCTTGATGGATTCACTCATTTATCACTATTTAATGTCCTGCTCTATCCCTGGTAATTAAATAATTGTCTTTGCTCAGAAGTTTACTTTATCTGATGTTAACAGAGTAACTCCTGTTCTCTATTAATATTTGCATACTCTATCTCCTTCCATCCTTTTCATTTACACACACACACACACACACACACACACACACACACACACGTAATTATCTTTGAAGTTTTCTTGTAGATAAGACACACTTAGCCCTGGGTTTATTCCACTCTACAAAGTTTCACATGTGTTCATAATTGTTCATTAAAAATTATATGATGGGTGCTTTAAAATATTTGTCAGATAATTCTAATATCTGTGTAATCTCGATGTTGACTATCTATTGGCTGTTCTTTCTTATCCAGTTTAAAATCTTTCTAGTTTTTGGGGAGACAAGTAATTTTAAAATCTGGACATTTGAGGGTTATAAGACTCTGGATCTCATTTAATTCTTGTGTTTTAGCAGGGTTTCCCTGGCACCACACTCTAGTGTTCAAAATAGGCACCAACTCATTACTTCCAGGTGGGGTGGAGGTTTAGGTTCTCCACTAGGCCATCATTAACGTAGAGGGGCTCCCATGTTACTGTTAGATGGGGGTGGAAGGCATCCCACTAGGCTTCCACTAGTACCACCTCCTTATCCCCCCGCTCTCCCTATGGACTAGGGTGAAGTCTGGATGTATACTGGACCCTAATTAGGTTAGGGTAACTGTGACCTCAAAGTTGTTCTTAGCCTTTATCTGCCTTGACCTCTGCTCATACCACTAAATGAATCCAGCTCTAAGCGTTTACCTCCCTTCAATTTTATGACATCACACTCTCTGGATTTTTCTTCGTACTTCTCAAATACCCTCAGAATTTATTCACGGGAGCCTCTATCTGCCCTGTCTATCTAACTCTATTGTCCAGGTTCTGTCCTTATAGCCTTTTCTCATTTTTTAATCCCTAACTAAACAATTTGATCAGTTTTCTTTTCTATTTATTTATTTCAAATATATTTTTATTGATTTCAGAGAGGAAGGGAGAGGGAGAGATAGAAACATCAATTATTAGAGAGAATCATTGGTTGGCTGCCTCTTGCACGCCCCCTATTGGGGAATGAGCCCTCAACACAGGCATGTGCCCTTGACCAAAGTTGAACTGGGACCCTTCAGTCCACAGCATCGCTCTATCCACTGACCCAAATCAGCCAGGGCTTGATCAATTTTCCTAATTAAATTACTATTTATAAAGTAAAGCCTCCTAACTATATGTCCAGCCAGAACTCAAATGACATCGAAAACTGTATATTCAGTGGTTTATAGGCACTTTCCTTTTGCTATATCAGACATCTAAAAGGGATATTTCCCCTTCTCCTACCCAAACCTATTCTGCTTCTATATTCACTGCTTCAGTCAGTGGCAAAATCATTTAGCAGGTCTCTGTAGTCAGAAAACTAGGAGTTATTTGAAACCCATTTTTATCCTTCTTAATAACCATTCAATCAGGCTTGGAGTCTTGCTAAACAACTCTACCTCTTAAAACATTTTATTATTTCCTTTTCCCTCAAACAAAAATGACCTAATTAGGTTTCTTAGGTCACTTTAATTAAATTTCTTTATATATCATTTCTCATCTAGATTTCCATAATAAAAATGATTATCAAAATGATATTAAGGAAACACACTTATATGACTTCTCTCATCAATACTTATCTCTAGTTATAACAATGTGGACTGCAATTATTAGTAGGCTATAGAATCAATCAGCAACTTTTAATAATCAGATTTCTAAAAATTGTTGTATTATGAAATACATTTGAATAAACTAGAAAGTACTGTAAAGCTCTAAGCACACTGATATTTAAATTGTTTTGTTTCATATATACACCATTTTATATCACAAACCAGTAAACACATACAAATTTATACATGTATAAACACACTGCACATACATGTATATGCATGTGTATATTGGGTCATGATGCAATCTCTTCCAGGGAAGCTCCTTGGTCCTTCATATTTCCCAATCTCTAAAATAATGAAACATTCTTTTTTCTACTTTGTCTTCTATTATTACTTCAATACCGTTTTTGTGTTCCCGATGATAAAAAATTTCTAACACAGTACTTGGTATATAAGGTGGCACTTGAACATTTACTGAAGGAAATGAGTGAGATCATACTTTCGTGCTTCCTGAAAAAATTAGAACCTATCCTAGGGTAGTAACAATTTTTAAAGGCTTAAACACTACAAAAATAACAACATAATAAGCTGTCATTTAAAAACACTTTGCATATGCCAGATATTTTTCCGAGTGCTTAACATGTATTATCTTATTTAATCCTTACAACCTTATTAAATATAATTTTTAAAATGAGAAACCACAGGTAGAGACATTAAATAACTTCCCACACTAAACGGCAATGATGGCAATCAAAACAAAACCCAAATAGTTTTGACTCAGAAAACAAAGATACACATTATAGAATGCTAAAAGGTTAGCAGAAAGTTAACTTACTTCAAATAAAAGTCTATAATAACATCATTTAAAAATTCTCCTTCACTTAGACAATGCAGGTCCTCATTAGTAACAGAGATGCCTCCCTTAGCTGGAGGTGGTGGATATACTATCAACCTGGAATAAAAAAAAATTTTTAAAGTAGATTATCAGATATTTGTGTGTGTGTATATATATAACTGAAGTGCAATAAAATAGAAAAGAAATTTAAGTGTGTTGTAAATGTGAAGGAATTCTCTCACTTTTCTACAGGACCCATAAAGATGGTGTGACTCTCTCCAGTTTCATCATCATCATCATCAAAAAACTGAAATTGTTTGCTTCTAAGTTGTACTCTAGATTCCATGGGCACCTGGAAAAGGAAATTAAATGATTAATTCTAAGTCAATTGGGAAAATTTTCAATAAAAAGAGCAAGCACAAGGCAAGAATTGTTAATTAAAAAGGATTAAAAATGAGTTTAAAAAGTATGCATGGTTTTTAAAAAAGAAAACAGGGCTGAAACCGGTTTGGCTCAGTGGTAGAGCGTCGGTCTGTGGACTGAAAGGTCCCGGGTTCGATTCCAGTCAAGGGCATGTACCTTGGTTGCGGGCACATCCCCGGTGAGAGGTGTGCAGGAGGCAGCTGGTCGATGTTTCTCTCTCATTGATATTTCTAGCTATCTCTCTCCCTTCCTCTCTGTAAAATATCAATAAAAATATATTTTTAAAAAAAGAAGAAAACAGGAAAGCCGAAACCGGTTTGGCTCAGTGGATAGAGCGTCTGCCTGCGGACTCATGGGTCCCAGGTTCGATTCCAGTCAAGGCATGTACATTGGTTGCCGGCACATCCCCAGTGGGGAGTGTGCAGGAGGCAGCTGATCAATGATTCTCTCTCATCGATGTTTCTAGCTCTCTATCCCTCTCCTTTCCTCTCTGTGAAAATTCAATAAAATATATTTTTAAAAAAGAAAGAAAAGAAACAGGAAAAAACAATGGTTTGCTTATTTATTTATTATTTCTGGTACACTGATACTTCTAAATTTTTGAAACAATGGTCTCTGGTATTTTGGTTGAAATCTCTATATCCATATTAAATTAGATTATGTTAGTAAAATCCAAAGGACAGATATATTTTTTTCTTCTAGTAGGGAAGGCTAAGCAATCCATAGGATATGGAGCAGAGCCTGAGGAAACAGTACAATGAGCTTCAGTTCTCCAGAGTCAAGGAGTTAAAGGAAGAGCCTTCCACTGAAATTTGAGCCCATCCCAGCTATCTCAAGGCTCTAGCTGTAGTTTCCTCCAGAACTATCTTCTGCAGATAATTTTTCAAAAGAAGAATAGATTCCCCATTCTTATTCTGTTCTTTTCCTCAACTTCTCTGGTGAGGCCTTGTCAACTTCACTAAGATTGTGCCTTGGATAGCCCTATCTCCTATGTGTAGCCAGGTTGCAAGTTTTTTATGTTTTCAATAAATTAAGTCAGTAAAATTCAGTTGCTGTGGTAAGGGACAAATTTAGAGTATTTAAGTTATATTTGTATTATTTAACATTATACTGTGTGTTACAATACTGCCTTTGATTCAGATGTCTTCAGAGTTACCTACTATATTACTTATTCTAGAACTGGATATATACATTGAGAGTCCGAATGGTAGGCATTATTCATTTCCCAAGCTTTCAACCATATATGTACATGTTACATGTATGTATACATCAGGAACCAAAACTCCTTTATCTTTATTGAAGCCCATGGCATGACTAGAACCTACAGGGTAATAACAGACTGCAATATAGCAGTAATGGTAGTAATGTATATGTATGTTGAAAGAGGGAGGGAGGGAGGGAGGGAGAGAGAGAGAGAGAGAGAGAGAGAGAGAGAGAGAGAGAGAGAGAGAGAGAGGAGACAAAAAGTAGCCTTGCCTATGTGGCTCACTGGTTGAACACTGACCCATGCATTGAGAGGTCATCAGTTTGATTACCGGTTAGGGCAACTGCCCAAGTTGCAGGCTTGATCCCCAGCGGGGAACGTGCAGGAGGCAGTTAAAATATATTTCTCTCTCAATAAAATCAATAAGAAAATATTTTTTTTAAAAAAAGAATAGAGTATGGAAAGGAACTAAAAATGCTTCTTAGACCTGTACCAAATACTATTTTTGTCACATAATCACCTACTCACCATTATATTTAGACACAAGATAGTTTACAAATTGCATATAAGCCGAAACCGGTTTGGCTCAGTGGATAGAGCCTCAGTCTGCAGACTGAAAGGTCCCAGGTTCGATTCCGGTCAAGGGCATGTACATTGGTTGCGGGCACATCCCCAGTAGGGGGTGTGCAGGAGGCAGCTGGTCGATGTTTCTCTCTCATTGACGTTTCTAGCTCTCTATCCCTCTCCCTTCCTCTCTGTGGAAAAATCAATAAAAATATGTTTAAAAAAACAAAAACAACAAATTGCATATAAAAGCAAATAATTCTGAAATGGAATTTAAAAAATCTAACTGTGAAATGAACAGTATTATAATAAAATGTATTTCCCCTGTAAGCTATATGTTATTTAAGATTTAAAAATTCAAAAGCATAATTACATTTTTAATTTTGTTTTCTTTTTGAACACAACTTCCTTTCATTCTCTCTTCATAGGTTCTTGTACAGGCAACAAGTCTACTATTAGCTTCTTCAAAGGGAATTTTTGCAAAAAAATTGGATACATTATTCTTTCCAGCAATTTCAGTAACGATGCTTTCAAATACCACACTTGCTTGAGCATCAAGGGCATTTTGAAAAATTAAAATTATATACTGTTCATCCAAATCTGAAAAGAAATCAATATAACTATAAGTTTAAAGAAAAAAATAAGTAGATTAGAAGTTA
Organism: Vespertilio murinus; assembly: GCA_963924515.1. NCBI lineage: Eukaryota > Metazoa > Chordata > Mammalia > Chiroptera > Vespertilionidae > Vespertilio > Vespertilio murinus. The sequence continues at coordinate 143,901,667 of OZ004705.1, read as the reverse complement.
TGAGAAAAAAGAGTAACAACTAGTTATTCCAAGAACATCACCAGAAATCCCCGTATCAATGTTCAAAACAATATTTGGCAATCTACACACAATAAATACAAAATGAAGATCAGTGACAGTGTTACCTGACAATGTCACCTAAGTTATTAAGAGAAAGGAATCAGAACACATTAATCTAGCAGTAGATCAAGAACAAATCTATTCATGGGTATAACTAATTTGCTTCATCTAATAGGATAGAAATATGTTTATAGTTTTACATATGTATAAATTAAAAATTTTATCAAACACAAATAAGAAATTTCCAAGTGAGCTAGATAATTTAACTGTAAAAACTGGTATTCACGAATGTGCAAACTCTTAAGCTGAAGCAGCAATTTCTGTTGAGAAGTATTTATTTTACAAATATTCATGCTCTGCCATAAACATAAGAACGATATCAATTATTATAGAGATTGAAGATACATTCAACGAACTTGCAAACTTCCAATTCAGCCTAAGTTTCAAGGATTCCCGATTTATATGATTGCACTTAGTACCTATCAGTGCATTTTAAAAAGTTCATTATATCTAAGGACTATGCTGTACACTTGAAACCAATATAAAATAATAGAGAGTAAACTTTATTTGAAATTTTTTTAAAAAAAATCACTTTACTCAGATAATACAAGTTCAAAGAGTGCAGACCTTTGAATTTTAACAATTTCAAAAACTTTTATCAATGAGCAAACCTGTGTTTTATCATTAGAACTTCCACTTCATGTGGGCTTTTCCTCATCTATAGAAGGGGAAAATAATATCTATCCTACAAGGTTCTTGTAAGGAATATAATATATAGATAAAATAGAGAAATATGCTAATTAACTGGAACGCCATCATGGGTTGACCAGACAGGAGGCTGCGCGCGCAGCTTTGGGGCAGGGCCTGATCAGCAGAGCTAGAGAGGAAGGCAGGGCCAGACCGGCAGTGGCTACTGTGGGGCCCGGGAATGCCGCAGGATTTTGAATTGTGCACTGAGCTTCTAGTAAATATAATATAATATAATCCTATGTTATGAAATCGTAATATGCAAATTTTTCTCTTGACCAGGAGTTTATCCCGAGAGTTTGACCAGGGGACATGGCAGGCAGCCAGGGGAAGGGAGGGAGTACTTGGTTGGCAGACAGCAGCCGCTAAGAACCCTACTAGTGCATTAATTTCTACAATAGGCCTCTAGTATAATATAATATACATGCTAAGGATCTATCAAAGTATACTCACATTCTGCTAGATAATGAATTGTACTTATTATAATCCAATCTACATAACTTACTTGTTAACTTATGCATTCTTTTACAATGAGTCCAAACTTTATCATCCATACTCATTTGCATCAGCATGCTCAGTTTCTCATAAACTGGTGGTGACGTCTGAAGAAATACTACTGGTAATTTACGAACATTACACCATTCACATTTAGTTAGATCAGAGGTATTTAAAGAAAAGCCTACTGGATCAGCATCTGCTTCTGTAGAAAAACAAATGGAAATGGAAAATGAATCAATTCTTAAAACAGCAAATTCATAAAGGAAGATGAGTGTGAGAAAATACAAGTTTAAAGTAAAACACATTTATTATGCTCTGTAAATAGTAACTTCTAGTGGGAAATGAAGAAAAATCTTTATAACTATCTTAAAGAAGCTTCTGCATTATTTCCCCAAAAGGGGGTTCTAATGAAGTATACTTACAATTAAACACAGATTTTGTGGTGTTACAGAATGAAATTACATTAATAACACATCGTGGACCAAAAGTTTTATTGCTAGCTTTACCCAGTGGCCAGATAAGTTTCTACTGAAAGAGTACAAAAAATGTTTTACATAAATATTAAAGGCACGCTTTAAAATTAAATACTCATTGCATATTGAAGTTATTTATTACATGTTCTTATAAGCTAATATCTTTTTAAAGTATGATAACTTTGAAAAACACTGTAGTATGAAGCGAGAATTCTCGTGATCCACCTGGAATGTGTTGATATATTTAATAACTAATCATGTATATATAATTTTATCTTTCATTCCTGTAAAGTGCTTTAATGTAAACAAAACTTAAGTTAGCAAAAAGACATATTATAGCTTACCTTCTAGTGGTATCTTGAGAAAATCTAAACAGAACTAAAAAAATAAAACAAATTAATGCCATTCTAGATTTATGAGGATTTTTGCTACAAACACCCTAAATTACATATTATTTGGCACTTAAATTAAAGAGGGCAGAAGAAATGAATCATCTACCATGTGCTTAAATATAAAACAAGATAACCTCCCACTTCCAAGTTACCTCTCAGATGGTAGCCTTCACCTTTCTGATTCAAATACTGAGAATATTTTTATACTATTGACTTATTTTTCATAATTTCAGAGATAAATTGAAAAAATCCTATATAATAAAACCCTAATATGCAAATCGACAGAATGGTGGAACGACTGGTGGAATGACTAAACACTATGCACACTGAGTACCAGGGAGCAGAAGCTCAATACAGGAGCTGACCCCCTGGTGGTCAGTGGATTCCCACAAGGAAAGTGCCACTCAGCCAGAAGCTGGGCTCATGGCTGGGAAGTGCAATGGCAGTGGCAGGAGCCTCTCCCCACCGCTGCTGTAGGCAGATGGTAAGGAGCGAGGGGTCCCAGACTGCGAGAGGGATCCCAGTCTGCAAGAGGGAGCAGGCCAGGATGAGGTGGTCCCCCCCTCCAAATTTTGTGCACTGGGCATCTAGTATTATAATACCTGAATACTTATATCCAGATTCACTAACTGTTAATATCTTCCTATACTTAATCATTATTTATGTATATACTGTTGCTCGAATATATAAACCTGTTGCTCGAATTTTGTGTACAGGTGGGGTCGGTCCCTCAGCCTGTTGTTTGGGGCTGATTGGGGCCCTGGGAGGTTGACCGGTGGGGGGAGGGGTGGCAAATGTTGGCTGGCCGGGGTAAGGGGCTGTGGGATGTTGGCCGGCTGTGGGAGTGCACTGACCACCAGGGGACAGCTCCTACATTGAGCATCTGCCCCCTGGTGGTCAGTTCACGTCATAGTGATTGGTTGACAAGTCATTCAGTTGCTTAGGCTTTTATATATACATATAGACACACACACACACACACACACAAACACACACACTCATTTCCCTTTTGCTAAACCAGAATAAGGCAGAGAGGTTCATTACTACAACAGCTAAGAAAATAAAAATTCAGTTCATTCTACATACAATTCACATTCAAATTCCCTCAACTGCTCAAAACTGTCCTTTATATTTGCCTTAATTTCCCCCCCACTAATGATTCTTTCATTACATTAGTCTCTCTTTTGTCTATAACAGAGAGAAACCTCCCTCTGCTTTTTATAACATAGCCTTTGAAAAATCCAAGCTAGGTTTTAGAAAATGTACAACACCCTGGACTGAACCACATTGAAGGCACATGATATCAGCCAGCACCACTATTGATACAAGCTTAATCACTTGTTGAAGTCAGTGTGTCAAGTTTTAAAATCTGTTTCTTAGATTAATAATGACATGGCAGATATATCGTTTCAGTGCAAAACATAAAGGAAGTTATGTACAGAAAGAAAATTATCAAATCATCTTTTAACACACAATCTGAAGAAATTACAGATCCACTATACCCTATCAAAGATATTCTTTGGGTAAATCCCATGGTATAAGAAAGATTAACAACAGAAAATTTCCATATCATAAGCACAAATACTTTTTAGCTGAAATATTTCATTTATTGTGCTCTCAATAATTTAGGGGGAAAGCCATAAAACCTTTAAGATATTCCTTCTTAAGGATAGAACAATGGCCTGCAGACTGAAAGGTCCCAGGTTCGATCCCAGTCAAAGATATATGCCTCAGTTGCAGGCTAGGTACCCAGTAGGGACATGCAAGAGGCAGCCAATCAATGATTCTCCCTCATCATTGATGTTTCTATCTAACTCCCACTCTCCCTTCCTCTTGGAAATAAAAAAATATATATATATTTTTAAAAAGTGGAAAGTTTTTAACTCAGTTAAAATATTAAGTATCTTCCCACAATGAATATGTCACTACCATGAACAATGAATTATAAAAAAGTTTTTGCTGATTTTAGTGTCAGGACTTATTTATAACTAGAGACCTGGTGCACAAAATTCATGCACGAGGGTGTGTGTCTCTCAGCCCAGCCTGCACCCTTTCCAATCTGGGACCCCTTGAAGGATCAGGCCTAAACAGGCAGTTGGACATCCCTCTCACAATTCAGGACTGCTGGCTCCTAACCGCTCGCCTACCTGCCTTCTTGAGTGCTCCTAACTGCTTCTGCCTGCCAGCCTGATCACCCCCTAACCACTCCCCTGCCAGCCTGATTGCCCCTCCCCTGCAGGCCTGCCCTCCCCCCCCCCAACTGCTCTCCCCTGAAGGCCTGAGACCACCCCCCCCAACTGTCCTCCCCTATAGGCTTGGTCACCCCCAACTGCCCTCCCTTGCAGGCTTGGTCCCTCTCAACTGCCCTCCCCTGCTGGCCACCTTATGGTAGACATCATGTGTCCACATGTATGCAGCCATCTTGTGTGTTGGAGTGATGATTAATTTGCATATTATTATTTTATTAGATAGATTTATATACTATCACACATAAAATCTTAAAAACAATTTAATATTCTATTAAATTAAATATTTTAAAGTATCACTTATTAGCCTTAGCCACAGAATTATGAATCTTATAATTGATACAATGAACACAGAAGAATGTACTTACAATTACAGGTTCCACTAATAGCCGAAAGAGTGTTCCTACTCGTATACTTCGACAGTTTAAAATGACACTGCCATAGGAAGCTGGGCAGTTTAAAGATACAGGATCAACTAAAGTTTCTTGAGCAATCATCTTGCGACGTTTCAGAGGTGTGTTGATAATAGAATTACCAAACTGAAAAAGAAAAAAATGTTCACTTAATAAAGTACTAAAACAAGGCTTTGAACTAAGTGTGTATGTGTGTGTGTGTGTGTGTATATATATATATATATATATATATGCAGAAGACCCAATATGAGAAATGTAATTATCAAAACATAAGATTGTTACTTCAGATTTTATATTATCATATAAAATCAAGAATTATTTCTTGATTTTATATAATAAACTCTTATATGTTATATAGCTATAGTTTATGTAGTAATTACTTTAAATTAAAATAATAGCACAGCAGTGAAAAATGGTATTCTGGGAAGACTGCTTGGTTTCAAATCAGTTACATATCTTTTAATCTGATTTTGTGAACTTAATAACTGTGTAAATTTTGGTTTCTTAAATTGAAAATATGGAAAGTAAGAGTATTTACTCAAATGAGCTAATGCCTATAAAAAGCTTAGCACAGTGCTTCATGCACAATAAAATACTAGATAAGTTAGCTAGTAACAGTAGTAGTGGTTGTAGAACGTGGAGTTAAATCAACAATTTAGAAAAAAAGGTGATTTAAGGGTATGGCTACCTGCATTAATAAAAGATGCTTTTTTTATATTATTAAACTTTTAAAAGTAGTGGATATATATTATTAAATATATATATATAAAATATATAATATATATTGGTTAATCCTCACCTGAGGATATTTTTCCCATTGCTTTTTCAGAGAGTGGAAGGGAGGAAGGAAGGAGAAAAGAAGGGAGAGAGTAAGAGGAGAGAAACACTGAAGTGAGACACAGTAACTGGTTGCCTCTGGCATGTGCCCTTGACCAGAAATTGAACCTGAAGCCTTCAGTACTCAGGCCAACTCTCTAACTATTTATTGAGTGACATCGGCCAGGGTATAAAATATTTGTCCTATATAATAAAAATCTAATATGCTAAGTGTCTGGTCATCTGGTGACAAGTCCACTTTTCAACCAAAGTGTAATATTAGCTAATGATATGCTAAGGCCACTCACTATGATGTGCACTGACCACCAAGGGGCAGATGCACCAAACTGGTAGGTTAGCTTGCTGCTGGCATCCAGCTGATTGGGACTGAGTGAGATAGGCCAGACACGCCCTGGAGCCTTCTTGTGGTCTCTCCCAGGCCCAATCATGCACCATTGGGGTCCTTTGGCCTGGCTCGAGCACTCTCACAACACAGGACACCCCCCTCCCCCAGGAATGTCGGAGAGCTAGTTTCAGCCTGACCCACAGGCTTGGGAGAGCGCCAGACGCAGGGCTCATGGATGGTGAGTGCTGCTGCCAGCAGTGCAAGACTCTCCTGATTGGGGCTGATTGAGCGCGAGCCCATGGCAGACATGGTGGGACCAGAACTAACAGGAGCAGCAGGTAGGAGCTGCAGGCAGCGTTGGACTGCGGGCCACCCACCCGATCTTTGCAGGCCACCCAGAGAGGCCCCACCAATTCATGAATTTATGTGCCAGGCCTCCAGTATAAGTATAATTTAAATTTAAAGTAACTAAAATTATGTTAAAAACTTTATTATCAACATAATAAAATACCCTGGTTTAAAAAAAAAAAGAAAAATGACCAATGCATAGAGATAAGCACTATTCTTATTATACCAATAGAGATATTTCTGTGATCTATGTCACAGAAAAAAAAAATTAAAACAAAATGTGATACACACACATTTGTTCATGTAAACTGCTCTTTCTGGCTTACTAACAGATTTATCATATTTTCCCACATATTAATAAAAACCTATCATATAGATTTAAAAACTCATTTTAGCTTTAGAATGCAAATGAATTATTAGCACAATAATCCTATATAATAAAAGCCTAAGTGGCATCAAAAATGGCCGACCTCATGTCATCACAAGATGGCTACCATAAGGCGGCCAGCAGGGGAGGGCAGTTGTGGGCGATCTGGCTGGCAGGAGAGGACAACTGGGGGAGAACAGGCAAGAAGGGATGGCTGTTGGGAGTGATCAGGCTGGCAGGGGAGGGCAGTTAGGGGCCACCAAGCTAGCAGGGAAGCAGGGAGCAATCAGGCTGGCAGTCAGAAGCGGTTAGGGGCAATCAGGCAGGCCAGCGGTCAGGATCCAGCAGTCCCGGATTGTTAGAGGGATGTCTGACTGCCGGCAGTTGGACATCCCCCAAAGGGTCCCAGATTGGAGAGGATGCAGGCCAGGTTGAGGGACACTACCCCTCCCATGCACAAATTTCATTTACAGGGCCTCTAGTAAGTAGATAAATAATTTAAGAACTGCTCTAGCTGAATACATAGTAGAGACTGAGTCTAGAACTAGGGTAGTCCATAGGCTTCCAAGGAGCCTCTAAAATATCTCTAAGGAACCCTAATTGTTCAATATGCCAGTTGAAAACTGCTTGCCCACAAATTCTAGCACATGGAAATCCATTATTGATTTAATTAATTCTCCTATACTGACATCTGAGTTCCTTCTGTACTTTTCACACGACACATTATTCTCCAAGAAGTATTTTCACAGCTAAATCTAGATATATATGATTTTTGCCAAATTGCCTTCCAGCAATTATCTTACCAGTTTACATACTCAATACTCCATTCTTCTAAACACTAACCAAAATGAGATACTATTATACATGAAAAGTTTTTTATAGCACTGACAGTTAACAAAATATATTGCTTTAATTTCATTTTTAATACATTACTACTAGTTTGAACTCTACTCATTTCTATTAGTCATTTTTCTAGTTTCTATTTCTTGATTTTTAAGAAATTAAAAATCTATAAAGGACTAAGTCATACTGTCACAGTTCCCTATTTTTAATTCATTTGCATTTACCTATCAAATTGTTTATAATGTTTTGTTACAGTTCTGTATTTCATATATTTCATGAATAAATTTACTCAAATATATTCACCATTTCATTTGCTATTATTGCGGGTGCAGACATATTTGGAAAGGCATCCTTCAAGATTATATTAAAAATATTAATCCCTCTTTTTCTTTTATCTTTGTAATTGCTTTTTATTTTAATTCCTTATGGTTTCCATCTTAACCAAGTATGTACGTTCCCATATTTTTATTTATATTCCTATAATCCCTGACATGTATATATAAACCCATGTCTAACTTTTTTTCATCCTTACCCAAGGATATATTTTGATTTTTAAAAAAATTATTGAGAGAGAAAGAGAGAGAGGAAAAAGAGAGAGAGAGAGAGAAACATTGATCAACTGTTCAAAATCTGCCCCAACACTCTGACTAGCTAGGGATCGAACCTGAAATATTTTTGGTGTATAGGAACACATTTCAAACAATAGCCCTATATATAAATTTTTTTTGCAGGTTTAAAAAAAATATTTTTAAAGGTTATTTATAAAAGAAATTTTTTTTTTTCAAATAAGATGACATATTTTTGCATCTTAGTATTCCCATTTAACAGTACCATGTAGAAAAAACTTAAAGTCATTAATATAGTTTGATTTTTTTTTGGCCAGTGGCTGCACAATAGCCCATGAGGTGGATATACCATAAATTCTTTATCCATTTCCATATTAAGGGGTAATGATTTTATATGCAGTTTTTGCCAACAATCATTTTTATACATTCTTATGTACTGGGGAGGAGGATTCCTTTGAAATTGAGTGTAGGGAATAAATTATTTGGTCATTTAAAATGTTTCAATAAATATGTTTACACTGCTTTCCCCAAAGATCCTAACACCTTTCTTTTCCATCAGCAAATTATAGAAGTACTCTTTTCCTCAGATTCCTGGCAGAAGTTTATATTGATGATTTTGTATTCATTTTGAAAGTCTGTTTAGAATATGGTTATTAAGTGGGGCTTAAAATGCCACTTGAAAGATTGTTTGGAAGCACAATCCATTAAATCACAGGTTCAAATGTAATCTATTTAACAAGAAGAAATAATATTAGTGTTATACTACATGTGAGTATAAATAAGTATACTTGATACTAGTATAATTTGGGAACAGGTAAAGTCATTTTTAACTTACTAATTTGCACTTTTCATGTGGTAGTTTATTATCTGAATTTTCTTTGTCTATTCTTTTTCTTCACTTTATTTTTTTCTCCAATCTTTGAGAGTTCTTAGTATATTAAATATATTAACATAATATATGTCATCTACATTACAAATATTGCTTTCTAGGTCAATTGCTTGTCTACTCCCTGCCAAAATTTTTATCTTTCCCATCTGAATATTTTGAAAAATTTATACCGTAAAATATAATAGAACAATGATGTAGTTGAATACAATGAAGTTAAAAATGATTTCTCCCTGTTCCCAAATTATACAAATATATTTGGTCATACTTACTTGCTGCTGTGGTATTACTTCTTCTTGCTGAATTATTTACACTTTAACTTGTGACTTAATGGATTGTTCTTCCAAATAATCTTCTAATTGGCTTTTAAATCCCACTTAATGAATAATTTATCTTTTTCTCCTAGTAACACTGCCAAATTACCCTCCAAACAAATACATCCATCCCAAAGGTGAGAGATAATCTGGATAAATATCAATAAATGTAAAAACTACCTGATCTTTCATTCTTGCTTTTCTTGGCAACGGAACTGTATTTAATTCTGAATCTGCTGGAATGCTTCTTAGTTCATGCTCTACTCTACCAGTATTTTCACTTAGTGCTGCTTCTACATTTCCAGTGGATGGTGCTGGGGAAGAACATGCTGAGTCAGCAGGTTGAGGAGATAGGCTCTCTCTTCTGTTAGTCCTGTCATTGTCATCATCATCATCACTGGACAAAATGACTATAAAAAATGTTAAATACTTCATGTATTTCATTTCTGGCAGTTAAAAATGTAAATATATTACCAAAATGGGGAATATACTGCTTTGGATCTCCTCCAGATCTGAGATTAATAAAAGCAAATGAAGATATAATCCACTCTATCTGGTGAAAAGTTAAATTTATAAAACAATTAAAAATAAAGCATAGTAACTGACATCTTTTTTTAAATAACATACAAGTATGAAATTGATTCTATAATCTATCATCATCACCCACAAAGAAACATACACCTACGTTTAAGTGTTTAATCAGTACATACGTTTCAAAGTTCCAAAAAGCTAAAGTATAAAGATAATCAGCATACAAATTGTTCACAAATAGCATGAATTTTAAATATAAGTGAAGCTTCACGTGATCACATACTTTTATCTCATATAGGAAATCACGAAAATCCTAATTGGTCTTTAGAAGAACTTGGACCAGTGCCTAGTGCTCAATTAATCTTGATGAATAAATGAGCATGGACAAGAAACGAAGGTAATTTACGCTTATGCTTTGTACTTATTAAACTAGTGTTTTGGTGCATAGACTTGTCTGTGGGGATTGGACCGAAACCAGCACTCCTATGCCACCTGCCACTTCTGCTCATCCCAGCCCCGCTCAGTAGGCTCGCTGATACTCTGCAGCACTCTCTGGGCTGCGGGAGCCAGCCATGAGCCACGTCTGGTGCCTGTTGGTAAGCTGAGCAGTGGTCCCAATGTGGGACCTGCATTTATTGTCTGCCACCTCTCCTTCCCCCCCGGTGGTCAGTACGCATCATAGCAACCTATCATATGACAGTTCGGTCGTTTAGGCTTTTATACACACATCTTACCAAATCCATCCCTATATCACAATTCCTCAAAGTCACCCACACTGCACTTGTGCCAAATCCTAACTCCTTACTTTGGTTTATAAATGTACATAATCTGGGCCTTGCTTACTTCTCTTTCTTATACTATTCCATTTTTCATCCTTTTTTCTCCAGTCCAACTAGCCATTTATTCTGTTCCTCAATTACCCATAAGCTTGTTCTGTCAGAATCACAATCCCACTAGCACTCTGTACTTTAGTATCAAGTATTAGCTTAAAAATCACTTTTGCTTGACCACACAATCTATAGTAAGTACATGAACACTTGCTAATTGACAAAAAGTCTAAAAAAAGTGCCTGGCCTAGAAAAAGCATATAAAAACCATCTGTTTAAAACGCAGTGCATGAAATTCGTGCATGGGGAGAGGGGGTTGGTTCCCTAAGCACAGTCTGCACCCACTTTCATCAGGCACCCCTTGGGGGATGTCTGACCACTAATCTAAATCAGCAGTTGGACATCCCTCTTGCAATCTGGGACCGCTAGCTTCTAACTGCTCACCTGTCTGCCTGATTGCCCATAACCTCTCTGTCTCTTCCTGCCTGATGATGCCTAAGTGCCCTTCCCTGCAGGCCTGATCTCATCCCAAACTGCCCTCCTCTGCTGGCCTGATTGCCCCAAACTGCCTCTGGCTCAGCCTCTACAACCATGGCTTTGTCTGGAAGCCGGATGTCCAGAAGATGAAGGGTTGACCCAGTCTAATTAGCATAATACCCTTTTATTAGTATAAATAAATTATATAGATAGGATTGCTTAAAAGGGGGGGGGGAGCCTTTTTCACCAGGAGATGCTCTTGGCAAACAAACACACATAATCCCTATATCTGGACTGATAACCAGCCATATGCACTATATTGCCAAAGCGGTCATTAAAAAGTGGAACGGCTTTCTTACAATACACCAAATAGCTGTGGCAGCCATTGGCTCCTGGAAATTTACCCAGACTTGGTTTTAATTGGTCAGTTTCTATGCCATTCTGTGTCAAAAGCTCTGCCTCTTAGGCAGCCATTGGCTCCTGGCACTTCACCAAGATTTGGGTCTGTATGGTTTCTATGCCAGCCAGTGTCTCTGGGCCTGATGAGAGGTGGGACTGATCAGTAGCCCCGTGGAGGCTGATAGAAACAGAAGTGCAGCTTGGACTGGAGAGAAATCGAGAGGCAACAGCTGATCAACAGCTGCCACTGAGGCTGCAGATCAGAACCTACCTCTCTCTGTAGGTCTCTCTCTGGGCCTAATCCGCAGCCCTCTCAGCAGTCAGTGCTGAGTCACGATGGCAACCCAGCACTGATTTCCGGTATTAGGTGGAGCCTTCGGTTGTTACAGACCATGGCTCTTGATATATATAGATTAAATGTTGTTAAAATATAAAACTTTTTTTCACATACTTATATGAGAAGTACTTAGTTTTTCTTTTTTGGCACAAGGGAACAAATTTATGTTTTATAAAATTAATTCATGGTTGTAGTTAAACTCTAAAAAAGTAAACTGCTTAATAAACCTAAGAACCACATGAATGTATTTCCCTATGTTATCAGCCTACATGGTTGATGTAGACAAAATATTTTGTAATTTTTCACTTATCAACTTCGTCTTATTAACTTCCAGTTCCCCTCATCTTGGAAACTTCCTCGGAATATCAGGTTTCCTATTTAAAGTTTGATTCTGTAATAATACACAATAACTGCCTAATAAATGAGTTTTCCTCATATCTTACCATTATTAAAAATATCAACATTAGAAAAGACTCAAATGATAGTAGAAATATTTAATATTACATTGGCATAAACTAAAATGTATGATTAAAATAATCAACTATCAACATTATCATAATATAATATTTGAGTAAAGGCTGCATAGCCATCATACAGTATCTTCTTAAAAATATATTTGAGAGATAAGCTAATGTACTGGAACATATTGTTTTTTATATTGAATTTAATTAAAATAGAACTTGACTTATCTTAAGATTTAAAAGAAAAAAGAGCTTAATTTTATCCCCCTTTTCAGTTTTCAGAGTAATGGTTAGTGACCTTAGGCAATTTCCAAAAGTAACCGATGGAGTTTTTCTTTGGGGGGGGGGGGGGGTTGGAGGATATTATTACAAATTGATTTTAATATATTTGACATTTCAAAAAATTGCAATTTTGATTGTTTGTGACATAAGTATTCCCATCATTGGTCAAAGGGAGCTCTTTCGTTTTAGCTCTTGAGTCCTTTGACATGTCCACAGCATTCCTTACAGCCTCCATACTTCCTGATATCACTAGATGATCTAGGTTTATTAATACCTTCGTGTCCCAGACTTTGAGAAGGCAATTTCTCTGGTGGGAAATGATATTCAAAAACGCAAATATGGGAACTAGAATTGTTTGTTTCTATGTGAGGGTTGTTTAATGTTTCTAGGCATTTTCTGCAGGTAAAGCTAGGAAATACTTTTCTATTTAAGAAAAAATATGCAGTAAGTTCACTTTATCTCTAATTCAAATTTAAAGTTACAAGATATTGATTTTACTTGTATATCTCTTTTTCTCTAATACTGTAAATCTTGGTTTCTGGAGACAATCATATAATGGCTTATTTGCTTTATCAAAATGTTTAAAAATCTCAATACCAATATCAGTAACAATATTTGTGACTACACTTAGGATTTCCTTGTTTTGTTTTGACCTTAAAATAGCTCACATAAGGATGCACAACCACAATATTATTTTAATTTAAATTCATCTGAAATAATTCTTCTGTGTGTTCAAGAAACCAATATATTGGTTCACTTGTTTTATTTTGGTTTTGATTTTATTTATATACATATTTTAAATATTACTTTTAATTGATTTTTACAGAGAGGAATAGAGAGTTAGAAACATCAAAGAGAGAGAATCATTGATCAGCTGCTTTTTGCATACCCCTACTGGGGATGTGCCCACAACCAAGGTACATGCCCTTGACCGGAATCGAACCTGGGAACTTTCAGTCCACAGACCGATGCTCTATCCACTGAGTCAAACCTGTTTTGGCTTGATTTTATTTTTAAATGTTTGCAATTTAGTTTTCATTTATAATCATATGAAATGTTTACATGGCTCCAAAGTCAAATTTATAAAACAAGTACATATGTAGACATCTAGCATATATCCCTAATTCCCATAGTATTTCCTCTCCTTCTAATCACTTTAAATTCAATTTCTGGTATACCTTTCATTAAAAACAAAAAAAATCTAGATTCATTCTCCCATCCTTCCTAAATAAAGGGTAGCATACTATATACTGATACTTGCTTTGCTTTATTCATTTGGTTAATCACTTATAAAATACTAAATCATTTCTCCCCTTTTACAAGTAGGTATATTGTAGTTTTCTCAATCAGTCCAAATGTTTCCAATCTTTTTCTATTTATTATAACAGGACTATATTCCATACACACACATATGCACATGTGTCTGAAATAAGAAAAAAGATTTAGGGGAGAAACAAAGTGTTAAAGAAACTAATTTTCAGAGTCCTTTCTAGCTGTCAAATATTGGGGCTCAGGGCTGATCAGGGCTGGCTAGCCAGGTTAGGGGCCACAGGAAGTTGGTGGGGCCAATTGGGGCCGGCTGGCTATGGGAGCATCTGCCCCCTGGTGGTCAATGTGCATCATATCGACCAGTGGACCAGTTGTTTGGTTGCTTAGACATATATATATGGTACTGTATCCATTTATAGGTCAGAGAGATTAAATTAACCAGGCTGAAGTTAGAAAGCTAGGCATACATGGACTTGACCTAGGGCTGTGGACAAGTTCTGTGCTTTTATTGTATATGTGTGTGTGTGTGTGTGTGTGTGTGTGTGTGTAAAAGCCTAAGTGACTGGGCAACTGGCCAGTAGCTATGACACACACACTGACCACCAGGGGGCAAACACTCAACACAGGAGCTGCCTCCTGGTAGTCAGTGCACTCCCACAGAGGGAACGACACTCAGCTGACCAATGGGTGCCAGATGCTGGGCTCATGGCTGGCGAGCACAAGCTGTGGCAGCAGGAGTCTCTCCTGCGGACACTCCCCCTATATACCCAAGCGGCTGCAGAAATCACAGCGGGGCCAGGATGAGCAGAACACAGAACACAGTGCACAGCCTGGGCTCAGGCGTGGACTCCTCCTGGGCCGCCGGCCGCACCATGCACTACTTCATGTTGTGCTGGATCGATGTAGACAGCAGGCTAGAGCCCAACAAGGTAGCAGGTAAGGCAGGGCTACAGTGGCACAGAAGTCCACTAATACCTGCAGATCAGGCCGAGTCATTATTTGCTAACTATGAATACAATTTTAATCATCTACCCAAAAAATGTTATATAATGCATACAAAATTATACTTCTCAAATATACTCATGTTCACCTTACAATATTGGACTGATATAAGCAATACCAAAGGGAGTAAAACACTTACTTGGATCATTCATGTCTGACGAGCTTATGTTCCTTTCTTTTAGATTTGTGGTCTTGACTCCTTTAGCCCTAGGTAAAAGGACTTTCCCATTAGCCTGTAAATAATTCTGTCTATCACAATTTACAATAATATCAATTGGAACCCTTCCCACACTGTTGCCATAAAACTTGTTGGGTGTTAATGCTGTATTTTGTGACTTCTGTCCTCCAGAATTCTGATGATTTGATGTTCTCAATAACGGACCAGTTGATTCATTCAAAGTTATAGCAGGTCTGCAACTTCTGGGCAAATCCTTAGGAAAAAGAATATCACAACTTTGACATTTGGTCTGAATTTCTTTTTCTTGACCACATTTTGGACAATCTTCATACTGTTCGGAAAACTTAGGTTTCAAAAAAATATAAGACTTTGGCATTTTATTCCAACATCATGGAACAAATACATATAATATTTCAAAATTAACTCTCACTTCTTATCACATCACCATGGCTACCACAAAAATCCTGAATATGTCATATTAGTTAGAATTTAGCAGCAGAATGCTGAAGAAATTTTTGAGACCTTCACTCCAGCATACAAGGCATACATAATCTTAACACGTAAAGTGCCATGTCAGTCAACGGTGACTGACACTATACTTTCTGTCCAGACCAGTCAGTCACTGGTGCCGCCAGTATATTGGTGAAATTGGATATCCTGGGCTAAATGGAAAGCAAGACAAAACAGGTGTGGCACTTAATGTATTAAAGGAGTCAATATCTAGTTTCTCAATTTGTACATAAAACCTTTCCAGAAACTCAACATGATTATGTTTATGTCAAGGATCTCCTACCACAACTGCTTCTCCTCCTCTACAAAATAAGAATGCTAGCCCAGCTGGTATTGCTCAGTGATTGACCAGGAGGTCACGATTCAATTCCCACTAAGGGCACATGCCTGTGTTGAGGGTTTGATCCGTAGTAGGGGGTATGCAGGAAATCAATAAAACCTTAAAAAAAAAAAAAAGAATGCTAAACCTTTCTTCTATTTGAATGATCACTAATGGTATATTTCCTGTGGTATAAAAACTATTAAATCAAACCAAAGGACAATTTTAAATGTTGAAAAAAATTAATTATAAGTACTGGTTAACAAAATTTTGCAAGGCAATTGATTTCTAAGTCAGTATTTCAAAAATATTTTAATGAAAGCTTACTCTGTTACAGTTAAATCATTAAAAATGTTTTCTTTTTAAAATATATATATATATATATATATATATATATGTAATTGATTTTTTATAGAGAGGAAGAGAGAGGGATAGAGTTAGAAACATTGATGAGAGAGAATCATCGATCAGCTGCCTCTTGCACACCCCCTACTGGGGATGTGCCCCCAACCAACGTATATGCCCTTGACCAGAATCGAACCTGGAATCTTTCAGTCTGCAAGCTGACGCTCTATCCACTGAGCCAAACCAATTACTGCTAAAAATGTCTTCTGACAGCCGAAACCGGTTTGGCTCAGTAGATAGAGCGTTGATCTGTGGACTGAAAGGTCCCAGGTTCGATTCTGGTCAAGGGAATGTACATTGGTTGTGGGCACATCCTCTGTAGCGGATGTGCAGGAAGCAGCTGGTCAATGTTTCTCTCTCATCGATGTTTCTAACACTATCCTTCTCCCCTCTTCTCTGTAAAAAATCAATAAAATATATATATTTTAAATGTTCTCTGACAATATCGTGTGTTTTGGGGCATATAAATTAGAAAAAATTCAAGGTATTGATATTACTATAATTCTTTCCATAGTCATGTACTTATTTATGTGAAACTTATTTATGTACTTATTACCTCGGCATTTACATCTATAAGGAGGAAACAGAAATAGATGTTGAATCCTATCTCAGTATATAACATATATTTATCCATGGAGACATGAACTAATTGAGAAAAAGTCAATGGCTCTAATTGAAAGATGCATTTCAAATAACTTTACGCCAAATAATTACTTATTTAATTTTGTAACAACATACAATTTAAATCTATTAATAATTATTTTTGTATATTATATGTATTTATACTGTACTAAAAAGCCTGGTACACAAAGGAGCAATCTCTAGGCCTGGCTGGGGATGAACGTGCAAGCGTCTGGCTTAGAAGAGCAGGGACTAGGTGACCTCTGGGCCCTGGGCAACACCTGGGTCTCTGGGCCCCCAACCGCCTGAATCACAGCTCCGGATTGCCCACATGAAGATGCAGTGAGCATGGCCAGATGCCGCGGGCCAGGGCTCACCGTGGGCCTCCTGGAAGCTGGACAGGCAGCATGCCGTCTTCTGGCAGGCTTTGCAGATCTGCTCCTGTGTGAACACACCAGGAACCCAATGGGCCCCTGCAGTCCAGTGGCTGCAGCCCAACTCCTCACAGGCCCCAGCAGCTGAGCACCCACTGCCAGCGCTATGGCGTCGCCGCCCACCATGTTCTGTGCCTCTCCCTGATGGCCATAGTGAATGGTTGAACTCCCAGTCGGCCGGTCGAACGACCACCCAAAGGGACAATTTGCATATTAGGCTTTTATTATATAGGATTGTTATTTTAAATTTAAGTATAACTGATATACAATATGGCATTAGTTTCAGGTGTACAATATAGTGATTTGACATGGAGATACCTTACAATGTGATTACCACACTAATTCTAGGAATAATGTGTCACCATGCAAACTTATCACAGTATTATTGACTGCATTTCCCTTCACTTTTTTCACTCATCCCACCTTACCACTACACTCTGGCAACTATCCATTTAATGTTTTTTTAGAGAAATAACTCAGTCTAAAAGAAAATTATTTTAATACTTTGAGCCTAATATCAAAGGAAACTAGTGAACAAATATTTGTTGTGACAATGAAATGATAGAATGAGATTGTCATTATAAAGATGTATTGTACTTGGATGCTACCAGATCCATATATGAAGAGATCTAACCACTCCATTAAAAAGCATTACTCCTGCCTGGCTGGTGTGGTTAAGGATCTATGAACCAGGAGGTTCCATTCCTGGTCAGGGCACATGCCAAGGTGTGGGCTGAGTTCCCAGTAGGCAGCCCATCAATGATTCTCAAATCATTGATGTTTCCATGTCTTTCTCCCTTTCCCTTCTCTGAAATCAATAAAAATGTATTTAAAAAAATTCTGATTGAGACAGGCTGGGTATAGCTCAGTTAGTTAGAGCATTGTCCCATACACGAAGGCCGTGCGTGGGTTTGATCTCTGGTCACTGCGCATCCAAGAAGCAATTGGAATATGTTGCAGGGTGGCACTGATATATTCTTTCAAAAAAAAAGACATTCTAGATTTTGTATAGTTAAAAAATCTAGTGAAGTCAGAAAAGTTTGCCTAAGTAACTTCTGTCTCTCTTCTAGTAGTGTGAGTACAGTTCACCTAGAATTCAATAAATACTAAAAATCATATTAGTAAAATACCATCTCATAAACAACAAAGTATAATTACCTTACCCACCTCTAAATCAGTCGAAGATTTTTTTGAGGCAGGAGACACAGGAGTAGCAGATAGATATGAATTGTGACGTTTCTGTGATACTTTCCTTTTGATTTCAGACTCCAAGTATGATTCAGATTCTTCTGTTTTCTTTATTATAGGACCTAAAGGAAGGAGACAAAAATAAAAGTACTAAAATGAAATTTTATCAATTCCTCATGATCCTTGTTATGAAAAAATACTAACTTATCAAATTTTAGTTAAAATAACATTTCAACACATACAATAAAGAATAATCAGAACTTGAAGTTAAGACAATCCTATATTTTAAAAAAGCCTAATATGCTAAGTGTCTGCTTGACTGGTCAGCCATTCAATCAATCACAGCATAAAAAGCTAATGATATGCTAAGGCCACGCAACTGCTCGCTATGATGTGCACTGACAACCAGGGGGCTGACAGTCGACCAGTCAACAAGTCACTCTGACATGCACTGACCACCAGGGGACAGACGCTCTGACAGGTAGGTTAGCTTGCTGCTAGGGTCCAGCCAATCAGGATTGAGCAAGATGGGACAGACATGTCCTGAAGTCCTCTCACAGTCCCTCCCTGACTGGCCAACCTCCTATGTCTCTCCTGGGCCCTGATCATGCACTGGTGGGATCCCTTGGCCTGGCCTGCACAATCCTGGACCCCTCGGGTAATGTAAGAGAGCCAGTTTCAGCCCGATAATGCAGGTATATCTACAATAATAAAAGAGGAAGATGAAAATTGACCATACCTTCATGACACCCACCAGTCAATTAGGAGTAAGCAAATTAACCCATCAAAGATGGTGGGTTAATTTGCATATGCAGACACCGAGTGGCCAGGGGCAGGATGCAGGCGTTCTGTACTGCCCCAGCTATTCAGGGCCTTTGGACAGTGTGGGAAGGCGGGGCTGGAGCGGAAAGAGGCAGCTCTGGGGCCGGAGTGGAAAGGCAGTGCCAACAGCCAGGGAAAGGAAGGTTCATTCTTGCACGAATCTTCATGCATCAGGCTTCTAGTTTATATAAGACCATTACAGTGGAATGACCAGAACTACCAGGCGTTATGACGCGCACTGACCACCAGGGGGCAGACGCTCAACATAGGAGCTGCCCCTTGGTGATCAGTGTGCTCTTACAGAGGGAGTGCAGCTCAGCCAGAAGCCGGGCTCACATGGCAGCAATAAGGAGCAACAAGCAGAGTGGTAAGGAGCAAGGAGCAGGTGGACAGTAAGGAGCAAGGAGTCCTGGACTGCGAGAGGGCACAGGGTGGGCATAGTGTCTCCCATGCACAAATTTCACGCGCCAGGCCTCTAGTTATAGGATAAAATATTCCAACACTCGAGGCCTGGTGTACAAAATTTGTGCATGGGTAGAGTACCTAGAATTGGCCAGTGATCAGGGCCAATCTGTGGGGCGACCAGCGGGGTGATCGGGGCCCGTGCTCTCACCAGCCTTAGCTGGCCTGGCACTGCCTGCTCACCAGACCTGCCCCTGCCAGAGCCCGTGGGCTGGGGGAAGCTCCTGCATGGAGCCTCTGTCCCTTGGTGGTCAGTGTGCATCATAGCGATCAGTCATTCTGCCAATCTTTCCACCATTTGGCTGATTTGCATATTAGGGTTTTATATAGTTAAAAAAAAATCCCCACAAAAAACGGAATTTTGATGCTATAACCCAAAAAAGATTTGAGTCTTGAACTTAACAAAAAATAATAAAGATTTCAAATTGTAATCACCCGAATGTGCAACCATTTCTTGGTGATTTCATTCAAAATTAAATAAATTCTCAATTCAGTTATAATTTTTTTTACATATTTATATTATACCTGAGAATATTTTAATGCCAACGTCATATCTTTACTTCTACCTTTCAAACTACTCAAAACTTTTTACAGATGTAACAGGTAAAACTGCACACTTACCAACACCTTGGGGCCAACTTAACCTTACAGGATTATTTTCAAATTTTTGGACATGAGGTGGATATTCTTTCCTATAAAAGGGAATATACATAGTTTTATTCTAACAACAACAAAAAAGTATTTTTCAAAATGAAAAAAATTGAGAAAATACTTTTAACACTTTAAAAACAAAGCATAACTTCTTTGCTACAGAAATATACTAATAACACATTATAAGATCTCTAAATTCAGTGACTATTTTTTGTTTAGACAGTCAATCCATCAAACCCCACAGCAGGCATTAAAATTACTGTTCTTTCAAAGTAGTTCCCTAAATGCATAAAACTATACTAATAGAGGAATATGCAAATTGTCTGGGATACTGTCACAGTAATGACGACCGAACAACAGACTGTGTGGGGCGACAAGGTCAGCAGGGGGGGTTAGTGAGGGATTACTAATGACTGAATGGCAGGCTGCATGGGGTGACTAGATTGACAGGGGTGGTGGTGGTTAGGTGCAACCAGACCTGCAGGGAGGAAAGTTAGGGGTGACCAGACCGGGGCGGGGGGGGGGGTGAGGGGGGGGAGGGGGAGGAAGAAGAGAGGGGGAAGGGGGAGGGAGAGGGGGAAGGGGAAGGGAGGGAGGGAGAGCAGTTAGGAGCAACAAGGCTGGCAGGGGGACAGTTAGGTGTGATCAGGCCCTCATGCACAGGTAGTTAGGCTAGTGTGTGTGTGTGTGTGTGTGCGTGTGTGTATGTGTCAGTTATGGGTGATCAGCCAAGGCAGGTGAGCAGTTAGAAGCCAGCAGTCCCAGATTGTGAGAGGGATGTCTGCCTGCTGGTTTAAGGCCGAATTCCGGAATTGGGTCTAAACTGACAGTGGGACATCCTCCGAGGGGTCCTGAATTAGAGAGGGTACAGGCTGGGCTAAGAGGAACCCTCCCTCCCGTGCATGAATTTTGTGCACCAGACCCCTAGTCAGTTCATAAAAACCACATCGCATGCTCTTAGCCGGTTTGACTCAGTGGATAGTGTTGGCCTGCAGTCCAAAGGGTCCTGGGTTCGATTCCAGTCAAGGGCCTATACCTTGATTGCAAGCTCCTTCCTGGCCCGGGCCCTAGTCAGGCGTATACAGGAGGCAAGCAATCAATGTGTTTCTCTCACATCAATATTTCTCTCTTACCGTGCTGCCTTCCACTGGTTAAGACCTCCAAGAGCAAAGGCCTACCGAGATGAGGATGCCCCTACTGTCACCTGTAGAGGGGCAGCACTGAGCTGGCCAATATTTGTGGTGCTGCTTGTCCTGGCTCAGGGGAAGCGTTCCACTAAGTCTGAAAGACTAAGACATCGCGGGGACTCTCCGCCACCGCCCACGACCGGCTTGGCCCTGCCTTAGCGCCACACCCGCGGATCCCGCGGCCTCCACCGCTGCCACCGCCCGCGGCCTGCTCTGCCAGGCCTTCGCGCGCGCTGTGCTGGCGCTACACCTTCCGTTGGCAGATCCGGAGAATCCTCTCTCCGCTGCCGCATGGCCAGGCCAAAGCATCAGATACTACCACCATGCGGATTTTAAAACTACAGGGGAAATTGAGCCACAGGAGCTACCATCGCTGCTGCACCCACCGCCACCCCCAAGAATGGGAATCCACCGAAATCAGGGCTCACTACGCCCCGGGCTCACAGAGAGTGTGGCTTCAGAAATTAGCCTCTGTATCCACAGCAGCTCCACATCCGCACCAAAGAGGACACCATTGAGAGCGGACTCTCCCCATGCAGCCATCACAGCCCGCCCACAATCTTCCCAGCACACCCACCATGCTGGGAGGGAGATGGAGCGCACTGGTGAGGAAATGGCACGACGCCTTCCATTAGCCACCCAGGCGAGCCCTTCCTCCGATGCCGCATGGCCGAGCCGAAGCTCTCACCACCACCGCCATGTGAACTTTAAAACTACAGTGGTAATTGAACCACAGGAGCGACCGTCACTGCTGCACCTGGCACCGCCACCCGCCACTGCCGCCGCGAATAAAGGAAATCCGCCGCGAATAAAGGAAATCCACCGAGAACAGAGCTCACCACGCCTTGGGCTCAGGGAGTGGGCGACCTCAGAACTTAGCCTCCATGTCTGCAGCTGCTCTGCTCCCACACCGAACGAGACACCTTTGAAGGTGGTCCCCCCGCCTGCAACCATCTCAGCCCAACTGCAGCTGTCCCAGCCTGCCCGCCATGCTAGCAAGGAGCTAGCGTGGCGCCTCCAATATGCGACCCCAACACCCTAGAGGGGCCGTGTGCCCTGGGTGAGCCGAGTGTCCCAGGGGGCCGTGTGCCCCGGCTGAGCCGTACCCCCCCAAAGGGGAAGGGTGTCCCGGGTGAGCCGAGTGTCCCAGGGGGCCGTGTGCCCTGGGTGCCGAGTGTCCCAGGGGGCCGTGTGCCCCGGGTGAGCCGTGTGTCCCAGGGGGCCGAGTGCCCCGGGTGAGCCGTGTGTCCCATGGGGCTGAGTGCCCCGGGTGAGCCGTATCCCCCAAAGGGGATGGGTGTCCCGGGTGAGCCGTGTGTCCCAGGGGGCTGTGTGCCCCGGGTGAGCCGAGTTTCCCAGGGTGCAGTGTGTCCCGGGCGAGCCGTGTGTCCCAGGGGAAGCAGTGGGACCCAGGGGAAGGGGCGGTGAAAACCAGAGGAGGAGCGGACTCTATTCATATGGTCCTGAGATAGTCACCATAAAACAAGCAGACTCCCAAATGAGGACCGGATTCTATTCATGGGGTCCTGAGATAGTCACCATAAAACAAGCAGAATGTCAAATGACAGCAGGGAGGGGGGAGGAGACCTGGGGGGAGATAAGAGAACCAACGAACACAGAACTCTGGGGAGGGATGGCATAAATGGGAGGGGGGGGCAATGGTAAGCTATGTACACAGATAATACCTTAATAAAATAAAAAAAAATAATAAAAATATTTCTCTCTTTCTCTCTCTCTAAAAATCAATGAAAAAATGTCCTTGGGTAAGGATTTTTTTTAAAAATAACTCATTACAAAAAAACTCAATGCGGACTCTATTCGTGTGGTCCTGAGATAGCCACCATAAAACAAGCAGACTGCCAAATGAGAAGCGGATTCTATTCATGTGATCCTGAGATAGTCACCATAAAACAAGCAGAATGTCAAATGACAGCAGGGAGGGGGGAGGAGACCTGGGGGGAGATAAGAGAACAACCGAAGGACTGGTATGCATGAATACAACCAACGAACACAGAACTCTGGGGAGGGAGGGCATGAATGGGAGGTGGGGGGGGGGGCGGCAATGGTAAGGTATGTACACTTATAATACCTTAATAAAAAAAATTGGGGAAAAAAACAAACAAACTCAATGCTTCATTTTCACATGTTTTGGGTCTAAATAAAAGAATACATAGCAAATAAGATATTGGCTGAGGAGAATCCCAAAATAAGTACAAAAAGTGCTATATACAAAATTAGCAATCATACAAAATTTTAATCTTGTAATATGACTATATTATGGGAATATACTTATACTTTTTAAAAATATATTACATTTGCATATAAATATATACAAATACATAAAAATAAATAGAATTGCTTTTCAGGATTCTGAAAATAATCCTTAGTAAATAAGGGTCCTAAAAGACAAAGCAAAGGAAAAAAAAATCTATAGCTAATTATGGGATAAACAAACCCCAAACTCCTTAAAGAAGGAGAATGGCAAAATGCAATTGACTAGAGAACTATAATAGCTACTTTGCTATCCTAACATAAAGCTTCTAAAATTATTCCTATTTTATTTAATCAGGATATTAAAAATAAGAGGTTATTCTATTATTTGTAAATCCATTCACACTAGTGAACAATACCAAACTAGACAAAAACTCTAAAGAAAGTTTCCTGTAAAGATTTAATACTGTATTGTAAAAGTCAAACTATCTAAATTGAAAACAAAATAAAAAAATGACATAAGGAAGAAAATAATAAGTGTAATGACAGTAGTGTATTTGTAATAGCAGTTAACAAATAGTGAGCATCATGTGCCAGGTACTGTTCTAAGTGCTTTCCATCTATTAAGTATTTTAATCTTCACAATAATCTTATAAAACATATATATTATTAGCACTTTATATGTGAGAAAACAGAAGCAAAGTGAGGTTAATTAACTTGCCCATCCAGTCACACAACTATTAAATAGCAATGCCAAACTGCATTAATATTGATGAGTAATGATGGTTTCATTATTTAGCAGCATTTGGTTCAAGTGAGCAATTTCCACCCTGTCAGCTTAAAATGTATATATTAGAGAGAAATGCAGGAGATAGAATATCAATAAAAACCCTTGATTGGCTGCGTCTTGCACGCCCACTACTGGAGATGAAGCCTGTAACCCACATATGTGCATTGACCAGGAATCAAACCAGTGACCTCTTAGTGCATGGGACACTCAACCACTGAGCCACATGGCTGGGCAAAGATACCAACTTTAAATTCAACAGAAACGATGATTTTAAAAGCAAAGTATTATGAGAGTATTATAGTAAACTCCAAACACTATCTGTAGTATATATTATTTAAAATTGTGGACACTGTGTAATAAATATTTTTTAAAACAGTGGACAACAGACATATATATATTTAATTCTCACCCATAGATACTTTTTCCAATGAATGGAAGGAGAGAAACACTGATGTGAGACACACTGATTGGTTGTCTTTTGCACGGCCCCTAATGGGGGTGGGAAACCTGCAACCAGGGTATATGTCCTTGGAAGAGGAATCTAATCCGACACCCTTCAGTCTGTGGACCAACACTCCAACCACAGAGCAAACTGGTCAGGGCAATAGATATACTTAAATGCTAAGGATTATCAACAAGGTAAATTTGAGCAGCCAAAAAATCTAAAATATAGATATTCTGGGAAATGTTATAAGCATAGATTTATTCAGTAGTGACTGAGACAATAATATCCATACTTTATTACGTATTGCAATTTAATGTTAATAAACTATTATGTCTGGCCTGTGTAGCTCAGTGGTTGAGCATCAACCCATGAACCAAGAGGTCATCGGTTCTATTCCCAGTCAGGGCATGTGCCCAAGATTTAGGCCCGATCCTCAGTTGTGGGGCATTTCAGACATTATGCCCACTCTACATCCAATATTTGCTACATTTTCCTATATGAACGGGGCAAATTAAGTTGTTTTAAAAATTATAATGAATTACAGAAATAAAAACATGCCTTAGATTTGAGTGTATGAATTTCAGAATAAAAGCATTAGCTTGAAAAAAGAATGAAACTTTCTAGCCACAAACTATCTGTGTTCTTTAAATTTTAGTTTTAAAAAGATTTGCTATGTGAAAAAAAAATCAACTTTTATGTTAATTTCTTGGTTTAAGGGTTCCATCGTTCTACAGATAATAAAATTTCAAACGCCAAACTGATCTGAAGCTCAAGTCTAGAATTGAATTTCTCAGTGGATATTTCTTTTCTACCTCAAGCCAAGCAAAAGCAGAGAAGCATCCCTGTCATGCCATATAAGGCAGGAGATTTGGGGGGGGGGGGGGGGAGGGCGGCGCTTCTGAGGATTTGTTTTTTGTGTAGAAGTTTTAGATAAAACCTCACCTCATGGTTGCAACATTTTACAAGCAACATAAAGTGAATTGAAAGAACTTTTGTTTGCAGAATTGTTTACAATAATATCAGAATGCTCTGTTCATTAAAGGTTAGAAAGACCTCATCAATACAAGTTTCAAAAAATAAATTTAATTTTAGAATAACTTTAAATTTGCAGAAAAGTTTAAAATACAATTCACAATTCTCTGATATCCATTACTGAGTTTCTCCTAATGTTAATGCCTTCATTACCATCACACATGTCAAAAAAATAAAATAAAAAATACAGGCACACTACCGTGTTTCCCCGAAAATAAGACATCCTCCGAAAATAAAACCTACTTCATGGAAACATAATACATCCCCTGAAAATAAGACCTAGCGCATCTTTGTTAGCAAAAATTAATATAAGACACTGTCTTACTTTTGGGGAAACAGGGTAGTATTACCTCCAGATTTTATTTGGTTTCACCAGCTATTTCACTAATAGCTTTTTCATTCCAGAATCCAATCCCGTATACACTGCTTTTAGTCTGTCTCCCTAGTCTCCTCTTTGTTTCCCAGTCTTATATTGTTTTTCATCACCCTGACACTGGAAAAGAAGTGATCAGTTATTTTGTAGAATGCACCTCAACCTGGGTATTCCTGATTGTTTTTGTGATCAGACTGAGGCTGTGAGTTTGGGGTAAGAGTATCACCAGGTGAAGTGCCCTTCTTATCACCTACCAGGCGGTACATGCTATCAATGTGATTTTTTTTAATCACTGGTGATGCTAACCATGATCATTTGGCAAAAGTGGACTGTTTGCCAGGTTTCTCCACTCTGAAGTAACTATTTTTCCCTTTCCACGCTCTATTTAGAAGCAAATCAGTCAGTCTAGCCCACCAAAGGAGTTATTTAGTTAAGCTCCACTTCCCCAATTAGTTTTATTGCAGTTTGTAAAATCCTAGGATAGTTCAATAATAAATATATTCAATTATTGATACCACTCATGACTATTTTTTATACTTTAGCTTGTAATCCAATTGTTTCAGTTTTTGCCTTTGGGAGCTTTTTCAGTTGGCTCCTGTGTTGTTTTGATGTAACCTCATTCCTTTGTATGTGTGTTCTTTTTATTCTGGTAAAATATAACATAAAATTTACAAAAATATGGAATGCTTAACTATCTGCATGCCATGCATGTACAGGGGCCATTAAAATCTCCTTTGTATTGTTCTAATATTAGTATATATGCTTGTAACAAGTACCCTTCTGGTTTTTTTGAATACTTGCTTAGTTTCTGATACTTAAGATGCTCCATTCATTGTGTTTTCCTTAACCCATCGCTAGAATCAGAAATTTCTCCACGTTCCTTTTATTAGAGTGATATTAGAAACCAGGATCTGGTGGCTATTGCCTTTTTTTTTTTTTTTTTTTTTTGAGCTTGGTGTTTTTAAAATTTTCTTTGATTAATAATATATTACATGTGTCCTTACCACCCCCTCCCCCCATTTTAAGCTTGGTTTTAATAGTAATTAATTTTTATCAACCTTTCCATTGATCTGATTTTTAAAAATGTAAATTTCTATAAAATAGTGTATTCATTTCACAGTTAAAAATCCCTATTCCAAACTCATGTTAAACTTAGTCTAATTTTCAAAAACATGCATTAAACTCTCTCATAGTTGTACTAACCGAAAACTTGCTGCATATTTTATTTCAAATATTATGACACTTAGTTGTTATACTCTTACAGCCTGTATTCATTACAAAATGTGCTTCTTTACTCTAATACCATTTCATTGTTATTAAAATTCTACTCATGCTCTTTTTGTTTGTATATCTTATGATTTTAAAACCCCTTTATTTATTTACAAATTATTATTTTATGTCATTCTTTAAAAAAAATATATATATATATATTTTATTGATATTTTACAGAGAGGAAGGGAGAGGGATAGAGAGCTAGAAACGTCAAAGAGAGAGGAACATCGACCAGCTGCCTCTTGCACACCTCTCACCGGGGATGTGCCCACAACCAATGTACTTGTCCCTGACCGGAATCGAACCGGGGACCTTTCAGTCCGCAGACCGATGCTCTAACACTGAGCCAAACCGGTTTCGGCATATGTCATTCTTATAACAACATAAAATAGCTGGATTGAACCCAATTAGTTTATCTTTTCATTATTCAATAAAATTCAATTTGGTCACAATTATTATAACACCTAATAGACTTCAGTTTCCTTTCATCTTACTTTACTAGTTGTTAATTTTTACATTTCTAATTTGCTTAACATTATTTTACTTTGTTTCCTCTTTTCCACTATTTATACTGGCTTGTACAATTGCTATTGATTGTCATCATCCCCCCCATCCCAGTTGATTTAACAAATAAATACTCTCTCTTTAGACCAAGCATGTCAAACTCATGGCCCACAACAAATATTTTTGTGGCCCAGCCAATATAACAGTTTGTAAGAAACGTTTTAATAAAAATTCCATAACTTGATTTTTATAATATCCTGTTATACATAATTATTAATAACTACAATGTTCGATAATGACTGATTACCATAATACTGTTGCATTCATTTCCCTTATGAGCCAGCGCAACATTTCTCTCTACTAGGAGCGAGTATTTAAAAAAAAAAAAAAAAAATATATATATATATATATATATATATATATATATATATATATATATACTTCTTTATTGATTTCAGAGGGGGAGGGAGGGAGAGAAAGAGGGAGGGAGGGAGGAAAGGGGGGGAGGGGAGGGAGAAAGAGACATCAGTGAAGAGAATCATTGATTGGCTACCACCAGCACGTACCCTGATGGGGATCAAGCCCACAACCCAGGCATGTGCTGGAAATGAACCCAGGACTCTTCAGTCTGCAGGCCAACGCTCTATCCACTGAGACAAACCAGCCAGGTGGTTTGTCATTAGTTTTGGACCGGCTTGTTTGGTGTAGGCAACAGGAAATATTTCGTTTCAGAGAACAAGAAAAATAGGTTTATTTTCGTTACGCTTAATAATTTGTGTAGTTATTCAGTGTCGGGTAAGTTAAAGAAAAGATATTTTTATTAAAATGTTCTATTATTTTATGTTAATTACTAATTTATTTCAGTTCTCTGTATTCAGCATGTCTCTATCAAAATAAACCTACATTTCTATGAAAATTGAACATTTTTTATTTTTTGCAGCCCACATAGACTTAAACCTTATTTGGCCTGTTAGCCTTTGAGTTTGACATGCTTCCTTATTCCAATCGCATGTTTCTATTTAAGATGTCATCATGATTCCAACTATTTCTTCAAGCAAGGTATTATTTTATTGCATCCCTAATAGGCTGAGGTCTTTAAATTTATTTTACTCCCCTCTTCAACTCTTCCCAAGAAAAGGCCTTAAAGACTCCTTTTACTTCTGTCTTTCCACCTCCCCAACTCCTTAACTTTGCTGGGATAGTTTGAATACCTGGTCACCGACTATTTCTTTTCCTTTGCAGGACATCTCTATTTGGAAAGTGGAATATGTTTAGCCTTAACTGAATATCACTGACTTAATTCAAATGTGTCAAACTATAATCATATACACAATGTTTTAATCTCCAAGTTTTATCAGGTAATAACACTTTCCTACCTAAAATGCCCTAAAGGCTTCCACTGAGGGCACTAATATAAAATCCAAACTCTGCGGATCACTTCACAAAAAGGCTTTTATAATCTGGACCCTAGCTGACCTCACCAAATTCACCTCATAACATTTCCCCTTTTGCTATTCAAACTCAAGACATACTGGCTTTGCTTTCTGTTCTTGAACATGCCAAACTCATTCATACATTAATATCTTAGTACCACCTCCTCTCTATCTGGAAAAGCTGTCTCTATGATCATAGCTTGACTGACTCATTTAGTCCTTAAACCTTAGCTTCTTAGTAAAGAGTTTCTCTGAACATGCAATCCATACTATTATTCTTAATTGTATCATCCAATTACACGTCTTTATATAGAACCTATTCCATGTTAACCTGTTCATTATCTGTGCCCATCAAAATTAAACTATAGATGTCATGGATTTTGTATGTATTGTTCGCCACTATATCCTTATGCTGATTGATAAATAGAATGAAAAGAAAGTACATATCTAAAAGGTAGAATGTAATTAGAAATGTATTTATCAGGGCAAATATTTGTATCAACACTGCCACACAAGGACGATAATGTCAAAACTGGACACCACACACCAATTCAAAATATTACATTGTCAGTTAATGTACAAATATCATAATTCAGGCATCTCAAAGGCACTGTAAACTTGTTTATATTTACTGATAGCACTGGTTAGTTGGAAATTGAATATACCTGAACTTTGTAATCCGTTTAATTGTTTATTCTAGTTCTAGTGTTTTCAGTCACTATTTTCCTCAAATATATTTTATTATGTGTTAAGTCATTCTTCCTATTCTTTTAAAAGAAAGTAAGTCTGTTGCTTTTCTCAAATATTTATTCTTCTAAATAAACTTCAGAATAAAATGGTCAAATTTCTTAAAGTCACTGAGATTTTTACTAAAATCGCAACTATTGTAATATACATAAATAAGTAACACCTGGGATATATAATTTGTTATTACATATATTTATATTTTTATCCTCACTCTAGGAGTGAGGCTATTTTTTCCATTGATTTTTAGAGAGAGTGGAAGGGAGGGGGAAGAAGGGAAGGAGGGAGGAGAGAGAGAAAGATCAATGTTACAGAGACACATCAATTGGTTGCCTCCCACATGCTCCTGAAAGGAGGGGGTGGGTCAGGGAGCAGAGAGAATGAACCTGTGACTCTCAAGTGAGCAGGCCAATTCTCTAACCACTGAGTCATGCTGGCCAGGGCTATTTATATTACTATAGAGTAAATAAATATAAACTTCCTTTAAGATGATACCCAATAACCAACCAAAAAAAATGTTCCAGATTATATTCTTTAGGTACATTTATAAAGAAGTTACACATCATTAATTTTATCACCCAATATTTTAGTTATTGTGAATGAAGTTCTAGTCTTTTAAATATATACGCCAAGTGATCAGAAGTGAATAAAAGGAAATTAATAATGCTATCAGTCTTGTAGTTTATCATAATGCTCAACTCATTTCTAAGGTTTCAAGAGACTCTTACAATTACAAGAAAGACAGTATCATCTGAATATAATTTAATTCTCAAATACTTTGAGACGCAATTTATAATGCTATTACATATTGGTATCACCTTTCTGTGAAACATTTCAACAGTACTTATCAAGAGCATTAAAAACATTTGTAATCTAGCCCCCAGGATCCTTTCCCAGAGCTGTATCTTACTAGATGCATTTAGAGATTTACATACAAAGCTGTTTAGCAATGTGTCATATATAACAGTGAAACACAACCATAAATGGGCTAAGGGATACATAGATTATTTATCTACAGGACAAACTATTATGAAATCACTAAAAATCACTTTTAGAAACCAACTTAATGGTAGGGAAAAATGGTAGGGCATATTATTGTTAGGTGAAAATTCAGAGTACACAGCTATATTTTATTATTATGTGTTATGTATGTTAAAACATTATTAGGGAAATTATTAGAAAGAAATGAAACATGATTCTAATACCAATTAGAACAATTGTTTTTTAAATTATAAAATCTCTAATTATATGTTTCAATTTCATAATGGGATTCTTTATCTAAAGAGGAGGAAAAAACAAAAACAAAACAGTTCTAATATAGTAAATACTCTAAATTCCTGGTACTGCACAGACACTGTATTCACAACCCATCTGTCTATGAGTCAGAAAGAAATTTGAGTCACCCAAGTTGTTAAAGTCACCCACAGCAAAGAAGCTAGAAGCAATGTTTTTTGTCTGTGAGCTCTAGATATTAATCTTATTATTTATTATTTATTTCAGTTTGGTTTTACATGTAAAACACGCATCATTGTGCCCAGTATACAGTAAAAATGAGGGGGAAAAACTGGGGAAAACAATACCTTCTACAACTACCTACCTTTCTGTTTATTCAACAAACCATTATCTTTAATAAATAAAAAATTTAGTTCAGAGATTTTTAGCTCCTCATGTGTTAAGGGACATTACTCCTCAAAGATCAGAAAAAAAAAGGTGGCTCAGTGTTCACGAGGGGGAGGGGAGGGAAGAGGAGGCTTATGTGAAAAAATTTACAAAGTAAAATGTACTGATGCAAAGTTCTTCTCAGTTTATCTCTGACAAAACTAAATGCAAAATAATTTTAGATAAGGACCCAAAGTCGTAATGGGCAAAATTCAACCTAATAGTAACTAAGCTAGCGCATTAAATCACTCAGGTGTTTTCCCTACAAAGTATTTTAGAAATAGTTTTTGCTGCATATCTAGTCCCTGGCATTAATCTTAGTACAAAAGACTGAAAGAATTTCAGTAGCTATTACTATTATAGCAATTTCAAATTTTATAGTGTGTAATTTTAAATAATATAGGATTTGTTTCTCACAATCTCCTTTAAAGTTGGGTATATACTACCAAACCCATTTTATAGTTATAGACCTACTGATAATGCTGGTTAATTCTACATGTGACTCATATTCAGTATTATTCCAACGAGAATGTGAACTGTAAGCCTAGCCAGTGTGGCTCACTGGCTGAGCACTGACCTATGAACCGGGAAGTCACTGTTCAATTGCAGTCAGGCACATGCTTGGGTTGTGGGCTTGATCGCCAGCACAGGGCATGCAGGAGGCAGCAGATCAATAATTCTCTCTCATCATTGATGTTTTTATCCCTCCCTCTCCCATTCTCTCTGCAATATATATAACTTTTTTTTAAAAGAATATAAACTTAAGAGGGTAGGAATGTTTGTCTGCTCCCAGAAGAGTGCCTGGCACATAGCTATGGAAATATATGCTAACTTACCTCTACAGAAATATGCCTAAGGAGCCAAACAGTGGGAATAAAAATTAATATAAACCCTCCAAGGCTATTGTGAATAAGAGAATAATCTAATCTCACAGGAGAAGGGGGTGGGAGGCAGGGGAGCAGGAAGAGATCAAGTAATTTGTATGCATATATGCATATCCCATGGACTCAGGCAACAGTGCCAGGAAGGCTGGAGGGGACTAAATGGAGGGGGCGATAAAGGGGCGGAAATCTGTAATACTGTCAATAACAGAAAATGAATTTTAAAAAGTAACCTAAAATTGTTATATTATTCTGATAATGTAACAGTAACTATATTTTATCTATCTTATAATATAGCATATAAGAACACATTTTTATAAATAAGAGACTGTTTCAATATAACTGTATTGAGTTACTTACTGTGCATTCTTTAACAATTTTATTAAAAACATCTTATTAATAGCTTTCCAAAACACATAGTCACTTATGAGTTAAAAATATAAAATGACTCATTTATATTTGACAAGAATAATGATTAACTCAAAGACAACAACAAAAAGACACAATGGAAAAATAATTTTTCTTTGCCAGAATGGTAAAATATTTACACAACCCATTCATCTAAAGCAAGTAATGTTTGTGATATATTTCAGAATTGTAAAATACGCCCAAAACTTTTGCTGATAGGATTATCCTTAAATTTATATTCCAGAAACTTGGTGTTCATGAAGATAGAATATGTATTTTATAAAATATTGCACGTTATCTTCTTTGCCCTCTCTATACAGTTAAACAAAGTTAGAGTTAAAATACTAAACTCATAGTTAATAATTAAAATCATAGACTGTCCCTTCTTTTGACATTCACCAATATCATGAAAGTATTTTGTTTAATATAAGGGCCGATCACCTGTTTTTTGGGTAGAGGGTTCGGAAAATGCTTTTCAACTCTCAGAAAAAAATATGCACATGCATTAAATATTCTACATTTATACATCGAGCAAAGAAGCTATTTTTTTTAAAACATATTTGATTTTTTTTTTTACAGAGAGGAATGGGGAGGGATAGAGTTAGAAACATCAATGAGAGAGAAACATTGATTAGCTGCCTCCTGCACACCTCCTACTGGGGATATGCCCGCAACCAAGGTACATGCCCTTGACCAGAATCAAACCTGGGACCTTCAGTCTGCGGCCCAACATTCCATCCACCGAGCCAAACCAGCTAGGTCATGGTCCGCAAACTGCGGCCCAGGAGCCACATGCAGCTCTTTGGACCCTTGAATGTGGCTCTTCCACAAAATACCATGGGTCTGGGAGAGTGTATTTTGAAGTGGTGTTAGAAGAAGTTTAAGTTTAAAAAATTTGGCTCTCAAAAGAAATTTCAATAGTTGTACTGTTGATATTTGGCTCTGTTGACTAATGAGTTTGCCGACCACTAACTAGGGCAAAGAAGCTATTCTTATGGACATTTGCCTTAGAAGAATCACAACCATTTCACTATTAAAAGAAATGTGTTCTTAAAAATTTGTTCCCATGTTATTTACATTATTCAACATTTCTGCAAAAGAAAAATGCATTTGCCAGTATTGTTACATAGGGAACAAACAATGATCATAAAATTCTGTTACAAATTTTTGGGTCAGAATAAGAATACTGTATTTGCCGGCGTATAAGACGATTATTTTGGCCCTGAAAAATATGTATTTGCCAGCGTATAAGACGACCCCCTAACATTTCCACTAAAAATACAGTTTGTTATATACTCGCCGTATAAGACTACCCCCCACTTGGAGGCATATTTTTCAGGGCCAAAAAATCGTCTTATACGCCGGCAAATACGGTACATTTGGTGTTAAAGAGTTTTAACTCCAAGGTTGAGGTATTCTAATTTCATTTTCCCTTCCCTCTACTAAAGTGTAAAATATAATAAGAAAGATTTTAGTAACAGAATTAAAATCAACTTTACTACTAAAGCACTGAAACACTCTAGTTTTAAAAGGAAAGAAGTCACGCATTAGCATAAGTATATAATAACCATTCATGAAAAAGTGTTATACTAAGAATTATGGTGAAACATTACCAACATGGCCAAATATCATATTTTTCTACTAGTACATTTCATTTTATTAAAACAATTACCAAGTTTTAATGTGATTCTAAATCAGTAGATATTTTTCAAAGCATACAAATCATTTGATATTTAATATTATATCCATGCTCTAATTTCATCGATATTAAGCTTACCTTTCCTTTTGGTCCAGACTGCTTAAAACATAAAAAAGAAAAAAAATGTAAGAGGTAAGACCTCATTTTTGATATATCACTGTAGTTTTAGTAACTGTAAATAAGGTAAAACTCTAATGTGACTAATTTGTTTTTAATACATTATATACTGTTTTGAATCTTGTCAGATATATAAATTGTTTTTCAATTTTTGTCAATAGAGAAAATAGTTTATATCTAAACATATTTAAGGAAGAAAAAATGATATACAAAGATATGAAAAATTCTTGAAAGCTTTAATTAACCACCCAACATTTTAGTATATGTTATTTTATAGTTATGTAAATAAATTTTCAAGAAGCAATACCATTTCCTAAAAGTCATACAATAATTTTAGTGGTTATAACTCCATTATTAGATGTGATTGTTTGCTTCTGAGCAAGAAAAAGAAATTTTAAAGTTGAAACTTTTGCACCAAAGACTTATTATATGGTTTGGGATACACGGAAAGGTGTGAGATTTAAGATGATGGCCTCTAATCAAAATCCCAATGTATAAAAGATCCATCCTTCTCCATAGTTCATAGAAAACATAAAAAACTACCAACATCAATTACTTAAAAGTAAAGTTATTAAAGCTCTCAATTTAGAATAAAATCCATTCTAGAAATATTACTCTTTATTATTAAAGGAACTAAATATTCAGAACTAAACAAAACAGTGCAAAATCCTTAAGTCCCCACATTAACTCTTGTATTTATTTTCCCCTATGGGCCTTACAGGTCTTATAAACCACTAAATGTGCTCTTGTAGCAAGACTGATGAAAATTAGAGGTACTGAGTTATATACATTTTAAAATTTGTTTTCCATACCTTCTACTCCATCACTGTTAGTAAATCAAGAACCATCTTTTAATATGAATTAACCTTTGGAATAGCAGTAAGAAAATAGACTGGGATGGTAATATTTTCCCATATAGAAGCTAATCTGATCTAGTCTGATATTTTAACAATCTTCATTCATTTCTTTTAGATTAAAAAGGTGTGACATACTTGTTTCCGTATCTTACTAAGTCACCATAAATTACTCAAAAAACAGGTTTGATTTATTTATGAGACAAGTTATACCACACTCTAAGAAGAATAGACTGTATGTGTAAATTAACTGGCGGCATATCCTTAATTTCAAATTAAGGATTGAAAAAATAAAAATTAGAAACTATAAAAACCAATGCACTACCGTCACCTGAGGCCTACACTAAGTAAAACCAATGAGTAAATATCTTTTCTTCATGACTTTGACTATGTGGTTTCTACTGCATGCAGTATTCTCATTTTTCTAGTAGACGCAAAAGTTACTTTTACACCTCCTTTGTGAATTATTTACACCTCCCTTTTCTGTAAATAGTACTACACATACTTTGTATATCTCTACTACCGCAATTACCATGAAATTGTTTGTTCACTTGCTTTCTGACCTCTACCTTAATCAGACTTGAACTTTAAGGCAGGGACTTTGTCATATTCATCTTTGACTACTCTGTACCTCACCTATGCCTGGTATATAGTATGAAATGAATGTTTTTAAAGGAAGAAAACTGGAAAAACTCTCAATGACTTGTCTTTGAATTTTAAAATATTTTCAATGACAGTTACATTGCAATAGGAGGTATAAAAAATGTTTATTCTATAAATAAATAAAAAAAGTAGAATCTATCCTGCTGACAAAACTTTGGGTTTTCCTTATTGCTCCTAGTTTTTCTTGTCAAGTACTTTAGTTCAGAATTGTTTCTTTAAATATAAACTAAGTCAGATTTTGGTTTTTTATTTTTAAGAAAAACTTTACTAGTGAATAGCAGTTCCTATTAACAGAATCTAATCTTTCATGAACATGAGTAATGATACACATGCATGGTATAACAAAGTTATACCTAGCAGACCTAGAATAAAACAAAGCAAACCAATTTCCAGAATAAAGTCAGTTTTTTAACATAACCAACAAGGAAAAGAAAATGAGAAGTTATAGTGTAAATAAATCCAAACTAACAGATAACTTCAAAAGCAATAATAATTTTGGTTGCAGAACATATCACTTGATCATAATTAGTATTTCAAATTAGAGCACATTTTCAGAATATCAAGAACACAGATCTTTACCAGCAGTGGAATCTATCAATGTGATCAATGTGTGAGAAAATTATACCTCTCCTTTTTCTTTCCCCATCATTACTCTTTTTCTTATTTAGTCTCTTGTTTGTGCCACATGTATGCCACAGAGCTTGATTTGTTTGTGTACTTTGTAATAAAGCAAGCCAATTTTTGGTATGTGCAGTGACTTCTCTTTCTTTTTAGTTGAATTTCCCAAAATTTTATATGAAAAGTATGATTAAAAACTGATATATTTTAGTAAAAAAGGAATTTTTTACTATCCTAATACATGAGAAAGATTTAAGATTTTTAAGTCAAAAATACATGTTATAGAAAATCTGTATAAATAGTAAACATAACAATGGTTTGTAATAGGACACTTTCTGAATGAGTAGCAGTCTAGATTGGTATTTTTAATAATAAAGAATAAATAGCATCTAGCATATATACCAAATCTTTAAATTTTACTAGTTATAAAAATTTTTATATTAACAATTCATAATGCAAGAAATAAAATTTATTTAATTGTTGGGAGTCCTAAAATTTTTACTAAACTGAAAATGACTCAGAATTGAAATTTCATAATCATTTTTGGATGGTTATAAAAAAAACCTCAAAAGCATTTAAAGCACCAAAGCTTTCCCCATTATTTCAAGATTCAAGTAGTACTCCACAGCCAATGAGAACATCAGAATCAACTAAAACTACTAAAACACAAAATTTTCTAAAACATTTGAAACTAATATTATGATTTATTTTGACACTATAAAATCCTATGAACCTTATAAAGAAAGTAAGGTAATAACTATTATGTTACTCATCAGAGCTAAACTACCAGCTGAAGATTTCTCTGTCAAATACTGTAAGTTCCATGTAATAAAATTAATGTAACTTAACTGGAATATAATGCAATAAAATGGATTTTAAAGGAGGCCATTTTATTTAATGGGACATACTGACATACTTCAATGTGAGGTTGGGAGGACAAGAAGAGATAGACCAAAGAATTAATATAATTGTATGCATAGTCCATGGACACAGGAAATAGGATAGTGAAGACCTGAGGAGAGTGGGCAGGGGTCAGTGGGAGGGGAGGGAAAGAAGAGAGGAGGAGGGGGTAGAAATGGGAGATATCTGTAATACTATCAACAATAAGAAAGTTATTAAAATACAATAAATAAAAAGTCTCCGTACAGAATGTAATTTAATCAAAAGCAAATATAAAAATAAAATTCTATGATATGAGTTATTTCAGAGACATGTTTTTTACAGACAACAGAAACAATAAATTTCACAAGTTTAAAAAATTGGTTTTAAAAAAAGAGTGAAAAAACTCCTATCAAAGGGCATGGTATATGTATACTAAATGAAGGCAATTAGAATCCTTTACCTTTGAGCTGCTGTTTTTACAATTGGTATCTGTGCATTAGCATGATGAAAACATCTACCATCAATAACAGTTCCAGAACGTAATGATGAATTCTGTGTATTTTCACTACAAATTCAAGAAAAAAAGAATAATTTAAACAATGGAAAATTACAAATACATATGCAAAATCCTTTAAAATCTGAGTGCATTCACAAAACCACTTAAAAAATGTATAAACCAAATTGGCCATGTTAAATTGTACATTAATAGTTTTCCACTTTCTGAATTTCGCTCTGAACCAGAGGCCTGATGCATGAATTGGTGCATGAGTGAGGTTCAGCTATCTTGTCCAGATGGGGCTAGGCTGGCTGGGGGAGAGGTCACGAGCTGTTGGCCAGCTGGCCCTGCTCCCTGATAGAACTCCAGGTTGAACTCCCATTTAAGGGGACAATTTACATATTAGCCTTTTATTATATAGGATATTTCCAACACAGTTCATGAAAGGTAATAAAGAATAAAACACTAGAATAGAAATCATGAATTCTAAATAAATGTTTAGTATTATAAGATTTCCAGTAAATTGATTTAGATGTTTTCTCTCCTTATTCTCTATTTATAAATGAGATTATAAAAAGTTTTTAAACCAGAAGCACGTTTTCTTGCATGCCAAAATAAAATGTTAATTGTAAAGAAAATGTGTTCTAAATTCTATTTCTAATTCTGTCACTGACTCAAAAGTTACTTAGCTTTTATGTACCTCCACTGACCGCCTCTAAATTGACCAAGTAGAAATGAAATAGTGATTTTCAACACTATTTCTGGAAGATGTAACAGCCCAATCATATCAGTAACAGCGGTTCATGATGACAACTACTAGGAAAGGGGAAATGCCTTTACCTCAACTTCTTTTTGTTATTCAACATGTTAAGTCCAATTGGGTTGCCCTTTAAAGGTTTAAAATTATCAGACTTGTTTCGTCTTGCATATATCTTCCAAGAATCACCAGAACCAGTAGCAACAATTTCAGATTGACGATTTAACTGTTAAAAAAAAAAAATCCTTAATTTATCAACAACTATTTGAAAACTAATTTATTAAAAAGGTGGTAAAGAGAGACTGAAACAAGATGGTGGCCTAGGTAGTCTCCTAAGCTGCCACCTCATCAACAATTTGGAAAAAAACAACAGCTAAAATCGAAAGGGATCTGGACAAGATAGCTGGAAAGCTGGCAGAATGGGAAGGCTACAACTAGACACAAAGCAGGGCGCTGCTGCTGCCATGTGGGGTTTAAAACTACAGCGAAACAGGACCAGCCAGAGCCGCTGCTGCGGAGAATGAGAGAAGCCAGACCTTGATCTGCCCAGGGGGTGGGCCAGCCCGGCCAGCCAACGTGGGAGCCAGGGAGCTAAAGCCGGGCCTCCGCCGTGCCTTCGGCTCCTGCCCGGACGAGAAGCCCTTGAGAGAGGTCTCCCTGCCCACAACCATCCTAGCCCGCAGCTGTCCCAGCCTGTAACCATCCCAGCCCGACCGCTGTGCTGGTGAGGAGCTGGCGCTGTGCCTTCCATTCGAGGCCCCAGCAAGTCCTTCCTCCGCTGCCGCATGGCCGGGACGAAGCTTCCGCCACTGCCGCCATGTGAATTTTAAAACTACAGTAGAAATTGAACCACAGGAGCGACTGTTGCTGCTGCACCCGCCACCGCCGCCGCGAATAAGGGAAATCCACCGAGAACAGAGCTCACTACGCCCCGGGCTCAGGGAGTGGGCGGCCTCAGAACTTAGCCTCTGCGTCTGCAGCTGCTCCGCTTCCACAACGAACGAGACACCTTTGAGGGCGGTCTCCCCACCTGCAGCCGTCCCAGCCTGCCCGCCGTGCTGGTGAGGAGATGGCGTGGCACCTTCCGTGTGCGGCCCCGGGGAGCCCTTCGACCTTTAGGCCCATCGCCGCAGGGCCGAGCTGGAGCCTCGGCCTGGACCTCAAGGAGGGGCGCCGCTGCCGCCATGTGGATTTTAAAAATACAGTGGAAATGGAGCCACTAAAGCCACCGCCTCCGCCGCTGCCGCGAGTGAGGAAAGCCCACCGAGAACAGAGCTCACTCCACCCCGAGTCCAGGGAGAGGGCGGCTTCAGAGCTTGGCCTCTGCGTCCGCAGACGTTCCGCCTAGACTCCTTGGAGCGCGGTCTCCCCGCCCGCAGCAGTCCCAGCCTGCCTGCCATGCTAGCGAGGAGCTAGCACGGCGCCTCCAATTCGCCACCCCAGCGCACCCAGAGGGGCCATGTGCCCCGGGTGAGCTGTGTTCCTCAAAGGGGCTGGGTGTCCCGGGTGAGCCCTGTGTCCCAGGGGCCGTGTGCCCCGGGTGAGCCGTGTCCCCCAAAGGGGTGGGATGTCCCAGATGACACATGTGCCCTGGGGAAGCAGTGGGACCTGGGGGGAGGGAGGGTGAGAACCAGAGGAGATGGGGACTCTATTCATATGGTCCTGAGATAGTCACCATAAAACAAGCAGACTGCCACATGAGGAGCGGATTCTATTCATGTGGTCCTGAGATGGTCACCATAAAACAAGCAGATTGTCAAATGACAGCGGGGAGGGGAAGGAGACCTGGGGGGAGATAAGAGAACAACCAAAGGACTGGTATGCATGAATATAAGTACAACCAACGAACACAGAACTCTGGGGAGGGAGGGCATGAATGGGAGTGGAGAAGGGGGGCAATTGTAAGCTATGTACACATATAATGC
Source organism: Vespertilio murinus (assembly GCA_963924515.1). NCBI lineage: Eukaryota > Metazoa > Chordata > Mammalia > Chiroptera > Vespertilionidae > Vespertilio > Vespertilio murinus. The sequence goes on along the minus strand of OZ004705.1, from coordinate 143,860,227 downwards.
CTTAATAAAAAAATTTTTTTAAAAGGTGGTAAAATATACTAGTATTAAGGAGGGGTGGGAAGGATGGCAATGGCATGGATCAAAGAGTAATTCAACTGTAATACTTTTATTTTCTAAGGACAACACACACATAGGGGAATATGGCTTTTATGAAATTATTTTATTATAAATATATTTTTATTGATTTCAGCCAGGAAGGGAGAGGTAGAGAGATAGAAATATTAATGATGATCAGATACCTCCTGCATGCCCCACACTAGAGATCGAACCTGCAACCTTGGCATGTGACCTGATCAAAAACCAAACTATGACCTCCTTCCTGGGTCATAGGTCGATGCTCAACCACTGAGCCATGCCATCTAGGGTGGCATTGTTTTCATTTAAATATCACCAAAGACATTTGAGAAAATTTTTTAAAAAATAGGCATAATCTCTCCAGAGCACACCTAAGTCTTTAGTTACCCGCCCTGGCCCCCAGACAGATTACGTTTGCTCTTTTCTCTCAACACCTAGAGCCCTTCTTTTGCTTCTGTAACTTGTTTTCTGAGCCTATACAGTCCAGTTGGCTCACTTCTACTACCTCTGTAACTTTCTAAATAAACTTGTTCTTATAATAAAAATAAAAATAAAAAGTACACAAAAACAGAAGGGATGAGGGTGGAGGATCTTAGCATAGCTCTTTCCCACAAGAGCAAAAAATAAACATTCCCCTACTTGCTATCTGTAGGGAAGTACTTCCAAATATGCCTTCTATTTCATTTCAACTTGGACAATGACTTTGGCTTTAGCATAAAAGTTTCGACATAAACACAAAAATAGAAATGTTTTCATACTTTCAAATGATAATATAAACATATGTATATCACTCTTCAGGTAGCTCACACAGTGTGACAATATAATGGGCCCCGAACCAGGAGGTTACAGTTTGATTCCCGTCCCGGTCAGGCACATGCTAGGGTCGCAGGCTCAATCTCCAGTAGTGGGCAAGCAGAAGGCAGCCAATCAATGATTCTTTCTCATTATTGATATTTCTATCTTTCTCTCCCTTTCTGAAATCAATAAAAATATTTAAATAAATACAATATATATATTTTTAAAGACCAATCTAACTCTAAAGCCTATGATTTCACAAAATGTCCTACATGAATTTTTATAGCATTGTTTGTAGAAATATAAATACTGACTGTTAAAAAGAGGCAAAAACAAGCAATGTTACTCCACAAAAGACTGAAAATCACCAGGATGCAGAATATCTCAAATTAAAAGAACTTCCCTGACCAGGTGGCTCAGTTGGTCCTGTACACCAAAAGGTGGCAAGTTTGATCCCTGGTGGGAGCAGGTGCAGGAGGCAACTAATAGATGCTTCTCTCTCTGTCTCTCCTCCCCCTTCCTATCATTAAAACAACAAAAAGAACTATACTAAAAATTCCTAGTTCAATTCCAGGTCATGCCACATGCCTGGATTGTGGGCTCTATCCCAAGTGGGGGCATGCAGGAGGCAGCCAATCAATGATACTCTCATCATCGATGCTTCTATCTCCCTCTTCTTCACCCTTCCTTCTGAAATCAATAAATTTATATTTAAAATTTTAAAAAGCTTTCTGCTAGTGGATGCCCCAAAGCAAGCATCATTGGCATCTCCCCTCCTGAAGTCGTCAAGTCAGAGTCTTCCAAAGAGCCAGAGCAGATGCAGAAATTATCAGAGGTTTCAGCTTTGAAACAACTGATGAGATTAACCCCAAACTGCTGCCCCCTGCTGGCCTGATCACCCACAACTGCCCTCCCTTGTAAGCCTGAACCCCTCCCAACTACCTTCCCCTGCAGGCCTGGAGACCACCCCCCACCCCCAACTGTCCTCCCCTTCAGACCTGGTCACCTCCAATTGCCCTCCTTTGCCAGCTATCTTGTGGCAGCCATCTTGTGTCCACATGGGGGCAAACATCTTGTGTGTTGGAGTGACGGTCAATTTGCATATTGCTCTTTTATTAGATAGGATTATTAGCCCAGAATATACAATATATCTAAATTGAATCACAGTACCAAACATTATTATAGATGGGTATGAAGTTTGTGATCATCCATTATCATGTGTAATCAATAAACAATTTAATAACCTCTTGAATGACCAAAACAAAACCAAAAATACCCCACAAAGAATTGTTTCAACTAGCCCTGCTGGTATGGCTCAGTTAGTTGAACATCATCCCATGTACCAAAGGTCACTGGTTCGATTTCCAGTCAGGGAAGAGTGAAACAGTGTTCTTTTGATTGAATCATTCAAAAAATGTAAAAACTGTTTTAGGTCATAGACCATAGATTACAGATTTGATATGGTCTATGAGCTTTAGTTTGCCAACCCCTGTATTATAACATTAATCATTAAATAACTAATGAGAATAGCAAGTTATTAGAATTAAGCTTCAAAAGAATAAGAAGCTTCTCTGTTTTTCTCCCTAGCACTTAGAACACTATGCTCAATAATTAATTGGGGCAGCTAAATGTGCAGAAATTGTAAATATGTGGTAGCTTCCAGACAATCATCACATACCACATAGTGAATTTTACTAAAAACAAGTACCGTATTTGCCGGTGTATAAGAGACTGGGCGTATAAGACGACCCCCTAACATTTCCACTAAAAAATACAGAGTTTGTTATATACTTGCCATATAAGACTACCCCCCACTTGGAGGCATATTTTTCAGGGCCAAAAAGTCGTCTTATACGCCGGCAAATACGGTATTCAGGAAATTCAACAACTAAGAACTTCAGGTAATATAACCTAAAAGAATGTACTAAATGATTAGAGACATTAAAGTCATTTAAGTTTATATATAATTTTTTAAAATTGATTTTGGGGGGGGGGGAGAAACAGAGAGAAAGATCAATGGTGAGAATCATTGATTGGCTGCCTTCTGCATGCCCCACACTGGGGATAGAACCCATAATCCAGGCATATGCCCTGAAAGGGAATCAAACTGTGACCTCCTGAGCCATGCCAGCTGGGTGGTATTTTAAGTTCTTAAAACAAAAAGGGAAAAAGTAAATAATGATTAAAAAAAAAAATTTGTAAGAGAAACAACAGAAGTTCTACAAATAATGTCATTGAAATGCTTTTAAATACATATATGTATAGATTTAAATGGCAGATTAACTCTAGCTGAATATAAAAGTTGGTGAGTTAGAAGATATCTCTGAGAAAATGACCTAGAATATTAATATTGTACAAGGCTGGTTTCTTTCTCTGCTCTTTATACTTCCTTTTTTATTTCATATGTAAAATACAGGCCAAAAAATATGGGAAAAAATAGTCTTAATATGTTGAATAGAAGTCCCAGAAAGAATAATGGGGAAAGGTAATAGTAAAAACATAATAGCTAAAATATTTTCAGAACTAATAAAAGATATACATTCTAGAGGGACAATGAAACTACAGAAACTCAACAACAAAGAGGTTATTCTATGAGAGAGAAGGGGAAGACACTTTGAATTAAATTAAAAGCATTATTTTAGTTCATGTTCATTTTCAAATGGAGAAAAGGAGTTACATTAGTTTAAAGCAATGATCCGCACGAACCTATATATGACATACAATCCATTTTCTCCTAATTCCATGTTCATTTTCAAGTGGAGAAAAGGAGTTACACTAGTTTAAAGTTTAAGCTTAGAGCACTAGTTAAGTATACAATTTTACCTATAATTTCCCAAAAATTCTAGTTTAGCACTTTTTAGTTGGGATTCAGGAATCTGTATTTTAATAACTCCACCAGGTGATTCTCATCATGAGAGAAGTTTGGGAAACACTGGTTTAAAGCAATGATCTGTATGAACCTATATATGACATACAATCCATTGGTAACTTGTAACACGCCCCCTCTCTCAATATGCCCTGATAAACAAAAGACTTTAGGAAAGGATAAGTAGGGATGAATAGTTTTAAGAAAATCAGTTGCTAGGAAAAAAAACCACAATGGCGGCACAGGTAAACATCTAAGCTGCTACTTCACACAACAATTTCAAAACAACAATGAAAAGACAAAACGGACATCATCCAGAACTAGGAAGGCTGTCTGAGTGGAAATTCTACTACTAGAAGGAAAGAGAAAAGCACACTGAGACTAAGAGGAGCAGAAGTAGGCAGAGGTACTGAGAGGAGAGCACGTAGAGGGCAGGCAACTGAGTGCATGGCTGGCTTTCTCAAGTGGGAGAGAGATAAAAGCTCATGACTACGTTCAACTCCAGTTTGGGCGAGACTCTGGGGACCCAGACTCATCGGGGTGAAACTGGACTGTCAGGAAAGAGAAAAGCACACTGAGATTCAGAGCAACTGTGGAAGGCAGAGGTACCAAGGCGCATGTGTGGAGAGGGCCGGCAACTGAGTACATGGCTGGCTTTCTCAAGCAGGAAAGACAAAAGTTCCCAACTGCACTGAACTCCAGTTCTGGGCGAGATTCTGGGGACCCAGACTCATTCGGGGAGAAACTGGACTATCTGACAGCAGGCGGAACTCAAGGGTGGCTTTCTCTCAGAGGTGCTTGCAGTGATTACTGCAGGACACTGAGATCCAGGGGCCTCATAGGATAGGACTGATGAGAAACTAATGCTGTCTGCTCTGCCCTGAGACTCCACCCCATCCAAGGTGAACACAGAGGCTTTTACAAGTCTTATCTCATGAGGGTGTCAGCTGCACAGAAGTTATCCCCTCATAGACACAGCTGATCCTCACAGCCTATTGGCCTGGAGGTCAATTCCTCCCAGTGATACTAACAACAATCAAGGCTTAACTACAACAAGACTGTGCACACAGCCCACAAAGGGGCACACCATGAGGTCCACCTCAGGTAACTGGGGAGGCAGAGCCACTGGGCCCTACAGGACACCAAGCACACAAAGCCACTCTATCAACTCAGGGAAGCAGCCAAAATGCAGAGACAAAGAAACATCACAAATGAAAGAAATGGAGGAAAGCAAACGACTGGATATAGAGTTCAAAACCACAATTAAAAGGTTTTTCAAGAGTTTCCTAGAAAAGGCTGATAAATTTAGAGAGACCCTTGAGGATATGAAAAAGGACCAACTAGAAATTAAGCATACACTGACTGAAATAAAAAATATACAGAGATCTAACAAGCAGTCTAGAGGATCGCAAGAATGAAGTCAAAGATTTGAAATACAAAGAAGCAAAAAACACTCAACTGGAAAAAAGAATCCAAAAATATGAAGACAGTGTAAGGAGCCTCTGGGACAACTTCAAGTGTACCAACATCAGAATTATGGGGTGCCAGAAGACAGAGAGCAAGATACTGAAAACCTACTTGAAGAAATAATGACAGAAAACTTACCCTTATCTGGTAAAAGAAAAAGACAAGTCCAGGAGGCTCAAAGAACCCCAAACAAAAGAAATCCAAAGAGGACCATACCAAGATACCTCATAATTAAAATGCCAAGGGCAGAAAAAAAAAGAGAGAATCTTGAAAGCAGCAAGAGAAAAACAGTTAATTACCTGTAAGAGAGCACCCATATGACTGTCAGCTGATTTCTCAACAGAAACTATGCAGCCAGACTGCAGTGGTAAGAAATATCCAAAGTGATGAATAGCAGGAACCTACAACCAAGATTACTCTACCCAGCAAAGCTATCATTCAGAATTGAAGATCAGATAAAGAGCTTCACACAGATAAGAAGAAACTAAAGGAGTTCATCACCACCAACTGAGCATTATATGAAATGCTGAAAGGAATTCTTTAAGAAGAGGAGAAAGAAAGAAAAAAGTAAAGATAAAAATTATGAATACATATCTATCAACAACTGAATCTAAAAATCAAGAGAATAAAAAATCTGATGAACAGAATAAATTGGTGAATATAATAGAATTAGGGGCATAGAAAGGTAGTGGACTGACAATTCTCAGGGGGAAAGGGATGTGGGAGTGCAGGAAGAGATTAGACAAAAATCGCGCACTTATGGATGAGGACAGTAGGGGTGGACAGTAAGGGCAGAGGATGGGGTGGGAACCAGGTGGAGGGGAGTTATGGGGGTAAAAGAGGAACAATTGTAATAATCTAAACAATAAAGATTTATTAAATAAATAAAATCAGTTCCTAAGTCCTCAATCTTCATTTTGACACTTAATTTACCTTAACACCCATGTAGAAAAGAGGCATTAATACAATTATCTCCTTCCCCTATCTTCCCTTTTAAAATAGACCTTTTTCTACTTTAAAAAACAAAGACATAATCATCATAACTTGTATTAGAATTTAACCTCCAGAAAAGGGATATGCCCACAACCTAGGTACATGCCCTTGACCAGAATCGAACCTGGGACCTTTCAGTCCACAGGTCGATGCTCTATTCACTAAGCCAAACCAGTTTCGGCAATTTTTATCTTTTTAAATGTTAGATTATTAGAGGATTTTTGGAAATTAATTCAAAAGAAAGCACTGAATTATACTATAAATAATTTTCCCTACCCACTTTATTTATTATATGACACAGTACTTATATAAATTTTCATAATACATATATATATGTATATATATATATACATACATATACATATACACACACACACATATATATATATGACAAAAAGCTTAAAAAATTGCAGCTGAATGTCTTATTCTGGCAATAAATAATATTTACTCATGGATATGTGAACTAAATGAATAAAAAAGGAAAATATCTATTCATCTGTTTTAAGAGATATATTTCTAAAATAATTATACACAATACGTTTAATCACTAAATATCTGTAATATAATTTTGGATTGAATATTTCTTAATAACTATAAAGGTAACTCAATCCGTTAAAAGGAACCTTTTAGTGACAAAAATATAATTTAATGTTAAATTAAATAATATTTAAATTACCTCTTTATTAACATTTATCTTTTTATTAAAGTACTAGGGGCCCAGTGCATGAAATTTGTGCACTGGGGGTAGAGGGGGGGGGTCCCTCAGACCAACCTGGCCCCTCTCACATACTAGGAGCCCTCAGGAGATGTCATACTGATGGCTTAGGCCCGTGCCCCATGAGAAGTGGGCCTAAGCCACAGTCTGGCCTCCCTTTTTGAGAGGCAACTGGGCTGATCAGGGGAAGGCACCAGCCCCATCACTCTGCTGCTGCAGCCACTGCCAGTCACCATAGACACCAAGGTGTTTTCATCAACACAGACTCCAGTCCCTTCAACAAGAAAAAATGACAACTTTCTTTAGGCATTTTCAAGATGTGTCTTTCATAGGATATGCATACAATGACTTTTAGAGAATGTGGAAGAGAAAGGGAAAGATAGAGAGAAACATCAAAGTGAGAGGAAAACTTTGATTGGTTGCCTCCTGCATGAGCCCTGATCTGGGCCCTGGCCAGGGAGGAGCCTGCAACCTAGTTACATGCCCTTGATTAGAATTGAACCCAGACCCTGCTGTCTGCAGGCTGAGGCATTACCCACTGAGTCAAACCGGCTAGGCAGGATATGACATTTCTTAGCCCTCCAGCAGTGGACCTTCATTTTTCTCTCCAGAAGTGTGGTAGAAAAACCCTAGATGACCTTTTCGGATTCTTATTATCCAAGTTATTAAGAATATTATCAGTGGCACATAGGAAGCTTAGCCAATGTGCAAACAGAAAAGGTGTCTCCTTTATAGTTCACACCAATCGAGGGCCCCTTCAGCTCCCTCTGGTCACCGGCTCAGCCCCTGCCCAGGGCGAAAGCCTCTTAGGCAGGAGCAGACCCCCAGCTTCCTACAATCAATCACAAGGGGTCCGCTCCAGCCTCAGGCCCTACCTCATAGTGACCTGGATGCCAGGATGTTCCTGGGACACAGACCCGGGGAGCAAATTAACCGCCATCTTTTTGGGTTAATTTGCATAGTCACTGATTGGCTACAGGTGAAGCGAAGGTACAGTCAATTTACGTGTTTGTCTATTATTAGGTAAGATAATAGGGAAAATTAAAATCTTTCTATCCCTTAAAAATACCTCACATGAAGTAAAGATAGATATGTAAAGTCAAAATCCTGTGAGAAATTAAAAGAAAATATAAATTTAAGAAAAAGGGCACAATATAATATTTTCAACTTAAGGAGGATATATTACACTTTTAGAACTATTTTTAAAATAAATGTTGCTGAGTATGAAATCATAATTATCTTTAGATATCACTGGATACATATAAGTGTCAAACAGGTGTTTTTTTTAAAAAAAATCAATATTTATGAATTTAAAAAATGTGTAACAAGGCATATACTTAATTAAAAGCTTAAGGCAGTGGTTCTCAACCTTTCTAATGCCCTGACCCTTTAACACAGTTCATGTTATGGTGACCCCCAACCATAAAACTATTTTCATTGTTACTTCATAATAATTTTGCTTCTGTTTATGAATGGTAATGTAAATATCTGTGTTTTATGACAGTCTTAGGCTCTATAGCAGCGGTTCTCAACTTGTGGGTCGCAACATTAGAACGGTTGAGAACCACTGACTTAAGAGAATCTCAAGCAATAAAAGATCAAAGACCAATGTCATAGAAGTTAGTGATGGAACACTTTTTATTTTTCTCCAAAGTTCAATATTTCTCTGTCTACCTGAAGAATATGTAACAGTAGCATTCTAAGAAATTGCAATGTGAAAAACCTTCTAGTTTTTTAGTGTAAATTTTATAAAGAAAATACTAAAAGAGTACTAAGAAAAAAACTTCAAATTCTGTAAATTCCCTAAATCATGACAAAACTTGTTTTGGACAAAAACCTCTACAAAGATGAAGAAAGTAAATTTAAATGTTCCTAAAATCTATTCAACTGTTAAGTATGGGAAATACTTAAGAGGGTGCTATGCCAGAATGTCAAGAATGTAAGTTTGACCACGTACTCTCCAAGGTTACAGGAAACAGGAATTCACATATATTAAGGATAAATTAAGTATAAATCAGGTATAAGAAAATTAGGAATTTATCTGACCTGATACAGCAGCTCTACTTCTATATTCATGCTAAAGATATACTTGTGTGGGGGCAAAATTACCCATACAGAAACTCGCATATATTACTACTAGTGACCTGGTATACAAAATTCATGCACATTAAAAGGGAATTAATTAGAGGAAATATTTTATTATTGCTATCTGCCCTTTCTCTATAATAGAAGTGTGAGAGATGAAAGAAAATTAGTGAAACATATATGAAAATCTTCCTCCTGTCATAGTCTGGGGAGCTCCACAGGAACCAAAGTGAAGTCCTTGCCCACCCTTGAAATCTCTCAAGACCCAGACCTGACCGGTCCCACCCCCATTGGGCTAGATCCAGACCCAGCTGGCCCCATCCTCATCAAGTCCTGGGGCAGGGAGCATGGCCTGAGGTTTCCCAGCCTGGGGAAGGGACATGTCTCAGGTCCCCCAACCTCGCACCAGGGTGGGGGGTGTGCCTTAAGGTTCCCATCAAGCCTCTCGAGCAGGGGTGCAGCCTGAGCTCCCGTTAGGTCTGGCACAACAGGGGTGGGGATGGATGGGGTGGGGGGGAGTGGGGTGGCCTCAGGTCCCCCAGCCTGGTATTAGGGTGGGAGACGCAGCCTGAGGTCCCCTGTCAAGCCCCACCAGGTGGAGGCTGCAGCCTCGGTCCCATGCCCAGGCCCAGCGTAGGCAGCCTCAGGCCCTGCTGATTGTTCGTTAAGACTCATTACAGGAACTTGGCCGCCACTGTGGGTGCAGCCATCTTGTGTTACAGAATCCCTGTCTCCACAGTGGGCACAGCCATGGTGACTGTTATGGCATAACGGTCAACTTGCATATTCCCTCTTTATTAGGTAAGATTGGGATGGCAATTGTTAACTTTTATGAATGAGGCATTTGGCAATATGTAGCCAAATTACCTGTAAATTCACACCATCTGAAATTGCAACTGTAATTCCAGTAATTTATCCCGAAAAATAAACTGTAAAAATACGAAGATAAAATAAGCTGTAAAAACATGAAGATAAAATAAACTGTAAAAATATGAAAAGATGTAAGTACAAGGCTTTACTAAAGCACTAGCTATAATTGCAAAAAATTGGAAAAAAACCTCTGCTCATCAATAGGGCATCAACTGATGGTACATCAATCTATGCTATAGCCATTCACTGAAGCATTAGGTAGCAATAAAAGAGATAAAGATCTCTAAATATTTTGCTGTAGAGACTGACCTACAGTTCATAATGTTAAGTAAATAAGAAATTGAGGTGCCAAACAGTGTAACCACTTTCTCCAAGAAGAGTGATATCTATAATAATAAGAGAAACATGCAAATTGACCATACTGCCGCTAAGCCCCCAAGACATGTCCACGAGTCAATCAAAAGTGAGTATGCAAATTAACCCAACAAAATGGCAGCAGCCAGGAGCTACAGAGAGCAGGAGACTTGAGTTGCCCCCGGCAATGGAGGAAGCCAAGCTTCCTGCAGCCCTGGCCTCTGCTCAAGGTTACAAAGTTTCAATTGTAGAAGGTAAATAAATCCCAGATACCAGGGCCTCTGCTTGGGTCACCAGGGGGCGTGGCCGGCCTGGAAACCACCTCAGGCCACTCACCCAGGCAGCCCCATACTCCAAGGGAACCCCCATCCTGATCTGAGACACCCTTCAGAGCAAACCAGCAGGACCCCACCTGTGTACCAGGCCTCTATCCTATATAATAAAAGAGTAATATGCAAATTAACCATCACTACAACACACAAAGATAGCTGCCCCTATGTGGACACAAGATGGCCAGCAGGGGAGGGCAGTTGGGAGTAACCAGGCCTGCAAGGGAGGGCAGTTGTGGATGATCTGGCCAGCAGGGGAGGGTTGTTGGGAGGGACCAGGTCTGCAAGGGAGGGCAGTTGGGGATGACCAGGCCTGCAGAGGAGGGAAGTTGGGGGCAACCGGGCAGACAGAGGAGCAGTTAGGCATCAATCAGGCTGGCAAGGGAGTGGTTAGGGGGTGATCAGGCTGGCAGACAGAAGCAGTTAGGGACAATCAGGAAGGCAGACAGGAGAGTAGTTGGGAGCCAGCAGTGCTAGATTGTGAGAGGAATGTCCAAATGCCTATATAGGCCCGATCCCAGTAGGATCACAACTGTAATTCCAGTAATTTATCCATTAAGATCAGGCCTAAACAGGCAGTCGGACATCCCTCAAGGAGTCCCAGATTGGAGAGGGTGCTGGCTGGGCTGAGGGACAAAGCCCCCATGCATGAATTTTGTGCACCGGGCCTCTAGTATTCTTATAACACACACACAAAAAAAAAATAAAACAAAACAAAACAATAATGAGATATTAAAGTATAATAGATTACATAGACATAAAAGAATGGATGGAGGAAGTCAGGACAAAAGCTAGACTTCTCTGAATAAAACTTTGATAGATTTGACTTTGGAACCATGTGAATAGTTTTTCATAAGTATCAAACAAATTATTTTTAAAAGGCAATTCTTCAAAATAAAAAACAAAGCTAAAAAATGAAACAAGGTGTGGCTCAGTGGTTGTGAAGCATCAGTCTTATATAAAAATTGTTTAAATTTTAACCCTGTTATTTTGGCTTCTATAAATGCTTGCTTGCTTAAATAAGGAAAATAAGACTATTCCCATTCCAGAGATGCCCCAGTCAGAGTTGTCAGTGCTGACACCAGACCAGGCCTTGGGATATGGTCTCATGGTCCCTTCCCAGCACATAGGCCTTCTTTCCCAGAAGGCCCAGAAGACTCATTCCAAATTTGGGAGACAAAAGAGCTACAAGAAGTATAAATAGAAAAGGTTTCCTCCATGTGGGGGGACCAGAATTTGAAAGGCACATTTTTCTCTGGCCCTGTGCTTAATAAAATATAACTCCCTTTCTCTAAGTATGTCTTGGTTTTATCCCCGGTCTTCTGACAGTTAAGCATTGATCTATGAACCAGGAAGTCACAGTTTGATTACCAGTTAATAACAGCACAGGCTAATTGTGGGCTCAGTCCCCAGTGGGAGCCATGCAGGAGGCAGTCCATCAATGATTCTCTCTCATCAATGATGTTTCTATCTATGTTGCCCTCTTCTTTCCTGTGCAAAGTCAATGAAAATATTTTAAAGAACAAAACAGGCTGGAACCAAGATGGCGGCCTAGGTAAGCATCTAAGCTACCGCCTCACAGAAAGATTTCAAAACAGCCAAAACCGGTTTGGCTCAGTGGATAGAGCATTGGCCTGCGGACTGAAAGGACCCAGGTTTGATTCAGGTCAAAGGCATGTACATTGGCTGCCGACACATCCCCAATAGGGGGTGTGCAGGAGGCAGCTGGTCGATATTTCTCTCTCATTGACGTTTCTAGCTCTCTATCCCTCTCCCTTCCTCTCTGTGGAAAATCAATAAAATAATTTTTTTAAAATCTCAAAACAACAACTAAAATCAGAATCGACATCATCCAAAAACACAAGAAAGCTGGTGGAATGGGAAATCTACAACTCAAAAGAAAAAGAGACGCTCATGGATCACATTGGGAGCCGCAAAGTGCTGAGATAGGGTGATGTGCATGCAAAGAGGAAGTGCGGCCGAATGCCTGGCTGGCGGGAGGGGAAAGGAAGTCCCTGATTGCACTGAACCCTTTCCGACTGTACTGAACTCCAACCCTGGCCAAAACCCCGTAGACCCAGGCTCATACGAGTGGAGTCCAGACTGTAGAGAAAGGCACCTGGAGACTCAGAGACTTGGAGATTGGGGGAACCGCAGCCAGTGAGTGCGCGCAGAGGTCTGACCCTGGAGGTTGCCAAGGCCTCTCCATAGCGGAAGGAGTCAGAAGCACCAGACTACAGAGACCCAACCCAATTCCGGGCGAGCCCCTGGGGCACCCATACTCTTGCATGGGGAAGCTGGATGTTCAGGTAGAAACTCAGGAAAGCTGCGGAAGGCAGGGGTCAGGTGGAAACTCAGGCGAGCACACAAGGGCAGGGCTGATGGGAAGCCAAGACTGTCAGCTCAGCCCTGAGACTCTACCCCATCCAAACTGAGCAAAGTGGCTTTTGCAATTTTGCAAGTCTGATCCTATAAGACTGTCTCCAATACAGAGGGTATCCCAGAGTAGACACAGCTGATATTCACATCCAATTGGCATGAAGGTCAATTCTTCCCAGGAATACCAACAACAATCAAGACTTAACTACAACAAAGCTGTACACGCAGTCCACAAAGGGGAGCAGCAAGAGTGTCTACCTAAGGTAGACTGGGGAGGCTCACCCACGGGGCCATATAGGAAACCAAACACACAAAGCGATCCTACCAACTCTGGAAAGCAGCGAAAATGCCGAGACAAGAAAATAGATCTCAAACAAAGAGATGGAGGAGAATAAAAACTGGATATAGAGTTCAAAACCATAGTTATAAGCTTTTCCAAGAATTTCCTAAAAAGGCTGATAAATTTAATGATATTATACAGAGATCCAACAGCAGACTAGAGGAACACATGAATCAAGTCAAAGATTTGGCATACAAAGAGCCAAAAGACACTCCTCTGGAGAAGGAAGAAGAAAAGAAAATCCAAAAAGTTGAAGATAGTGTAAGGAGCCTCTGGTACAACTTCAAGCGTACCAACATCAGAATTATAGGGGTGTCAGAAGAAGAGAGAGTGCAAGATACTGAAAACATATTTGAAGAAATAATATCAGAAAACTTCCCCTACCTGGTGAAAGAAATAGATTTACAAGTACAGGAAGCGCACAGAAACCCAAACAAAAGGAATCCAAAGAGGAACACCCCAAGACACATCATAATTAAAATGCCAAGAGCAAAAGACAAAAAGAGGATCTTACAAGCAGCAAGAGAAAAGCAGTTGGTTACCTATAAGGGGGCACCAATATGACTATAAGCTGATTTCTCAACAGAATAGGAAGAAGAAAAAAGAAAAAAATTATGAACAAATAAATATATATCAAGTGAATCTAAATATCTAGTGAATTAAAAATCTGAGGAACAGAATAAACTGGTGAATATAATAGAATCAGGGGCGAAGAAAGGGACTGGATTGATAATTATCAGGGGGAAAGGGTTGTGGGGGAGATTTTAATCCAGGAAGAGACTGGATTAAAATCGTACACCTATGGATGAGGACAATGGTGGGGGGGAGGTAAGGGCAGAGGGTGGGGTGGGAACCGGGTGGAAAGGAGCTATGGGGGGGAAAAGGAGAAACATTGTAATAATCTGAGCAATAAAGATTTAAAAAATAAAGAACAAAACAAAAATTTTTAAAACTTTGCTCTCATCTAGCTGGTGGAATTACCAACCAGGAATAAATAATTTCAACACAGTAATTTAAATATACATTCCTAGTGGAATATACCTGGTGGTGCCACCAAACAACAACAAGAAACAGGATAAAGAAAATTTAAATCATTTTATTAGTAATTATATTTTAACTAGAGGCCCGATGCACGAAATTCCTGCACACGTAGGCCTTCCTTCCCCTGGCTGCTGGCACTGCCTTTCCCACTGGCACCCGGGATCCAGGCTTTCCTCATAGCCTTGGCTTTGTCCTTCTGGACGGAAGGACATCCAGAAGGACATCAGTCTAATTAGCATAATATGCTTTTACTATTGTACATTGGTATTGTGAAATTATTTAATGTGCCTAATAGGTAAAGCAAATAAGTAATTAAGTTGTCATCATCAGGAACTATGACAGTAAACCCAAGACACATATTTAACAACATAAGAAAATAGATTTTTTCCAAGGCAATAACCATCAAAAGGAAAGACAAAAGAAAAAAAATTGGTTTAAAATATTAGGAAATAGCCAAAACCGGTTTGACTCAGTGGATAGAGCGTTGGCCTACTGACTGAAAGGTCCCGAGTTCGATTCCGGTCAAGGGCATGTACAAGGGCACACTCCAGTGGGGAGGGTGCAGGAGGCAGCTGATTGATATTTCTAACTCTCTATCCCTCTCTTCCTCTCTGTATATATTTAAAAAAATATATTAGTAAATAGCATCAAAGTAATGAGCCAATATTGAAAACAACAACAGTATTTCATCAAACCTAAGACCTTCTAAGATGTATAATTATTGTACGTACTAATATGCAAAGACATTTTTTAAATTAAACCATGTCATGAAATTATAATATGCACCTAGACAGATTTTAGATGTCAAAATGGGGATCTCAGACTCAATATAAATAGAATTCCTATGAATCAATAATTCTCTAAAGAACAAATAGAAAAATGGGCAAAGGATATTGACAGTTATCCAAAAAAAATAAATGGACTACATATATGAAGTATGTTCAACCTCATTCATGAAGAACGAAATAAGATTCTATTTTTCACTGGCAAAAATCAAAAAGTTGGTAACAGTGTAACAAAAGTTTGAGAAAATGGGCACTCTCAGACATTGCTGATAAATTAAGTATAAATCAGGTATAAGAAAATTAAAAATATATCTAACGTGAACGTGATACAACAACTCTCCTTCTATATTCATCCTACAGATATACTTGTATGTGGACAAAATTACTCATACAGAAAGCTAACTTACTCAAAATTATTTGGGGGGCAGGGGATAGATAACACCATAAATGTGGTGGTAATGAGTAATAACAGGACAACATGAAATGAAATGGTACATTGAAAAGAATGGAGATACTCTTAATAAACTTTCATGGATGGTCTTCAGACATATTCATTTTTAGAAGATTAGAAAACATGTGAACAGGATACTACCAATTATGTAAATGTAAGGAGGTGAGATGAGAATTTATATTTTGGTTTAACACATAAATACTGATAGTAAAAACAAGAAACTAGGGACATCATTTGCCTCTGGGATTGGAAAGAGAGAGGTTGGGACTTAAAGATGTTAACATCTTCTTTTGAAATATTCATTTTTAGTATATAACCTAAAAATAATTTTTAAATTAAAAAAGCAACACTTGCCTTTTTTCCTTTTGAGGTTTCAGAATCCTCATCTTCATCTATACTGAGTAGATTTGCCTCACTGCATATAAAATAAGGGAGGAAGAAACCTTAAATGGCAATTATGACCCATAAATTAAATTCAGTTTTTATCATCTTTGTTCACCTAATAATTCAGGGATCAGCAAACTTTTTCTGTAAAGGGCAATAGATAAGTATTTTAGGCTTTACAGACCATACTATTGCCACATCAACTATTCATCTTTTCCATTATAGTATAAAAGCCACCATAGATCACTAGTATATGTGTAGTTGTGTTCCAATAAAACAATTACTAACAAAAAATCTAGTGGTGGGCCAATTGGGCCTATGAGGCATCCCCACCATAATGAATAAAGTATTTGTCATCTTATATACAGATTTCATATATGGTCATGGATTTAAAATTAGGGGGAAAGGACAAAGAAACAAGCTGGTAAAAAACATTAGCTAATGAAAAGTAAGTAATTCCAACAGCATTATCACAATAAAATAGCTATACCTCTACCACTTTGAAAGAACTATCAACTCTTTACTGAGAATCACTGGCCTGAGATTTTAAAAAAATCAGAATGATATATCTATTAAAAAACAGTTCATGTTAATATCAACTTGTTCAAAAAATAAGATCCACGAAAGATCCACTTATAGTGAAGAACCAAAGAGTATGATTCATAAATAAAACATACAGGACAGGTAGCACCTTAAAAGACAATTTTTTACATGTCCATGAGAAATCTTTTCACAGAGGAACTTAAAATACACCCTTGTGAAGGCAACTCTATAAGCTATTTTCAGTGAAATCCTAACTATTTATAGTCAAAACGTAAAATGTTTCATTACTACTTATATAGATGCCAACTTTTTTAATGCTAAAAATTCTCTCCTTCCAAACACTTTACAAAAATATTTTTAAATGATATACTTTCTACTCAATTTAATTTCAGATTTAATTCCAATTTTTCAAAATAGCCAGTCTATGTTATAGAACCTATGTACTAAATGTCTGTAACAAAAACTATTTTAAATTGAAAAATACTCAGAAATAAAAGACCAAAAAATGCCAATTTTAAGTGAGAAACTTACCAGTCCTAAGCTCTCCTTCAAATAAAACTTCAGTTCAATAGCTCATAGGTGAAGGCACATGAAATGGTAATGATGAATGGAGCTGTTGCCCAGAAAGAAGTGAAGCACCTACAATATACTCTGAATGACTACTCGTGTAAAATTTCTAAAACATATTTATAGTTTTGATAAAACTTGGTGTATATATATATATATATATATATATATATATATACACATATATAGTGTTTCACTAAATTTGCTATTTGTTCTGGTTAAGGAAAAAATTAGATCAATAAACCCAGAAACTATAGCGATGCTGAATCTGTAATACAAATTCTGTATGATGCAAAAGGTTCTATTTAAAACCACTATTTGAAATTTTTCACAGAAGTAATTCCAAGTACATTAACAAATATAATGTACACTTTGCTTAGCTTCTATCTGGGTCAACACTTGTGTTTACTATTTATAGTGTTTCTGCTCTCTCTGGTGATAATCTGATGTGAGATGGACGTAGTGGTGAGGGTGTAACTAGGAAGAAAGTTACTACAGGATCTAAAGTTTCATACAAAATTCAGAAGTCTTAATCTAGGTTCACTTACTTACTCAAGATAAATGGTAGCTTTTCAAATCACTGAACAAAATTCATGTTTATTTTTACTAAGGAACAATTTATTTAGTTGGAAATCTGTAGTGTGAATGATATTTAATCATAAGGTTATACATGTTGCACGCACTTATTTATAGATTTCAAAAGATAAATATAACAAAAATTTTTACTAATAAAGAACTGCTTTCTCTTCATCAATGCTATTATGAGAGTCAATATTTTCTTAAGAATACCATACTCTTAAAAATTATTTCCATAGGAAATAATATATATTATTTTTCTGATGAAAAGTTTCATTCTTATAAAATATCTGAGGGGGGAAAAATCTTACTCTTTATCTGTATCTCCTTCACTTTCTTCTCCATGATCAAAGCTCCAATTATTTTTAAAACCTCCATCTCTCTTAGATTCTGATCTAGTTAAAGCTGAAATAAAAACAAAGATAAGTATTCATTAATAGAGCTATTATCTATAAAATGAAATTGAGCCTTCCCCAAGCTTTTAGTCTAGATTTTCTTTTCACTTGAATGTCTTTGATTATTGCTTTATGAACACCTTATTTTCCCTAAAGAAAGAACACTTTAATGTCATCCATATGTGTGTTTGCTAGAAAAAGCAGCTTAAATTTGTAAAATACAATAAAAATGGACACACATACACGAATATGTATGAAATATTTTTAAAAAATCAACCCTGTATCTCCATAATTGATCACCGATTCTAGAAATCAGTGCCTGTTAATTTGCTTGCCTTATTTATGAGAACCATATCCAGATCACTAACTGCCCTTTTCTTTACCTTCATCATCTCTGTCTTTTAACAGAAGAGAAACAAAAGATTTCTGTGTTGGCAATATGATGAACTTTATGTCTTAGTCCTAATGATGGCACTTGCACTTTGTGAGCAGCACTTCAAAAAACCTCCGTATCAGAAAACCAAGCATGCTCATTATGAGTTTTAAAAATTTTTATAAGTGCATGGCTGAAAACTGTTGAAGTCATAAATTGGTAAGTGGGAACCTGGAGAAATAAACTTCTGAAGTTGTCATTTGAAGCCACATGACAAAATTCTTTTGATGGCCTAGACTCTAGGCCCTAAAGCCTGGTTTTTATTATTAAAAAAAAAAAAAAATATATATATATATATATATATATATATATATATATATATATATTTTTACAGAGAGGAAGAGAGAGGGATAGAGAGTTAGAAACATCAATGAGAGAGAAACATCAATCAGCTGCCTCTTGCACACCCCCTACTGGAGATGTGCCCACAACCAAGGTATATGCCCTTGACCGGAATCGAACCTGGGACCCTTGAGTCGGCAAGCCGGTGCTCTATCCACTGAGCAAAACTAAAAACCAGTTTACGTCCCCAGATCCCTGGCTGGTGTGGTTCAGGTCATTGAGCATGGTCCAATGCACCAAAAGGTCGCCATTTGATTCCGAGGGTCAGAGCACATGCCAACGTTTCAGGCTCAATCCCCAATAGGGAGTGTGTTTCTCACACATGGATATGGTCTCTCTCCCTCCCTCCATCTCTATCTAAAATCAATATATATATAAAGTTTGGGGACACAACAAAGTGAAGGGTCAGACTGGATACCAGAACACCTGAAGGGCAACACTCTGAGTGAACTAGAGTAAAACAAGGAAACTCACTGAAGAATTCAACAATGGGAATAATAATAATAATGTCCTGTCCTTGCCCTTTTGGATTGAACTATATATATTCTAAAGTATATATTCCCATGATTAGAGAATTCCTAATCATACAATCACAATTACTCATATTTGGGTCCAAATGTTTTATAACATACATTAGAGGCCTAGAGCATGAAAATTCATGCACTGTAGGAGGCAGGCATGCCCCCTCTCAGTCCAAGAGCCCTGAGGGGTGGGAAGCAACCCGGGAATCAGAGGAAGGCGACTCCCCCATCACACCTCTGCTGCTCCTACTGCGGTCAGCACAAGCTGCAGCCGGTCCTGGTTACCTGAGCCTCGGGTGGCCTTGGGCAGCTGGGGAACTGAAGGGACTGGGGGCCTCTAGAGGCAGGCAGGCCTGGCCTAGCTGTGTGCCTGTCACCCCATAGGGCTGAGGGGACTGGGCACCGTCATCTTGTGACTGTGGAGGCTGTCATATTTGAGGGCATGACAGCCAATTAGCATATCCCCTCCTTATTGGCTGTGGGTGCTGCCATTTTGAGGGTGGGAAAGTTAATTAGCATATTCCCTCATTGGCTGTGTGTGCCAACATCTTTGCAACAGTGTGAGGTTTATAGCATATTCCCTCTTTATTAGATAGGATGGTCCAGAAAAGCCCATAACTTTTAAAAAAATCTTTATTGTTCAGATTACAATTGTTCTCCCCACCCCCCATAGCTCCCCTCCACCTGGTCCCCACTCCATCCTCTGCCATTACCCCCCCACAGTCCTCTTCCATAGGTGTATGATTTTTGTCCAGTCTCTTCCCGTACCCCCCTACAGACACCCCTTTCCCCCTGAGAATTACCAATCCCCTCCCATTCTATGCCCCTGATTCTATTATATTCACCAGTTTACTCTGTTCCTCAGATTTTTAATTTACTTGATAGATATATATTTTAAAACCATAATTCATTATTTTCATAATTTTTATCTTTTTCCTTCTTTTTCCAGAACACCTTTTAGCATTTCATAGAATACTCATTTGGTGGTGATGAACTCCTTTAACTTTTTCTTATCTGTGAAGCTCTTTATCTACCCTTCAATTCAGAAGGATAACTTTGCTGGATACAGTAATCTTGGTTGTATGTTCTCGCTATTCATCACTTTGAATATTTCTTGCCACTCCCTTCTGGCCTGCATGGTTTCTGTTGAGAAATCAGCTGATAGTCTTATGGGTGCTCCCTTAGAGGTAACCAACTGCTTTTCTCTTGCTGTTTGTAAGATCCTCTTTTTGTCTTTTGTCCTTGGCATTTTAATTATGGTGTGTTCCTCTTTGAATTCCTTTTGTTTGGGTTTCTGTGCGCTTCCTGTACTTGTAAGTCTATTTCTTTCACCAGGTAGGGGAAGTTTTCGGTCATTATTTCTTCAAATAGGTTTTCAGTGTATTGCTCTCTCTCTTCTTCAGGGACCCCCCATAATCCTGATATTGATATGCTTGAAGTTGTTACACTATCTTCAACTTTCTGGATTCTCTCCTCTTCTTGCTTCTTGGGAAGTGTCCTTTGACTCTTTGTAATCTTTTATTTGATTCTTGTGTTCTTCTAGTCTGCTGTTGGGTCTCCGTATAATATTTTTAATTTCAGTCAGTGTGTGTTTAATTTCTAGTTGGCTTAATTTCTTTTTCATATCCTCAAGGGTCTCATTTAATTTATTGGCCTTTTCTAGGAAATTCTTGAAAAACCTTATAACTGTGGTTTTGAACTCTATATCCAGTCTTTTGTTCTCCATTTCTTTTGTTTGAGATCTCCGTCTTTTTCTCGGCATTTTCACTGCTTATGCAAAAGCAGCTGTGTGGAGCCTGGCGGGGCAGGGTCTCCAGACGTCACTAGGCTGGGGTGTGGCCGTCTCTGCCTTTCAGTGTATCCAAGTCCCCGAGTCCCCGTGCTCCAGTGCAGTAAACAATGACTGCTGAACATACCTCTGCAAAAAAATCACCCTCAATTTCAGACCTGATGTCCGACAGACCAGCTTCTCCCCATAGGCGTCTGGGTCCCCCGTGTGACCCTAGAAATTGGATTTCAAAGTGATCGGGAGCTTGTTTCTCTTCTGGTTGAAAAAAAGCTGTTCGCCCAGTTGCCCGCCACCAGCCCGATTCGCATGCCTCCGTACCTAGGCTTTTCAGCACTTGTGCTCCTTTCTCGTTCAGCCAGCTTTCCCGTGGTTTTGGGTGATAGCCGTTTTGTCTTTTAGTTGTAGTTTTGAAATTGTTGTTCGAGGCAGCAGATTAGTTGCCCACCTATGCCACCATCTTGGTTTTCCATGATGTAGTTTTTAAAAGTAGTGTAATCAGAGACGCTGAAGCATAGAACAGACTGATGAATTTAAGAGGGAAGGCAGGAGGGGGGATGGGCAGTGCTCAAGAAGAGATTAGCCAAAGAATTTATGAATGGGAGAAGAGTGGAGGGGGTCACTAATGGGGAAAAAGAACATGTCTAATACTTTTAACAATAAGGATAAATTGAAAATTAAAGTGGTGCAACCAAAAGAAAAATGAGCAGGGCTAAACGGAGAACTTTGTGGCATGTTCCCCTGGGCAGACTGAAACTAAAGACTTTGCACATATTCATGGAATACCAATCATCTAGGAGAAATTGTGCTTTAGTTAAGAGGTAATGTGAAGTATTTACTGTCCCCAGTAAAAGTGACAAACTAATGAGAGTTGAATTACAATTATATGTATTTATAACCAATTAAGTATGGCTAAGTATAGCTTAGCAGTGTTTCCCAAACTTCTCTCATGATGAGAATCACCTGGTGGAGTTGTTAAAATACAGATTCCTCAATCCCAACTAAGAAGTGCTACACTCGAATTTTGGGGAACATATAGGTAAAATTAGCCCTTAGATGGGATTGAGGAATCTGTATTTTAACAACTCCACCAGGTGATTGTCATCATGAGAGAAGTTTGGGAAACACTGACTTAGGGGAAATGGAAGACACTTTTCATTTGGAGATAAAAGCAATTTTGCTGATATAGAGGACAATACTGGTACTGCAGTCTTTTCAGCCTACTGGGCCAAGTCCACAAAGATGGGCTCAGAATAAATAGGAAAACAGAGGAGTGGGTGTGTGTATCCTATATGACCTCTGGAACGACCAGTGGGTGGGGCCACAGGCCCACGAGGCAGCCCTTGCACGAATTTCATGCATGGGGCTTCTAGTCCTAAATAAAGTAATACACAAATTAACCTTCACGCTCTCACAAGATGGCTGCCTTCAACCAGGCCAGCAGGGGGATTAGTGAGGGAGGACCAAATGACTGAAAAAGCAGGCTGCGTGTGGCAACCAGACTAGCAGGGGAGGCTATGAGGGGCGACCAGGCGGAGGGGGGGGCAGTTAGGGGTGATCAGGTCAGTGGGGGTGGGAGCAGAGTTGGGGGCAGTTAGAGGCGACCAGGCAGGCAGGCAGGTGAGCAATTAGGAGCCAGAGGTCCAGGATTATGAGTGGGATTCTGGATTAGAGTGCAGACTGGGCTGAGACACCCCCCACCCCATGCACACATGCACCAGGCCTCTAGTATATGAATAAAAGGGAAAGCAGAAAAAAAAAATGGAAGAAAATATTGCTGAGCAATTATTTAGTAAAAGAAAAAAGGGAAAAAACAAACTATATATGAACAAGTGCAACATAAAAAATAAACAAATGTGAGAAAAAAGAGGTTCTAGAGAGAAGGGGAAAATATCAAAAGTAAGGTTATAAGAACAAGTTAACATCACTTCTGCTCTATACTGCAACAGTTTCCTAAATAGTCTCTGATAATCTCTTGTTCCTCTCTAAAGCTTTCTCTATGTGGTAGCCAATGACCTTTTTAAAAACACCTAATAATGGCTCCTCCAATCTTGTACCACTCTCCTTGTTAGCACCACACTGTCCTCCTTTTAGTTTCCTTAAACATGCATGCTCCCTCTATTTTATTCCCTTTCCCTGGAAAGCACTGTCTACCTACATTTTATTTTTCAACTGCCCTGATTTGATCAAATTCTCATTATGATGAATAATTCTCTTTTGCTGCACTTGTTATAATTTTACATTTATAAGTGTGATTATTTGACCACTGACTTTATTCTCTGGACTAGAAACTCCATGAAGAAACCATTCCCCCTTCTCCCCCCCACCTCCAATCATTGTGCCTCTCAGCACAGTACCTACAACATTAGAGTTGCTCAATAAATATGTTAAATGAATGAACAAAGAGGAACCTGCCAAACTATCACAGCTGAAAAGGGGTTATAAGACAACCTTACATGAATAGTACAGGAAGAATCAAGTCAAAGAAGAGAACGAAAAAAATTCAATACAAGCTGTGATCTAATTAAATTCACACAATTTTCATGGGATATTACATGCACAAAATAATGAACAACAGTTGATAGTAGGCCTACTTTTCCTTAATGAAGCCAGAAAAAGAAATGGTTGCTAATAGCATTTATTTAGTGGATATAAGAATGTAAAACATAATTTGGAATAAAGACATTTCAAACTCACTTTCACCAAAGCAGCGCTATTAACTTCGAGGTCCTCTACCAGTCTACTCCACATCAGTAAATGAAATTAACCCCCAACATCTCAAATAAAAAACTGGAAGTCATCTTTGATTCCTCCCTTACTCTGACCGTCAATATACAATCCATTACAATTCTGTTAGCTCTACAAACATACTACATTCAGTCCCTCCACTCCTTTTCCCCAGTCCCCACTGCCATTATCCTATTCCAACCCTAAACTACTATAATATTCTAACTCATGTTCCTGCTTTTACTCTTGCTCTTCTTTAAGTCATTCCACAGAGCAGTCAGGGATTTTTAAAGATAAATTATATCATGGCACCCCTCTGCTCCAAACTCAGTAACTTCCCACTTCTCAAAATGAAAAATTATCTTGTATGATAGATCTGCTGCTTCTCTTTCACATCACTCTGCTTGCATTTCACTCATGACCTTTTTAACAAATGGAACCATATATTATCATCTGAGAGCCTGTACACGCATCATCCATATATTATCATCTCAGAACCTGTAGATGCATCATCCTCTCTGAAGTGGTCACCTCCTCAGGAAGGCCTTCCCAGAATTTTGCTTTTCTTTCCAGAATTTTTAACACTATGTAAAATGGCTTTACCATTCTTTCCTTGTTCTATAAGTATATTTCTTTCATAGCCTTTATTATATTATCTTCTTTATTTCATCAACGAGTATGTTGTTATCATATACACTGCTACAGTCACCTTGGTACAGTGTCTAGCACAGAATAGGCTCCAAATATTTAATGTGTGAATGAAAACCTACATTTTTTCAAGAAGTCTACTGGAGAATAAGAAAAGTATACTATGTAGATGTTTAAATATTAAAACTTAAGGACCTATGAATAATGCAAAATATATGGCAAGTTAACAGTGGAATATTCTCTTATTAAAGTGTAAAAAAACAAAAGAATTAAATTAAAAAATACAATTCGTGGATATTATTTTTATTTCAAAAAATGCAGTACAAAATATGAAAATCCAACAAGAAACTGAAATCCTTGCTTTCCCTTAAGCTCATATTCTAAGCAAGTTACCATTTGTTTTCCTTAGGAGAATGCTGAAGGAGACGTGACCACACTCAAATTTATCACCTGGACATTCATAGATCTTTAAGTTAGCAAAAACTGAAAGCAATAGTTTGAAATTCACATCTGTCCAGTCTGTTGGCTTTATTTGTGCTACTTCATTATATATATATATATATATATATATATATATATATATATATATATATTTGAGAAGGGAGAGAGGGAAATCACTGACTGGTTGCCTCTTGCACGCCCACACTGGGGATCAAGCTTGCAACCTCGGCATGTGCCCTACCTGGGAATTGAACTGTGACCTCCTGGTTCATAGATCACAGCTCAACCACTGAGCCACACCGGCCTGGCTATTTGTGCTTTCCATCCCATGTTCATATAGTCAAAACTTAAACTAAATCAAAAGCATATAGAAGCCCAAAACTTAACACAACATAGAAGTGCAATCATCTGCATTAACAGAATATATAATAAGCAACAGTAAGACCTCTTTTGAGGTACCAATACCGAAACAAAACAAAACAAAAAAAAATGACGCAACACAAGCTGCATCACCATCAGCCTCCATTTTCTGCTCAAAATAGGATAGAATGGAGACAATATTAAATGAACCCAGAAAAACATGCACACTCTCCACATCTTCTTACTAAGAATTCCGTATTAAATTCGCATCACTTTCAGATAAACGCTGGCTTCGCGGCAAGGTTAAGATTCCCTTTGTTCTGCTACACACGCCTGGAAGGATTACGTAAATGAAGATTTCTTCTCCCAGCTACCTCTCTCAGGCCCTTTTCGCTCATTAGACCAAGATGGAGCAGCTACTACCGTTTCCAGGCCTTGTTAATAAAACCATAAACAAGGCTTACCCACCCCTCAGCACCCTCTCAAGGAACCTGTTACCACAGTCAAGCACGTCCTTAATTTAGAAGCGTTACTAATGAGCTATTTTAATTTTTTTTAAAAAAAAGCCTTGCTTCTATTGCATATGAAAAGCATCTTGCCAAATCACCCAACTTTGTAACAATCCCTGCCACAGGCGGATACATCCATCTTCCTGCACCCTGGCTGCACCGGGTGACCGGCGCACAAGCCCTGGAAAGCCATCATCACATGCCAGCAGCGTTCTTTGTCCACGACCACAATGGATTTCGCCGCGTTTTGGGGGGGCCCTTAAGACGGCACAGAGGCAACATGCTGACCCCCCATCACCACCATTCCCAACGATCCCGAGCCCACGGTTACGGTATATTTTTCCGCAGGCTGGGGGCAATCCGCCCTCAGCCAACGTCTCCCTCCCCCTCACAGCGGATCGCCCAAAATGGGAGGCACCCCGACTGTCTCCACCAGCGTTGGCGACTAGCCCCCAAAATTGGGATCGTGCATCCCAAGTCTTTCTCTTAAACAAATGACCTTTACCTAAGAGGCTTTTTTTTTTTTTTTTTAGCAAAACGCGTTTTGCAAGCATGCCGGAGAGAAGGCCAGGCCGGCCTCGGCTGAATGCGGACTGCGCAAGGAAGATGGAAGCTTCGCGAAAAAAAGGCGGAGGGCATCCAACACCCTCAGGAAGACGGACCCCCCCCCCTCGGGCTGGACCCCAATCTCGCCCCGCCG
Source organism: Vespertilio murinus (assembly GCA_963924515.1). Taxonomy (NCBI): domain Eukaryota; kingdom Metazoa; phylum Chordata; class Mammalia; order Chiroptera; family Vespertilionidae; genus Vespertilio; species Vespertilio murinus. The sequence goes on along the minus strand of OZ004705.1, from coordinate 143,833,750 downwards.
AGGCCATCTAGACCTTTCCACGCACACCCATCCATCCTTTAGGCCTCCACCCCAAAAACCCCAAAATGTGACACTTACCCGTGCAGCTCGGGCTCGAGGCCCGTCCACCCGCCCGCTCGCCCCGCCCGGCCCCAGATTCTCGAACCCTCGGCCCCGAACCGGGCCGCCCTCGCTCGCAGCCCATCCCCCTCCCAACCCCCCGACCTCGCCCGCCGGCCCCCACCCCGCGCCTGCACACCGCCCTCCCCACCTCCCCGAACCCACCCAGCGCGAACCATCGAACCCCGGGGGGTCAGGGGCCATCTGCTCCCGGACCCCCCCACCCCAGCCCCGCCAGGGCCGACGCGGCAGTACCTTCCAGAAAAGCGATCTCCCCGGAGCTGCCGCCGCTATTGCCAGCCGCCATCTTCTGGCTCCCACGCCGCCGGGGCCGCCCTAATCCATGGCCCTCGGGGCCGCCGCGCTCGCCGGGCTGGGGGCCGCGCCGCAGGGAGGTGGGGGCCGCCGCAGGGCGGGGAGGGGGCCGCGCGGGGCGGGCGGGAGGACGGGCGGGCGGGCGGCGGGCGCTCGGCGTCCGGACGGGCCTCACACAAAGGCGGGCGCTCGGGCCTAGCCGCGCCGGGCTTCTCTCTCCTCAGGCGCCTGTGGGGCGCGGGGCGCGGCGGCGGCGGCGGCGCTGCCCAGGCCCGGCTGCGCTCGGCCCGCGACTCCCCATCCACCGCCCCCGCACGCCGCCCGAGAAGCCTCCCCGCGGGAAGAGAGAGAGCTGGGAGGCGGGCCCTCTCACGCCGCCCCTCGGCGCGGGCCGCAAAGATGGCCGCAGCCGCAGCGCTCGGCGGCGAGGCCTCGGCTCCCGTCAGGCGCCCAGGCGCGGCTCGCCTCTGCTGCAGCTGCCGCCGCCGCCGCCGCCGCTACGGCCGTCCGCCCACCACCCCGCCCAGGCGCGAGTGCAGCGGCGCGGCTGCCGAGGGGAGGGGGCGGGTCTCTGCCCACGCCTCGCGTCCGTCGCCACAGCAGCCGAGCCGCAGCCGCTGCTCCTCCCCCACGGGCGCCGCCGGAGCCGCCGCCCGCCCCGCCCCGCCGCTCCCGCCTCCTCCGCGCCCGCGTCCGCCGCTCCCGCCCGCCGCTCCCGCTCCCGCCTCTCCCTCTCCCGCGTCCGTCCCCGCCCCCGCCGCTCCCCTCAGCCGCCGGGCCCGGTGGAGCCCAGCGCCTCTCCCCCTGGGGCTGCCCGCGCGGCGCCCGCTCGGCCCGGCCGGGTTCAGCCCGCGGCAGGCCGGGTGCGGGGGCGCCTTCCCCGCACAGGCCGCGAGGAGCGAGGCTGCGGCGCACCACCCCCGCCCACGACGCGGGGGAAGTTCGCTCCCCGGGGAGGCCTGGGCCTGCGGACCGGGACCACCTACCTACCCGGGGAAGGGCGCGGGAGGCCCTGCAATCCCGGGTGTAGGAAACGATGGGCGGCCTCCCTTCGTTTCCAGAGCCGCTTTCAGGTTAATTCATTCGCCAGGAGTCCGCAGGGCGCGGGCGGCCGTGCCCAACCGATGAATGGAGGCCCCGCTCGCCGCGCCAGGCTCCAGGCCCGCCTCCCCCCGCAGGCCCGTGACCACGTCGTGTGCGCGCTTCCTTTTTATTTCAGTTTACTTCATTTTTTTTAATCTATGACAATAAGACGCGATCGATAACGAAAATCTGGAAAATTCCACAACAAATGGAAAGACGTCCTCCCTGAGGCGAGGGAATGGATTCCCTGCGGCAGGCTGCCAGCCGCCGCGGTGCTGCGGCCCAGGCCACAGATGCACTTCTGACCTTTCAGAACTGTTAACATAATTTCTGTTCAGTTGCTACGTTACTAATTTGTTTCTGCAGCCATAGAAAAGTAGTATCTTTCAGACAAAGCCATGGCTTTGCTTGTTAATTTCACCTAACCCCTGTGGAACTCGGCTACCTTGAAGCATTCCAAGCTTCAAGGGGAAGCGTGGATCAAACCAATGGTTCTCAAACTTTAACCTGTGGCAAAATCGCCTGGGAAGGCTTGTCGAAACAGATTGCTAGGCCCTAGCCGGTTTGGCTCAGTAGAGAGAGCCACGGCCTGCGGACCTAAGGATCCCAGGTTCAATTCTGGTCAGGGACGCGCATAGGGAGGTTGCTGGCACACACCCAGTAAGGGTGTGCAGGAGGCAGCTGATTGATATCTCTAACTCTGTATCCCTCTGCCTCCCTGTAAAAACTCAATAAACTATATTTAAAAAAAAACCCACAAAAAAACAGAAAACATATTGCTCAGCCCCACTCCTAGAGTTTCAGTAGTTCCGGAGTGGGCTTGAGAATTTACATTTTTTTACAGTTTCCACGTGATCCAAATTCGACTTGCTGATCAGGGGACCACACTATCAAAACCACTAGATTGAGGGGTGGGGGTGGATTTGAAGGGGTCAGTCGGGGGTGGAAAGGGGAACATATATAATACTTTCAACAACAAAGAATCCTTTAAAAAAAATAACCCACTAGATTAAACAATCTCTGAATTTCTTTCCATTTTGTTTATTAGTCTATAAACTTGCAATTACAAGCAAAATTGCCATTTTTCATATTTGACTATAAGATTAAAGATATTTTCATCTAGTAAAATAATGCTTTTTCTCTAAAAAATATATATTTGCTGAAATCACTGTCCTTTTATGTGAATGTGATAAACTAAGAATTGATAGTATCACATATTCAGGGCCTTGTCTAGAAAACTTTGAATTTAGGACATGTCCCTGAAACGTAGATGATCCTCTATAATATAATAAAGAGGTAATATGCAAATTGACCATCAATCCAACCACAAGATGGCAGCCTCTATATGGTCACAAGATGGCTGCCACAAGATGGCTGCCACAAGATGGTGGGCAGGGGAGGGCAGTTGGGAGGGACCAAGCCTGCAAGGGAGGGCAGTTAAGAGCGAGCAACCAGGCCAGCAGGGAAGAGCAGTTAGGGCCCTGCAGAGGAAGGCAGTTGGGGGAACCATGCGGCAGGGGAGGGCAGTTGACAGGGCCAGCAGGGGGATTAGTGAGGGAGCATCCCTGAAGAAACTCATACGAGAGAGAAGTTTGGTTCACTGTAACATCATGGCTATCACCTCTCAGAGAACTGTATGAACAGCCCTTTCTACCAGGTTCTCAAATCAGCATGCTCTCCAGCTGTCCACAACTATATCAAACTTCTCCAACCCTTACCCCATCACTTTAAGCAGAGTTCCTTGCTTCCTACTTCAAAGAGAAAGATAAGGCACACACACACACACAAAAAGTATTCTCTTTGTTTACCAATAATACCTACATATGTACTCACCCATTCTATTTGTTCTTCCCTACTGTTCATCACCCCCAAACCAGTATTACATGATGAAGAGTATTCTTTAGAGGGGAGGAGGAAAAGGAGGAGAGAGGAGGGCAAGGGAGATAAAATGGCAACAAATACATATCTATCAAGCATTGAATCTAAAAATCAAAATAAACAAATCTAATGAACAAGTATAACCAATGGACCCAAAACTCTGGGGAGGGAGGGCATGTATGGGAGGGGAGGGACAATGGTAAGCTATGTACACATATAATACCTTAATAAATTTTAAAAAAATAAAAAAATTCAAAAAAAAGAAATCTAATGAACAAAATAAACTGGTGAATAAAATAGTATCAGAGGCATGGAAACATGGAGCAGATGATGAGTCTCAGAGGGAAGGGGGGAGGGGGGAGTAGGAACAGATTAACCAAAGATCTTACCTATGGACACAGTAGGGTGGTAAAGGCATGGGGTGGGGCAGAAACCAGGTGGAGGGGGGCAATGGGGAGAGAAGGGGGACATCTCTAATACTCTCAACAATAAAGATTTTTTTAAAAATAGAGTCAGAGTGCATCATTATTTTTAACTCGTGTACTCTGAATTCCATGCCCTTGTACATAAAGTGATTTGATCTCAGCCCAGCTTCTCCCAGTCTTATTGGATAATCTTAACTCCTGTGGAGTAGTTTAAGAAAAGCTCTTTTAGAGAATGTTATATAGCAGTCTCACTTAGCACGGTTCTGATAAGCATAGATTTCAATTACCACGCAAGGGAATACCTTCTCTGCTTACAACACTCATGACACCAAACGTGTGGCTATGCCACGCCAAGCAATAATCCAGTTCTCTGTAAGGCCAACTGTGTGTCCACCAGTTTTAATTCATCTGTGACACTTACTGTCTGGAGTTAGTGCAGAGCTCACAGGTGCAGAGCTCAGTCCCACAGTCTGACCCCTACTTCAGACACCTGCGGCAAATAGTGAGTTCCTGGATTGCCTACACTTATTTTTTCTGACTTGGCTACAAATTGGGGTTCCCCTGATCCCCCTTTCAGCTTTTTTAAAAATATATATATTTTATTGATATTTTACAGAGAGGAAGGGAGAGAGATAGAGAGCTAGAAACGTCGATGAGAGAGAAACATCGACCAGCTGCCTCTTGCACAGCCCCTACTGGGGATGTGCCCGCAACCAATGTACATGCCCCTGACCGGAATCGAACCTGGGACCCTTCAGTCCGCAGACTGACGCTCTACCACTGAGCCAAACCGGTTCCGGCCCCCCTTCAGCTTTGATAATTTGCTATAATGGCTCACAGAATCCAAGGAAACACTTCACTTGCTATTATAAAGGTTACAGATGACCTGCCTGATAAAGAAGAGGTACAAAGGCGAGGCCCACAGGGTCCCATGTGCAGGAGCTTCTGTCCCTCTGGAGTTTGGGACGTGCCACCCTCCCACCACGTGGATGCATTCACCGCCCCTAAAGACGGAACCCCTGCATGGCCTGTTTTTATAGAGGCATAATTGATCAAATCATTGGCTATTGGTGATTAAGTCAATCCCAGCCCTCCACCCCACCTCAAAGGTTAGGGGGCTGGGGTGGAAAGTTCTAAACCTCTAATCACCTGGTTGGTTCCTCTGGCAACCAGCCCCCTCCCTGACGCTATCTGGGAGCCCGAGCAGAGCCACCGCATTAGCAGGCACTCAGGTGTGGTTGAAAGGGGCTTGTGAATAACAAGAGCTGTGCCTTTCACACAATCACTCAGGTAGTTACAAGGGTTTTAGGCACTCTTTTGCCAGAAACCAGGGGTGATTTTCGACCTGCATGCCACAATAATTTTTAAAATACGCAATACCTGTTTATTTAGTCAGGAGCACTGACCTCTTTTTCCTTAAATTGTCAAAATAAAAAATGACAACAGCCAACAAAACAATAGCCATCCAGTGTGCATGAATCAAAAATTATATCTATTTTTTTGTCATATGCAGAAAATATATACTTTGGGTGTGCCACCGGATTTTAGTAATTAGTTTGTGTGCCACGAGGAGAAAAAGGTTGAAAATCGCTGCTCTTGTACCTTCTCACCTTCTCAAGAGTCCCTCTCTCCTCAATCCGCTAGAATTTGTCTTCTTTGCAACAGAAAGTGCAGATTTTACTCTATATAATTTTTAGGATGTTTGACCATACCATGCATTTGAGAGCTTTGCAGGCAATATACCAACACAGCTGTGGCCTATTTAAGTTGCATCAAAAATATGTATTCAGAAATATCCATATTAAGAATCCCCTCCGTTTTCTGTGTAGTCTGAGTCCCACAAAAAAGAAAGATCAAAGGTGATGACCAACATTTTTTTAATTTATATTTTTTATTGATATTTTACAGAGAGAAAGGGAGAGAGATAGAGAGCCAGAAACGTCGATGAGAGAGAAACATCGACCAGTTGCCTCTTGCACACCTCCTACCGGGGATGTGCCCGCAACCAATGTACATGCCCTTGACCGGAATCGAACCCGGGACCTTTTAGTCCACAGACCGATGCTCTACCACTGAGCCAAACCGGTTTCGGCATGACCAACATTTTTAAGGCTATACAATCATCCCATGCAAGTGATAATCAAGGAAAACAGGACTGAGACAATGTACAAGATCCTTTAAAAGTATCCAAGAGCATGAGACGCTTCCCCAAACTACCTTGCTCCTAGGACTCTTCACTCAGTGAATAGTTTGTGATGGTGGTTGTTGTTCTTTAATATGTTTTTATTGATTTCAGAGAGGGAGGGAGAGGGAGAAAGAGATAGAAACATCAATGATGAGAGAGAATCAGTGATGCCTCCTGCATGTCCCCTACTGGGGATCGAGTCTGAAACCCGGGCATGTGCCCTGACCAGGAATCAAACCATGACCTCCTGGTTCATAGTTTAATACTTAACCACTGAGCCATGCTGGCTGGGCTCAGTGAATAGTTTTGACACTATTTCACAAACCAGAAAACTAGAAATTATTCTTGATTCTCTTTTTAAATTAATTCTACTTCCTGAATATATCTTGAGTTTATTCATTTTGTTTCTCAATTCCAATGACCCCAATTTAACCTTAGCCACTGTCACTTCTCAGCCCAAGTACTATAAAAACAGGTTTAAATGAGTCATTTCTTATTCTCTATGATTCCTCACACAACAGCCACAATAATCTTTTATTTTTTATTTTTAAACACATATCAAAGCACTTGTTTAAAACCATTCAAATTTCCCTGGCCCTTAAGAAAAACGTCCTAAATCCTTCATTGATCTACTACCTATTTCACTGGCCTCGTCTTGCAGCATTTTCACCTTCATCAAGCTTCAGCCACTTTGTATTTCTTTCAGTTCCTCAAATACTTTGCCATTTTTTCTTCTTCAGAGCCTTTGAATGTGTTGTACCCTCCATCTTCAACGCACTGTTTATCTAGAGTCTTGCATCAATAGATTAATACTTATCTGCTAGCCAAGGTCGGTTTGGCTCAGTGGTAGAGCTTCGGTCTGCGGACTGAAAGGTCCCGGGTTCAATTCCGGCCAAGGGCATGTACATTGGTTGCGGGCACATCCCCAGTAGGAGGTGTGCAAGAGGCACCTGGTCGATGTTTCTCTCTCATCGACGTTTCTGGCTCTCTATCTCCCTCTCTGTAAAATATCAATAAAAATATATTTAAAAAAAATACTTATCTGCTATAAACAAAGAGTTTAAAACTTGAATACAGCATATTTAAAATAATTTTTCCCAAGGAAAACTCAGCATCACAGAATTCTAGAGCCCAGACTCCTTAGAGACCATTTAATACCAGTCTTCTGAGAGGTCCGGAAAATGTCTTTGTCCCAAGTAACATTGTGATAGAAATCTAGGAAAGGTACCTACAAAGAATCAGCAACCCAGGGATCAAACTAGTGTGGCTTTGAAGATCACGATGCTGAAACACCTTGGGCTGTTGTGAGGGGGCCAGGGGGAAGTCTTGAGTTGGCAATGCCGGTAGATATATAATAACAAAACTTCCTCTCTGTTTACCACCAGTAGGGCTGAGAGGGCTAAAAAGGGTTAATTCCAACGTAACCCTGATATTTGGGGGATAGTGATCTGAATCCATGGCAGCAAGCTCAGTGTACATTCTTTTGTTTTTTTTTAAACTTTTTTTTAATATTTATTTTATTGACATTTTACAGAGAGGAAGGGAGAAAGATAGAGAGCTAGAAACGTTGATGAGAGAGAAACACTAACCAGCTGCCTCTTGCACACCCCTTACCGGGGATGTGCCCGCAACCAATGTACATGCCCTTGACCGGAATTGAACCCGGGACCTTTCAGTCCGCAGACCGATGCTCTACCACTGAGCCAAACCGGTTTTGGCTCAGTGTACATTCTTGATAACCTACAATTAAGTCCCTCTCTCCTTCCTAGATATTGGTCTTGCAGAACCTGTTACTGTGAACAGTGCCCTGCCCCGTAGGGAGGATTATTAGTGCTGGCGCCAGGCCAGACCATCAGACATGGCCTGGAGACCCCCAACACCTGGGGCCTTCTTGCAAGGCCTGGGAAAAGGACCGGGAGCACAATCCATGTTTGTGGGACAAGGACCACAGGGAGTTGTAAGGGAGGGCCCCCTGCATGTTCCTTCCCTGAGATTTGGAAGACTGTTCCCTGAGTCCGCCGGTGTATTAGATAGTGTCCCTCCATTTCTTTGAAGTGTTCTTGGCTTTCTTTGGTCTTCTGCAACAGGGCTACAGATTTTTCTTTTGTATCACAGCTATTGTTTCCTCTATTTCAGCCAGACTTGAAATGTTGTATATAAAACTGCTTATGGAACTAGTGACCCAGTTTAATACATTTATTTCTTTGAAAACACAATTATCAATCATGTCCTTTTCAACCCTACCATTAGAAGCAGCATCTAGTTAGGCCATGACTAAATACAAATTTCAGAAGACAATAGCAGGTTCTGTAAGTTATGTCTGGTTGATAGCTTTTGAAGGGCTAAGTGCATTTGTGTAAGGGGAAATAAACGAGAGTTAAAAAGAGACAATAGACCCAAAATGGTACATGCCTGAGTTGCAGGGTTGATCCCCAATAGGAAGCCTGCAGGAGGCAGCCAATCCATGACTGAAGGGTCCCAGGTTCAATTCCGGTCAAGGGCATGTACTTTGGTTGCAGGCTTGATCCCCAGTAGGGGCATGCAGTAGGCAGCTAATTGATGTTTCTCTCTCATCGATGTTTCTAACTCTCTATCCCTCTCCCTTCCTCTGGTGTGAGACTCTACCTTGCCTCATTAGCGACTTTCCTCAGAGGGGACTATGGAGAGGACTCCTGGAGAAGCCATTAAAACCATGTCCGTTGACAGTCATATCTACGCTGAAAAAGTAAAGCTGTTAGGACTGTGAAGTATTCTACCCTGAGGCCAGGCATGAAAAAGTAGGGGAACAGGATGTGGGTGCTATTTCCTTCTTTCCTGCTGTTATCACGAAATCAGCCTAATTGGAAAAAGTTTTAAGTACCTGCTCTATTTCTTTTAAATCATGTAGATAGGCTAGGCTGTCTTTAATAAGATTTAGAAGCTGTCTAGAATATGTGGCTTTATAAAAGAACTGGCAATACGTGGACTCATATCCCTAAGAATGTTTTGTTTTGTTTTTTAAATATATTTCTATTGATTTCAGAGAGGAGGGAGAGGGAGAGAGAGATAGGAACATCAATAATGAATCATCGATGGGCAATCTCCTGTATGCCCCCCATAAGGGATCAAGCCAGCAACCTAGGTATGTGCCCTGACCAGGAATCAACCTTGACCCCCTGATTCATAGGTTGACATCCAACCACTGAGTAACACAGCCCGGCATAATTTAAGTACTTTCTTTTTTGGAATCTGTATATATTATAGGTTTAGTGGGCTGTAGCCAAACTTACTGAATTGAAATTCAGTAAGGGCCAATGTGGATTGTAATATAAAATTTTTTCCTCATATTGTAATAGGATCAATCCTTGATCACGGACTTAGGCTTTTAATATCAGTGGCAGAATTTAAGACATAAATCTGTGGGAGAACCCCTTTCACTCACTGATATCATTATATCTTGTTTAATCTTTGCATTTATTTTTGATGGTTTAATAGTCAAAAACTAAAATCAACCTTAGTCAAGTCCAAATCATGAGCGTGGGCAGTCTTCCAAGCTAAGAGGCTTTGTGGTCATACACAAAAATTAGTATTCTTCTGAAAACTTATTTTTTAAGAGATTTCTCTAACTTAATAATAAATTTTATAACACTATATTATAATATAGAATAATTTCATATCCATTAAATACTTTTTTTTTATTAAGTCCACAGAAGAACTTTGCCTAATCCTATATTGAGAATATACTTTATCCTCACAACTTTAGGCAGGTCATGTATTTTGCTTTGGTTTTCTAAGTTAAGAATTAAGTTGTGTCTTCTTAAAATTTATGCCAATGTCAAAAATAGACTTTAGGTCGCCTAGACCCTGAGGGTGACTCAACAAGGTCCATTTCCACCTTGCCCAATATTTAGCTACCATGGCTTTGGGTTAGAGCTTAGTTCCAAAGTATGCTTGACTTGTATAACTCAGTCAGGCTAATCCCACTCGTGGCATAGTGATTGCTTTAGATAAACTAGTGTATGAAAATACATACACCTTGATAAGAATGAGGCATTTTCTTTCATATCGAAGAAAAGTATCCAAAGACCATTAACATCATTATTACAAATTGGCTACATTTGGTAGTTCTATATTTATATTAACAAAAAATAAAGTTTAGGTTGTAATAAAGAAGAAAAAGCAATTATTTGCCCAGCTGGTATAGCTCAGTGGTTGAATGTCAACCCATGAACCAAGAGGTTGCTGGTTCATTTCCCATTCATGCTACATGCCTGAGTTGCAGGGTTGATCCCCAATAGGAAGCCTGCAGGAGGCAGCCAATTCATGATGTTAGTACGGTATCTCTCTATCCCTCTCTCTCTAAAAAATAAATTAAAAAAATAAAAGCATATATTTTTTTAAAAGGCAAAAAAGAAAAAAGAAAAGAAAAAAGCAATTATTTTAGCAAAGGAGGGAGTGCAATCCAGGACACAGGTTCAGGTAGCAACCTAATTGTTCCCCAAAGGGAAGGAAGAAAAACAGGTTTATAAAGGGCAAAATGTAAGAGCTGTTTTTGTTAAGGTCCCCATGTAAATGAAGTATGCTGGTTAGGTCAGTTGGGGTTGGTTAGGCCCAGTATGTAAATAGAGAATGCAGGTTATCAAAATGGATTGGTTCTTTTCAAGGCGAAGAATGCAAATGGTCTGGCCACCATGATGAGGAGTGTGTCAAGTTTATATACACCCATGTTGCAATCTTTGATTCAGGATGTTTGTTGTTTAGCCTTGAGCTGAGTTTAGCAACAGGTCAGTAACTTAATAATATCTCCAAGAGCCAAAACCGGTTTAGCTCAGTGGATAGAGCATCAACCTGTGGACTGAAAGGTCCCAGGTTCGATTCTGGTCAAGGGCACATACCCAGTAGTGGGTGTGCAAGAGGCAGCTGATAGATGTTTCTCCGTCATTGATGTTTCTAGCTCTCTATCTCTCTCCCTTCCTCTCTGAAAAAAATCAATAAAATATATTTTAAAAATAGTTCCAAGAAATAAGAGATGAGACAAAACTGGTTTGGCTCAGTGGATAGAGCATCGGCCTGCGGACTGAAAGGTCCCAGGTTCGATTCTGGTCAAGGGCACATACCCAGTAGTGGGTGTGCAAGAGGCAGCTGGTAGTAGTTTTTTGGTTTTTGTGTCTTGTGTATACATGTTATCTAATAAAAAGTAATTTTGAATTGATGGTATCATTCTCTGGGCACCTCTGTGGTTCTCACCTCCTTCAAATTGATGCACTGCATACATGACAACAACGTTGCTGAGCCATTGCCCCTAGGTGTTGACTTATTTCAGTTGTCAGTCTGCTATAATATATTTGTAATGATGCATGCACATTGCCTTTTCTTCTTGTGACTAAAAAAAAACAAAACCAGCATCAATTCTCACATTCAAAGTTATAGTTGTGTCTCTATTTTTAAAAAATTTATATCTCAATTCTACTATTTAGAGTACACTCTCCAAAAAATACTTTTTTGACATTTTTTGAATGTCACATCTCAACTATTGACCAAGACATACTTGATGCTAAAATGATTAACATTATATTTTGTTTTTTAAAAAATCCATATTTTATTCTGAAAGAATAATAAAAACAACGAAGATATGATCAACTGACATCAAATAGCTACATTTTGGAATCAGCTAAATTGTAAGTTCCTTAAGGACAGAAAATAATTTTAAAGATTTATTTATGTCTTTCACAGTACAATATCTTGAACATAGAAGATATTTAATAGTTGTTCATTGGACTTTTTTTTTTTAATTTTATTTTATTAAGGTATTTTCTGTGTACATAGTTTACCATTGCCCCCCCCCCCTCCCATTTATGCCCTCCCTCCCCAAAGTTCTGTGTTCATTGGTTGTACTTATGTTCATGCATACCAGTCCCTCGGTTGTTCTCCTATCTCCCCCCAGGTCTCCTTCCCCACCCCGCTGTCATTTGGCAGTCTGCTTGTTTTATGGTGACTATCTCAGGACCATATGAATAGAGTCCGCTCCTCCTCTGGTTTTCACTGCCCCTTCCCCTGGGTCCCACTGCTTCCCCTGGGACACACGGCTCGCCCGGGGCACACTGCACCCTGGGACACTCGGTTCACCCGGGGCACTCGGCCCCATGGGACACTCGGCTCACCCGGGACACCCTTCCCCTTTGGGGGGTACGGATTACCCGGGGCACATGGCCCCCTGGGACACTTGGCTCACCCGGGGCACTCGGCCCAATGGGACACTCGGCTCACCCGGGGCACTTGGCCCCCTGGGACACACGGCTCACCCGGGACACCCTTCCCCTTTGGGGGGTACAGATTACCTGGGGCACATGGCCCCCTGGGACACTCGGCTCACCCGGGGCACTCGGCCCCCTGGGACACTCGGCTCACCCGGGGCACTCGGCCCCCTGGGACACACGGCTCACCCGGGGCACTCGGCCCCCTGGGACACTCGGCTCACCCGGGGCACACGGCCCCCTGGGACACTCGGCTCACCCGGGGCACTCGGCCCCCTGGGACACTCGGCTCACCCGGGGCACTCGGCCCCCTGGGACACTCGGCTCACCCGGGGCACACGGCCCCTCTAGGGTGTTGGGGTCGCATATTTGAGGCGCTGGGCTAGCTCCTTGCTAGCATGGCGGGCAGGCTGGGACAGCTGCAGTTGGGCTGAGATGGTTGCAGGCGGGGCGACCACCTTCAAAGGTGTCTCATTCGGTGTGGGAGCGGAGCAGCTGCAGACATGGAGGCTAAGTTCTGAGGTCGCCCACTCCCTGAGCCCAAGGCGTGGTGAGCTCTGTTCTTGGTGGATTTCCTTTATTCTCGGCGGCAGTGGCGGGTGGCGGTGCCAGGTGCAATATTGACGGTCGCTCCTGTGGTTCAATTACCACTGTAGTTTTAAAGTTCACATGGCGGTGGTGGTGAGAGCTTCGGCTTGGCCATGTGGCATCGCAGGATGGGCTCGCCTGGGTGGGTAATGGAAGGCTCCGTGCCATTTCCTCCCCAGCGCGCTCCATCTCCCTCCCAGCATGATGGGTGTGCTGGGAAGATTGTGGGCGGGCTGTGATGGCTGCATGGGGAGAGTCCGCCCTCAATGGTGTCCTCTTTATTGCGAATGTGGAGCTGCTGTGGATGCAGAGGCTAATTTCTGAAGCCACACTCTCTATGAGCCCGGTGTGTAGTGAGCTCTGATTTCGGTGGATTCCCATTCTTGGGGGCGGCGGTGGGTGCGGCAGCGATGGTAGCTCCTGTGGCTCAATTTCCCCTGTAGTTTTAAAATCCGCATGGTGGTAGTGTCTGATGCTTTGGCCTGGCCATGTGGCAGCAGAGAGAGGATTCTCCAGGTCTGCCAATGGAAGGTGCAGCGCCCGCACAGCGCGCGCGAAGGCCTGGCAGAGCAGGCTGCAGGCGGTGACGGAGAGTCCCCGCGATGTCTTAGTCTTTCAGACTTAGTGGAACACTTCCCTGAGCCAGGACAAGCAGTACCACCACAAATATTGGCCAGCTCAGTGCTGCCCCTCTACAGGTGACAGTAGGGGCATCCTCACCTTGGTAGGCCTTTGCTCTTGGAGGTCTTAACCAGTGGAAGGCAGCACGGTACAGAACTGCCCCACCTTCTCAGTCCTCCGGTGTTCATTGGACTTGATGATCCAAAAATCTGTATATATAAAACCCTAATATGAAAATAGACTGATGGCAGAACAACCAAACAACCAGTTACTATGATGTGCGCTGACCACCAAGGGTCAGGTGTGGAACATAGTGGGTGTAGGCCACAGCAGGATGGTGGAGCAGGTGAGCGGGGTCCTGCCTATAGTGCTCATACCCGCTGCTGGTGCTTAGCACCAGCCCTGAGAGTTAGGCATTGTCAGCAGGTGTAAGCAGCTGCCAGCCCTGATTGCCCCTTAGGGCTTCTCCACCTCCCCCTGCTCCTGAGGGGTGATTGGGGCAGCACCCACTGCTGGCACCAGCCCCAATTGCTCTGCGCCATTGGCAGGTGTGAGTGGGAGCTGGCACCATGAGTGCATGAGAATGGTGGTGGTGGGAGCAGGGCTGCTGCAGACAGGGTACTGGGGGCTGTGGTGGGAGGGGCCATGCAGGGGCACAGAGGATGGGCTGACATTTGCCCCTGTGCCCATCGCAGCCTCAAGACCCACAGTTCCTTTCAAGGTGCATGTATTTGTGCACTGGGTCCCTAGTTCTAGCATAAAAAAAACCTAGAGGAATCTCAATACTCATTTAATTTTTAGGTAATCTTGCTGTTAATGAAGATGTTGCACCCTGGCCTGTGTCGCTAAGTGGTTAGAGCATGGGCCCCTGTGTACCCAAGGGTTGCTGTGCAAGTTTCATTCCAGGTCAAGGGCATATACCTGGGTTGTGGATTTGCTCCCTGCCCCTAGTTGGAGCGTGTTGGGGAGAGACAACCAGTTGATGTGTTTCTCTCTCTCCCTCTCCCTCCCTTCCACTCTCTCTGAAAAGTATTGGGGGGGGGGGGGAAGAGATGATGTTGTAATGTTTAATATACTGCTGAGATCAAGTTTTCTTTGCTGCTTAGCATGACCAAAACAACTCAATGAGAATTCTTACATTTTTTCAGATATTTCTAACATCTTTGGTTATATTACTTTAACCTTTAGTCACCAAAATTAAATTCTTAGCCAAAAATTATTTTAAATAGTTTCGGATGTGTCCATGGAACAAACTTAAAGGAATCCTAAATCATACTGACTTAAAGTACTAACCATGCTGAAGCTTAACTTCTTGTGTGTATATATGTTTATATTGTATTTATTGGAATTCAATATTTGTGGTTTTTTAAAATTTAGCCCTACTTCTTATTTAATATGTGCTACCCAAGTGCTTTAAATGCACAAAAATGTTGGAATCCCGTAGGAAACTTTCCTATATTCATGCCAAAGTATCAGAGATGACATAGTAGTATTACAAAGTCTTTTGGTATTTTGAAAAACAAACCCATTTAGGGGGTTTGAAGTTACAGCCTTAGTGGTTGAGTCCATGCTGTAATGTGTCATGTGATAGGATGAGTCATAAATATACATATTACCGGTACATGTAGAAACAAACTCCAAATGTTCTTCAGACTCCCAGCTGTTGGGATTATTACTACTAATACTGATGTATTTTTTATTACTGATGTGATTAATGTAATCAATATTAATGTGATTATTCTCCCAAGTATTCATGGCTGATTAAACCAATAGAGGTCAGCCTTCAATAGAGGAAAATGTGCTTTGGTTGGCAGACACCAGCATTGCCTCACCCAACATACAACATTTCTTCAGAGAAATAATCTTACCGGTTGCTAACATGTTAATGGGGATTTAAAGATTTTATTGACTAACATTTTATAGTACTTCTGTGAATTTTAAATCAATAGTGAGTAATTTCTTTTAAAAATATTTTTAATGATTTCAGAGAGAAAGGGAGAGGGAAAGAAAGATAGAAACCTCAGTGATGAGAGCTAATCATTGATTGGCTGCCTCCTGCATGCCTGCCACTGGGGATGGGGTAATGTGCCCTGAGTGTCCATCAAACAGTGACCTTCTGGTTCATAGATTGATGCTCAACCACTGAGCCAGGCCAACAAAGCTGAATAGTTTCTTAATTATCACAAAAGCATTAGAGGTTTTTTCCCTTTTGTTACATTTTGTTTTAATATGTTTAATATGGGAGCAATGTTTCCCCCACACTGAGCGACACAAATTCTGTTAAACTACCACAGGCCAGGATGTGGTCTCTCTTCTGCAGAATTCTGGAAATTTAATAATTGCAGCTCTCAAAATACTCTAGCCAAGCACATAATACACTCCTGTGAGTGTGCGTGTGCGTGCACTTAGTAAATCACCTTAATTTTTATTTTGTTTATTTAAAAAAAAACATATTTTATAGATTTTTTTTTTACAGA
The DNA here is from genome assembly GCA_963924515.1 of Vespertilio murinus. Taxonomy (NCBI): domain Eukaryota; kingdom Metazoa; phylum Chordata; class Mammalia; order Chiroptera; family Vespertilionidae; genus Vespertilio; species Vespertilio murinus. Next base: position 143,817,846 of record OZ004705.1, on the reverse strand, counting down.
GAGGAAGGGAGGACAGAGAGTTAGAAACATCAATCAGCTGCATTCTGCACACCTCTACTGGGGTTGTGCCTGCAACCAACGTACATGCCCTTGACTAGAATCTGACCCTCTATCCACTGAGCCAAACCAGTTTGGGCACCTTATTAATTTTTAAAAGATCAATATTTTCATCAGCATAACTTGTGTATGTTATCTAGCACCCATTTGCTGGTACTGTCAACATAAGAAACATCAAAACTTTAGAGAATTTTAATGAGTGTCACAATTTTCTTTATCTCTTCATCTATTGTTGGACATTTAGGTTGTTTCCATGTCTTGGCTATTGCAAGTGATGCTGCAATGAACATAGGGGTGAGGATATCTTTTCGAGTTAGTGTATTCATTTCCTTCAGGTAAATACCCAGAAGTGGGATTACTGGATCATATAATAGGTCTATTTTTAATTTTTTTGAGGAAACTTTGTCATATTTTCCATACTGCCTATTCCAATTTACATTCCCACCAACAGTGCACAAGTGTTTTCCTTTTCTCCTCATCCTCACCAACACTTGTTATTTCTTGTCTTTTTGATAATAACCATTCTAACAGGTCTGTAGTGATATCTGGTTATGGTTTTTATTATTATTATTAGATATTGTATTGATTTTCCATAGAGAGAAAGGGAGAGGGATAGAGAGCCAGAAACGTCGATTTCTGAGAACGTCGATAGAGAAACATCGACCAGCTGCCTCCTGCACACCCACCACTGAAGATGTGCCCGCAACCAAGGTACATGCCCTTGACCGGAATTGAACCTGGGACCTTTCAGTCTGCAGACCGACGCTCTATCCACTGAGCCAAACCGGTTTCGGCATCTGGTTATGGTTTTAGTTTGCATTTCCTTCATAATTAGTGATGTTGAGAAAATTACCTGTTGGCTTTCCATGTACCTGTTGGCTATCCACTGGGTGTCCCCAAAAATGTATATACACTTTTGAATACTTATTAATTCCAATGGGTTAAATCTAAAAAAGAAAGACTTGAGCTGTCAGCTCAAATGTGTGTATACATTTTTGGGGAGATACCCTGTATATGTCCTTTTGAAAAAATGTCTATTTAGATCTTCTGTCCATTTTTAAATTTAAAAAAATTTGGCAATTGTATGAGTTTTAAAAATGTATTTTGGATATTAACCCTTATCAGATATATGACTAGTAAATATTTTCTACCATTTGGTTGGTTACCTTTTCATTTTGTTGGTGATTTTCTTTGCTGTGTGGGAGCTTTTTTAGTTTAATGTATGGTATCTTTTTAAAAAATTTGTTTTGGTGATATGAAAAAATTATATTAGTTATTTACTGCTCTGTGACAAACAACCCCCAAACTTAGTGGCTTGAAACAATGATGACTTTCTATTTCTTAAAAAATATGCAATTGATTTATTACAGAGGGGAGAGAGAGAGAGAGAGAGATCAACAAGAAATAACAAGTTTTTTGTTCCACTTATTTATGCATTCACTGGTTCATTCTCGTATGGGCCCTGACAGGGAATCAAACTCACATATTGGGACAATGCTCTAACTGAGCTACATAGCCAGGGTTGGTTTCTTATTTCTTAAAATTCCATGGTCTAACTTAGGAGGTTCTATTCTTCATGGTATAGCTGAGAATCCTTGTGTGGCTTCATTGATCTGGGAGCTTAGCACAGGATGAAGTGTCCAAGATGACTTCTCATCCTCTATCTCAATATAGCCTCTACTCATTCAGTGTTCCAGCTTAATTTTCTTTCTAAGATGGCAGATGACTTCCAAGAGGGAGTGTTTCAAGAAGACAAGTTCCAATATGCATTTTTTTAAAGCCTCTGCTTGCTTCACTCTTGCTAATGTCTCGTTGATCAAAACAAGTCCCATGGCTGAGGCCAGAGTCAATGTAAGAGAGGCCTCCACAAGGGCATGAGTATAGCAAGGCACGTTAATTGAGGGATTCCAAATAGAGTCTGCCATAAATATTGGCTTATTTGTTTATATGGAACTGATGCTTTTTAAATTAACGAATTTCTTTGACTAATTGTGAGGATATTTTTCAGACTTTTTATTGGGTATTTTTATGTCTCCATAAATGCTGATATGCTATGTGGTTTTATTACTGATTTGTATGAACTTCTTGTAAAGAAATAGTCCCTTTTTTGACATTTTTGCAGTTAAAAATTGTTTTTCCAGTTTGTTGCTTTCTTTTACATTCCAGTTAATAGCTCTAGGTGCATATGTGTAATGTTTTTATATTGTCAATATTATGTTGCTTATGTTTTTAATGAGTTCCAGCAGATGTTTGACAAATGTTTACTTTCATTTCCTGGATTTTTTCTTCTTCTTTGGTTTTGATTTTTTAAGGTTCTAGTGTTTGAATTTTATTTGGAAATGTAGAGTGAAGTACATTCACATTTTTAAAAAATTCATAAATTGCCATATTTTAAAAATGTTTTCTCTCAGTGATTTATAACTCCTCCTTTATCTTATATTAAATTCTATAACAAGGTCTATTTTTGTACTCTCCATTTTATCCCATTAATGGTCTTTTATTCTAAGACTTTTAAAATTATTGTTATTCTATAATATATTTGAATTATTGGTACAGCTCTTTTCCTCCCACATTGCTCTTTATATTTCCCTAATCATAATATATGATTTTAGAATCATATTTTTTTAAATTCTAAAATAAAAATCCTATTGGAATATTGGCTGAAATTCTCAAATATATTGGGGAAATCGAGAACATGTGGTTTTAAGTTCACAAAAAAAAATGTTTTTTAAAAACTGGAGTTTTTTTGAAAGCCTTCTAAAAAATCACTAGGCTTTAAAAATATTTTTCTTTTTTATTCCTCCAAAGGCACCAGCTGTTCAGTTTTACTGCCAGACAAAATGTTGCTTTCAACTTCCACTGCAGGATTTTTCTTGTGGTCTATCTGCACACTCTTTTTCCTGTAATTTTTACTAGCATGACATGTATACTGAATTATATTTTATAACATACGGAATATGTACTGAATTATTACACTAAAGTATGCTATATTTTAGCATGCATTTAGTATGCATTGATTTATATTCTCTCTGGATAATTTTAATGAAAATGAGCACAGTGTTTTATTTTCTTTTTAGTTCAATTTAAAAAATATATATTTTATTGATTTTTTACAGAGAGGAAAGGAGAGGGATAGAGAGTTAGAAACATCGATGAGAGAGAATCATCGATCAGCTGCCTTTTGCACACCCCCTACTGGGGATGTGCCCGCAACCAAGGTACATGCCCTTGACCAGAATCGAACCCGGGACCTTTCAGTCTGCAGGCTGACGCTCTATCCACTGAGCCAAACCGGTTTTGGCCTTTAGTTCAATTTTTACTTGAGGGTTGCCTTTTCTTTTTCAAGAGAAAAACATTTTTTTTACCCCTTTCTACGGTTACTAAGATTTTTTTCTAGGCATTATCATAAGTGCCAACTGGCTCAGGTGCCCACTGAGGAAGGAATAGTCTCAATAAAGCTCCACTAAATAAAATCTAAAAACCATAACCTTTAAACTGAAACCTCCAATTCCAGTTCAGCACATCAAGGTCTTTTCTGATCTTCCCTCTTCCCATGTATTTAAGTAACTTCTCCAATAGTGAGAGATCAGGCTCTCATAATTTTCAATATTATGCTGATTGTCTCGATTTATTATTTATCATTGTATCAATCTCATTGTCTCCTTCACCCACCATCTCCATGCAAACCCTTACCCTGTCCTGCATCTTTTGGTGCCAATGTTCACCCAACTGGTGAGCCTCGTTCCAGCCTCCCTTCCCTGCTTGCACTCTGTCTCCTTGGGCAGATGTACCTTTAAACAACATCCCTTTCACCTCTTTTCACCCTGCGCAGGGAAGGAGTTGGAATGGGAAGGAACAAGTAGGAAGTGAATGGAAAGGGATGGATAAGAAGGGGAAAGAGGGAAGAGAAAGGTAAGAGAAGATTTAAGGTGTTCTGAATTTTAAGAAAACAATAGAGTAATTAGATCTCCGAATAAATGAGACTCCTGATGATGACTCCGAAGGCTCTGGCAATAAGACAAACTCCAGTGCTTGTAGCTTACCCTGTATAACATTTTCTATCTCACACAACTTTATTGTATTGTTTGAATGCAGCATTTGGGCAATGAACAATTTTAGTTTTTGGCTAATGGTTTCTGCTTCCTTTTTAAAAAAATATTTTTATTGATTTCAGAGAGGAAAAGAGAGGGAGAGTTAGAAACACCAGTGATGAGAGAGAATCATTGATCAGCTGCCTCCTGGACGCCCCACATAGGGGATTGAGCCCACAACATGGGCATGTGCCCTAACTGGGAATGGAACTGTAACCTCTGGTTCATAAGTCGAGGCTTAACCACTGAGCAACACTGGCTGGACTCTGCTTGAGTTTTAATTTACTGAGCTTTGCTTGTTAAGATAGGCTTGGGAAGAATAAGCTGTCTGGCAGAGAGGTTTTCTTCTCTAATATTCTTTGGAATTAATTTATCTACACTCAAGAATTTGTACTCCTTGTAACAGTTTCTTTCCCTCCCTCTTTTTCTCCTTTCTTTAATCTTTGCTTCCTTCCTCCCTCCCTAAGATAAGTAAAAAAAAAAAAAAAAAAAAAAAAAAAAAAGTGACTATGTAACTATTTCAAAGTATTAAGAACTCACATAATTTAAGTTTTGTTTTGTTTTTTTTACTCAATGAATTATCATTTGAGAAGGAGTTAACAAATGCTTCAATTGTACTTTAATAGTATAATGAGTCAATTCTTTTTTGGGTCAGCTAAATTCACATGCTTAAATTTCTATATGAACAATTATAATAATACCCATTTTCCTTGTTTTGTAATAGAATTTTGAAAATTATCAGTTTTAAAGATAGTATATGCTATATACTAATATTACACTTTAGATTGTAATAAATTATATCACTCAGTTTCTAAAAATAATTTCTCACTTGTTACCATATTTTACAATGTATATAATTTTATTTTCAGATTATCTTCTATATGTATAAAACCCTAATATGCAAATAGAATGAATGGTGGAACAACCAAACAACCAAACAATCAGTCACTATGATGCGCGCCGACCACCAGGAGGTGTGCGCAGAACATGGCGGGCATTCACAGCAGGGAGCAAATGTGGAACATGCCGGGCATCACTGCAGTGGGATGGTGGAGCAGGTAAGTCGGGGGCACCAGACCAAGGTGTGGTGCCAGTCGCTGTCATTACTGGGTTGAGCCTCTGGTGGTTACTAAAAATTCTTTGCTCCCACACACTGCAGTCGTGCCCAGGGCTCACACCTGCTGCCGGTACCAAGTGCCAGCCCCGATTGCCCAGCACCATCAGCAGGTGTGAGTGGTGGCTGCTGGCCCCAATCACCCCTCAGGGCTTCTCCACCTTCTCCTGCTCCTGAGGGGTGATGGGGGCAGCAGCTGCCACTCCTACCCACTGATAGCACCAGCCCCAATCTCTCTGTGCTGTCAGTGGGTGTGACGGGCCAGTGCCATCAGCATGTAGGAGCAGCAGTAGCAGTCCCAGCAGACAGGGGACTGGGGGTCAAGGTGGGAGGGGTGAGGTGGGGGCACGTAAGATGGGCCGAGACCTGCCCCTGTGCCCATCATAGCCTCTCGGCTCACAGTTCTTTTCAAGGTGCATGATTTCGTGCACTGGGTCCCTAGTCCAGTGATCGGCAAACTGCAGCTCGAGAGCCACATGCAGCTCTTTGGCCCCTTGAGTGTAGCTCTTCCACAAAACACCACGTGCGGGTGCGCATGTACAGTGCGATGGAAACTTTGTGGCCCATGTGCAAAAGTTGGTTTTTGGCTCTCAAAAAAAATTTCAATTGTTGTACTGTTGATATTTGGCTCTGTTGATAAATGAGTTTGCCAACCACTGCCCTAGTCTATTTATATAGTGTTAAACTTACTTTAATGTGGGTAAATAGGAAATACTTAACTTAGTGCTTACTTTAAAGTTGAAGTGAACTCCCAACCACCTGTGGATTGCTGACCACAGAAATGGGGAGATAGTAAACGTTTATGCTTTAAACTACTAAGTTTTAGGGGAATTTATTATGCAGCAATAGATAACTAATTCAAAAAGAGTGACTGGGAGGTCAGTTTCTTTAGATATTAAGTGTCAAAACATGCATTTGTTTATCTTCATACTTGTTTGGAAGTTTGGTTGGGTATGGAATTCTAGGGTAGAAATGAATCTTCCGGCCTGGCTGTTATGGCTCAGTGGTTGAGTGTTGACCCATGAACCAGAAGATTACGGTTCGATTCCTGGTCAGAGCACATGTCTGGATTGGGAGGGCAGCTGATCAATAATTCTCTTTCAGCCGAAACCGGTTTGGCTCAGTGGTAGAGTGTCGGTCTGCGGACTGAAAGGTCCCGGGTTCGATTCCGGCCAAGGGCATGTACATTGGTTGCAGGCACATCCCTGGTGGGGGATGTGCAGGAGGCAGCAGGTCGATGTTTCTCTCTCATTGACGTTTCTGGCTCTATCTCTCTCCCTTCCTCTCTGTAAAATATCAATAAAATACATTTAAAAAAAATAATTCTCTTTTACCATTGATGTTTCTGTTTCTCTCTTCCTCTTCCTTTCTCTCTCTGAAATCAATAAAAACATATTTTTTAAAAAGTCTACAGAAATGAATCTTCATTATATTTTGAACATATTGTAGTTGCAGTTGAAGTTACCAGCCATCTTGCTTCCTGATTCTTTTCATTTGTCCTTCTCTCCAACCCCTGTGACCCTGCATGCTATTCCTATTGATGCATGTCACAGGGGAATGTGTGTGTATGTGGAAAGTTACCACAATTGGCTTAGAGGCTTTGTCTCTAAATGTTTTTATAAAGCATGAGAGATCTTAAAAACGGGGTACTTGTGGGAGCTGAACAAGGCTCAGATTATATGGTCATCTCTCTTTCCTATCACCCCTCATCTTTCAAAAGTCAAAAGTGATATTTGAGGGATTGCTTAATAATGAGGAAAATGTCCAGAAATTATTAGGAAAAGAGCAGGGCAAATTGTAAATTTATAATGATCTGTGTAAAAAATATATTTCAGCATAAAAATAGATAAAGGAAATCTCTTTTGGTGGTGGTGCTTTAGGTGATTTCTTAAAACTTTCTGTGTATTCTGAATTTAAAATTACTCACAAATTTTATATATATATATATATATATATATATATATATATATATATATATATTCTTAAACATAATGACCATAGTACTCATGCATAAGCTGGAGAACTAGTTACCAGGAATTTAACACTCTTTCTTACTTGATATCTACACTAGATGAGTTTTTCTTTCTGTCAATGGTACTTTAATATATTTGTGCTTGTAAGACTTACTTGCATATTTTGCCCACATATTAATTTAATAAACTAAAAATGTTCAAGCTAAATAGTTGTAAATTTTTATTTATTTTCATGTACTTATTTTTAGGGTGTTTTTTAATTATGAAATTTTGTCCAGCTTAATAAGATAAAATTGACATAAGGAGGGTACTAAATCTATTTGGGCAGGAAATCACTTCGTAAGTTATATAAATGTCTAAGCATTATGCTGCACACCTGGAACTAATACTGTATAATATTGAATGCCAACTATACTTGAAAAAAACATTTAAAGATATAGAAAAGATAAAATTGACGTATAGCATTGTGTAACTTTGAGGTGTACAATGTGATGATTTTAAAAATATATATATTTTATTGATTTTTCACAGAGAGGAAGGGAGAGGGAGAGAAAGTTAGAAACCTTAATGAGAGGGAAACATCAATTAGCTGCCTCCTACCGACCTACTGGGATGTGCCCCCAACCAAGGTAAATGCCCTTGACCAGAATCAAACCTGGGATCCTGGAGTCTGCAGGCTGACGCTCTATCCACTGAGCCAAAACTGTTAGGACTGTGATGATTTTAAAAAATATATTTTTTATTGACTTCAGAGAGGAAGAGAGAGAGAGAGATAGAAACATCAATGATGAGAATTATTGGTCTGCTGCCTCATTCACAGGCGCTACTGGGGATGGAACCCACAATCTGGGCATGTGCCCTGATCGGGAATCAAACTATGACCTCCTGGTTTACAGCTTGATGCTCAACTACTGAACTATACCAGCTAAGTACAATGTGATGATTGATACACACATATGTTGCAAAGTTATTATTTATACAATATTTGTAAAATATTTTTTATTAAAAATATATTTTATTGATATTTTACAGAGAGGAAGGGAGAGAGAAAGAGAGCTAGAAACGTCCATCGACCAGCTGCCTCTTGCACACCCCCTACCGGGGATGTGCCCACAACCAATGTACATGCCCCCGACCAGAATCGAACCCGGGACCTTTCAGTCCGCAGACCGACGCTCTACCACTGAGCCAAACCGGTTTCGGCAATATTTGTAAAATATTAAAAGTAAATGTAGGTTTGCATAAATCGGTTTCCCTCTCAAAGAATTGAGATCAATAACCTTTTACATCCTACTACATACAACCATTTCTATGGTGATAAACAAATCTGACCCATAGTATAAAATTATATTATGTAATGTAACAGTGGTAGCCAAATATTAAAATAATAAAATGTGAATTATTGGAGAACATATTGGATGTGAAGTTAATGTTTCAGCTTTTCCAGTGTCTGAGCCAAGACTACCTTAGTGAAAAATAGCAAACTCCTTCAGGTAATATGTAGCAAGGAGGACACATTTATGGACATAGGGATATCTCTTAAAAGTCATGGCTGGTTGCAGTACAGGGTACGTTTAGATCTGAACCAAGTGCTGGAAAACCATTAGGACAGTAACAGCTTCTTCGTCAAATGAAGAACCTTCAGTTTCTCTAGAGACACATGGACTCTCATCTCTGCCTCGCTCTGTACTTCTGGTTTGTTTCTCTCTGTGGGCTGTCTTTTTCCAGTTCTCTGTGCACATGACAACCTTACCACATAACACTTTACATCCTTGGCTCAAGGGGACATCTCACACTAATGAATGCATCAAAATTTCAAATACAAATTTCTAGAAGAAGGGCCTTTCCTGAGACCCGTTGTCCATCTCAGGCCCATCACGCATGGCCTGTGAGAGGGTCACAGGTGTCTAATAGAGTTGCTTAAGGTCTGTATCTGAGGAAGATTCGGTTTTTGATGAAGGAATCGATTTTTCTGTTTTTGTGTGCCTTTCCTAAACATGTCTGTCCTAGCACCTGGTCATGCTTTTATTTGTTTTTCTCTTTGTTGCCTTTCTTTGCAGCTGCATCTTTAGGACAAGGACTGCTTGCTTAGTGTCCCTATCACCTAGCCAAGAAATTAGGCAATAAGACTTAACATTTACTTAGCACTTACAGTATGCTGGGTATTAAAATGTTCTCTTTCTTTTATTAACTTGCTTAATCCTCACAGCAGTGCAATGTAGGAAGCAATGCTAGTGTTCTTTTTTTTTTAGAAAAAAATGATTACAAGGAAGATGATATTGATAGTGAGTCTTAGTAACATAATATTGGTAACATTTTGGAGACCATAAAATTTTTTATTCCAAGAGCTTATACCTATTTTTACCACTTGGTGTCAGATTTGCATTATTTGAATATGTTAGTACATTTGGGAAATCTTTTGGGGTTTATTTGTGAGTTTTAAGCGTTTTTGCTCTCAGTTTTCAGAATTTCTTAGAACATAACTGTGTTCTTTGCGGAGTCACTGAGGTCAGAACATGTTCTCTTTGTCTTCCTCTGAGATTTTAGGTTAAACTGTATATGTTGTCAGATTGGAAGGGAAGGTTGTAACCATGAGAAGTGCCCACAGAACTTAATAGAGAAATCCTGGAGGCTCAAACAAATTTTTCTAATCTTTGCAGGGGATGAGAGTAAGCCACTCTCTCAGATTAATCTTGCATATAGGAACTAGTTGAATACTTTTCCTGCCAAATAGAATCCAAGAAAATTTCTCTATCAAGGCTTATGACAGATTGATCCCTGATTGATGGATCAGAGAAGCAGGATAAAAAGTAGATGAAAGGATCACTGTTTCAATTATGCTGGCAGGCAGAAGTGGTTAGGGGCAATCAGGAAGGCAATCAGGAAGGCAGTCAGGCTAGCAGTCAGGAGCCAGCAATCTCAGATTGTGAGAGAAATCTCCAACTGCCAGTTTAGGCCCTATCCTACTGGGATTGGGCCTACACTGGTAGTCGGACATCCCTTAAGGGGTCTCAGATTGGAGAGGGTACAGGCTGAGCTGAGGAACCACCGCCCCCCCCTTCTGCCTCCAGTGTGAATTGCCACTGCCTGATTGCCACTAACTGCTTCTGCCGGCCAGCCTGATCATCCCCTAACCACTCCCCTGCCAGCCTGATCAATGCCTGTTTCCTGGCTGGACCGATTGCCCCTAACTGCCCTCTCCTGCCATCCTGGTCATCCCCAACTGCCCTCCCCTGCCAGTCTGATTACCCTTAACTGTTCTCCCCTGCAGAACTGCCCCCCGCAACCCTCACTTCCCTCCCTTACAGGCCTGCTTGCCCCTAACTGTCCTCCCCTGCAAACCTGATCCTCCACATCTGCCCTCCCTTACAGGCCTGCTTGCCCCTAACTGTCCTCCCCTGCAAACCTGGTCCTCCACAACTGCCCTTCCCTGCAGGCCTGGTTGCTCCCAACTGCCTTCCCCTGTAGGCCTGAGCCCTCACCCACTCCCCTCCCCCTGCTCCAACTGTCCTCCCCTGTAGGATTGGTGCCCACCCAACTGTCCTCCCCTGCTGGCCTGGTTTCCCCCAACTGCCCTCCTCTGCTGGCCTGATCACCCACAACTGCCCTCCCCTGAAGGCCATTTTGTGGCAGCCATCTTGTGTCGACATGGGGGCAGCCTTCTTTGTCCACATGGGGGCAGCCATCTTGTGTCTTAGAATGATGGTCAATTTACATATTAGTCTTTTATTAGATAGTATTTCAGAAAAGGCAAATTTCCCCAATCAGAAATAGGTAAGTTTTTGCTAGGGACTAGTGGTGGGAGAAATGGAAAGTGACTGCAAATAGATACGGAGTTTTTTTTTTTTTTGCAGTGATGAATGAAAATGTTCTGGAATTATATATTGGTGATGCTTTCATAATTTTGTGAAAGCCCAAACTGCTGAATAATCTACTTTAAGAAAAGGAATTATATCTCAAAAAATATTTTAAAAATGAAGTAACAACATTTCTGAGTCTCCTTACTTTATATGGCAAAGTAATTGCAAATGTTCAATAAGAACATATTCTTTTCTAACCCTGGCCAGGTAACTCAGTTGGTTAGAGCTTTGTCCCAATATGCCAAGGTTGTGGGTTCAATCCCCAGCCAGGGCACATCCAAAAATCAAACAATGAATGGCTAAATAGGTGGAACAACAAATCTCTCTCTCTCTCTCTCTCTCTCTCTCTCTCTCTCTCTCTCTCTCTCTCTCTCTCTCTCTCCTGTAGTCTTCTTTACCAGATATACTTAAACAAATTGATTGTGAAACCAAGGCCCCAGTTGGAGTGCCTTATTTGAGAATGATGCTTATTTAATCAAGTATGATAAACCAATTTAAGAAAAAAGTTGACTTTACTTATGGAAGAAATGCCTATAAAATCTTCTAAAGTGCCTAGTTTAGAGGATCCCAGCTTCACAGGTGGTAAGGAAGGTTACTCAGACCAGGAGCTAAGATCATTTTAGGGGCCTCAAGAATTTGTATACATTGCAGGTATAATATGGTGAAGATAATTTTCTGGGGTTCATTTGAAAACCTCAGGATAGCAAAAGAGAGGCTTTTAGAAATTTAATTCAAGATTCTTTATGAAAACTTTCAGACAGAAGTTAATATGGTGGCTTTAGTATTTGTTCAAAGTCAAATACTAAAGCCAAAAAATTACTCTAGATTTGCAAAGCAATCTCAAAGAGACCTGTGTGGTATAGTAACACCAACTGCACATATGTAAATAATTAGGCCAAACATAATGAGGCTAGCCCTTTCTTATGTGAGCAGAAATAATTTTTGAGATTATTATGATCACAAGTTGGGGAAAGAAAGATTGTTACAGAAAATCTTTGAAATGAGCTAAAAAGGATTACTGGGTTTATTTCCAATGGAATACTAGGTATTATCTCCCGTTATCTTTTTCTATAGGGTCCCCCCCCCCCCCCCCGCGTGTTTTAAACTAATCTATTCTACATTCTGTAATTGGAGAAACAGTATAGCAGTCCTCTCTTATCTACAGGTGATATGTCCAAGAGATCCCTAGAGATGGCTGAAACTGTGGGTAGTACCAAACCCTATATATACTACTAGAGGCCCAGTGCACGAAATTTGTGCACTGGGGGTGGGGAGGGGTCCCTCAGCCCAGCATGTGCCCTCTCACAGTCGAGGAGCCCTCGGGGGATGTCTGACTGATGCAGAGCGAAAGAGGCTTCTGCCCCTGCCACTGTGCTGGCCAGCAGTGAGCCTGGCTTCTGGCTGAGTGGTTGTTCCCCCTGTGGGAGCACACTGACCACCAAGGGGAAGCTCCTGTGTTGAGCGTCTGCCCTCTGGTGGTCAGTGTGTGTCATAGCAACTAGTCGTTCTGCTGTTGGACCAAAACTGCCTCTCTGACATCCCCCAAGGGGTCCCAGATTGCAAGAGGGAGCAGGCCAGGCTGAGGGACCCCACTGGTGCATGATAAGGGCTGGGGAGGGACCTGGGAGGTTGGCCAGCTGGGGAGGGACTGCAGAAGGGCTCCAGGGCATGTCCAGCCCATCTTGCTCAGTCCTGATTGCCTGGACCCCCACAACAAGCTAACCTACCAGTTGGACTATCTGCCCCCTGGTCAGAGCACGTCATAGCAACTGGTCAACCGGTTGACTGTCTGCTCCCTGGTGGTCAGTGCATGTCATAGCGAGCAGTTGAGTGGTCTTAGCATATCATTAGCATATTACGCTTTGATTCGTTGAATGGCCAACTGGAAGACTGGTCACTTAGCATATTAGGCTTTTAGTATATAGGATTGCTGTAGAATTTACCAGGTGACTGTGAAATACACAATGAGTGCTCAGAGATTCAAGAAAAACCCTTTATTTAAAGTAGTGCTGCTGGCTCAGGGGATTTGAAGATCCAAAGCCTGAAAACCTTATACAATGAGATTTCTCCTTACATATATTTCTAAATTCTTTGTTTCCTAACTTCCGGGCTTTTGTGGTAGGCATTTGCATCCCTACCTAAGTTAGTTAGAATGGGGAAGTGAGATTACAGCTAAAGGCCTGGCCTGGGTGGTGCCAGTGACCTCCGCTTTGGCTAAGCTGTTAAATTCTTGGTTTGTGGCCCTTGTAAACTGGGAGTATTTAGGAAAACAGATTATTGCCCATGGAAGGGGCAGTGATTTAATTGTAGGCTAACAAGAATGTGTACTAGGACCCTAGTCACTGGCACAGATTCAGATTGCTAGCTTCCCCTCCCCGCCAGGTTGCTCCCTATATTCTCCTTCACTATGTCTCATCCTAAACATACACACCTATGGTAAAGTTTAATTTATAAATTAAGCAACATAAAAGATTAACAATAACATAGGAAAACTATAAAAATATACTGTAATAAATGTTATGTAAATGTGATCTCTCAAAATATCTTATTGCACTGTACTAACCCTTCTTGTGATGATCTGAGGTGATACAATGCCTACAAGATTAAGTGAGGTGAGTGACGTAAACATCTTTGTAGATAATAGATACTGCAGAAAGTGAAGCCGCTGATAATGGGTACTGTACTTCAAATGAGTTTTGTGTGGTGGAGGCCAGTTTTGTATCTATTACTAAGTTCATTTCTTGATTGCTTATATGCATCTGCTCTTTGGCTTATTTTTTGAATAAGCTGTAACACTGGCTGTAACACCTTACTTTTTCTCTCATTAATTAATGCATTAAAGAAAATATTTGACATATTTATTGTATAGTACAAGTGTCATGATTTTTTAAAAATATATTTTATTGATTTTCCACAGAGAGGAAGGGAGAGGGATAGAGAGCTAGAAACGTCGATGAGAGAGAAACACCGACCAGCTGCCTCCTGCACACCCCCTGCCAGGGTTATGCCCGCAACCAATGTACATGCCCCTGACCGGAATCGAACCTGGGACCTTTCAGTCCACAGACCGACGCTCTATCCACTGAGCCAAACCGGTTTCGGCAAGTGTCATGATTTTTAATTTTGTCAGAATATGTTGGGACAATGAGTCAGAAAATGTTTCTCTTAATTAGCAGTTTATTTTGGAAAACGTCATTTTGTTGGTAGAAGTTCACCACAAGGAGTGACTTTAGTGGGAATTACCTGGCAATGCTGGAGGAGGGAAGTGTTACCTGTGCCCATGACAATACACACCAAGACCTGGGCACAAGGTAACTTTTAAGACATAAGATATGACCATGCTGGTGTGAACTTGGAGTCAGATGCAGTTGGGTACACTTAGCCTGTTTAAATCAGCAGGTGGAATATTCTCTTTGGGAGCGTCTTTGAGACCTTGAGTTGATCTAGTGACAGCCAGCACCGACATGTCATTCCAGACAAACTTACACACGCACATGCATTTGATGGATTAGGCTATGACTCAGAAAACGTAAGATACAAGAAAAATGTGTGGTTAGAGATTATTTACATTCTTCTGGTAAAATAGGGAGATTAGTAGTTACCGAGCAGGAATGTTTCCTTACAGAGGAATTTAACTAAACAAAAGGCACATAGAACTATTGCTGGCGGGGGTTGTGGGGGTGAGAGGGTGGGGGCTGAGGGGAAGAGATTCTTGAAAGAATTAAAGTTGGCTACGAGTTAAGAAAATATTACAAAAAAAAAGAAGAAAACATTACAAATTCTTGTACTATTTGTGCTCATGGTCATCTGGGTCCTATACAACATCACATCTAAGGTTTGAAAGAGAAGGAAAGATAGTGTACTCTTTTGAGACTTTTTGTTGGGGATAGTAATTAAATAGTAATAAAATCAAGGTACACTGAACAGAGCCCTTGTTCTCAAAATGGTTTCTGCCAGAGAGAAGAGACGGACAGGAATCTGGGGAACCAGCACCTACTGTACAAGTAGCCAAAGGGAGGTGGAATGTGAATAGAAGGAGGTGGAATGTGAACAGAGGCTGATGCTGTTTGTGTAAAGGATCCCCAGAAGAGTAAAGAGTTAATGAATTTGTATTATTTTAGAAAAGAAAAAAGGAAGAAAAGATACAAAGAGGAGCTTAATCTGTAGCCAAGAGGTGGCACATTTAAGCACTCTAGCCAGAGAGTGTACACGTCTCTAGAATAGATGGGAAAGCTTGCCCTGTAGATAGAAGGTTGGGGGGCGGGAGGTTTGTCATTTGCACTTGTTGTGCTGCTCAGACACACTCCCCATCTTGTCTTTTGAAAATGGGTCACCTTCCCTTGGTTCCTTAAGCCAAGCAATTTTGTATTGTATTTTGGGCACTGTAGAATGTTATACAGTGAAGAGTTGATTATATTTCTCCAGAGAGTATTATTTTTTTTTAAAAAAATATGTATTTTTATTGATTTCAGAGAGAAAGGGAGAGGGAGAGAGAAATATAAACATCAATAATGAGAGAGAATGATTGATTGGCTGCTTCCTGCATGGCCCCGACTGGGGATAGAGCCCACAACCTGGCCATATGCTGTGACCTCCTAGTTTATAGGCTGATGCTCAACCACTGAGCCATGCCGGCTGGGCTAAATTGTGTGTGTGTGTGTGTGTGTGTGTGTGTGTGTGTGTGTGTGTGTGTGTTCTGTGTTTTTTAAAGTGGGAAGTTAGCTTGGCCGTACTTGAACTGTAAGCACTTTTTCATGGGCAGCCTCAAATCTCTGTTCATTTCTTTTGTCCCTAGCGGAGGTATATCAGAGTCTGCCTGATTCATGTAAGGTTCAGAGACTTGGGAAGAGTTTATAATCAGAATTTAAGGCTCTCCCTTTCTGGATCAATTTTTTCCCTCAAATTCCACCCTCCCAACTTTCCAGGATCAGTGGTTGCTCAATTTCCATTATTTGATTCTTCAGGCCAAAAAGATTGTTTTCTATTAGAGTTTTAGGCATACTATGGAGTACCAACTTTAGCCTGCCCTCAGGGTAAAAATATGATGATGGGAAAATCTAAGTTTTGATTCTTCTTGAATCTTTTTTTTTTTTTTGGTTCACTTTTCAGTTTTTGCTTATTTTTTATTTTTTGGTTTGGATTTTGTAGCTGTAATTTGTGATGGTTGGGCCTGACAGAATCTTAATTGGCCACTGGAGACAGCTCACATGGTAAGCCTGTTTTTCCAAATCATAACCTGATTACTTTGTTGACTTTTCTCATTTAAAAATATGTTTTTATTAATTTTATTGTGGAAGAAAGGGAGAGGGAGAAAGATAGAAACATCGATGACAGAGAAACCTCAACCAAATATTGACCAGCTGCCTCCTGCATGACCCCACTGGGGATAGAAGAGTCTGCAACCAGGCATGTGCCCTGAATGGGAATGGAACCAGTGACCTCCTGGTGCATGGGGACAACGTTCAATCCACTGAGCCTCACCAGCCTGGAGATTTTTTTTCTCATTTTTTATTTTGTTTTCCCTTCTTTCCATACATGCTCCCCACACTGAGCCTTTATCTTGGGGCCTAATTTAAGGGTGATATAAATTGAGATTCACTCATTTATTAAATCATTTGCTCATTCACACACATTATTTAATTTAATCATTCCAATATCCCTCAGGGTGCATTGTGAGAACTTAAGTATTATCTCTATTTGACATAGTACTGTATTTTAGGGAGATTGCATCATGCATATAATAATACTATATTTGATAAGTGGCAGAATCTAACTTCAAAACTAGATATGTCTGGTCCTAAAAATCAAATCTAATAGTATTATATATTTTAGATTAGTTACTTTATTTTTCTTTAAAAAATATTTTTATTAAATTTTTACAGAGAGGAAAGGAGAGAGATAGAGAGTCAGAAACATTGATTAGCTGCCTTCTGCACCCCCCCCCCCCAGTGGGGATGTGACCACAACCAAGGTACGTGCCCTTGGCCAGAATCGAACTCGGGACCTTTCAGTCCATAGGCCAACACTCTATCCACTGAGCCAACCCGGTTTCGGCAGTTTCTTTATTCTTCTTATCCTTGTTTTCTCATATATTCCATGAGGATAATAATGCATGTAACAGGATTATCATGTCAGTTAAATGAGATAGTGTGGCTACAGGAAGAGTGCCTACAAAACATTAGGTACGGTATTATCTCAATCAGCTTTCACTATATGACAAACCATCTCAAATTCTCAGTGATTTACAGTGGCAAATTTGTATTTCTTGTTCAGATTTGTATTGTCAGTTACTGGTTGGATGTTGTAATTCTACTCCAGATGGCAGGTTGAGACTCCACAGATTTCCCTATTCTGGAATCTAAGTTAAAGAGGAAAGGCTTTATAAGCCTAACCAGTGAACATAGACAACAGGGGGGTGAGGGCATGAGTGGGGGGTGGGCAAGTAGGCGGTAAGGACACATATGTAATACCTTAATCAATGAAGAAGAAAGCTTATGCCCAGCATGCTTTTCTGTTGGCAGAGAGCACAGAGCTGGGAGGCTTTGGTAATGTTGCAATTTCATGAAAAGATTCTGTTTGGAAGTGATAAATAGCCAATATTTTGTTGGCCAAAACAAGTCAAATGTTCAAGCCCAACGTCAATGGGCATGGGGAAATGTCGTAGTCACAAAAAGGAGGGAGTGAGTAATTCTGAACAATAATATAATCTACCACAGTATAGTACTCATTTTTGCTTTCACGGTATACAGTTGCTATTTCCAACAGTTGGCTCGTAAAAAAGGCAAGGGTGCAAGGGAGTATTTCATTAAATGCCAAAAGGAAAAAAAAAATCAGACTAGAAAGTTAATATGTGAGTCACAGGAGTGGTAAAGGTTTTGTAAATGAGTGAGGGCTGGAACTGAATCTTGAGAGATGATTAGAATTTGGGTGAAAGTCATTCTAACCAGCTGTAACAGGATGAGGTGGACTAGCTTGGCCTTATTATTGGCGTGCGTTTGGAAGGTATCACTGGAGGTAGGTTGGAGAGCATAGATTTCAGGAAGGAGATAAAGGAAGACTTTAGGAAGTTTTAAGCAAGATTGAGAATTGAAAAGTTGTGTTTTAGAAAGATTGGCTTGGCTATCTTGTAGGAGGGAAGACGGGTGGCAAATAATATTTCTCCAGCAATATGCATAGCAGTCATTCTTCTTTCTTCTAAGTTGCACACTGGCTCTGTGAGACATGACAAAAATGTGGTGGGCATGACAAATATTTCCTCAATGCAGACTTGACTCCCACCAGTAATAAAATGAAAATTGTCTTACTTGTTTTTCTCTGAGTCTCCTTCTGACCAAATAAAGAGCATGCTTTGGTAAGAGACAATACTTCCCACACAAATAAACATAATTAAACATAATTAAAGTAACATTATCAGATACGCTGGATATACAATGAAACATGGCAAACTGGGTGAAAACATCTGTGCACTATCATTTTATTTGTTTTTGAACTAACCAGGGAAAGACCATTTGAACAGTTTTCTGTTGTGCACTTAAAAAGAGAAACGGTTTCTAAAATTTTCCATCTTTGAATTTCTTACCAACATACAATGCCCAGAAGCTTTTGGAAAGCAGTGACAGTGGCTGTGGTAAGAGGTTCCACCTATTATTTTATTCAATTATTTTTATATTTGCTGTTGTTGTTTTTGGCTTATTAATGACCTTTGTTTTTCTATGTATTGTTGTTTTGGGTTTATTAATGACCCATGATAAATATTTGTTGCTCTTTCTGGATTTGAAAATGAGTAAAGAGGTCTGAATGAGATTGTTTGATGTTCAAAATTAGATTTATGACTCAGTTAAGTAGGAAGGAAAACCCAATGTATTTGTCAACACTTAAGCCAGTCATCTAAAAATTAAGAGCTTCTTTCCCATCTATTAGTTCATGATTACTTATGCCATGAGACTACATTATTTTATAATTAACATGATATTGAAAGTAGGTAGCACAACACTTTAAAATATAGATAAACACTTGCAACCTTTGGGAGTGGCACCACCCTGAGTGCTTTATTCACTTGTTGTGGCAGTAACTCTATAAAGCAGTTGCTGTAATTATCCCTATTTTACAAATGAGGAAACGCAGGCTCTGAAATGTGAAGGAAACTGTGCAAGACCTCACAGCTTGTAGTGAGGAAGGCTGGTACTCAACTACGGGGATTCGACCCTAAAGTCCAATCTTCTTCTGCTCCATGTCTCCACATGTTGCCCTGTCCTCTTATTTCCTAATCCTGTGTTGATGGGACACAGCTTCCACATAGAATCTGGAATATATATTTTAGTTAATGGGTGGTCTAAACATCAGTGATCATGATTTTCAGAAGTTCATATTAAAAATATTGAATGGATACCATAAACCAAGGAATTACATTTACAATTTGGCACTTAAAAATATTTACTTGTTGAAAAAACAATTGTATTAGCTCTTCTACTAGGTGGATATATTATTATTCATTAAACCCTGCCTATAT
This sequence comes from Vespertilio murinus, assembly GCA_963924515.1. NCBI lineage: Eukaryota > Metazoa > Chordata > Mammalia > Chiroptera > Vespertilionidae > Vespertilio > Vespertilio murinus. The sequence goes on along the minus strand of OZ004705.1, from coordinate 143,798,242 downwards.
TATTTAAAATTTAGGTTGTTTTCAATTTCCCATTTGACTGTAATAGTAGATAATACTTAAACTTAGATCGAAAAGCACATTAAGCTCTGGTTGGGTAGCTCAGTTGGTTGGAGCATCATTTTGATACTCTCAGGTTGCAGATTCGATCCCCTGTCAGGCCATATTGTGTTTAATTTGATGATTTATTTTTACAGTCTCACTTAATTTAATTTTTGACTATATAAAAACATTTACATGATTCAAAGGTTGAAACTATGTAAATATGCTCATTTCTTCCATTCCATTTCCACCCATCCTTTATAGGTAAACATTTTCATTTTTTGTTGTTGTTTATGCTTCCTTTCTCTTTTTTCTAAAACAAACAAACATATATTTGCCTTTCTTTTTTGTTGTTGTTGTTAATCCTTAACCAAATATATTTTTTCCATTGATTTTTAGAGAGAGTGGAAGGGATGGGAAGAGAGAGAGAGAAAAAAGAGAGAGAGAGAAGAAAGAGAGAGAGAAGAGAGAAAGAGAGAGAGAGAGAGAGAGAGAGAGAGAGAGAGAGAGAGAGAGATCAATATGAAAGAGATATATATTGGTTGCCTCCCACATGGACCCCAGGGACACAGAGATTGAACCTGCAACTCTTGACTGGAATCGAACCCTGGACCCTTCAGTCTGCGGGCCAACGCTCCAACTACTGAGCCAAACTGGCTAGGGCATCCCTTTCTTTTTTACATAACAGGTAATACATAATATAGTTTTAAAACTGTAATGTGCTTACTGAACAACATATCCTGGAACTCACTCCATATCAATTCATAGAGATTTCTCTTATTCTTTGTTTGTTTGTTTGTTTGCAAGGTAAATAAATAAGCCTTGGCTTATTTCCAATATTTTTCTATTATAAACAATCCTGTAATTTCTAACTTTACACTTGTTGTTTTATATATGTGCATATACCACAATGTAGTTCTCTATTAAAAAAAAATACCGTTATGCTGAATTCTTTTACTGAGTTGCATAGGACTGTGCAGGAAAGGTGCTGTTTGCACCCCTAGTTAGTCTCCTGGGGAATGGGGCAATGATATACTATTAGCAGAGCACGTGAATCTGTTTATTAGATGCTGCAATTGGACCAGTTCTTGCCTCATTTTATAAGGAATGTGTAGATTCTTGAGTTGCTTTATTTTTGCCGCATATACTGAGATCATAGTATGTCCAGCACAACATACTTTCTCCGAGATGAAGAAGACAGTCACCTTTCAGGAACTGACAATCTGTCCCAAAGTTTGCAACCTGGCTTAAATTAGAACCACCTGGAGAGCCTTAAAAATTTACTGACCAATGTTGTCGTATTCTAGATATATTAAATCAGATTCTCTGGGAGTTGGGTCCCTAGCATTTAAAAAAACCACACAACAACAACAACAACAACAACAACAACAACAACATCAACAACAACAACAACAACTCTCAATGTGATTCTAATTGCAACCAAGCTTCAGAAGAACTAATCTTGAGGCAGATGTGACCATACTTGTAATAACAAGGAATACCTCAAAGAGTGTGAAGAGTATATAGATGATGAAAGAATCTCTCAGGCTGGGAATATTTGGGCTCGTGAACATACAAGGTTTGAGCTAATACTAAGATATCTTTATGAATTTGAGAACAGGGAGATGTAGAAGTGAGAAGAGCAACAAGTTGTGTCCGATGCAGGCTGGAGTGTTTGGTGAAAAAGGAAGATAGAAGATGCTTATGGCCTCTTGGGTACTTAGAGTAATAGGAAATATTGGTGAGATGATGGCTCAGGGAAAGAAATGGGCATCAGAAGACCTGTTCAGAGTTTTAGAAGTAGAAAGCAATGACCTAACAAGATGAGAGGGACTAATCCCCTTATTAAAATTTCTGATCTATACCAGAGGACAGAGTCTGTTACATGATCAAACTGCAAGAGCGACTTAAAGTGTGAAGATGGTTGGTCTGGCCACTAATACTGATCTGGTTCTTAAGTCTGACATTTTATTTATCTTGGATAATTTTTGGCATTACTTTGGATCTTTAAATATATTGCATTAGGAAACGTAATACATATTACTAAGTGAAATACGACTTTATACTCTACGATTCCCAGGGAATGACATCCTAGAAAAGGAGATTGTGAAAATGAGTGGTTGCTAGAGGTTAGAGGGGAGGGAGAGATGAATAGACAGAACATAGAAGATTTTTAGGGCAGTGAAAATACTCTGAATGATACTGTAACGATGGACCTATGTTATTATGCATTTTTACAAACCCATAGAATGTGCAACACCAAGAGTGGATTTGGAGTGATGTTGTGTCAATGTAGGTTCATTAACGTAGGTGCTGTTAATGGTGGAGGCTGTGCGTGTGCCGGGCCAGGATGCACCTGTACCTGGCCCTTCCTCTCAATTATGCTGTGAACTTAAAACTGCTCTTTTTAGAGTCTAATAAATATAATAAAGTATTTTTTGTGAAGTAAGTAAAGTTTCAAAGTATTACATTGTTATTTATCTGAGAAGTTATTGTTGAATGGGTACAGTTACAGTTTTGCAAAGTGAAAAAGAAGAGTTCTGGAGATGGATGGTGATGACAGTTGCACAACAATGTGAATGTACCTAATGCCACTGATCTATACACTTAACACATGAAAAGGGTTAAAAGGCCCGAACTGGTTTGGCTCAGTGGATAGAGCGTTGGCCTGCAACTGAAGGGTCCCAGGTTCGATTCCGGTCAAGGGCATGTACCTTGGTTGTGAGCACATCCCCATTAGGGGGTGTGCAGGAGGTAGCTGATCGATGTTTCTCTCTCATTAATGTTTCGAACTCTCTACCCATCCTCCTTCCTCTGTGTAAAACATCAATAAAATATATTAAACAAAGAGTTAAAAGGTAAATTTCATGTTATGTGTGTTTCAACACAATTACTAGCTCAGCTCCTGGCCATGTGTTCACTGAGCGTGAGCCACACTTCTCCAGGCCTCCGCCTCCCCAGGCTCATGCCGGCCCCTTGGTGTCCCAGTGACCCCTCTCCTCTTTCTTGGGCAGAGGAAGTTGTTTGGCTCCTTCTACTCTTTTCCCCCCAATGAATTAATATGGGGTAAACTTTATGTGCTGCTCCTCTGAAAACCCTTTTTGTAGGTTATTGAACGAACCAAAACTTTACTAAATATTGATTTTTCCCCTTGTTCTTTTGTCTTAAGAATTTTCTTGCTGCCGAAACCGGTTTGGCTCAGTGGATAGAGCGTCAGCCTGCAGATGGAAAGGTCCCAAGTTCGATTCCGGTCAAGGGGCATGTACCTTGGTTGCGGGCACATCCCCAGTAGGGTGTGTGCAAGAGGCAGCTGATCGATGATTCTCTCTCATCGATGTTTCTAACTCTCTATCCCTCTCTGTAAAAAAATCAATAAAATATATTTTTAAAAAAAGAACTTTCTTGCTGACTAAAGATACAAGAAAGTATCTTGAGAGAGAGACAGAGAGAGAGAGAGAGAGAGAGAGAGAGAGAGAGAGAATATTTCAAAGTCATCTTCTTCTATTCCAAACAGGGATAAGTTTATCCACTCACCTAAAGATCACACTGAATTTGCAATACCAGGTTTTTGGGTCCCAAATCTCATAAGACTTTAATGACTCATGTTACTAAATTAAGATGTTAAAATATGGCAGGTTATTTTTAAAATAACAAATACAATTAATTATTTTTCCTTTCAATTTTTGTATTAGAAAGTACAGTATTTGACTGATAGAGCAGAGCCATTTGTATACTTCAAAATATGGATTTTATTGTGTTATTTTTTTGTTGTGTTATGAGGTTCAGAATTCTACAGTGTTTGAGTAGATTATCTATCTGGCAAATGATGTCTTATTCTCTTTTAAAAAATAGTATATGTTTAACCTTGATTTTGGCTCTAAAATTCAAGATAATATAGTATTATTTTTTCCATCACCTTTTATCCTCGGATATTTAAGGTCTTAGTCTAAGTTAGCATTTGCAGGGCTAAGTGTCATCACCAGAGGGCCCGAGGAAGGTCTTGCTGCATGAAAGGGGAGAGCCACCAGGTGGCACTCAAATAACGTCCGTCTGTGCAAGAATAAGTGGCTGTGGTCAGGGTAATGGAAGGCAGGGAAGCAACTGATTCTGTTGAGAAAACAAATGTACTTAGATTTAAGTTTTTTTTTTTTTGTTTTTTGTTTTTTACTAATTTGTGAGTGAATTCTAATATAGAACCACCAAAACCCCATTATCAAAATCCATCTAAACTAAGAAAATGTTTTTCCCTATCTGCAACGAACTTGTAGTTTTCTTTCTCTTTCATACTACAAAATAAAGAGGTGTGGTTTACTAATTATGCTATTATTGCCTAGGTACTTGAAAATATATACCCATGAATAGTGCCTAAAAATCTGCTGTCAGAAAAATGCCCAGAACTCCTCCTGTGCAAAGAGAAACTGCAGATGGCGTTATTGAGCCGTTAAGAGGCATCTCTGTCTGGGATTTCTCTGAAGAGGCTGCCTCTCCCCCCGGATGTCTAAGGTTCTAAGCCCCCTCCATAAATATGGAAAATGACCAACAGGAGAGTGCTGTAAACTAGTTTTCCAAAAAGATTATATTTTTATTCCAAAATAGAATTTTTTATAAAAGCATTTTTATAAATATTTGAAGATATCATTTGAACATATTAAAGAAAGATTTGCTAAATTAATATAATCACAGACGTTAACTAATGTAGTAATTTTAAACATACAAGTTAAAATTGTACCATTCTTACTGATATATATGATGTATTTCACCGTTACTGTTCCTAACTTTTAAGTTGAGACTATATGATTTTTATTTAGTTATAATATCATTGATATTTTATGCTTTTATCATGGAAATCAAAAAAAATTTTTTAAATTGATTTTTAGAGAAAGAGGAAGGGAGAAACATGTGAGAGCACAATATCTATCGGCTGCCTACTACACACCCCCTGCTGGGGATTGAATCTACAACCTTGGCACATGCTCTGACCAGAAATTGAACCGGCCACCTTTCAGTGCATGGGGTGACAAACAACCAACCGAGTCACACAGACCAGGGCTATGATGGAAATTTTAAAACATATATAGAAGAGGAGAGAAGAATATGAGTCCTTCTATACTCATCAAACTTCAATAATTATCAACATTCTGCATTGTTTCATCTATACCCTCCAACCTTTATTTTTCTGAAGTATTTTTCAAAGGAAATCCAAGAAATCATATCATTTTACCTATAAATACTTGTTTGTACAATCAAGAAATAAGAACTTACAAAAACACACCACATACTCATGATACCACTATCCCATTACTATAGTTTTTGATGTGTAACTTTATTTTAAACCTCAATCAGGCAGTATGACATCTTCAATGAAATAAGATTTAAGTCTTCAGGGCTTAAATTTACATATGCTGTAGAATGTTGAATAAATATTTAATTTGTTAAATAGGCAAAAACATCTTTTAAAAATATATATTTTATTGATTTTTTACAGAGAGGAAGAGAGAGGGAAAGAGAGTTAGAAACATCGATGAGAGAGAATCATTGATCAGCTGCCTCTTGCACACCCCCTACTGGGGATTTGCCCGCAACCCAGGTACATGCCCTTGACCGGAATCGAACCTGGGACCTTTCAGTCCGCAGGCCAATGCTCTATCCACTGAGTCAAACCGGTTTCGGCATAGGCAAAAACATCTTTAAGATGAAGTATATTTCATCTTATGTATACATATATTACACATTTAATGTATATTTCATAATTTAATTCAACTTTAGATAATCTCCTGTGTGAGTCATTGGACAAGTGAGAAAGCATGTACATTTCTGGAGACAGGCAAAGTTCCTTTATTTTTATGTGTACATAATTTTTTTTTACACTTTTATGAGTTAGATAAGTAAGTTCCAATGTGCATATTTCTGTTTTAGTACCATAGTAAGTCTGGGTAAAAATTATATGAATATGACTCCCTTCGCTAAACTGGGTCTACTGTGAGACTAAGACTTCCTAACATGCATGTCTGTTTATTCTGGCTTGCATTCTTCCTCAGACTTTATGTGATGTAATGTTTCCTCTAAAAAATCTGACATCAATAAGGGTAGGAACTGACTCATTACATTTTCTGAAGATAATCAGTGTGTTTAGGCTGTTAGTATTCTCTTCCAAGCCCATCCATATTGACATTAGCTTCAGTTGAAGTAGGTATGACCACAGGGTTTGTTTACCTCAAATATCCAGAGCTTAAGATCATGCCGCAGAGTTCAGGGAAGACCGGAGAGAGGAATGCCATTGCCTAGGCTGACTGTAAATGATATTGCATATCCTTTTAGGAACGTAATGTTTAGATTCTATCTAGTGGCAGTGAAGAATAAGCAGACAGCTTTTTTCCCTCTAAGATCTTGTAATACTTCCACACTATTTACAACATTATATTAACCCAATGTGTTGCCTGTGTGTGACAACTTCACAGGGGTTTTCTTGACAGACGATTAACTTAAAATCTCAAAGAAAGCATGGTTCAAACGGCTGATACAATAAAAGAAAAAAGAAACTTATTTCCTCTGATTTTGACATCTGAAATTATAAGACCAAAATTCTTTTAAAAAATATATTTTATTGATATTTTACAGAGAGGAAGGGAGAGAGAGATAGAGAGCTAGAAATGTCGATGAGAGAGAAACATCGACCAGCTGCCTCCTGCACACCCTCTACCGGGGATGTGCCCGCAACCAACGTACATGCCCTTGACCAGAATCGAACCCGGGACCCCTCAGTCTGCAGATTGACGCTCCACCACTGAGCCAAACCAGTTTCAGCAAGACAAAAATTCTATTAATTCCATAAGTAGATAGGTTGAATTCTTTGTTCAAAAAGAAAATTTCCTGAGCCCTAAGCCTAATGGTTATTTACTAGGACACCTTGATGTTGTATTCACTCATCTACTATCCTTTTCTCTAAGCCAGTCTTATTTTTTTTTTTATTAAGGTATTATCTGTATCATAGCTTATCATTGCCCCCCCCCCCCCAATATATGCCCTCCCTCCCCAGAGTTTTGTGTCCATTGGCTATTCTTATATGCAAGCATACCAGTCCTTTGGTTGATCTCTTATCTCCCCCAGATCTCCCTACCCCCCCCCCCCCGCTGTCATTTGACAGACTGCCTGTTGTTTTACTGTCACTATATCAATCTTTCTGTTCATTCTTTTATAATGATCTTTAATATCCATAAATGAGTGAGGTCATGTAGTGTTTCTCTTTCATTGACTGGCTTATTTCACTCAGCATGATGCTCTCCAATTCCATCCAAGTTACTGCAAATGAGAATTCCTTCCTTTTTATGGCAGCATAGTATTCCATGGTGTAGATGTACCATAGTTTTCTGATCCATTCATCTGCTGACGGGCACCTAGGCTGTTTCCAAGTCCTAGCTATTGTAAATTGTGCTGCTATGAACATAGGGGTGCATATATCCTTTCTGATTGGTCTTTCTAGTTTCTTGGGGTATATTCCTAGTAGTGGGATTACTGGGTCAAATGGGAGTTCCATTTTCAGTTTTTTGAGGAAGCTCCATACTGTTTTCCACAGTGGTTGCACCAACCTACAATCCCACCAGCAGTGCACGAGGGTTCCTTTTTCTCCACAACCTCGCCAACATTTGTTGTTTGTTGTTTTGTTGATGTTGGCCATTCTGACAGGTGTGAGATGGTACCGCATTGTTGTTTTGATTTGCATCTCTCGGATAATTAGTGACTTGGAGCATGTTTTCATGTGCCTCTTGGCCTTCCTTCTGTCTTCTTTTGAGAGGATTCTATTTAGGTCCATTGCCCATTTTTTAATTGGCTCATTCATTTTCCTTTTATTGAGTTGTATAAGCTGTCTGTAGATGTTGGAGATTAAACCTTTATCAGTGATATCGTTTGCAAATATGTTCTCCCATACAGTGGGTTTTCTTGTTGTTTTGTTGATGGTTTCTTTTGACGTAAAAAAGCTTTTTATTTTGATGTAGTCCCATTTGTTTATTTTCTCTTTAGCTTCCATTGCCCTAGGGTTAGTATCAGTGAAGAAGTTCTTTAGGCATATGTCTGAGATTTTGCTGCCTGTGGATGCCTCTAGTATTTTTATGGTTTCCCGTCTTATGTTTAAGTCCTGTATCCATTTTGAGTTTATTTTTGTGTATGGTGTAAGTTGGTGATCTAGTTTCAATCTTTTGCATGTATGTGTCCAATTTTCCCAACACCATTTATTGAAAAGACTGTCTTGACTCCATTGTATGTTCGTGCCTCCTTTGTCAAATATTAATTGAGCATATTGATTTGGGTTGATGTCTGGATTCTCTAATCTATTCCATTGATCAATATGTCTGTTCTTGTGCCAGTACCAGGCTGTTTTGAGAACAGTTGCTTTGTAATACAGCTTGAAATCTGGTATTGAGATTCCTCCTACTTTACTCTTATTTCTTAAGATTGCTGAGGCTATTCGGGGTCTTTTATTGTTCCAAATGAATTTTTGGAGAGTTCTTTCTAGGTCTGTGAAGTATGTCCATGGTATTTTCATGGGGAGTGCATTGAACTTATATATTGCTTTGGGAAGTATGGACATTTTGATGATGTTGATTCTACCAATCCATGAACATGGTATGTTCTTCCATCTGTTTACATCTTTCTCTATTTCTTTTTTCAGTGTCCTGTAGTTTTCTGCATATAGGTCTTTTACCTCCTTGGTTAAGTTTATTCCTAGGTATCTTAATTTTTTTGGTGCGATGGTAAACGGGATTGCTTTTTTAGTCTCTGTTTCTGTAAGTTCACTATTGGTGTAGAGAAATGCCATTGATTTCTTGGCATTTATTTTGTATCCTGCTACATTGCCAAATTCGTTTATTAAGTCTATTAGCTTTTTGATGGAGTCTCTTGGGTTTTTTATGTACAATATCATGTCATCTGCAAATAGTGACAGCTTTACTTCTTCTTTTCCGATTTTGATGCCTTTTATTTCCTCTTCTTGTCTAATTGCGATGGCGAGTACTTCCAGTACTATGTCAAAGAGGAGTGGTGAGAGTGGGCATCCCTGTCTTGTTCCTGTTCTTAGAGGGAATGGTTTTAGTTTTTGCCCATTGAGCATGATGTTGGCTGTGGGTTTATCATATATAGCTTTTATTATGTTGAGGTATGATCCTTGTACTCCCACCTTGTTGAGAGTTTTTATCAGGAAAGGGTGTTGGATTTTATCAAATGCCTTTTCTGCATCGATAGATATGACCATATGATTTTTATCTCTCAATTTGTTTATGTGATGTATCACGTTTATTGATTTGCGAATATTGTACCATCCTTGCATTCCTGGTATAAAACCTACTTGGTCATGGTGTATGATCTTCCTGATGTACTGCTGGAGCCGATTTGCTAGAATTTTGTTGAGGATTTTGGCATCTATGTTCATGAGGGATATTGGCCTGTAATTCTCTTTCATTGAGTTGTCTTTATCTGGTTTTGGTATTAGGGTGATGCTGGCTTCATAAAAGGAGTTTGGCCGTGTTCCTTCCTCTTGAATTTTTTGGAAAAGTCTGAGGAGGATAGGTTTTAGTTCTTCCTTGAATGTTTGGTAAAACTCTCCTGTGAAGCCATCTGGCCCTGGGCTTTTGTTTGCTGGAAGCTTTTTGATGACTGCTTCAATTTCTTCCCAAGTTACTGGTCTATTGAGATTTTTAGATTCTTCCTGATTGAGTTTTGGAAGGTTGTATTTTTCTAGGAATATGTCCATTTCCTCCAGGTTGTCCTGTTTGTTGGAATATAGTTGTTCATAGTATTTTGTAACAATCCTTTGTATTTCGGCGGGGTCTGTTGTTATTTCACCTCTTTCATTTCTAATTTTGTTTATTTGGGTCCTCTCTCTTTGTTTCTTGGTTAGCCTGGCTAGAGGCTCATCAATCTTGTTAATCCTTTCAAAGAACCAGCTCTTGGTTTTGTTGATCTTATGTATTGTGTCTTTGGTCTCTATGTCGTTAATCTCCGCTCTGATTTTTATTATTTCCTTCCTTCTGCTTACAGTGGGCCTTTCTTGCTGTTCTTTTTCTAACTGTTTGAGTTGTAGGGTAAGATAATTTGTTACCATTCTTTCTTGTTTTTTGCAATAGGCTTGTAGGGATATGAACTTCCCTCTCAAAACAGCTTTTACTGTGTCCCATAGATTTTGGATTGTTGTGTTTTCATTGTCATTAGTTGCCATGATGTTTTTGATTTCTTCCTTGATTTCTCTGGTAACCCAGTCTTTGTTCAATAGCATGCTATTTAGTCTCCATGTGTTTAATTTCTTTGGCTTATTATTATTGTAGTTGATTTCCAATTTTATGGCACTGTGATCTGAGAAAATGCTTGATAAGATTTCTATCTTCTTGAATTTGAAGAGACTTTGCCTATGTCCCAATATGTGGTCTATCTTTGAGAATGACCCGTGTGCACTTGAGAAGAATGTATATTCTGTGGCTTTGGGATGAAATGTTCTGAAGATGTCAATTAATTCCATCTGGTCTAATACGTCATTTAGAATTGACGTTTCTTTACTGATTTTTTGTTTAGATGATTTGTCCAGAGGTGACAATGGAGTATTAAAATCTCCTACTATGATAGCATTGCTATTAATCTGTCCCTTAATGTCCTCCAGCAGTTTCTTTATGTATTTGGGTGCTCCCAAATTGGGTGCATATATGTTTACCAGGGTTATTTCTTCTTGTTGGATTACACCCTTTAGTATTATGAAGTGGCCTTCCTTATCTCTTGTTATGTCCTTCACTTTGAGATCTAGTTTGTCAGATATAAGTATTGCTACCCCAGCTTTTTTTTCGTTTCCGTTTGCCTGGAAAATCTTTTTCCATCCTTTCACCTTCAGTCTGTGGGCGTCTGTTTTTCTGAGGTGGGTTTCTTGTAGACAGCAGATGAATGGGTTTTGCTTTCTTATCCATTCTGTTACCCTATGTCTTTTAATTGGAGCATTTAAACCATTTACATTTAAAGTAATTATTGAAAGGTAGGTATTTGATGCCATTTTTATTCTATCCCCCTGTGTTCCTTCTTCACTTCCTATTTCTTTATTATTACAGTAGACCCTTTAGCATTTCTTGCATTGCTGGTTTGTTGGAGATAAATTCCTTTAGTCTGTTTTTGTCGGTGAAGCTCCTGATTACACCTTCAATTTTGATTGACAGCCTTGCGGGGTACAGTATTCTTGGGTTCAGACCCTTCCTTTGCATGACTTTGTATATGTCATCCCATTCCCTTCTGGCCTGATGAGTTTCTGTTGAGAAATCAGTTGCTAGTCTGATGGGGTTTCCTTTATATGTAACTTTCTGTCTCTCTCTGGCTGCTTTTAAGATTCTGGTTTTGTCGATGTTTTTTGCCAGTTTAATTATAATGTGTCTGGGTGTTGATCTTTGGGGGTTCATTTTGTTGGGGACCCTTCGAGCATCTTGGATTTGTGTTGGTTTTTTCTTCTCTATCTCAGGAAAGTTTTCTGTCATTATTTCTTGAAATACTTTTTCCATATCTTGCTCAGTTTCCTTTCCTTCTGGAACCCCTATTATTCTAATATTGTTTTGTTTTGTATTGTCCCAAAGCTCCCTTAGGCTCTCCTCCTGTTTTTTAATTTTTTTTTCTAGCAACTGCTGTAATTGGGTATTTTTTTCCATTTTGTCTTCTAGCTCACTGATGCGGTCTTCTGCTTCATCTAGTCTACTCTTGATGCTTTCTATTGAGTTCTTCATAGTAGCGATGTCATTTTTCATTTCTTCTTGGGTCACCTTCATTTCCTCTTGGGTCACCTTCATTTCCTCTTGGGTCTTCTTCATTTCCTCTTGGGTCTTATTCATATTGTCAAATTTGTCTTCCATTCTTTTTAGCCAACTTATGATCATTACTCTGAATTCTTGCTCTGGTAGGTTGCTTGCCTCTAACTCGTTTACTTCATTTTCTGGTGATGGTTGATTTTCTTTCACAGGCGGGTTGTTTCTTAGTCTCCCCATGCTCTCTCTTTATAGGGTGCCTGGTAACGTAGTTCTCTCCCTCCTGCTTTGATTTAAAGGCACAAAATACAACACAACCAGGTACAACACACAAGGCACTGGACAGAAATGTGTTTGCAATATTAATATCCTCCAATAAAGGTGTCTAGAACCCAGATAGCAAGAACATACAATCCAATAAAAAGAATAAGCAAACCAATCTTACACACACACAAAAAAGCATAAACCTTTGATATAGTTAGCATTCAACATACAACAACAAAGGGGTAGAGAGCAGGCTTTTTTTTTTTTTTTTTTTGGTTGGGGGGGCAGTGGCAAGGTAGGTGTGAATGGGATTGGAGCAGGGGGTTGGGAATTATATATACACAGGACAGGTGAAAATTTTGGAGAGGGTAAACAGAAAGAGTAAGGAAAATCTATACCAGTAAAGGGTTAAGATAAGCAGGACACCAAAGGTAAAGGGTTAGGAATAGAGAGATGTCATAAAGGTAGGTTTGAGATAGAATAGAGCGTTGGAGAAGGCAAGGTATGAATAGTTTTTAGAATAGTAATCCCGCAGGAGGAAATAGAGAAAAAAGGAAATAGAGGAAAAAGGAAAAAAAAAAATAGAAAGCAAAAAAAAGGATTATAATATGACACTTAAAAAGTAGTAATAAAAATAAACAAAAGAAAATAAGATAAAAAAGATAAAAAAGGTAAAATAGTAGTAGTAATAATGTTGATTACCTATAAAAATGAATTAATTAAAAAGGTAAAATCTAGTGATGGCAGATGAAAAAAATTTCTTGAGTAAACTTTGCAATTAAAGTAGGTAAAAAACAAAAATTCAACAGTTAAAAAAATAAAAATTGAAAATTAAAAATTAAACAAAATTTGCAGTAATGAAGGTCATTCACTTTCTGTGTTGCTATGTCTCGCACGCCTGTTCCCAGTCTGGGGGGTAGTGGCAGTTCACTGTGTTTCACCGTTCCTCCGTGTTGATTACAAGACCTGATTTTTAAGCCAATCTAGAGACCCTATGTGCTTTAGCCTCTGGGTGGCAGTGTTTCTGGATGACTTCCAGGACTCTAAAGCCTTTCTAGCTTTTTCCTCTTCTCTGTGTCTTTGATGGCTGGGGGTGGGGCGGTCCGGAGCTGGCTGCACTCCCCTGTAATTCTGCGGCTACTTCTTGGACTCAGATCCAGCTGTGCTGCTCCTTAGATATCCCTAGTCTTAGGAGCCCTGTCCACAGACAGGCGCGCCTCCAGCTGAGAAGTAAATCCACGACCAGTCCCTCAGCCTCTATGCGCCGCGCGCGCTGGTGCTCAGGGGGGGGGGGGGGTGTTGCTGCGCCGAGTGGAACTCGGTCAGAACTACCGGTCCCAGTCCCTCAGCCTCTGTGCGCCACGCGCGCTGGTGCGCAGGGGGGGGGGGTGTTGCTGCGCCGAGTGGAACTCGGTCAGAACTACCGGTCCGAGTCCCTCAGCCTCTGTGCGCCGCGCGCGCTGGTGCGCAGGGGGGGGGGTGTTGCTGCGCCGAGTGGAACTCAGTCAGAGCTACCGGTCCGAGGGGAACTCACCCACTGGATCGCTGCGAAATCTGAGCTCCTCTGAGATCAAGGGTTCGCGCCGACTATGTTCATTTGGTGTTCCTTGGGGCTGGGGATAATCAGGCCTCCGACACTCGAACCTCCTCCCTTCCAAGATGGCGAGATTTCCCGTCCGCGCCGGCAAGTATCTCCGGTAAGGGACCCAGCTGTGGGTGGTCAGCTGTTGGTGGCTCCCTAATCAGCAGACCCCAAATTTCCTCTGGTGTTTGCTAGTCTCCTGGCTTGTTGACGAGCACTCCTAGCGCGATCCTCAGCTGCTTTCTCTCTCTTCCTCGGGACAAGACTCAGAAACCGCCCATCTGCTCTTCCGCCATTTTCTCCTCCCAGTCTTATTTTTTTAAAAAATATATTTTTATTGATTTTTCACAGAGAGGAAGGGAGAGAGATAGAGAGCTAGAAACATCGATGAGAGAGATACATCGACCAGCTGCCTCCTGCACATCCCCCATCAGAAATGTGCCCGAAACCAAGGTACATGCCCTTGACCAGAATCGAACCTGGGACCTTTCAGTCTGCAGGCAGACACTCTATCCTTTGAGCCAAACCGGCTTCGGCTCTAAGCCAGTCTTGATAGTGAAGTGAGTAGATCTAGGTTGCACACCATATTAAGAAGCAGATTTGTTCAACAGAATTAGCTCTAGACAGGAATTAATTTATTTTAAAAATGCTAAATAAATTTATGTTATCAAGTAGTTGAAAAGTGCATATTTTCTGTTTAAACTAAAAAATATCTGTTTAACCAAAAGTGTTAAATTTTTGTTTAACACAAAATATTGTTTTGTTTAACACAAAATATTATAGAGGCTGATGTAGAATCCATTTTGTCTAATTTCCCAGAAATAGATTTTCTAATCATAAAATCAATCTTATCCTCTGCTGAAAGTTGCATCAATAGATAATTCTATTGGAAAAATTTCACTTCTGGTGAAGTGTAGTTTATTGGAAGGTGCAAAAAGTTTCGAGTCAGAGTCCTGGGTTCTAATTCTCGTTTTGACACTGACCTTGGTCAAGTTACTGACTTCTCAGAAACTTGACTTCTGTAGGCATAAAAATAGCACAGTACTACCTAATAAAAATGGCAATGCTGGATAATTATTTTGGCTGCGATGTGACTATGAAGTAGCTAATGGTGCTAGTTTGGGTTCTCCTAGAAACAAACCCCATGGCAAAAATCTGAGTGAAATTAGTTTATTTGGGAAGTTCAGAGAATTATGGGAAGGAAGCAGAGGATGTGATTGAGTGACAGGGAAGCAACCAATAAAGGGTACATGGGTGAGCCCGCTAACACAAAGAGTACCCACCTGGAGCTCAATTCTGTAGGGAAACCCTGGAAATACGGTGTATGCACTTTAGAATTATTTCGCCCATGGGGCTGGAGAGCTGGGATATTAATATACCAACTCCTGGTAGGTCTTTGGTTGAGGGCTGCTCCCGGGGATGCTAATTCCTTAGCACTTTAATCTGTGCCTGCCCAGAGCTGGAAGAAAAGCATGGATGCAGATACTGACAGCTGGAATTTCAACAGCATATTCACTGAAAAGTCCACAGAATGGGGGACGGGAACTAATGTGGCTTCTACCCTAGTGTACTGTTTGCCCAGGGTTCAATAAAAGATAGCTATGAAAATTAAAAAGTTAATCTTACCTCTCACTAGAATACATTGTTATTGAATACTATACTCTTTCCCTTATAGCATACTTTGCCTCCTGAATTAATGTATGGCTAAACTTCTGTAAAAAAGGGACCACTAAAAATAGTGGTTTTTAATAAAAAGAGAGAGAAGTTTCTTTCTCACATAATAAATAGTCCAGAATTTTACCTGGTTGCCCTAATGTTTTTGTTTAGATGGTCAAACTAGAATGCTCCACGTTTAGGTTCCAGCCAGTGGGAAAGGGAAATGAGTGGGAGGGATGTATGCCCATTGTCTTAGGCCCAGACGGAGAACTGGCACACAACACTCCTTCTGGTGTGAAAAGAACTTAGTCGTGAGGCCACATATGACTGCAAGGGAATTTGGGAAATACTGGGAGCTGGGTAATCAGTAATCAATTATTATGGGAAAAAGGAGAATGGGTTTTTGTGGACAACCAGCTCTCCCAGCCACATCTTGATAGTATAGTATCTATTTTAGGCTTGATTCAGCTTCTTGTAAGTCTTATTAATCACAGAAAGAGAACAGGATATAAACCTGTCAACCTATCTAGTATCCCTAGATTATTATACAGGTTTTTTTTGTAAGTCCCATCCAATCTGCATATGTAATATGGAGCTGTAATTCTGGAAATATTCAGGTATGCAACACAAATTCCTAAGAAGTTACCATGAAAATCCAGGGATTAAGGGCTTGGAGGGAGTAGCTTGAGTTGATGAGTTCATAGAAAGGCATATAGAAACTCTTCTAAACTTGTTGAACTCAACCTTCTACTTCTACTTCTAAATAATTTATTGGGGGTGTAAGATTCCTTTTTCCCCAAATGAGACACTGCCTCACATTCTTTGCTACTATTTGAAGCCCAGTTGTTCTCCAATAGTTCATTCTTAACATTTCAGAGGAGTTTCAGATATTTTCCTTAGGTTTGTTAATCATAAAGGCAACAGGAAACTTTTCCAGACAAGCTCCATCTGGCTTCTTCTTGTTTGATCCTTCTATAACCCTGATTACTCAGCATTTGTGTACTTTCCTGCTTGTGTTTGTAAACTTGCACATCGGAGGAGAGAACTTTTTTAAGTTAGGGTTATCCAAAGTCAACTAAAGTAATAGTATACATAAGATGCGATTGTTGCCACTGCCAGGCCCCAAACAGGATAAGTTGAATAATGAACCCATTAGAATGCCCCTGTGAAATATCACAGGCTTTGGGGACTTCTCACTAGTCCCTGCTCAATATTGAAAAATCATTTAATGCCACTCTAAAACATTATGACTTGCAGTTTAGGTTTGAGATACTTAATTGAGTACTTAAAGTCCTAAGTGGAAACCTGATATATGGTACTTCTGGGCCTTTCAAAGAGAAAAATCACAGAACCATAGAATATTCATGACAGGATGTTAGATCTAACATCAGCTGAACCTTAATCTCTGAAGATTTAATGATTCTGACAGAATCTCTATATATAAAAGGAGAATATGCAAAGTGTCCCCTTGGGAGTTCGACCAGGACCAGGAGTTCATTCACTCGATATGATGTGCACTGACCACCAGGGGGCAGCACAGAATGAAGGAAGGCACTGGCTGGCAGCTGGAAGGCTCTAATTGGCCCTGATCACTGGCCAGGCCTACGGATCCTACCTGTGCATGAATTTTGTGCACCAGGCCTCTAGTCTCTTATAAAGAGCATCTGTTTATTGGCTTTTAAAGTCTGTGTTAGGAATCTTAATTTTGAATGACATTAAATACTTCTCTTACTATAGGCAGAACATGACTGAGAATGAACAGCCTTCTATATATTAGTTATTTTATTTTGCAAGTACTAAACCCAGGTATTTTATTTCTACCTTCTTACTTAAATCATTTTTCATTCAGAGTCTTCTACTTTTAGAGTTGAATCTTGAGGATTAGACACTCAGGGTAAGAGGGCAGGCACTGGACTCCTTCAACAAGACAACAGGATTAAAAGCAAGGCTAGGTGAAGTTAAGTGTCCCTTCCCACCCCTATCCCCATGTCTTTCAGCTTTGATTTAACTTAACAAAGGGCAAGTCTGGAACACTTGGGTCACAGTTTTCCCATAGTGAAGAGAAGATACCTCTTCCCTATGGCATCTGAGCCATTTCCTTCTCTGGGCTTCCCTGGAAGAGAAGAAGGTATGATAAATAGTTGTGTGGGAGGCTATTTCCATTTAAGATCTGAAAGAGATTGCCTTTTGGACTAACCTAGATAAACATGGGACTCAATCCAAAAAGATTGAATTTGGCAGTTCAATGTGTTTAGGGGGGAACCCTCCAATTTTTAGCTTTCTTGAACCTCTCCCCCATCTCATGTAGCATAAATAGAATCCAGGAGTTCTTGAAATTTCCAAAGAGGAACTTGCAAAGCAGCTAAGCTTAGAGCCAATGGGCCTGCCCTACGTCCCAGTTTGAAACTGTCCCAGTTTACTCCAGTTGTTCCAATGTAATTATAACATGCTTTCCTGTCACTCACGTCTCGATTTGGATGATAAATTTTAAACCTAGCCATGGAGTTTCTTGAGATGGAAGTGGTTCTAAAGCAGAGGTAGGAGGTGGACTGTTGGGCCAGATGGGTGAATGTAGGAAATGTCACAGATGTGAGGAGCTCCACAGCACAGCCAAGGACTGGGGTAGGGGTCCTTTAAAATGAGAATGTGTAGTTAGCTTAGAGACTAGATTAGGGATGATTCCAGCAAAGGCGTTTATTTGTGAATGCCAGCAGGGGTAGCAGCAACTAGGTGGGCCTGAATGTCAAGCCTAAGACTGGAAAACTTCAATGGTTCTCTGTCTACACATAAACCACAGCATTCCAGACATCATCCCGACACTACTATGGAGATCAGAGGTGTGTATGTAGGTGCACATGCACCGGGACGCATGAATGTGGTGGGAGGCTGAGGCATCTGCACTTCTTTTCTAGACAGGTCAGAACGTTACCTAAAGGGACCATTTCAATTACTAAACAGAGCTAAGTTTTAAACAGTCTTGAGGGAAGTTTAATTTCCTCCCATAACCAGCTGTTAAGAGGCTTGTAAGGAAGCTCAGAGCAGTTTCAGTCATATGAAAGAGTTACATTTTTCTTTGCATATCTAAGTTGCTGTATGAGGTATTGGTGACTTCATTAAATGTATATAAAAGCAATGTAGTATATTGACTAAACAAATGGCCAAAGGAGCCAGCTTGGACCCAAATCCTAGTTCTGATAATTACAAATTTTATATGAATTTCTACTAGTTACCTAACTTCCCTGTTTATTTTTATTTTTCCATGTTTAAAATGGAGATGATAATAATGCCTAACTCTGAGTGGTATTGAGAGAACTCAATGAGATTTATGTACTGGGCACATGATATACCCTCAATGAACATTAGTGACCATCATTCTGATAGTTATAGTTCTCTATCTTATAAGTTATATAACTTATAAGTACATATATTTACATCAATCCTACCTCTACCAATACAATTCAGGCTCCTTAATGGCATGAGAGTTTCTTTCATTTCCATAGCACATGTTACATTTTTCATGTGCTAGAGATTATCAATAAACTAGAGATTCAGTGCACCAATTCATGCACAGTTGGTATCCCTTGGCCTGGCCGGTGATTGGGGCCTATTGAAGCCATGCAATGTTGGTCGGCGTGGGGCAGGGCCATGGGAGGTTGGCCTGCAGCCCTGATAGGGGCTATGAGCCCAGCAGCCAGGGGAAGGACTGTGGGAGGTTGGCCAGCCAGCCCTATTGGAGCTGATGGGGTCCAGTTGGCCTTAGGAAGTTGATTGTGGGAGCACACTGACCACCAGGGGGTAGCTCCTGCACTGAGCGTCTGCTTCCTGGTGGTCAGTGCACATCATAGTGACTGGTCGTTTGGTCATTCAGTTGTTTGGTCATTCGGTTACTTAGGCTTTTAAATATATAGATGTCTCTTCCGCTATTGACTATAGAAGGCTCAAGTTCTTCATAATATAGTACAAGTCGTTTTTATTTTCTCTTTCATCTCCAATATACAATAGATCAGTAAATATTGCATTTTCTGTTTCCAGAACACACTTTACTTCCATTTATTTCTTTCCTTTACCATGGCTACCACTCTATTTCAAACCACCACAATCTTTCACCCAGATTCTATGCAATAGTCTCCTCATTTGCAACCCATTTTCTATTCTTTTTAAAAAATATATATTTTATTGATATTTTACAGAGAGAAAGGAAGAGAGATAGAGAGCTAGAAACATCGATGAGAGAGTAACATTGACCAGCTGCCTCTTACACAACCCCTACCTGGGATGTGCCACAACCAATGTACATGCCCTTGACCGGAATTGAACCCGGGACCTTTCAATCCGCAGACCGACGCTCTACCACTGAGCCAAACTGGTTTCGGCCCCTTTTCTATTCTTGATCCTCTCCAATATTTCTTTTCTTTTCTTTTCTTTTCTTTTCTTTTCTTTTCTTTTCTTTTCTTTTCTTTTCTTTTCTTTTCTATTCTTTTTCTCTTTATAGCAAATGTAATATATATATATAAATCAAACCACATCACTCCCTTGCTTAAAATACTGTAAGGGCTATCCTTGTCTTAGAATAAAACCCAACTTTGTTTTTTTTTTTTAAACCATAACCTATAAAGTTCTAAATTAGGAGGTATAAATTCAAACTCCCATAGATAGAGGCCAAATTGGCAACATAAATAAGTGAAAAAGGCTGGGTTGGTGAACGTGAGGTCATAGACCCGCCTGTCGTAAAGGTGTGGACCCATATGGGCCTTTTTATATCAACATCTTGGGTTGTGGGGGGTGGTCTCAGACAATAGAAGTGGTATAGATTTGGTCATCAAACCTACTGAAAACTGGGTCGTAGTAATACATTTTTAGTAAAGGTGTGGCTATCATGTAAGAATGCAGGCCCACTGCTAATAGATTGTTTGAATTTTTTGAAAATCCATAAGTTATTATGTGCTACTGCTTTATTTTCAATGTTTGCTAACTAATCAAAATCCCCCCACTTCCTCCTCCAACTGCCTTCCCCCCACACACAGAACTGTGGCCCCAATTGAGGCATGAGACCTCTGTTCTACATGACTCTTATATAGCTTTCCACACTTCTGTATCCAATGATCTGCCATTATCTTCTTTAAGGTGCTGTGCTCTGTTTCATGTCAGAGCCCTTGGACATGCTACTCCGCCTGCGTGGATCATTTCCCCCCTCTGTAGCTTGCTTAGCCTTCTTATCCTTCAGGTGTCAGTTCAAAACGACAACTCCTCAAATAGGTCTTCTTTTCCAAGACTCCCTAAGTTAGCTTAAGTTACCTAGAAAGAAGAACCTGAGACAAGGATTACGTACTAAGCTTTGTTTGCTAGGTACACTCCCAGGGCAGTGTGGCCATGAGAAAACAGAAAGGAGGATGGGAAGCGGTGCAAAGTGAAGCACCACAATGCTGCCGCTGCTTCGTGACAAGCCATGAAGAGACATCGCTGGGTCACAAGGGATGGACTGTATGGAGAAACATTTGCTTCTGTTAGGTATTGAATGGGGATTACCCATATGGGCCTTTTTATATCAACATCTTGGATTGGGGATACTCAGAAAATGGAAGTGGTATAGATTTGGTCATCAAGCCTACTGAAAACTGGGTTGTAGTAATGAATTTTTAGTATAGGCTATTTTTCCCCTTTATCCAGAGCCAGGCCAGGATGGATAAATTTTCTCCTTATTTTCCTATGACTAATTTTTTTATAAGTCCAAAGGTTCTAGCTTTATTCAGGGGTCTCATTTCCAGATTCTAATCTTTGGGAACTGAGGATCACATCTGTTCCATTCCTACCTGGCCATTAAAAATCTATTGGTTCCTGAAATAATACACACACACACACACACACACACACACACACACACACTCCAACCCTAGGGATCTCATTGTGAGTTTACACTCACTGCTCTGAGTTTCAGTTCCCCCTTTGTTTTTGGCCCGTAGAGGTTTCACATAGTTTCTTAATTCAGCTAGGTTTCCAAAAGAATATTTGCAATATTTTAGCCAGAGTTTTTTGGTATTTTGTTGTGAGGAGATTTTCAGGATTTTTGGACTGTAGTCCAATATTTTTGGAAACAGAAATCACATTAAAATCACACATTTATTGGCTTGACTTTTGTCTCTCTCCCCCAAGAGACAGTGTTTTCCACCAGGGCAGGAACCTTGCCCATTTGAGTCCTGTGCTGCGCAAAGTGTTTGGTCTGTAATTGGCATTTGTGACACAATTGAAAGAATGAGTCTTGATAATGTTAATGTAGAACTGGGGTTGTAACTCTGCTTTGAGTTCCAGAGAATACTGACCCTGTTTCACTCAACTTGTCAACCCAGGAAATTTCCTACAGCTTCAGGAGTAGAGCAAATTAAAAAACAACAACACACGTGTATTTGGTGGTTAATTTATCTTTATTTATGTAAAAATTATAAAAATAAGTAGGACCTTATGTTTTGTTATTTAAAAAAAATATATTTTATTGATATTTTACAGAGAGGAAGGGAGAGAGAGCTAGAAACGTCGATGAGAGAGAAACATCGACCAGCTGCCTCTTGCACACCCCCTACTGTGGATGTGCCCGCAACCAATGTACATGCCCTTGACCGGAATCGAACCTGGGACCTTTCAGTCCGCAGACTCTATCCACTGAGCCATACTGGTTTCGGCTATATTTTGTTATTTTAAGAGGGATATTTATAGTATTATTTTTCCAAGATTTCCCTGATCTCTCAAACTAAAAGTAATTTTTCCTCCATATATTTCTTAGAGCTCTTCCTGCTTTGCCCATTCTGTCGTGTACCTGCCTCATCTTCATTGCCAAACTCTTAAGCTCTTGAGGGTGGCTCTTGTCTGCATTCTGGGGTTTTAAATCCTCAAGTTAGAGTCGGGTTTTCCATGTCAGCCCTGTTGACATTTTGGCTGGGTAATCCTTTGTTTGGGGCAGCTGTTCTTTGCACTGTACGATATTTAACAGCACCCCTGGCCTCTACCCACTGGATGCAGTTGTGAAAATAAAAATTTCTCCAGATAATGTCAAATGTCCCCTGGGGGACAAAAACGTTCCCCCTTGAGAACTATCACCATAGAGGGTCTTACACAGAGTGAGCGCTTCTCATTTGTTCATTACATACATCCCATAGCCAATGTGGATGGAGCCCCACAAAGACAAACATGGAATTCATGTTTACTTGGGGAAGCTGGTCTGCTGTTGCAGAAGCCATCCTCTTGTTGGCAGGCCTGAACCCGCACTAGGGTGAGCTCCACTCCTGTCACTGCTCATTGTCAACTCCCTCCTCAAAGCCTGTCCTCTCATCCTCATCCTCTTACTTGTGACCTGAAAACATCTGGAGGTTTATAGTTTTGTTGTGTAGCTCTTAAGCCCACTGCTTTCATAATTCATGCATTCATTTTCTGACAAACATTGCCGGTCTGATTTACATTCTAATGCACTTGTTTTACAGATGGCAGAATTTCTGAGCATATATAGACACAGAAGATTAGGATATTATTTCTCGAAATAAATGAGAAAATTTGGCCCTGGAACTGTAATATTCCATTAGCAAGGACACACCTAATGTAACCAATTTTGGGATAAAACACTGCTGCTTTCCCATTTCCCCATATTTTACAGTGTTTTGAACAGTTTAGAATTACGTATAAAAGTGTAAACAATAAATTATGTTTTATAAAAAAATATGTTTATGTTAGAAACAAAGCTTAGAGCAAGGAACACATTTTAGGCAACAAAAATAATTTTAGGTAATGCCAGTTATTTTAAACAATGAAAATGGATTGTGGAGAGCTCTGACAGTGCTATTGCCTTCTCTTTTTCTCTCTCCGTTCCCACTCTCAGGGCGCTGGCTCCGCATCAATCACCCTGTGTACTGTGATTGGCAACTGTGGTGGTGGCGGTGGTGCTGGGAGGTACAGAGTCTTGGTAGGGTGTGTAGATTAAATTCCATTATCTTCACTTGACAATTGAGGACATAGGCTCAGAGGGATTAAATCATTTAAAAAAATGGTTTCACTAGCAGAGGTCAGAGCAAAGTCTCCTTTTTCCCAGAGCTCCTTCTACCATAAGACATATTCAAATAGTGATGTCATATTCCAGAAATAGCTAGGGGAGTGCAAAAAGCCTTCTCTGTCCCTATCGCCTACAGCCAACAGCAGCACAATGGCTGGAACTTTTCCTCAGGTGAGCCCTAAAGGTGCAATTGTTTTCTCCTGGGACCTCGCAGAATCCCCAGGTGGAATCCAAATGCAGGCTATGGTTCATAAGGAAATGTCCCAGGAGAAGCCAATGCAATGTGAAGAATTCTGACAGTTATGAAACATTAAGGGTAAAGGAGTAGAAAAAGCATGCAAAGCAAATCTATGGTTCTTTGGAAGAAACAAGCAAAGATGACCTTCATGTTTTTACTGGGAGAAGATATTAAGAGAAATTCAGTTAATGAAGCTGAATGCCAGACCCACACCAGACAAAATGCAGCTGTGTTTGTTTGTTAAATTTTTACATTCTCTTGAAGCAAATTCATTCCTGAGTAGTAACAAGAAAGGCACGTCATACAAAACACAGGTCTTCAAGTCCCATCTCAGAAAAATATTGGAAAGCCATTCCAGTGAAATATGATTTTAAATAATCTTATTTTTTTAATAGGAAAAAAATACATCAATTAAAATATTTGAAAAACTTGGGGAAAGATAATCATTGTAATTATTATGCATGTTTTTATGTATTTCTGAGGCAATACATATGCATGGAGTGGGAGGGGACATCTATATCTGTGTCATATCTATTTAACGATATATCTATTACTCAGTGAGATAATGCGATAATTAATTAATGATATTTTATTACCTACTGTTTTCACTTAACTTTCAGTGAATTTCTTATCAATTCATTAAATAATTTAATATTCTTTAAAAACTATTTTTTAAAATATACTTTATTGATCCTTTACAGAGAGGAAGGGAGAGGGATAGAGAGCCAGAACATCAATGAGAGAGAAACATCAACCAGCTGCCTCTTACACACCCTCTACCGGGGATGTGCCCGAAACCAATATACATGCCCTTGACCAGAATCGAACCTGGGGACCCCTCAGTCCACAGACTGACGCTCTATCCACTGAGCCAAACCAGCTTTGGCTAAAAAATATTTCTTTTAAAAAATATATTTTTTATTTTATTTTTTATTTTAATATTTTTAAAATATATTTTATTGATTTTTTACAGAGAAGAAGAGAGAGGGATAGAGAGTTAGAAACATCGATGGGAGAGAATCATTGATCAGCTGCCTCTTGCACATCCCCTGCTGGGGATGTGCCCGCAACCAAGATACATGCCCTTGACCGACGCTCTAGCCATTGAGCCAAACTGGTTTCGGCTAAAAACTATTTTTTTATTAATATCGGAGAGGAAGGGAAAGGGAGAGATAGAAACATCAATAATGAGAGAGAATCATTGATTGACTGCCTCCTGCATGCCCCTTCCTGGGGACTGAGCCCGCAACCCAGGCATGTGCCCTTGGCCAGAATCAAACCTCAGGCCAAGGCTCTGACCAAACCGGCTGGGGCTTAATATTCTTCTGTAATGTTATTTTTAGTAGTTGGAGAAACTTGCAACTATGAGGTCAATTTGAAAAAAAAGTTACTGCTTTGTAATTTTCATTTACTTTTTTATTTTTTCACTCTAGCCAATGATTCCAATTTCCACTTTTATGCTTATATTATATTTATTTAACACGAGACTAAGAACTTTCTCCATATCTTATGATTGACTTACCTCACAGTCCTCAAGTTAAGTGGCTGAAAGGAAAGCTTCAAGGTACAAAACTTTCGATATTTCATTCATTTCAAAATACTTTCCTGTCCTTGATTATTTGTTCCTGTTACCACAGGAGGTAAATTATTACCCCGTTTTCAGATGAAAGAAGTACAGAATGCAAATATTAAGCATATGAGGGTTGCTCAGCTGTAAAATGGATACCAAATTCAATTATTTCTGAGTATTTCTCACCCTGAGTGTTTTCCCTTCAGTGTTTAAACCTTGTGATAACACTTCCTGTTACTAACCACCTCTATTGTCTGAAGCTTTTGCCTTCTTGATATTTTTTTTAGACATCTCACTTTCCCCCCCTTTCATTATCAGATTGGCAAAACAATATGTTGATAACTTCTATTGATTAAAGCAAGAATAAAGCCTTTTTCCCTAGTAGTTTAAGGTCTATTTGCTTCAGGCAGGCCTTTCTAACTCACTTTTTTTTCATGTTCAATTGTTGACCTCCATTGCTATTAGTGTGTTTTAATATTATAAATCCAATTGTCTTATTAATTATTGCATGACATTATTGAAATTCCATGTAAAGACTTAGTTGGATCCAAAAAGTATAGTTTGTAGAGATATTTTAAGATGACAGTCATATTAATTGCGATGTTGGACATGCAGTTTAATGAGGAACCACCCCAAGTCCAGAGAAACAAAGGAGAGGACTACCTTTTATGGACTTTGGAGCAGCTGCTGTAAGTGAGGAGTCCATTGGAGGAAACTGAAAGTTCAAAGTATAGTGACTTTTCATTGGCTGTGATTACGGTACTATAATAACTTCCAGGATTAGGTTCTATTAACCCACTCTCAAGCACATAAACAGATAAGTGGAAATTTTAAGGTCTAATATAGGCATGTAAATGCTTATTTTACTCAAGTAAATAAAAAAATAGTATTATCTTATAACTTTTTAAAAACCTAATCCTGGCTTTCATTTTTTTGAAGCTGTTGGGAAAATAAATAATTTAATTGAAGCTTTTATTAATAAATGTAGGTGTAGGTGAAACACAGCACTTATTTTATTTGTAAACAGAACAAAATAGCTATTTTATTATGAACATTTATTGATATTAAAAATATTAGCATCATTTCTTTTATTTTTAATTTAATTTTATTTATAAAATTTTATTTATTTATTTTTATTTTAAAAAATATATATTTTATTGATTTTTTACAGAGAGGAAGAGAGAGGGATAGTTAGAAACATTGATGAGAGAGAATCATCAATCAGCTGCCTCTTGCACACCTCTTACTGGGGATGTGCCCGCAACCAGGGTACATGCCCTTGACTGGAATCGAACCCGGGACCTTTTAGTCCGCAAGCCGATGCTCTATCCACTGAGCCAAACTGGTTTCAGCAGCACCATTTCTTTTAAAAGTTTGTAAAATCTAAATAGATGTATAGCTAGATTAATAGAAAATGCAAGTATGTTCACATTGTAAAGCCTGACTATAGTAAGGGTAACAAATATCATTTTGATACCAAAAAACTAGCTAATGTAGAATAATTGCTAACCCACTCCCCAAAAGGTTTTGTGTGTGTGTTTGTGTGTGTGTGTGTGTGTGTGTGTGTGTGTGTGTGTGTGTGTTTCTCTTGCTGTTGGTTACATTTTTGAGAAGTTTTGGTTGTGAATGCATAGCCCATAAACATTTTAAAATTTCTTATCAAATCAGAGACCAAAATTATATTTTTAGAATGCAATTTTAGAATCTCATTAAGCAATGAACTCATTCATCATAAAACATCATGCATTGTTTGTTTTAGAGAGAATACTGAACAGCTCATATCCTTTGCTTAAAAATAGACCCTTTTTTCCTCAAAGCAATTATCATCTCTTTGGTCCAATTTTCTCTTCTCTGGTATTCAATAAGACCAGTTCCAATGAGCTTTTATTTTATTATACTGACCATGAAATTATGCCATTCTCCCCTCCCCCCTTACCTCAAAGCTGTGGAATTTAAATGTTTTGTTTTGTCAGAAGCCTATATATTAAGATATAGCAAATCTCTATGTAATGACTCTTAGTGATGTGACTATTAAATGTAAGAGGTAGTTAAGTAGTTCAGAACAGAACCACTTTTCTTGGGAACCAGACTTCCTAGTTCAAATTCTGGTTCTGTTATAGCATATGATCTTGATCAAGTTACTTAATAACTTTGTGCCTTAGTTTTATTGGCTGTAAAATGGGAGATGATAATAATAACTACCTTATTGGATTATTGTGAAAATTAAGTGGGTTACTATATGTCAAGCCCTTAGAACTCTGCTGGGCATATAGTTAGTCTTGCACAGTTGTTTTTATTATTATCCTGAAATCTATTACTTTCCTTTGAAATTTTAACAAAATTCAAAATAATTAATTTGCAATATAAGAATTTCTTTCTATAACTTGTAATATGCAGCCAGTATATAATCCAATTCTGTCTTGAGAGCCTAGAAACATTTTCCATAAGCTTACAAAGTTTTCTTCATCTTTAAAAAATTATTTTATTGGTTTCAGAAAGGAATGGAGAGGCAGATAAAGAGAAATAGAGACATCAATGATGAGAGAGAATCATTGACTGGCTGCCTCCTGCACACCCTGGATTGTAGGTATGTGATCTGACTGGGAATCAAACCAATGACCTCCTAGTGAATAGGTTAACACTCAACTACTGAGCCACACTATCTGGAGAATTTAAAAAAAATCTTTTACATATGCATTTGCACATTCAATCATTCCCATTTATTACACAATTACTGTGGTGCTTGAGCACTCAGTAAAGAGCAAATAGGAAACACTTTCTGCTATATGGGAGCTTACATTTAAATCTTAAAGCTAGACAACCTACCTAATAAAAGAGTAACATGCTAATTGACCGCACCTTTGTGGTGCCCACCAGCCAATCAGGAATAAGTATGCAAATTAACCCAACGAAGCTGGTGGGTTAATTTGCATACATGGCATCGAGTGGCTGGGGGCGGGATGCTTCCATTGTCGTTGCCATAACAATGATGCAGGCGTTCTGCATCACCAGCCGCTCTGGGCCTCTGGGCAGCATGGGAAGGTAGACAAGTGGCTCAGGCCAGGCAAAAGTGGTGCCAGCAGCCAAAGGAAGGAAAGCACATTTTTGCATGAATCTTTGTGCATTGGGCCTCTAGCCCTATATAATAAAAGGTTAATATGCAAATTGTCTCGGGAGTTCAACCCACCAGGAGTTTGACCACTTGCTATGATGTGCACTGACCACCAGGGGGCAGCGTGGAATGAAGGAAGGCCCCGATCTGCCCTGTTCACCAGCCAGGCCTAGGGGCCCTACCTGTGAATAAATTTCATGCACTGGGCCTCTAGTAAACAATAACAGGGCATGTTTGTTTGGACACTCCTCTCTAACCCCTCCTCCTTGAACATCATTTTGAAGCCTATGTCTATCTTTCTCTTCACCGGTATTCAATAATCTATTAATTTTTCACTCACAAAATCACTATGCCTCTTTAAATAGACAGTGTGGTAAAATTTGGTTTTAGCAATGAATGTAGAGAGAATATGCCAACTCTCTTATTGAATTCATTTTATATTTTTCTTACTGATAATGATAACATTAATCTCTCTTCTTATGAAAAAGCATCATCATGACTCATCCTTGAAGTTGGGGAATTCAACTTTAGTTATAAGTTTATCAGACGTTTTCATAATGTTCACCCTTAAGACTGGGAAGAGGAATGCAGCTGAACAGTGAATACAGTAACAACATGTGTTGAAAAATCAGTTCCTTGTCGACTGTATACAAAACACAAATCTCTAAAACTTCTTAATGCTGCTACTTCCTCTGTGGATTATGTAGGAAATGCTTTTGTCTGAATAATCATTCCTGGAAGGAAGGCCTTCAAAATAGATCCAGAGAGGGAGAATGCATGTGTGTGTGTAGAGGGGGGAGGAAGAAAGAAAAGGGAGAGACTGAGAAGTCAGATTATTGTGGAATAGAATCAGGCAAATGCATATGCCTAGTATAATTAAAGAACACAATCTGAAGGTAGCAACAGCATCTAATTATACAAAGTCCTTTATATGCTGCTGTCACTACATTGTTTAAAGTAAACTAATATCAACAATGAACAGAAAATCTAAGAGTTAAAGAAAACACTTATCAGGGACTAAGTTTTTATTAGAGAGAGAATAAAAAAAAAAAAAATTCCACACTGAAAAGTTTGTCTGGATAGTCAGGGAAAAAATAACTATTACCCTCTTGATGAAGTTATTTAGTCCCAGAGAGGCAAAGTGGGTTATTTCCCCTCAGTTATCCTGACTGGCTACAAATGACTCTGCTTCATTTTGGATGGGAGACCTAGCAAGTGAACGCTGAGTTGAGGTGAAATGGTACATTTCAGGAATTATTTGCAGGGAAGTGGATTTCAGCCTGGGGCTGTTGCATAGGGGATGTGTGTGGGGGTGTGAGCACTTTTCAAACAATGATCTTCCCAGACATTACCTCTTTGTAATTTTAAAAAGTTTCTCCTGGTGAGTCTGAACTCTCTCTCAGCCCAGTCACACTTCCACTTCCTGTCAGAACCCACTTTTGAGGAACTGGGAACAGACTGTTTCTAAAAGATCCATTAGCATTCTAGAAGAGCCAGTTGATTTCACATAAGAACACTTTCATCTTAATAGAAGTCTTTTTTTTTTTAAAATGAAGGTTGGCCCAGACCCAGAAAGATTAAGAATCTGAACAAATGCAATTTTATATGTGAACAGTAGTAAATAAATTAAGAGGGAAAAAATGAATGCTGTTAGTGTGGTGGCTGGGATGGGAAGAACTGGATTGAGCTGTCGGGGGTCAGCTATCCTTGAAGGTGAGGGTCATTTCTTTAAAAAGAAGGACACACACACACACACACACACTCTCTCTCCTTGTGAAAAGTGGTAGCCTTTCCAGAGGACATCAGGGTTATCTCCCACATATGCCATTTATTGTAAGTATGCAAAGTTAAGATATTACTATTATTATTAAAATATTTTTTATTGATTTTAGAGAGGAAGAGAGCGGGAGATTAAGATAGAAACATCAATGATGAGAGATCATCATTGATCGGCTGCCCCACTGGGGATCAAGCCCACACCCTGGGCATGTGCCCTGCCTGGGAATCAAACCATGGTTTATAGGTCAATGCTCAATCACTGAGCCATATTGACTGGGCAAGATATTATTAAATTCATGCCTTTAAATGTCTCCTTGGTCCAACTTCAGTCTGCATCTTGAAAAAGGTGTGGAGTGATTGGGGCCAGTGCCAGCAGCAGGTGTGAGTGCCAGGCAGGACTGTGGCACTTGGGAGCAAAGAATTTTCAGTAACCACCAGAGGCTCACCCCAAAGACAGTGATTGGAGCCAACCCCTTGGTCTGGCGCCCCTATTCATCTGCCCCACCATCCCACTGTGGCCAACGGCCACCATGTTCCACGGATGTCCCCTGCTGGTCAGCACATGTCATATGGTTCAGTTGTTAGTTCCGGTTGTTCCACCATTCGGTCTATTCACACATTAGCCTTTTATAATATAGGACTAGAGGCCTGGTGCACGAATTCATGCACAGGTGGATCCCTCAGGGTGGCCTCCGGAGATTGGGCCCCGCCTCACAGCCTCAGCTTGATCCCAAGCCTCACAGAACCGAAGCCTCACCTGGCACCCTGCTTTGGCCTGGGCCACCCCCTCACCTTCTCCACCATCCCACCTGTGGGGTGATTGGGACCCCGCTTGCACCTGCCTTGGTCTGGTGCCACCCACTCACCTGCTCCACCAACCCATGCGGTCCCACTCTCGTCGGGGCCCACTGGGGCCGGCAGCGCCTCCACCGCCGCCCCTGCCCCTGCTGCGGTGCCGAGGCCCACCGGGTTCTGCTCGCCACAGCCAGCAGCTGGACTCCGGGTCTCCTAGTGGATCCCCCGGGGGCGAGCAACTGCCTGAAGGGACTGTATTCGGCTTTTATTATGTAGGGTTAGTGAGACAGTTCCAAGAACTGGTTAAAACACATTTTTTCCTTGTGTCTTAATCTTGGCAGACCCACACTATTTTTTTTTTTATATAGCATAAAGAAAACACAATACCTTGAGACATTCTTCCTGCTGTTCGGGGCAGCAGCGACCCTTCCCTGGTGCTGGAGGCTGGGGGGTGAAGGCGGAGGCAGAGCTGGGAAGCCCCCTTTTCCCAGGGTGTTTGTCCTCCAGGTCTCACTCTGAATGAATGACCGGAGTGAGCGTGCTGAGATTTCCTTCCCACACCTTGCCGCCTTTCCAAAAAACAATGTTACAGACATTCCTTTATGGCAACCTGACTTTTATAATATTCGAGCACATAAGCTGGTCACGTCTGGAGAAGTCAGTCACCTAGCTAGGAATATAACCCACCAACAGAAAAAAAACAAAAAACAGTCTGGGAAGAATCTCTGCTTGTGAGTGTGTTTCAACAGTTGTGATACACGTTTACATAAGAGGTTTTTATTTTTTGTTTTTTTTTAAAGTAGGAACATTTATCTCAGAAAGCCTAATGGGGAAGACTATTGTATTGGCAACATGCTCTGCTTAAGACAACGGCGGCTGTTGGATGCTTTTCCGCTCGGAAAACCTAAGTCCCAGCTCCCAATCTGTCTCTCTCTCTCAGAGCTCCGGCTAAGCAATTCCCTCTGGGTCCGGAGCAGCAGCCCTTAAAAGGGACGGCCGGTTCCCCCGCAGCCCTTCCCCGGGCGGGCAGAGCGCTCTGTGCACTGATAACCCAGCTGCCGAGGAGCCGAGCAGAGCAGAGCCGGCTCCAAACTCCTCAGCTGTTGACAGGCTTGACTTGCTGAGAACACTGGTTAAATATAGCACGCGCGAGCCAGCGCCCCGACCGACCGAGTCCCTGCCCTGCCGGTGCTGTGCGGGGCGCGGAGACCAGAAACCTAATCTCGGAGCCCAACAACACCTAGCAACAGTTAAAAAACTTTTAAACACAAGTCTGGGTGGGAGATCTGCAGCAGCGCCCAGAGTCTGCGGACGGGCGGACCGGGCTCGCAGGGCGAAGAAGCTGCTCTCTCCCCTTCCTCTCTCCACTGTTTCCTGCATGACTTCAGCTATTGGCTGGTCCTGGGAGAGCCAGTGGGAAAAGCTTTTCCCTCCGTATTCCTCTGGGCTGGAGAGTGTGCCAGGACTCCAGGCTCTCTCTTGGGCGGTGGGACAAGCCACTGGGTGGTTCTTCCAAGGATAAGCTACCGCTGGAGAGGACATACGCCCGGGTTAAAGCGAGCTGCCATCAGGTAAGAGCGAAAACAGATAGTTTTACTTTTCATTCTTTAAAGACATTTCTGCTTCCATAGGAAGAGAGTCCTCTGCGATTCTGTGCTGCCTGTTTTCCTTTGATTCGTGCTGTTCCACTGTGGGATAGCACGTTGGGGCATTGGGATAACCACTGGGAATTATTTTCAAAGGAACTGGAAACACCATGTCTTTCTCAGAATGACACCAGTTCCTTTTTAAAAAAAAAACAAAAAAACCCCCACGAAGATTATGATGTTTTAGTAACCACCGAAATATTTCTGCCCAGTTATCTTTCTTTGGCAGGTAACAGAACTATGACAAGGGACCATTTCACAGCTCCTTTCACAGTTAGGATGGCTCACCAGCGGAAGGGGTGTTTTCCCTAGAAGCAAAAGAACTAGTTTCACTTGTTGAAACTAACTGAACAGCTTGTGTGGTAAAGGGGAGGGGAGTCCCTCAGGGTGTTGGTATTGCTGTACTTTTGACTTGCTGCTGCTATCTGCCTTTCCCTTTGCCTGATTCTCTGATTACACCGGTACACCTTGTGCTGGCTCTGACCTCGTTACGTTACAGCCACCCCGAGTGCTTCTGACTAGGCACAAAACATGCCTGGGTGTTAAATCACTGCTTTTGCAGTTACAGAATACAAACCACTCAGGAGACTATTATTTGCATTTTATTTTTAAAGGGGAAAAACACACACACAAATTGAGGAATTGCTTGTACATAGGTAAAACAGATTTTGATGTTTAAAACTGAAGTTGAATCTATTCAGAAAAATGAAAAAATCCTTTCTTGAGTTGTGCGAATGTGTGTGTGTGGTGTATTTATCAAACAGTGAAGGAATTCCTTCTTTCATCTGTTAGTATAGTCTCGCTCCTTCCATGAATTGCCGTGCATTTTTTCTCAGAATTGATTAGAGTTGTCAATTTCATATTGACTCTAACAAACGTTATGGAGTACATGTGGTTACAGTTTACACCTGTTGTCTGTCGTTGGGTTGGATTTGTGTAAGAAATTTGTTCCTTTAAAGGTATATAATTTGAATGAATATTCTAATCTAAGGATGATATCAAAGATGCAGATGAATATTTTACAAGGAATTATTTGAGTCTATTTTGTCAATTTAAAGAAAGAATTTATTCAAGATCAGTTTTGAACACATGGTTGACAAATAAGAAGGTATCAAACTTTTCAGTAGTTGTTCCTATTTTAAGAAAAAATAGTGCATTTTCAATAGTGCATACATTTGGTACTTAGTAGGTATTATGTTTCATAATTCTGATTAAATGACTACATTAAAAAATGAATAAGCTAAATATTAGTAATAGTGTACAGCACACTTTGTAACCTTGGGTATCAGAGAATGAAACTCCTGGTACCTTAGAGGAGATGAAGTATCTTCTTGAGTTTTGAAAAGTCAGAACAAAATGCTCTACATTTTTTTGTTTTGTTTTTATCTTAGGAAGGGTCACATTGTTGGCTTACAAATATACATCTAAGAACAAAACCTATTTCTTAAAAATATGATCTGAGGTAAGGCAGTTTAAGATTGTGGAAGTTGTAAGTCCCTATGATGTCATTTTATTTTATTAAGAAATGTATTGACTTATTGGGGTGACACTGGTTATTAAAATTATATAGGTCTTAGGTGTATGATTCTATAATACATCCTCTGTTTATTGTATTGTGTGTTCACCATCCCAAGTCAGGTCTCCTTCTGTCACCATTTGTTCCTCCTATACCCTCTCCATGCATCCCCTTTACCCTCTGGTAATCACCATATTGTTGTTTGTGTCTATGAGATTTTTTTTTTGTAATCCCTTCACCCTTTTCACCTAGCCCTGCAACCCCTCTCCCCTCTGACAGCTGTCAGTCTGGTCTCTACTTATGAGTTTGTTTCTATTTTGTTTGTTTGTTTGTTTTATTCATTTGATTCCACATGTGAGTGAAATCATATGGTGCTTCTCTTTCTCTGACCGGCTTATTTCACTTAGCATAATACTCTCCAGGTCCCTCCATGCTGTTGAGAAGAGTAAGATTTCCTTCTTTTCTTCGGCCAAGTAATATTCCATTGTGTAAATGTACCCCAGTTATTTTACCCATTCATATACAGTTGGACACTTGTGCTGCTTCCAAATCTTGGCTATTGTAAATATTGTTGCAATGACCATAGGGATGCATATGTTTGAATTAGTGTTTCTGGTTTCTTCAGATATGTTTACAGAAGTGGAATCACTGGATCATAAGGCAGTTCAATTTTTAATTTTTTGAGGTAACTCCATTCTATTTTCCACAGTGGCTACACCATTCTACATTCCCACCTTCAGAGCAGGAAGATTCTCTTTTATCCACAACACGTGTTGTTTGTTGATTTATTGACAGAGCCATTCTGAAAGGTGTGAGGTGCTCTCATTATGGTTTTAATTGGAATCTCTTTGATGATTAGTGATGTTGGGTATTTTTTTTTATATGTCTATTGGCCTTCTGTATGTCCTCTTTGGAAAAGTGACTATTTAGGTCCTTTGCCAATTTTTCAGTTGGATTGTTGTTTTTTTTGGGGGGGTGTTGAGTTTTATAAGTTATCTATAAATTTTGGATAGTCAGCCCTTGTCAGATGTATCAACTAATCCACCACTAGTTCTACATGTAATTACTACATGTAATTCCTTGTGGAGTCAGTAGAACAGTGTGTAGGTAATTGAGTGCAGTATTTGGCCCTGAGTGAAAGCCATGTTTCCTGATGAATTGACACTTTGAGTATCATTTTTATGGCTGTAAGTTTACCCTTGAGAATTAAAAGGAGCTCATGTTAGCCCTTGTACTTTCCTCTGGCATGTGAACAGTCAGACCCCACAAAACCGTTCAGATTCTGTTCTCCTGTGCATTCAAGTTCACATTTCTGTGTTATTTTGGAATCCTCCTCCCCCCTTTACCATAAGAGTTGTTAGGCATTATCATGTCTCCCGCCACACTAAGGACTACTGCCTTCACCCTCGGTCTGGATAGTAACACTGGCGCTCCCTTCCCACCCCTCACCCAGACCATCTTGCCCATGACCATGGGGTTCATTTTCCTAAAGCGTTGTGATGCTGGCCTCTTTACTCTCCTGTTATCTTCTGGGACTCACTGTTGCTGCCAAGCACCTAGGCTGGGTATTTTGAAAACCTTTCATCATCTGTCACATACTTAAACTTTTCTAGTCTCAGCTCCCACTGCTCAACAAGCGTCTGTCTCTTTGCTTCAAATATTTCAGATTTGGGGCCATTCGCCAAACACACACACAGTGCACATTTCGGTGTTCTCCCCCTGCCCATTTCATTCCCACACCCGGACACCTTCCACCCCCTTCCCGGCAGAGGCCTTGTTTACTTTTAAAACCCAGATCAGTGTCTTGCACATTCACAACGGTTTCCAGGGTCATGCCTTTTAGAAGTGATGCCTTCTTAGTTTAGACAGTATGGTGCTCTGCTAGAATCAGGGCACTCTGGAGCAGGGTTTTCCTTTTTTAAAAATCTCTACAGTTTTATGAAGATGAGTAGATACGAAGCATTGTCCTGAGCATCGCTTGGCTCTGAAGCTTTTTAGCCCCATACACATTGTAGATGTTTTATTAATATTTTTGGCTCTAGATTCATGGTGACAAATATGTAAAAAAGCATAGATAAGTATAAAGTCAAGAAAAGGAACTGTAATAATAGTTAAAAACTTTTTACTTCAGAAATTTCCTAGGAAAGTCTTCAGAGTTTTCTCGTGCCCGGAAAAGTTCCAAGTAATTGTAATTAGGCTCATGCACCTGGTTGTGGAGATGATCTCTCTTGAGAATGAAATAGAAAGGGGGATATATAAAGACAGTGTATATAAATGCACGTCCTGAGTATGCACCTAGACTTTAAAAGTAATACATATACTTCACTTTTATCACTTTTTGGTACCAGATCCCATTGTATTTTTTAAAAATATAAATTTTTTATTGATTTCAGAGAGGAAGGGAAAGGGAAAGAGAGATAGAAACATCAATGATGAGAGAGAGTCATTGATTGGCTGCCTCCTGCACATCCCTTTCTGGGGATTGAGCCCGCAACCCAAGCATATGCCCTTGACTGGAATCGAACCCAGGACCCTGAATTCAGTCAGCAGGCTGCCGCTCTCTATTCACTGTGCCAAACAGGCTAGGGCACCAGATCCCATTTATAGTTACCTTAGGTACTACCTAAATTATGGCCCCTTCTATCTGATGGTCTTGATGAACTAGAATGGCCTTGAGCATTAAAATACTTAAAATATATATTTTCTATTTTCCCTAAATATTTAAAAAACAAATGTCTGAGTTTTATTTTATTATTATTACTTTAAAAATATGTTTTTATTGATTTCAGAGAGAGGGAGAGGAAGAGAGAGATAGAAATTATTGATTGGCTGCCTCCTACATTCTCCTCATAGGTATTGAGCTCACAACCCAGGCATGTGCCCTAATGGGGAATTGAACTGTGACCTCCCTAGTTCATGGGTTGATGCTCAACCACTGAGCAACACCGGCCAGGCCTGAGTTTTATTTTTAATCATTCATGAAACCTATAGCCTTACCATGTGAGATAAAGCAAGAATCATGACTTTGAAGCAACTTTTTTGTGTACATCAAAAGAAAAGCATTATATTTATATTTTAAGATAGCCAAGGAGGTTAAAATTATTCTAAATGGGTGTTCAGCAAGTATCACAATGGGGTTTTCCTAATGAAATTTGTGAAATATTGAATATATTCATTTAGCAGTGGTTTTCCTGTGGTTATAATTTTTACTTATTCCATAGAAGTAAAACTTAGTGGTAAAATACACATTCTAAACTGATGCTAATTGTTTTTTTTTTTTTGAAGATTAGCATTCATAAAGCAGATGCCCTATGAAATAGGATTTTATAGAGTTTGTTTAATTCAC
The DNA here is from genome assembly GCA_963924515.1 of Vespertilio murinus. Taxonomy (NCBI): domain Eukaryota; kingdom Metazoa; phylum Chordata; class Mammalia; order Chiroptera; family Vespertilionidae; genus Vespertilio; species Vespertilio murinus. The sequence continues at coordinate 143,760,908 of OZ004705.1, read as the reverse complement.
ATTTTCACTAATGTGTCTCATTTTATTTTTTTAAACACCTGGGTTTTAGAAAAGCAGCATCATGGGAAGTGAGTGGGTACACTTCAATTGAGATCTATTTCAGCAGAAAGGTTTAAGAGAAAAAAAATTGCTAACAGCTTGTTAGAAAAATGACACTAAAACCTGCAGTATAAGTTTGTTTATGTATTAATTACTTTTAGTATACATATATCAACAGAGCACATCTTGTTTCCCCAAATCTGACTTGATAATATAGCAACAAGGACATGCTTATTGGTGTGGAGGAGGAGGTGGGGAAGGCTTGTCTCATAGGCCTGGACTCAGATTTCAGCTCGCAGTAACCCTGGGCAAAAATTACTCTCTGTGCCTCAGTGTTCTCATCTATTCAACAAGTATCATAATGCTATCTTCCTCATAGAGTTGTTTTGAAGGTTAAATGAGTTAATAAAACTTGTAGTTGCCTGGTTGACTTTTCAATAAATTTAAGCTATTATGATTTTATTACCACACCATAAAAGTTGTTATCTGTTTATTTTAGTCTTTGTTGCACACAAAATTCTTGGATACAGATAATCTGTGAACTCAAGTTCATAGATCATAGAAAACAGAAGAATGTATTGTTTAAATTTGGAATCCTGTGTGGGACATACTTCGCTCCTGGGTACTCTAAGCAGACATAGTTCGAATGCCAGCCAATAATTTAGTATGGAATTTATATTTCAAACCCTTCCTTATCACTCAGCAGTCTGCTGTCTCACAGAATCATTGTTAAAAAGGTTAAGAAATCACCAACAGCAAGAACTATACTATGATTTCTGTATTTGTACTTAGAGATAAAGTATGCTTATACATGGTGCGTGGGTGTCCACACTGGGCAGTGGAGACTTCTTCCTCTATGGAGGAATATATTAATTAAATTTATCTCTCTTTATATCTTCCCTTCAATGTTTTGTTTGTTTTACTAACCTAGTAACAGATAAAAACAAAAAGACCAAAAAAGGTAATCTCAATGCTAGCTTTAACCTTACCAAAAGGAAATGAATTCTTGCTATTCATTGCCCTTAATCCTATTCATTCTTCTTAAACATGACAAGAAAGTATAATCCAAGATGAACAAAAAGTGTTATGTCATAAATACGTGTGTATATACTATGAGGTGATGGCTGCTCTGTATGTTTAATTTAACAAATGTATATGAAACACTCTTATAAGCGGGGAAGTTTCTTAGTAGCTTTAGTGCCAACAAATCTTATGCAGGGTAGTTACAGTTTAGACCTGTCCATTTTGCTTTATTTTTCTCATTTGAAAGAGTGAGTTTCTAAAAGATAAGACAGACTAAGTTTTTACAACTGTCATTCTTGAATGAAAACCCTGTTGTGAAAAGGAAGAAGGAGGGAAGGAAGGAAGGAGAGGGGAACAGAAGAAAGGAAAAGAAAGAAATGAAGGAAACAGATTTATTCCTGCATGTACCAAATACATTTTAAAGGTTCTAGGGCAAAAATACAGGAAGCGTAAGAAGATGTATTGCATTATGTTCTTTCTCCTTAAATGGTCAGGCCTACTCTTCCACCTCTCTGAGAAGAGAAGAGGTTGCAAGCAGAATACCCCTTTCCCTGTGGCAGTTTGATTTCAAAAGCCATGCAGTGAGCTGTGGGAGAACTTAGAAAAAGGAAAGCAAAGCACGAGTTGAGCAGCTAGAGTTGGCTGTAGCCGGCTGATTGCAGAACTTGAGAAAGTCCCAGCAGAGAGATGAAGAAACGACATTAACCAGCACCCCAGGCCCTGAGAGCTTTGTGTAAGCCACTGCAGCACCGATAGGTCAAAAGAAGGTTGGTGCTGCTTTTCCTTTTTGGGAAATAGTGTCCATGTTCATAATATTGGGTGATTTATGTGTTTCTGAGGCCTGTGAAAGGCAGGCTAAAAATAATTTTTAAAGTTAATGCAGAAGTTATCTCAAGTGATCTGACTTTGAGTACTTAAGGCTCAGGGATTTTCTGATTCTTTCTTGCTTAAATGCTGCCACCTACTACCTTTACCAAAACACAGATAAAAATGATGATTGTTGCTTCCCTAACCAAAGACCTTATATGTCTACACTTGAAAACAGTCTTTTTTTTTTTTTTTTTGGTCTTGCAATCGCCCCAAGTTACGCTGAGGTAATACATTACCTGCTGCTTATCTCTGTAAGGAAAAGGTGTAAGAAAGCCATGAAACGGACAGATTAGAGTTGGCCAAATGCACTCTTTAAAAAGCGATTTGCTAAAAACTTAAAGCCAAAAGACAATCTGATTGAAAACAGCGGACTGCTGACATCACCAAGATAATCAAGTTATTGCCAACTTGCTTTGTTTAGTTAAGACAGCTTTGCAAAAATAAGGTTTTCGCACACACACACATACACACAACGCACACTCTCACACCCACACACTCTCACCCGTGTGTCACAGGCAACACAGTGATCGAGATCAATGACTTTGTTTTTTCTTATATCTCTTTAATATACTTGTGTCCTAAGTAGCTCAGCTGAGGGCCTGCTTCTCTGACTGAGGCACCACAGCATAACAGGAAAGGAAGAGGCATTGCTGAGTTCATAATGCTATTTCAGTGTGGCAGCCTAAGTGCAGGAGGAAATGACACCATGGGCCTGTCTTTGGAGCCTTGCAGTTACTGTGACGACAACACACACTAATGGAAAACAAAGATGGTCTGCTTGCCAGGGGAGCCTGGCCGAGTTTTGCCAGCTCAGATTTTTCCTAGTTATCCTGTAAGTCTTGAAATGTGACACTGGAGGTATCCAAGGCTCTTTGTGTTCGTTAACTGTTTAGTAAGTGACACATGCTTGACGAGCAGCCTGGCATTTGGATGAGGGAGGGGCCATGCGCACGACTTTAATTTTCACGTGCTGCCTTGATAGGTATCATCTTCTGGCTTGGACACCACCAAACCAACTGCTCTGGTCACAGCCTGTTGTTTCTCTGGTCCGTAAGGAAGCCAGCTGCTTCGGTAGAGGCCCCTCCACTCTCAGGAACAGATCCTCACCTTCTATATCCCGTTTGTTCCACAGATGATTGCCCAGGATGCCAAATGTTCCTACTAATGACTGGGACTTTTGGAGCCCAATTCTTATATAATAATATAATAGGCAATATAATGGTAATCATAGCTACATATAATATATATATATATATATATATATATATAGTATAATATATACTATTTACATAATACATATATTAGAGAGTTATATGAAATTATTTAGTATGTATAAGTGATAATAATAGCTAGCATATGCCGGAGATTATTCTGCACCAGGCATTGTGCCAAGTACTTTACATGGATGATTTTATTTACTTTGCATAACAGCCCTATGAGGCACTATTTTTATCTCTGTTTTATGGATTAGAAAAATGAGTCTTATAGATGGTTACTGCCCAGTGGTAGATGTGAAATTCAGACTCCGGCAGCTTGACTTTATTTAGCCCATACTTTCAACCACTTTCTTGTCGTGTAAGCAGTTGTTCAAGGAAGGTCTGCACCCAGATGATGTGAGATGTTTTAGTGAGAGGTGTAGAATGTGACACTGCAGGGGATCAGCTGTCCCTGTAGTCTGAAGAGATTCAAAGATCAAATAACAAAGAGATTCAGGGTCAAAAGGCAGATTTGGGCTCTTCTCCAGGGTTCCAACATGGCCCCCGAAGTTTCAGTGGCCAGCGGAGTCGGGCAACTCAGAAAGAGCTACGCCTGGGGCACTGGATGGCAGAAGCTCTTCTTCTACAGTTATTGATGGAGCAACGTGTTCTTGGTTTGCACATTGCTGAGCTGGTTCCTGGTTTCCACATTGATTCCCTGGGAGAGGATGCCGTGGAGCATTTGAATTTATGAGCTATTAAGCCTACTGTTGTAGCTAGATTACTTGATACCATTGGGGTTTTGTTGACAACTTAGAACGCCACCTTCTATTGTAACAGTTGAAATAATGCTTTGCAGATCTCTGTTTTGGTCATAAGCATTCAGTGTAAGTAGGCTCAAGAAGGAGTCAAATACAAAATACTTATTCCAGCTATTGGTAGCGATATTCCTTGAAGTAGCTTTTGGTGGTGTATGTATATTGGTAGGAGCAGGCAGTGAGGCAGGGAACAGAAGGTCTCATTCCAGATAAGAGCTTGTACTGGCTCCCAATGACATTGTTTAGGCAGTGAGTTGTCAATCTGGCATCACGTTGTTCCTTAAAAAACACTACTAACAACCAACCCCCTTCACTTCCCCCCCCACACACATACACACAAAATAGAGCTTGCTATAATTTAAGGAAAATTACCTCTTACTTTTCAGCCAGTGGTTTGCTACTGTGGAGTAATAGCATGAGGTATTTTATTTAATTATTTTATCAAGATTTACCTTTAATGAAATTTAGTGTCCAATAATTGGATATAATTGGAATTTTTGAGTTCCTATTGAGCTACAGCATTTAACTTTTACAAGTGTCTGGAGTAAAAGAACAATTCTAATAAAATTTTGATGGAGTAGATAGTGCTTTGCTTTTTCTTATGCCAGTGGCCATAAATACTGTACTTTTCCAGTGTATCAAATATCTCAGGTGGTGGGACTGAATATCCCAGGAAGATGAATTTTTCATGAGAAGTGAACACATAACAAAATGAACCTCTAACCTCTGAGAAATTCTGTTCCAAGAATTGAAAACAGAATCTTGTCACACCTATACTGGCATACCCGCCAATCCTCCCAACACACTTATACACACTCATTACTAGTCTATGCAAGGACTTGCACCACTACTTACCTGACAGGCTGAATGTCTTCCTGAAGCAAAAAACAAAACAAAAAAACCTAACAAAACACTCTTTGCTCTGTAGCATAGACTTATTTAATCCAAAAGGAAGGTAGTGATGTATTACATTTCATCAGGGCTGTTTGTTTCTTCCACATGATCTCTCCTGATTTTCTTACAACAAATAAACTCAGACTTTCCATTTTGTCTTCTTCTGTCTTTATGTAAAAAGGTGTAACAGTATCAAAGGAGGGAAAGAATTAGTGCTATATCCTTTGGAGACAAAGGGCTTCACTAGTTGGCTTCTGGCAGTATATTTTTTCTCTTTTCAATTATTCAAAATTTCTCTTGGCAACAAAACTTAGTAAAAATTTCCATATTAATATTAGCTAATGCCTCTTAAATGGAAGATATTAACAGTTTATCATCTCCATTCAAAGATTATCAAAGACATTCTGTAAGTGCTCCTAGTTCTCTTAACACCTCTGCACCTGGACTAATTTCCAGGAGGAGTGGAGGCTCTGAGTCTCACACTGTTGAGAATCATACAGTTTTGGACCTACTAGAGCTATTCAAACCCATCAGGGAACTGAGAAGGTGAAAATCTCTAGACTCTGCGCTCACAGGGGGCTCATTTTGTCTTGGACTCAACACTTCCTGTGCATCAGATTTACCGGGGATGCTTTAAAAATGCAGGTGCCTGGGCTGTGCCCCAAAGATTCTGATTCAAGTTAGTCTTGAGTCGGTACCCAGTAGTGGTCTATTTTAGAAAGCTTTTGTGTGATTTTCATGTGCATCCAGGGTTGAGAATCAGTTATCTAGTGCAATCTTATCGTTTTACAGAAGACAGCACGAGGAGGAGGGAATGGAAATCACCTGGCAGAAGTTACAAAGGCCTCTGAGTCTTAGGCTATTATCCTTTCTATCACATGGTCATAATAAACAACAAAGTAGCCAATATTTAATGAACACTTTCTGTGTATCAGGTACTGACAACCCCTTGAAACAGATATTCATATACATTTTCAGTTAAGAAGGCCTAGAGAATTGTCCCCACCCCCTCCCCCAACAAGCAGGTGGCAGATCTGGGATTTGAGTCCAGGCAATTGGACTCTCAATTTGTGCTCTTAATCTTTTAATCACTTTGCTGTTCTGGGGGCAACTCTGAGATATAAGGTATTGAATGGCAGCTGTTTCCCTCTTTCAGCATCATGGGTCTTGTGGCATCTGGCCCTGGCGCTCTGAATTCCCAAAACTGCTTGCCTAGAGAATTCCCCAAATCTGCTTGCCTAGAGAATGGGTCCTTGCCTTCTTCTCTATTTTCTGAATAAGTGGGGCCCATTGGAAGCAACCAGTTTTCCTAGAGATTGCTCCAAGGTGCTACATTTTCCCCAGTGACATTGTTTCTTATGTCCTGTCTTTCTTTTTCCATGTGGGCCGATACAAATTTTTTTTTTCTGCCTTATTTTGGGGCACACATTTTTTAAAAAAAAAATCTTTCCATGGAAATTCTAACTGTAAACTTTACTCTCCTATTTAGAACCTTGGCTTTCCCCCTAGTCCTGTCCATTTGGCTGGGTTCGTATTTTCCCTGGGATTCCCCTGTCTGGGCTTTCATACCAGCTCTAACTTTCATGATATTAGCAACAACAGGAAGGGATTAATCACTTTGCTTCTCCTCTGACTGCAGGTGTGTTGGAAACAAGCTGGTCTGTTCCATGGAACGGACTGGCCAGTGGGTCAATGTACTCTGAAGACCTGTAAAGTCTACATTTTTAGTCAATGTACTCTGAAGACCTGTAAAGTCTACATTTTTAGGTAGCATGTATAGAATTGATCTCCCGATTGGTTCTCTAAATCTATAGTGCTACAGAGCAGGCTTTTTCACACTTAGGGGAAAGTCTATATGCATTTTCTAGTTACATGAACTTTTACTAAGGTGAAAATCACCAATGGCAAATACTGTACCACAGATTTTTTCTAAACAACAGAAACTAAACAAAAAATGAGAGATTATTATAATTATTATATAATACATATTTACATGTAAATTAAGACGTTAACATGATAAATAGATTCCGGTATGCCTGGGGACTATTTTTAAAACCACATTGCACAAAACAAATGCTCAATAAATCAGGGGTTTTGTGGCATTTGGTCTTGGTGCTCTGAGTTTCCACCAAGTGGGTTATCTGCTCGACTGAAAATTGGAATTTGTTTGTTAAGTCAAACCCATTAAATGTCCTGGAATTGAGGAAGTAAGCACTGTTAACTGGTTTTTATTGATTTGACTGAACATCATTTAGAAATAAATAAATACGGGGAAAATCATCAGTGACCATAAGTGATTATTTATCTGCCTCTCAATGTTCTGAAACCTTTAATGGTCACATATTGCTTTTATAACATTACAAATTAAAAATCAACAAGCATTTTAAATGCTCATTAGAGAATCAGGGAATAACCACTGCGTAGCTGAGTGAGTGAAAGCTGGCCTCTGTAGCTAAGATCGGCAGGGTAAACATAGCATACTAGAACTTTTACTTTAAATACAGTGGCGTAAACCATAACTATTGACACAGTCTAATTGCAAATATTTGTCCCTCATCTTTTCACTCATGTGCACCACAAAAACTCATGACAAGAACACAGCCAGGCTCTTATTGTGGTTTTTTAGTTGGAAATGTTCTCATCCTCAGAAATCTATTTTGGAGTTACGATTGCTCCACTCCCCTACAAGTGGTAAAGCAACAGCTGCCATTTAATTAATGTTTCTGCTGACAGCCCAGCTGATGAATCCCATAGAAGTTCCTTATTAGCCTCAATACTACCGACATTATCCCCAAAAAAGAAATATTGATTAGAGTTGCTTGATTTTGCCTTATTTCACTTTCTTTCCCGCATCAATTCCTCCAAATTCCAGTAATGCCGTTATTTACATCACCATTCACATCTTCCAGGGAATCAAGTCCCAGCGGAACACATGTGTTCCTGGTGATGTATTGTGATGGAATCTCACCAAAATGAACACGTGAAATGCTGAGCTCAAACAGAGGAGAGAACAAGGGGGAAAACCAGATGAAAGTGACTTGTGGTTTCTCGGAAAGCAAAGGAATTTTTTTTTTTTGAGGGAGAGATTTGAGGGGAAAAAAAGAGTTCTAGTTTTTCCATGTAGTATGAATGTATGGTTAAAATCCCACAATTTGATTTATATTTGGATTATGATGTCAATCTGTTTCCAGACACTTTCATAGGAGTTGGACTTCAAGTATGATTGTGTGAGGATTTGGAAGGATTTGAGCTATGTGGAAGCAACCGATTATAGAATGAGATCCGCTTAATCTGCTCATCTTGAAGAACAAGCTGGGCTCAATCAGTCAAGCCGCATTCACGCAGCTGGAGTGGGGCTGAACTGGGAGCAGGTAGAACAGAGGATTCAAATGTTAAGGCATTAGATGACAAAGAATGGTCTAAATTAGCAGTTGGCATCTGAGAGTCTAACATGAGGTTTTGGGGTATCTTGCCAGGCAGATGGAGCATGGCTGTTTGGAACAGGCAGGGAGCCAGGGTTTGGGCAATCCAGTCAGCAGGACCAGAAGGAGAGCAGGGAGGTGGGATTCAGAGACAGGATAGTTCCGGAGGAAGAAGAGTTCTAGAGACTGTGTGTGAGATGCCGAAATTATAATGCACCATCAAAACAACTAAGAGGATGCTAAATCCGAGAGTCCTGGGCCAGAACGCTTCGTGTCCCTCCTGCTTCACATTTAGTATGCAGCATTCACTGAATACTTGTTGAGATCCGTGTGTGACAAGTACCGAGCTCAAGATTGGAATTCAATGCCCTGTGACTAGATAATACATGGTATTGTGGGAGCACTCACCTGGTTTTGGGTGGTCAGTGATTGGGTCACAGATCATAGTTGGGATGAGGTGACTCTTGCTGTGGGGACGGGGGACTGTAGAAGTTGAAATTGAGAGAAAGACTTACAAAAAGGGTCCAAGAGAATGAATGTGATTGAAAGGCCCAAGTATCTGTTTTGTTATAAGCCCATGTAGCTTTAAAAATAGTGAGGAACTGGTGAATTGCATTCTTTCTACTGACATGACAATTTTAATGTTTTTAAGAACAATGTGATGAAGATGTGCTATATACATATATTTTCATCATGCTTAAATCTGTAGTGGCCATAATGAGCCAGCCAAATATATATCTTGTGGGTGAGAAAATTCCTGATCCTCCACACCACCCATACTCTGAGTATTTTTTCAAAACAGTGACCACTCTTAATATGTCTAAAAAGGGTTGATAAATATTCCTATAAGATTATTTGCTTTGGGATTTTTTAGAAGTTTGTGCACTTTAAAAAATACTTATGTATATTCAACACTTCAAGTGCCTAATTGCTGATGGAGCAAGACACCTGTGTGAATAGCCAGGAAAGTTTTGAAGCACAAGATGGAAACATTGCCTTACCACATATTAAAAAAAAATTTGAAATCAGACTCACTGAAACACTTTGATAGTGGTGTCAGAATCAGTTCATATCAGATGAGGAGATCATGGAAAAATAGAAAGAAGTCCAGAAAAATAGAAACTTACATATTAGAATTTAGTGTTAGGAAGGAGACACTTCAAATCAGAGGAGAAAACATGGATTTTTCGATCAATGAGGTGAAATAGCTAGAAAAATGAAATGTCTACATCACACCTTATACTGAAATGCATACTAGATGTACCAGAAAGTCAAGTGATAAAAAAATGAAATACTTGAAAAAAATATATAGGTGGGTGGGAAAAATCCTCCTAAGTAAAAAAAAAAAAAAAAGCAGTAAAACAAAAGACTAAAATATTTGACAAAATGAAATACTGACTTCATAAAAACTGGATGAATGTTTTAAACAGAAAAAAACACACCCTCGTGAATAAAATTAAAATGCAAACAGCAATCTGGACAATGATATTTGTGAAAAAAATAATCAAGGACAAATATTCTTAATATAAAGAGCTCTTTTAAAGGAATAAAGCAAAAAAGACACAACAGCCCTAGCTGGTTTGGCTCAGTGGATAGAACGTTGGCCTGCAGACTGAAGGGTCCTAGGTCTGATTCTGGTCAAGGTCACATGCCTTGGTTGCGGGTTTGGTCCCTAGTACAGGGTGTGCATGTGGCAACCAATCAATGATTCTCTCTCATCATTGATGTTTCTATCTCTCTCTTTCCCTCTTTCTTCATCTCTGAAATCAATAAAAATATATTTAAAAAAGACACAACAATAGAAAAATGGACAAATGTCATAAATAATTTGTAATAAACAAGTGGAAAAAGTATTCAACCTCACTGATAATTAAAAGTTCAAATTATAAGTATTATTTCCTCTAACACATTGACAAAGACTCAAAAGAATTCAATACCTATTATGTGAGGAAAGGTGGGGCCAAAGTAGTTGTTGTTCATATGGAAAACAATACAATAAATAAGTAATAATAAAAGAATAAACTGTTTCATGTACTCACAACTGTCAACCTACTTTTGCCCCACCCTGTATACTGCTGGTGGGAAAACACACTAGGACAAGCTTCCTGAAAAGCAATTGGACAATATGTGGTAAAAATCTTTATAATCAGAGGAATAATAAGGCCACTTTCATTTTGAAAAATAGAAGAGTCATAACACACGATGCTTTTGAGAATGCATTCTGTGCTTTTCCTCCCATTGTTCTCAAATATTGTCTATTGACTTCTGAAAGTTTGGCAGACTTAGCGGTTCTTATTTTTTTTAAATAAAAGTCTATGTACTTCTTCCTCAGTAACTTGATAAGATTTTCTAGGAAGGACCTTGCTTGATTAGAATTGTTGAAACAAGGTTTCATAGTCCATTTTGCTTAATCATTGAAGTACCAAGTACATCTTATGGTAATGTATTTCCTGAGTAATGTTATTATTGAAACATAATCTGATAACCAAAATGCATATATTTATGACTGAATCATGAGGATGAGGGATCACGGGGCAGGTGTATTAAATTGGTCACTGGAGCAAGGAATTTCTTGCATTTGATCACTACTTTATAGAACTACTCAGGATCATCGGGCTTATAGCAGCAATTTTCAACCCGTTTCATATCATGGCACACATAAACTAAAAATTTAAAATTACTAAAGTTGCTAAAAGAAACTAAAATCTGTGGCATGCCAAAATATATATTCTTTGATAATCTGGCAAAAAATAGGTATAATTTTGATACATTCACAGAGAATGGCTATTGTGTTGGCTCTTGTCATTTTTTCATTTAACAATCTAAGGGAAAAGAGATTAGTGCCCCTATCTAAAAAGTCAGGTATTGCATGTTTTAGAAATTCTTGTAGCACACCAGTGTGCCCCAGCACACCAGTTGAAAATCCTTGCTTATGCGATTAAACTAATCCAAAAAAGGGAGACTAAGCTTCAAGTTTTGGGCAATCTGCTAAATTGAAGAGTTACTGTGAAATAATTGTTTTACCATAACACTTTCAGATACTGATGGATTTAAGAGATGATTGACACCAGCCCCTTTTAATGAGAAACGAGGAAGCTGAACCAGGCAGCTTTTTCCTCAAGGTCATATAGTTTATTAATTCAGATATATGAATTTACAGACAAGCCACAGAATTGTGCTGCGTAGCTCCCTAGAATCCAGAGCATTACCTGTCCTGGGTTATTTCCCAAGATACCTGTGTGTACGAGCTCATGGTTCCTCTGTCTCCTCATGTCTCTGGCACCTCCAGAGGTTGGGCCTTTCCGAGCACCAGCAGCTCACTACTCAATAGTCCTGTCTGTTATTCCAAGGGCTGTGTGCATGTGCCTTGTGAGGGTCTCCTGGGTGGGACGTGCTGTGTATGACGCCCAGCCGCTTCTCATTTGTCTGAGAGCAGGGACGTTTTTGTGAATGTAGGGGACCAGGGATACTTCTACAACATCAATATACACGAAGTCTCACCTAAGCCCTTTGTGCTAACATCCTTGTGCTTTCTTCTGGGGACGCCCTATTTTGGGAGAAGCCACTCCTGAAATATTTCCCAGGGTAAGGTAGACATTACATACAGTACACATAATATATAAAATAATATATTATTAAGATAATAAATTTATTTACTAGGGAATAGTGGAATGATGGAGGATGCCTTTCCACCATACATACAACAAGGACAGCAAGCTGATTTCAGGAGAGCAGTTAAGTTAGCTCTGAGCCATCCATTGTTTCCTGTTTTTGTGTTTTCAAGTCAATTGTCTTATTTTAATTTATTTTTTTGTTTTGTTTTGTTTATATTGTTAATCCTCACCCAAGGATATTTTTCCATTGATTTTTAGAGAGAGTAGAAAGGAGAGGGAGAGACAGAGAAACATCGATGTGAGAAAGACACATCTGATTGGTTGCCTCCTGCACACACCCCAACCGGGACCAGAGAACCTACAACCAAGGTATGTGCCCTTGACTGGAATCGAACCTAGGACCCTTCAGTTCATGAGCCTATGGTCTATCCACTGAGCAAAACCGGCTAGGGCTCCATTGTTTTTTGTGCCAGATTTCCCTTGTGATTAAATTATGAAGTAAAATTCTTCCTGTGGAAAGCTAACCACTTTTAGTGACATCAACTCTTCACATGCTTCTCTAGAACTACTTATGCTGACCAGCCCAGAGTGTGTGTGATTTACAATTCGTATAGTATCAATTTGTATTTAAGATATATTTGATGGGAAATTGTAAATTATAGTCACTTTAAAATAGGCACCAATTATACTTTGTCTGATACTATCTTCTTTAAGTAACCAATGAGTGCAATACTCTCCCATAAGGAGGAAGCTCTGTGCCTCAGCAGGGGACCCTAATGAACAAACAGCTCACCTACCGCTCCTTTGTCAACTGTAGACCTGCTGAGGAAACACTGCCTGAGAGGAAAAAAAAACTTAACATCTAGTGGGACCTGCAAGTTACAGAAGAGAGATCCTACTTTCTTTCCCTCTGTACACCCTGACTGTTCTTGAAGGCATAAGGTTGCTGGATCTGACATATGGATAATTATCACATTGGGTAGTGGGAGGTGGCATTAAATACAGGGTGGGTGTTTAACTAAAGACATTTTACAAATAACAGCTATGTGAGTGAAACATGTTTTGTTGTAGTGAAAAACTGTAAACAAATATACAGTACAAAAAATATCTACTTTAAGATTCTATTGGAAAAATTAAAAGACTCTACTCCAAACTTTAACAATGGTTAATTTCATTTTGGAAAGAAAACGTGGGGATTTTAAACTTCTATAGTAAGTAGGCATCATATTTAATAAGAAAAAGAATTGAAATTTAAAAATTAAATGACTTGATGGATTAGTTCACATGGCCAAATAGATAAAACATATTCCATTTAAGCTCAAAATTTAATAGGATATTCTCTATAGGTTAGAATGCCAAAATTGTATATATGTATGTATTTGTATATTTATAGCTGATCTTCCTCCATAAAAGACTTAAAAGGTTATCATATAAATTTAGTAGGGATTGTGCATATATTGTCCCAAATAAAAATGTATGTTTTTAAATGAAACATTTCCTGGCTAGAATATGCATGGACATTTTGCTTTCCCCAAAATACATTTGCTTTATTTTTATTAATATATTTTAACATATTTTTATTTATTTCAGAGAAGGAGAGAGAGAGAGAGAGAGAGAGAGAGAGAGAGAGAGAGAGAGAGAGAGAGAGATGTAGAGAAGAAGGACTTTAAACCTTTGCTTGTCCTTATTGAGATCTTTTGGAAATTAAATCACCTTCATATCTGAAGGTCCTTATGGTGATTAAAATTGTTTGAGAAACTTTTGAAGCACCCCAGAGTCAGTTCTACCTAAATTGTATTTGGCTTTTGTTTGTTATAAATAGAAGTGGCTTCCAAGAGAGGTTCCATTATTTTCCCGAAGTGTAATATAATGAGCTCAATGCTTCCATTTTAATTTTTAAAATCAACTTTCTACTTATTACTTTTCCCTTACTAAAAAATAGGTTTTTTTTCCTTAGAATCCCATGGAATATTTAGCCATTTTAATTTGGATTTTGCTTTTATTATTCATTTATTTGACACTGATTTTTAAGGACCTACAATGTTATTATATTATAAATAGCACCTTGGGAGTAGCAAAGCAAATTCAGAAATAATCCTTCCATAGGGCTCTTCTATAAAGCTGAAAAACAACACGTGACCTTCTCAAGTTTGGTCAGATTGAAAGTAGCAAGACCTGATTTCACATCCAGACTCCATTGCCTGAAAAGGCCTATGCTCTACTGTGCTCACAGCATTCCCCCAGAGTATAGGCCTCAATTAAAAGCTAGGAAAATATTGAAGTAGGTGATGAGAAAAGAAAGATTAAAATACTGCTCAGAGACTTTGGGATTTGGAAACATGCTGTTTCTTTCAATCTCAATGGGGCAGTAAGATTTATGACGTACTTTATATTATGTCTTTGTGACCAATATATGTGTTGTGGAGATAATTTGATGCTTTTGCTTCTTTAAATATTTCTTCTTAAATAAATCTATTCAGTCCATTAACCATAGTTAATGTTTTCCCACTGGTTTGTACATGTCATAGCTAAAGACCAATGTAGACTAATGGGGAAGGAGAAAGAAAAATTAGCACACTCATGAATTATTCTCTGTTCTCACTTAGACAAGTTGATTTTCCTTAAATTATCAGGTTCTGCCTTAATCATAGGCCATTTGTGGTTATCAAGAAAGAAATGTTTATATATTTGTTTCTTCACGGTTTTACATTTCACACTCAAAGCCAAATTCAGTTTGTCCTTTAAACCCTATCACAAAACAGTCAATGTGGGAATCAAAATTCTAAAAAGTGGGTAATCATTTTTAAATTTTATTTTAAAAAATACATTTAAATTTGTTTTTTTTCCCCATCATCATTTATCCACTCTATACCCTCTTCCACCTCCACCTGCCCCTCCCTCAGCCCCACAATCACCACATTTGTCCATGAGTTCTCTCTCTCTCTCTCTCTCTCTCTCTCTCTCTCTCTTTCTCAATCCCTCCACACACCCCTCCAGAATCCTCTGCCTGCTCTCTACCTATGACTCTGTCTCTATTTTTGGTAGTTGAGTTTGTTCATTAAATTCCACATATGCGTGAAATCATATGGTATTTGTCTTTCTCTGATTGGCTTATTTCACTTAGCATAATGTTCTCCAGGTCCAATAAATGGATAATTCTTAAATTATAAAATTTTTCTCTCAATAAATATTGAACGAAAACTTGAGAAAAACTATTTTGTTAAATGAACATTCAAATGTTATGATTGCATTAGGAGGGTGATTCTTGTTAACATAGTAATCATAGAAACCAAAGAACACTTATGTCACAGCATCCTGGGTGGGTAATTCAACCTTCATCCAAAAACAGCCACAAAAAATAGAGCCCCACCCAAGATTCTTTTCTTTTCTTTTCTTTTTATTTTTTTTAAGATCAAAGGGTAAAGAATATGGTGTGACATACAGTTTCTTTGTATTCTTTAGTCCTATAAATGGAAGGATGGAAGGCAGAAATAGTTTAAATAAAGGAAGAAATAGCCTAGATTTATAAAGTCTGTTGTCTCATTGATTTCACCAGTTTAAAGCAACTTTGCTAGGAGTACTTTATTATAACTTCATCACTTACCTTCTACACTTATGACATATATTAAAAATAAGTTGTACATTAAAAATAATAAAAAATTACTTTAGTAATTGATTCTTTTTATTAAAAAATTAAAACTTAATATATTAAACTGATGTAGCCTTTGATTATCCCCTTCTGCAATGACTCCTTATGTTAGTCCTCTCTCTAGAAATAGTCACTATTAACAATGTAATGTATGTTTCCAGACTTTTCTCCATGGGGATACAAAATATATCAATGTGTGTATATATTTTAACATAAATGACATACCCATTAGTTCATTTAGTAATATAGCTCAGATAATATCTCATGTCAGTAATTACAATCTACTTCATTTTAAAAAGTTGCAACATGGTTTTTCCATAAAAAAGTACACAATTATTTATTTAGCCATTCTGTTTTTATAAATATTTAGGTTGCTTTTAATTTTTCACTGTTACAAATCACATTGCAATGAAGATCCTTGTACTTTTTTTTTTTTGCACATGGTATAAGTGTCTCTCTGGGGTAGATATTAACAGTAGAATTTTAGGGTGATGGGTTATGGAAAATGACCTCTTGAGTGGTCGTTTGTACCTATCTTTCTTTCTTCCAGCTGTGTTTGAGAATACTCACTGATTTTGAAGTTCACTTGTTAAAGTGAGGTTAAGCACCAGTTTATATAAATCTTGATCATATTTTTATTATTTCTTCTGTGAATTAGCAGTTTGTCTTTGGCCCATTTTTTTTTCAATTAGGTTGCTTTTTCATTTATTTAAATTATTTATTAACTCTTATTCTTGCTATTGTTTTTCTTTCCTTTTTAAAAAAATTATTGTTGGAAGTAGTATATATGTCCCTGTTTTTTCCTCCCATTAATCCCTTCTAATCTGGCCCCACTCCCCCACCCCAGGCCTTCCCCACAACATCAACCCAAGAACTTGTGTGTGTATATATATACACACAAAAGTTCTTGGGTTGATCTCTTCTCACCCACCCCCACCTTCCCTGAGATTTGTCAGTCTGTTCCATGCTTCTATGTCTCTGGATCTATTTTGTTCATTAGTTTATTTTCTTCATTAGATTTTACATACGAACGAGATCATGTGATACTTGTCTTTCTCTGACTGCCTTATTTCACTTAGCATAATACTCTCCAAGTCCCTCTATGCTGTCTCAAAGGGTAAGAGATCTTTCTTTTTTATCCTTCCTTCCTTCCTTCCTTCCTTTCTTTCTTTCTTTCTTTCTTTCTTTCTTTCTTTCTTTCTTTCTTTCTTTCTTTCTTTCTTTTTCTTTCTTTTTTTTTTTTTGCTACTGTACAGTGTTCCATGGTATAAATGTACCACAACTTTTAATTTACTCATTTACTGAGGGGCACTTAGGCTATTTCCAGATCTTAGCTATTGTAAGTTGTGCTGCTATGAATATAGGGATGCATACATTCTTTCTGACTGGTGCTTCAGTTTTCTTAGGATATACTCCTAGAAGTGGGATTGCTGGGTCAAATATCAGTTCCATATTTAATTTTTTGAGGAAACTCCATACTGTTTTCCATAATGGCTGCATCCGTTTGCATTACCACCCGCAGTGTACTAGGCTTCCTTTTTCTCCACATTCTTACCAGCACTTGTCATTTAAAAAATATTTTTATTTATTTCAGAGAGGAAGGGAGAAGGAGAGGAGATAGAAACATCAATGATGAGAATTATTGATTGATTGACTATTGCACACCCCACACTGAGGATTGAGCCCACAACCCAGGCATATGCCCTCCTGGTTCATAGGTTGATGCTCAACCACTGAGCCATGCCAGCTGGGCATCTGTCTTATCTTTTTTTAAAAAAATTGGCCTTCCTCCAATGCTTAGTGATTCCTCAGTGTTTGTCTGATAGCTGAGACTGCTTGTTAGGCTGTTTTGTTCCATGTGTTCCTGTACCTGCTTAGAGATTGAGGCAGGGTTGGTTGCTGGAACTTGTATTTATTTTATTTTTTTCCATTACCATTTATCCCCCCCTACCCTCTTCCAGCTCCCCCACCCCCCTCCTACAATCATAACTCTGTTGTTCGTATCCATGAGTTCTTTCTCCTTTTCCCCCCTCTTTTGCTCAATCCCTCTACAACCCCTGCCCCATCAGAGCTGTCTGCCTGCTCTCTATATATGAATCTGCCTCTATTTTGCTTGTTTTAAGTTTGTCCACTAAATTCCACATATGAGTGAAATCATATGTTACTTGTCTTTTTCTGACTAGCTTATTTCACTATGCATAATATTCTCAAGATCCATCCATGCTGTCACAAAAGGTAAAATCTTCTTCCATTTTATGGCCAAGTGGTATTCCATTGTGCAAATATATCACAGCTTTTTTTTTTTTTTTTTAATCAACTCATACCGATGGACACTTGGGCTGCTTCCAAATATTGGCTATTGTAAATAACGCTGCAGTGAACGTAGGGGAGCATATATTCTTTTGGATTTTTTCAGATAATTTCCAAGAAGTGGAATCACTGGGTCATAAGGCAGTTCCATTTTTAACTTTTTTTTTCTTTCATTTTTAACTTTTTGAGATAACTCCATACTGCTTTCCCCAGTGGCTGCACTCCCAACAGCAAACGAATATTCCCTTTTCTCCACACGATTGCTAACACTTGTTGATCAGTCTGTTTTCAAGATCATATGAGAGGGATGGGGCCTGCACTGAGCAGGCTGCCGCCGAGGTTGGCTTCTGGTGGCTGAGGGGATGTCTCATTCCTCCTGGACAGCTCCGGCCACCCAGGCATCCAGCACTCTGCTTTGTTTCTTTGACCTGAGCTCCCATACCTGTTGCTTCCAGCTGGAAGCATCAACTCCTGTTGCTGTTCTTTGGCACAGAATGTGACCGAAGTTGGGAGAGGGGATGTGCAAACGTCAACCTTCTTGGCTGTTCCTGCCATTGTGCTGGAACAGCCACACAGTTCGCGGCCCCAGCCTCCCTCTTTTATTTGGTATCCATTCCTAACATTTTTTGGCAGCACTCTGCTGTATTTCTTTTGAGCTGTGGTTTTAAATCTTCATTCTAATTCCATCTGCTTTCTGTCTTCCAGTGTTTCCTCAAAGTTTATAGTTCTCAGAAGGTTGATATTATTTTCATACTAGTTATATGCATTAAAAATATCTTTCTAAACATTTAAGGTTCTGCAGTGGGAAGAGGAGGCTAACATCTATTCCCAGTCTACCACCTTGAAATAGAAACTGAAGTCTACTCTTCAGAACCTTAGGAGATGGTTTAAAAATGAGTTTCCCAGGCCAGTTTTCAGGACTGCCATTTATGGTTGCGTATGTTGTTCGCTGTTTGAAGGCACCAGCAAGGAGGTAGGTCAGAGAGGACATCTGAGCTCACTGCATTTCACTACACTATATATCTTGGCAAAGGAAAACTTCTGCTTGGCAGGGGATGCATTTTTCCCAATTTATATAATGGTATTCTATGGGTCAGCAGTGGTTCTGGTCATTTTAACTTTAAATTACATTGTGTATGGTGTTGGTTCCATGGATGGATATTTATGTCAACACTTATCAAAGTATTCACTTGAAATAGGAACAGTTTATTGCTCATCAGTTTTGCCTCAATAAAACTTCAAAATAAAGTTTAGAAGTAAAAGATAAAATCACGCAAATAGTGAAGTAGGTAAAATATGCTATTGGATTTAGAAGGTCAGTGTGGAAGGTTTTATATTTTATAAATTGGTTTATATAATAGAAAAACTTTATCTTAGCCGACAAAGCAATGATAATTGTGAAAGAAGACACATCCACGAACCACAGAGAAGATCGTTAATAAGAGATGGCAACTGGCTATTAATTATCTTTTGTGAGAAGTAAAAAGTAGTGAAGGAGGGCTGTGCTGTCCAGTCTAGTACCCACTAGCCACATAGAGCCACTGAAATTTAAATTAATTAACATAAAAATTCAGGACTACTGTTATACAAGCTGCATTTCCAGTGCCCAATACTTTGTGTGACTAGTGGCTACTGTACAGAGAGCAGAGATATACTAGTAGACTATTTCCGTCATTGCAGGATGTTCCATCGAACCGTGCTGAATTGGATACTCTCTCAGTTTAGTTGCTTTTCATCCCAATAGTTTCATCTCACCAAGTGGGATCCTCCTTTTTAGTTGTCAGTTGTCTAAATGGAAAATGGAGTATGGACACGTACTGTGTACATCAAGCATGTCAAACTCAAAGGCTAACATGGGCCAAATAAAGGAGGCATGCAGTCCATGGGCTGTGAGTTTGACATGCTTAGCATACATGGTAGGTACTTGGTAATTGATAAAATTGTTGGTGAGTGGATATATGAATGGACACATGTGTGAAGATGAGCAGTGAATCCCTACATCTGATAATGTACAGCGTTCTTTATTTCATTCATTAATTCAACAGGTATTTATCAAGTGCCTACAGGTGCTAGGTACTGCTTCAGGTGCTTGGGTATGTGAATACATTTAACAAAGATCATTTTCCTTGTGGAACTTACATGCCAGAGGTGGGGGATATTATAAGTAATTAGTGGCCCCGATGCACAAAATCCATTCATGGGGAGTGGTTTCCCTCAGCTCAGCCTGCATCCTCTCCAATCTGGGACCTCCTCGGGCCTTAACCGGTAGTTGGACATCCCTCTTGCAATCTGGGACTGCTGGCTCCTAACCGCTCATCTGCCTACTTGCCTGATCGCCCCTAACTACTCTGCCTGCCGGCCTTATCAACCCCAACTGCCCCCCCTTTCAGACTGATCGCCCCTACCTGCCCCCGCCTCCCGCTGGCCTGCTCACCCCCACCTTCCCCCCCTTCCCCGAAATGTCCTGATCACCCCTAACCGCCTCTGCCTCAGCCCCACCACCATGGCTTTGTCCGGAAAGACATCTGGAAGGTCTCCCGAAGGCCTCCTGGTCTAATTAGCATATTACTCTTTTATTAGTATAGATAATATAATAGATAAATTATTTATATCACAAGTTTCAGGGTGATAAATATAAAAAAATAAAGTACAAAGCAGAGTAAGAGGAATCAGGAGTGCTGAGTGTGGGTAGAGAAAAGAGGATTATAATTTTAAATAGAGATATGAAGATTATAATTTTAAATATGCCTCAATGAGGGGAGGTTCGAGAAAGACTTGAGAAAAGTGGGCAGTGAGCCATTTGAATATCTGGGCAATGAGCACTGAAGGCAGGGAAAACAGCCAGGGCACAGGTCTAAATTGGGGACATGAGTGTCATGTTTGAGGAGTAGCAAGACGTGTGTCTGAGCAGAGGGAACAAGGAGGGAAGTTGGATAAGTCTGAGAGGCAACAGAGTGATGCACCTAGTAAGATCCTTTAGGTTTTTGTAAGAATCTTGACTTTTACTGCAAGAGAGTTTGGAGCAGCGAAGGAACATGACCCCACTAACGTTTTAAAAGGCTCAGCCCAGCTTCTGTTTTTAGAAGACATCGTGGGGAGAAGGACAGAAGCAAGAAGGCCTCTGGAGGCTGGTGGAAGATGATGGTCTAGGTCTAGGGTGGCAGCAGCGGTAGTGGGGAGGAATGTCAGACCCCGATCTATTCTGTAAGTACAACTGTAAGATTCCTGGAGGGACTCGATGTGGGCATTGGAGAAAGGGAGTCGTCAGGTGTAACTCCAGAGCGGCTAGGAGGATGGAGTTGCCATTAACAGAGTTAAGGAAGGCAAGGCAGCAGTGTAAGGGAAGACCAGGCACTGAGTTTTGAACATGCTGCGTTTAGGATGTCTGTTAAAGAGGTTGAGTAGGCTAACTGGATAGGCAAGTTGATATTTGGAACTGTCAGGGAGGGAATGGTATTATTGATAGGTAAGCAAATACGTTCTCAGTTAATGAACTGTAAAAGTTTTTGCACACCAGAAGGTGTGAAGTGGCTGGCTGTGAAGTGGAATAAAAATGTCATCATTTTGTTCTTAGCATGAGCTAGGAGAAGACCTGTCCAGAATTTGGCTTTGCAAACAGTCACAAAATGTTCAGGCATTAACTTTAGCTTTAAAAAGTGATTTTTGCAGAAAGCACTTAGCATTTTTTTGTTAATGCCACGTTAGGACATAGGCTGGTATTTTTTCCCCCTTTCCAGCTGCGTGATATTTTTAGCAGCTAAGCCTAAATTACTGCATTTTTAATATATTTTATTTATCACTGCAGCATGAAAAATTTCTTTTAAAGTTATGTGAAAGAAAATATTGCTGTTAATTTAATAGAAGGAAATAGTTAAACGTAAGTATTTGAGCTTCAGGCCCGAGTCCTATGAAAACAAGTTAATCAAAATGGTGGTGGAGCTTTATAATCTTAAAAGGATGACATCAAGGGTCTGATGTCTTAGATTCTTAAGGGCAGACATGAAACAGTCCAGCATCAGTGCCAAAATGACCTCTGTGAAGCATAATATTTCCTTTTAAATATTTAGACATCATGATAGTTTTCCATGGTTTTAATTCATAACATGGATTTTTAAAAAGCCACAGAAGCATAGCAATTTTTTTCAACTATTCCCTCCTTTCTCTACCTTGCTTTTAACCCCTTAAGTAAATACCAGTCCTAATGTGAACAACTAAATTAGCACCTTCTTACAGAAATATGACCACTTATAAACAACTCTGGTTAGGGAAGTAACATGATAAGGAAAAAGTTCACTAACTCTGAGTAAGGATTATGAAATCTGAAGGAATTACTATGCATAAACTAAGATAAGAAGCATTAGATAGCTTATTCTGAGTTTAACTATGTTGCTTCCGTAATGCTTTTAATAATATTTCTCTTTGTTAAAGCTGTTTGGCTATTTTCCAGGTCATATATATTATAGTGGCCCATGGAATGTACAAGGACACTTGTTCTATGATATCCAGAGCACTAATTTTTGGAAGTTTCAGAAGAATTGTTCATTCAGTCTGTCTATTTCCAGCTGATCTTCTTTCTTAATAATAATCCAAAGCTGGATATATTTTAAAAAAAGGTGTTTTACTACCTTTATTCTTGAACATAATTAGCTAGTTATGTTTCTTTCTCTTTAAGCTCACCCCTATGACCCTATGACTCACACCCCAGCCACCCCCTACACACACACACACACACACACACACACACACACACACACACATACACACACACACACACACACACACACACACACACACACACACACACACACAGAGGAACCAATTCAGTTATAATTGAACAAGATAATTCAATGATTAGTTGCTTATTCTGCACATTGGATGCTAAGTGCCAAGAAGTGGTTATGTTGAATGCATTAAATTCCTCTTTCCATGAGATTATAATTTAGAAAAGAAGGTATGGGACACAAAGGGGGCATATTAATGAGCTTGAGTTGTGCACTAAGAGCAGCAATTTTAAGATATGCTCATGTCCCAGGACATGGTACTCAGTGCAGACACTTCGTTCCGCCTAAAGGCTCTTTGCTCACAGTCTTTTTCTCATCAGTTTCATTTGTTTACTTCCTACTAAGTGCCAAGTATTTCGACTTGACATTTCTCACATACAGTGCGCTCATGTTTTATTCTCTTGCCACTGTTAAGATCTCACGTACAGATGAAGCCATGTGACAATGAAAAATAAACAAATGTCCGCACAGCTACTTTCTTTAAGCCCCATCGTCCAATCTTCAGGACCCTCCTGTTTCTATTTTAATGGCGCTTGGGCACTGTGGTCCTGATGCAGGTGGTGGAGAAGAGGAGTTGCTAGAAAGTTGCCCAGAAAGGTTAAATGAGTAAAGGGAGGTGGCAGCCTTTATGGAACTGACCCACTTCTGCACCCCAGAGAGCTATGGGTGACAGGAGGGTAAAGACAAACCCTGGGTAGTAGGCCTGGCTTGAGTTTTAGAGATAATTTTTTAGAGGTGAGAGTGAGGGACGAAAGAGATTTTTTTTTGAAGCAGCTTCTGTGCATAGCTATATATATCTATATATTGACATATATACATATGTCTATTTTTTTCCCCCTCACATGAATTTTATTAAGGTATTATGTGTACATATCTTACCATTGCCCCCCGTACTTATATTCATGCATACCAGTCCTTAGGTTGTTCTCTTATCTCCCCCCAGGTCTCCTTCCCCCTCCCTGCTGTCATTTGACAATCTGCTTGTTTTATGGTGACTATCTCAGGATCTCATGAATAGAATCCGCTCCTCGTTTGGCAGTCTGCTTGTTTTATGGTGACTATCTCAGAACCATTCGAATAGAGTCCGCTCCTCCTCTGGTTCTCACCGCCCCTCCCCCTGGGTCCCATTGCTTCCCTAGGGACACACGGCTCACCCGGGGCACACGGCCCCCTGGGTACATATGTCTATTTTAATCCATAAAAGTTTGCTCTTATTTTCAATTACTTTTGTTATCAGCAGGATTTATATTGAGTGGGTACATGCCAGGATGGGCAAACGGATTGTTTACTGCTGGTCACTGATCTAACTGAGCCAATGTGCTTCTGTTTGGCTGGTGACCCTGCCATTGCCACCGTGTGGCAACTGCCCTCAGATTCTCCAGGCCTCCCCACAATCCAGAAACTAAAGGGCTCGAAGTTATCGCCTCAGAGGGCTTCAGAACCTCACATCAGCAACACAGCTGGCATCATTCAGATTGGTTTTAAATATTTATTTTTTAAAATATATTTTTACTGATTTCAGAGAGAAAGGGAGAGGGGGAGAGAGAGAAACCTCAATGATGAGAGAAAAGCATTGATCAGCTGCCTGCTGCATGCCCCTTTCTGAGGATCGAGCCCACAACCCAGGCATGTGCCCTGACCAGGAATCAAACCATGACCTCCTGGTTCATAGGTTGACGCTCAACCATTGAGCCATGCCAACTGGGCAGTTTAAATATTTAAAACATCACTTCTGATAGAAACATCTGGAACCAGGCCCTAAAGATATGAGACACCAGAAAGGGCAGGTCCATGTGGGCCTCAGAGTAGGGAGAGGGAGAAAAAGAAGCACTAGGAAGGGTTGTATCCAATATGAGACATGAACATGGAGACTGAAGGATGTAGACAGGGAGGTAAGACATGCTGGTGGGAGAGGGCACTGCCAACAACCTCACCCTGGTTGGCCATGGGGCTGGCCATGACTTTGCACAAGCAGCGCTCCCACTTGAAAGTTCTTGTAGGTACCTTCCTCCTGGTCACTCACACCTGCCTTCTCTCCCACCGAGCACGTGTATCACGTGCACACACTTTACCCTTGGCAAAGAGGCACTGAGTAGGAATTTTTAAATGTTTGTCTTCCAGCAAGTGTGTCCAGGAACCTTCTTAGCGCAAAGAATCAAGTGATTGCCTAACTTACCACCCTTATTTTGAAAATCAGAGGATTAACAGGCATCCAGAGAGCTTAAATAACTGCCCGTGTCCCTCAGCTCTGTTATCACATTTTAGGGCCGCCCAGGGATGACTTCCACTAAACTGTGGGCCTTAAGCTGCACGTTTCCTAAGGGCAATCATTTCACAACCAGGACAAACTTCTCAGGTGGCTCTGTGCTTCGAGAACAATAGGCTTCATTCTTCTCTTTGCTCTATGAAAGCTTGGAAAAATATTCCGAATAATATGCTGAATAAAAAACCCATATGATTTCATTTTAAAATGTAAATGAATATAATTTTAAGCCAATGAAAAATTCTACATCCAAGTCAATACTCTTTTAAAAAATATTTTATTGATTTTTTACAGAGAGGGATAGAGAGATGGAAACATTGATGAGAGAGAAACATCAATCAGCTGCCTCCTGCATACCCCCCACAAGGGATGTACCTGAAACCAAGGTACATGCCCTTGACTGAAATCAAACCTGGGATTCTTCAGTCTGCAGGCCAACACTCTATCCACTGAGCCAAACCAGTCAGGGCCAAGTCAATACTCTTTTTTTTTTTTTTTTTTTGGTGTCAGGGAGACAGTAAAAAAAAAAAAAAAAAAAAAAAAAGGATCCTGAAGCCCCAATGCCTGGGCTCACAGTCCAGCAGAGCAGAATCACACAAGTACCTTCAGCTCTCTGTGTCTCAGGTCCTTGGTCTGTATAATGGGAATGATAATGGTGCCACTTCATACGGTAGTTCTGATGATTACACAAGATAATTTAGATTAGAACAATGTCTAGCGCATAGTAGGGCTGTAGGTGTTAGCTATTATTATAATTTTTATGGGCTGATATTCTCTACAGCCCGGATTTAAAGACTAGGAGAGACATGATTTCTTGGAATTAGATTTGATGAGGTGACTGTAACAAAGTGAAAAATCAGAAAGGGATGGCTGTGGGAGTTATTACAATTTACCCAACATGACTTATATACTCAACATCTTGGCCAAAGAAACATTTGAGAGTAGTGAATATTTCTTCATAAAGCAGCTACTTTGGTTTTAATCGGCATGTTTTATCTCCCTTATAAACAAATCATGTCCACCAAAACTGTAAAAAAAAAAAAAAAGCTAACCAAACATTTGAATTCAACAGAACTTTTGGTAACATCGAGAAGAGCTCAGTCTTTTATAGCATCTTATGTCCATGGTGCCTTGTTTATCTTCCAAGATGATTATTTTATGGGGATCACAATGGAATCCCAGAAATAATGGATTAATTTCATTTCTAAAAAGTAAACCTTTCACCTGGGTATTATATAAAGCCTTATAATAAAAGTCATTATTAAAATTTTTGATAATTATTTTCCTCTAAGGTAACTGAAATTCCAAGGAGATAACTTGTAAAATAATTAATTGATATAAAAATTTCAACTATAGAAATGATTTAATATCTAACATTACTCCTAATGATGTGTATGTGTATCCTGTAAAAATAAAGAACTACTATGCAAATGGTTGTCACACCCTCATGCCTTCACACCATAAGGGCTCAGACACTCAACACTGGGGAGAGTGGAATGGGGACCAGCCGGGCTGAACCCAGGAGAGGAACAAGTTGCCCACCCTTCGGTCCTGGGTACCAGTAGCTGTGGCCCAGCCTGGGAGAGGGACAAGCTGCATGCCCTGTGGTCCTGGGTGCCAGTGGCTGGGACTGCAGCCTGGAAGAGGGATAAGCCATCTGCCCTGCAGTCCTCGGCACCTGTGGCTGTGGCTAGGGTGAAGCTGCCCGCCCACAGTCCCCTGCAGTTGGCCCAGGCAAAACCTGCCCAGGTCCTGGTTGCCTGTGGCCAGCCAGAGGGAGGGAATCCTGGGCTCCGGGTGCAGGGCAAGGCAGAGGAGGTTAGAGGCGATCAAGCCAGCAGGGGAGCAGTTAGGGGCAATCAGGCAGGCAGGCAGAAGTGGTTAGAGGTGATTAGGCAGACAGGCAGGTGAGCAGTTAGGAGCCAGTGGTCCTGGATTGCGAGAGGCAGTCAGACATCCCTTGAGGGGTCCTGGATTGGAGAATTGGAGAGGGCCCAGGCGGGGCTGAGACATCCTCCCCGTGTGCATGAATTTTGTGCATCAGGCCTCTCTCTATATATAATCTTAAGTCATCAAAAAGGTGTATAATTGCTGTCCTGGCAGGTGTTGTTCAGTGGTTAGGGTGTCGTCCCTCAGACCTGAAGCATGGCAGGTTTGATTCCCAGTCTCTCTCTCTCTCTTTCTCTCACCCACCCTTTCACTTTCTCTAAAAATAAATGGAAAAAATATCCTCAGCTGATGATTAACAAACAAACAAACAAACAAACAACAACAAAAAGGTGTGTAACTGCTGAGTACTTTCAAAATGGTAGAAAGGTGACTTTCTCTAAAGGATATTAAATTCTGGGAGAGTGTCTCCATACTTTCTAAATCTTCATAGATTTGCCAAGACTCAGCAAAGACATCTTTCTTGTTCTAGTTAGCTTAATGTTACCTTACACTTCCTGAAGCTGTGGAGACTGCAACAGATTCTTGTGGTTCCAACCAAAGACAACATTAATGACAAAGTTGTTTAAAAAAAAAAAGTTTTACAGTGATTGAATGATGGGGTTAGGGAACTAAGAAAGAAGTGAGAAACTTCCAAAATCTCCAATAGGATATGCTCTTCACAAATTCATTTTTTATGTTTTATGTAAGAATCCTTTTAGTAGGATGAGTATTTCCTTAGAGGATGTATTTAAAGCGATTATTTCTCTTTGATCCAGTCCTGCCAAAAATCCATATTAATAATTAATAACATGCTGAATGAATATTTTTTTAAAACTGTATTTAAAAAAACCTCAACTCACAATTTAAGAAAAAATCTCAGTAAGCAGTAGCAGGGAATCATTGCCGACACTCACAGAAGAGAGGCAATAAAAATTGGTCTGTTGAAATGAAACCAGGCAGGATCACAGACAGGGGATAGTGTCATTAGATTCTTAGGTCATTAGATTATCTTGGCTAGCTCTTTACCGAGATGAGCCATGCTGCTTGCTCTGGGGCCTCCAAGCAAACCTTATGTGGCGAGAATTGACGTATGAATACATTTTCAGTACACCACTTCGTGTTATTTCACAGGCCTCTGACATTTGGCCACCCCCCAAATAATCTCTAGTAAGTAGGCTTCATCAATGCCTTCCTTTTCTTTTGTAATACTTAAAAATGACACTCCTTAGGCAGTTTCCCACTTCTGGGAGCAGGAAGATCCTTGCATGAGGCAAGGTAAGCTCTCCCAAAGACCCCAGACAACGCATCTTTGTAGGTCAAAGGAAAAGTGGGAATCAGGGAGAGGAGACATGATCGGAACTCATTCCAAGCCAGCCTCCTCACTCTTCCCGTCCTTCCCTATAAATAAAATACGGTTAAGGAAAAAGGTTTGGGAAAATATTTGAACAAAAATTTTGTCCCGAGCTCTATACCTCCACTTCCTCCTAGCCTGGGGCCACCCAGGGGTTGATTGATGTTCTCTCCTGGAGAAGTCTGAAGGAGTACACTCTTGGGTAGTGTAAGTGCATCTGCTTTAGTAGGTGACATTTCCGGGCCACACAAAAATGCAACTGTTTTCTGGCTTTGCCTCCAAGTCTACCAAGTTGGAAACTAATTAGCTGTTAGGCTCAGAGCATATTATTTTAACTCCTCTGGGCCTTCCCTGCCTCTCTGACTAAAAGAAGAGGGCAGATTGGATGTGCTCAAAGGTGATAGGATTTCTCAACTTCAACACTATTGACATCCTGGCCTGGAGAATTCTCCGCGGCGGTGGGCTGTCCTGTGCAAGGTAGGATGTTTAGCAGTGTCCCTGGCCTTTGCTGGCATCATCCCTAGTTTTGACACCCCAGAATGTCTCTGGACATTGCCAAATGTCCCTCTGGGGATAGGTTGCCAGATAAAATACAGACTGCTCAGTTAAATTTGAATTATCAGACAGAGAATGAACCATTTTAAAACATAACCATGCCCCAAATATTAAATGGGACATACTTATACTTAAAAAATTATATTATTTTGATCATGTTGAAAAGTATGTTTTGACTTGGTCAATATTAGAATGCTCAGGGCATTGGGCTCTAAAATCAAACCTGGAGTCACCTCTTCCCAGCTTCGTGTCATGGGGCAGTCTGTGTAAGCTCTCTAAGCCGCGGTTTCCATACCGACCTTTTAACGTTGTGGGAATTAAATCAATGATTTCATATGAAGTGCTTATAAAGAAATGTTTTTGTTCTTTACCTGAAATTCATATTTCACTGAGCATCCTGTGATTGTGTTTGCTAACTCTGGAAACCCTACCTGGAAAGCAAACTCATTTTCTCTCCCTGCCCCATTGAAAAACACGGTTTCAGGTAAATTTACTAATGTAGTTCTATCATTCCTGGAGTTTTCTGGATATATTTCTATTTGGTTAATTGTGCATTCATAGAAATATCTTTTCTAAAGGAATATTTTTTTTAACATTGTTAGGATAGGGATGTCAGACATTTTCATTGTTAAACCCCCTGCTGATTGAGCATATGCTGGATGTCCTGACAAAATAGGAGAGAGAGAGAAGGTTTTGACTGAGAAAATGAGATTTTTAAAAAAAGCATCAGTGTAGAAGTAGACACTAATGGGAAGTTATAACTTTATTGAACTCATTTTGAATTTCTTACAGCTGTAGGGTGAAGGATAATCTTTCTGAAGCCATTTAGAATTTTTAACACTGACTTACTCTTTTTTTTTTTTAAAGGATGTTTTATCCCATGTCAGCCATCAGTGAAAGCAGATACCTGATTCTTCCTTTCTACTCTAAGCTCTTAAGAAGTCATACAGGGTGTGGCAAAAATAGGTTTACAGTCATCTGTATGGAAAATAATACATTAATTAATGAATAATATTACAAGAATAAATTATGTTTTATCTACTCACAACTGTAAACCTACTCTGTAGAGAGAGGATTATTGTGATAGAATTGCATCCAGGGGACTGGATGACCAAATGAAACTGAGATTTAGGTACATATTGTGTTGTGCTGAACTTGACACACTGCTTTTTTCACTTGAGCCAGATGCATCTCACCATTTTAGAATTTGGGCATTTCTTTCTAACTGGGACTTCCTATCTTTATGAAAGCAGGGGGTATGAAGATGCAGCATAAAAATGAGGGACACTTGAGGATGTAGTGTGAGGGGTGACATGTGGCAGTAATACTGAACCTGCAATGCTCATTGGTACTGAAGAACAGAAAAATATCTTATCACTGTGATCAGTAGGGCTCTCAGTGCCTGCTATAGGCATGGAATCTAACATTGAAGGAGATGCTAAAGGGCATAAAATTGTTCTCTCTTACAAAATTTCAAATCACTGAGCAAAAATAAAAAAATAATACATGCAGATAGAGAAAAAATAGCAAAATGCCAAAAGATTATTTATATATTTGGTGTTTAGGGTTAAGAGGAGGGGATTCCACTTTCTTCTGGTACACTGGCTCACCTTCAGCATTACTGACATTTTGGACTGAAGAATTCTTTGTTATGGGGGGGGGGGCTGTGCACAACTGCATTGTGGGATATTTGGCAGGATATTTGGTCTTTACTCATAGAGGCCAATAGCATCCCCTACCTGTTGTGATAATAAAAAATGTCTTCAGACATTGCCACATGTCCCCGTGGAGAAAAATTGCCCTAGTTGAGAAGCACTGGCCTTGTAGAGTGTGGGAGACCTCCTAAAAGAGGTAGCATTTGAGCTGGGACTGGGGGGGATGGGTAAGAATTTGAAAGAAAAAGGTGGTGATGGTGGAAAGCATTTAGATGAGGGAGATAGAATGAGTAAAAATGCCAATCAGTATGCCAAAGTGGAGAAATCAAGGCTAAGTTTGGAATATTGTAAGGAGATAAGTTTAATTGTGGTTAATGTTCCTGTGGCAAGTAAGAACAGATTTTAAGAAATAGAATATATTTTGTGACTCTGCTTATGCCCATGGTGCCTAAGTATCTTGACCTTGGTAGCTGTTGAATAATTAATTAGTATTTTCATGTGAAATGTAATCTGTATCAACATAAAAAAAGCCTTGAATGAAAGTCTAAAGGATTTCATTTTTTTCTAGTGGGCATCTCCTTGAAAGTTCTTGAGCAACAGAATGACATGGTCTTGAGAAAATCAAGCTGTTCTGTTGTCGGTTTTTCACTGGTGAGATAAAGGAGCTGCAATTGAGAGTTGTAATAGCATTTACAAAGCATCTTTGCATACATTTTCTAATTTGGTTGTCCCCCCAAATTCAATATTAACTACATAGTTGTTTTTTTTCTTTAGTCATTTTCCTTTCCATTAACATGGGTGCTTGGTCATTGCAGTGGAAATGGGCTTTGAATGCATTTCATGCTAACAAAACTTGTTTTCTTCATCCCTCACGATGTGATGTCATTCGCGGGCTTGGGCAGCTGGTTCACCTCATGGACAAAGATGAAGTTGAGTGGCACCCTGTCCTTGGCAGGGAGGGGCGTAAAACCTGGGCTTCTCTCTGTGTCTGGCATCCGGGTTGAAAGCATTTCCTTTGCCTCCTCAGATGAATAAGTGGCACTGTACAAGCATTAAAAGAGCTGACTGTCATATGAATTTGGCATTGCCCCCCTCTTCCCCCCACAATCTCTTGAAGGTCTGTTGGTGGTACCACAGGATTAGCTCTTGACCACTCTGTTCTTTCCATTCCCAAAGAGGCCGGACAGCTTTCTTTCTGCTGCTCCCACATCCCAGGTGCTCTTTCTATTCACTGCAGATCTGATTTTGTCCTGTGGAGAAGTTGCATAATTTAGGGTGTTATGAAGCAATACATAGCTCAGTTTTCTCTCTCCCCAACCCCCAAAACAAACTCCTCTTGTTCCTTGGGTTTCTCAGCGTCTGACGGATGTGAGGACAAAGATGAACCAACCAAAATGGAACTTGGGTAATTAGGAGACAACTCCATCGTGGCTAAAAATGGTTTCTGCTAATGAGAAACATCGGCAAGCAAAAGATTGTCAATGTGTTCTAGATCTGGTCATCAGGAAATCAGGCTAACGGTAGAAATGTTTGTCATAAGAAGAAAAAACATTGGAGCTCATAGAATGCAATTAGGTTTCTTGACTTGAATCCATAATTTCAATCTGGAGTATTTCATACAGTTGTTCCTTGTTATCACTATCTGTGGTAGGCAGAAGGGCCCCCTAACGATGTCTACACCTCAATTCTTGCTCCCATGAATAGGTTATATGACATGACCAAAGAAACTTTGCAGGTGTAATTAAGGTGATGGGCCTTAAGATGGGGAGACTATCCTAGATTATTCAGGTGGACCCAACCTAGTCTCATGCATTTTTAAAAGCAGAGAATTTTCTCCTGTGGGAGGCAAGAGAAAAGTAGCAGAAGAAGTTAGTGAGATTCTCAGTGTGAGAAGGAGTCAATGCACTGCTCCTGATTCTGAGATATAGGAAGTCACTTGTAAGAATCAAAGACAGGCTTCTGGGAGGTCAGAGTCTTCCAGTTGACCCCCAGCAAAGAGACAGAGATCCCAATCCCACAACTTCAAGGAGCTGACTTTTGCCAACAACCTGCATGAGTGTGGAAGCAGATTCTTCTGCAGAGCCTCCAGGAGGGACTGCAGCTCTGCTGAGACCTCAATCTTATCTTTGTGAGACTGAACAAAGGACCCAGCTAAACAACATGGTACCCAGATTTCATAGAAACAATGACCTAAGAAATAAATGCTGTTTTAAGTTGTGAAATTTATGGTAAGAAAAAAAATTAATAAGTTATTCTTTGTCATTGTTTCTACCTTCATTACTATCAGCACCATTGTCATTTATTGTGGATTTGCTTCCCATATACAATGGCTCAGCCCTACCTGGTTTTGCTCTGTGGATAGAGCTTCAGCCCACAAACTAAAGGATCCTGGGTTTGATTCTGGTCAAGGACATGTACCTTGGTTGCAGGCTCAATCCCAGCAGCCTGGCCCTGGTCAGGGCATGTGTGGGAGGCAACCAATCAATGTATCTCTCTCACATTGATCTTTCTCTTCCTTCCTCTCTCTCTTTCTCTACTTCTACTCTCTCGAAAAATCAGTAGAAAAAATATCCTTGAGGACTAACAAAAAAATAAAAAGATCTTTCCAAAGCTTCCTTGATCAGAAACCCATACACCTGCAAAGCAAAAAATAACTTAAGCTTCTTTTAGTCCTTATCATTAGCTTTCAAAATTCACTATTCTATATTCCCTAGACCAGTGGCCGGCAAACTCATTAGTCAATAGAGCCAAATATCAACAGCACAATGATGGACATTTCTTTGGAGAGCCACATTTTTTAAACGTAAACTTCTTCTAAGGCCACTTCTTCAACATAGACTCGCCCAGGCCATGGTATTTTGTGGAAGAGCCACACTCAAGGGGTCAAAGAGCCGCATGTGGCTCGTGAGCCATAGTTTGCCGATCATGGCCCTAGACAACTAACCTCCATCTTTTATTCTGCTGTACAAATATTTAAAATAATCTCAGCTTGGTAAAGCAAATATTATGTCTACAAACCCAGGGGTGGAAAGCACTGCTCTTTCCTCTTGCTATGGTGAGTGGGACCTCCGGACTCCCTGCACAGTCTCCCTCAGTGACATTGACCTTATCTAACGTTCTCCTGAGATTTGAAAAACCAGTTCTTGGCTCAAGCCAACATACACGGTGAACTGAAGTTTTCACTGAAATGCTCTCTTTCAATTAAAACAAAGGAAGATGACAAATTACAAATGAATTTTAGGGATTAAGTTAATTACCAGTGTTTCTTGCAGGAAAAAAAATAATTCTTTAAAGAAAGCTAAAAATCTATTTTTTAAAATTCTTTATTGTCTAAAGTGTTACATATGTCTCATTTTCCTCCAATGACCTCTTTCCGGCCACTCCCACCCCCCAGCACATCCCTTCACCCCCTAGTGTCTGTGTCCATGGGTTATGCTTATATGCATGCATACAAGTTCTTTGGTTGATCTCTTACCTCCCAAATCTATTTTTTTTTATGTCTATAGCCATGTTCTCTTCTATCTTCCTACCTATATTGAAACCTCATGTTAGCTAAAAAAAAACAAAACAAAACAAAAAAAACATGTATGGACTCTTAATACTATACAATTCTGTAGGCCAGATATAGCAACTTTGTGTCACAATCACTTATTTTTCTGTTTTGGCTAAACATGTCCTCAGAATAATATGCTACTTTTTTGGAGGAAAGTTGTCTCTTCGCTGAGGTTTGGTGAAATCCATTGGATAAGACACCAATGTTAACCAAGGAAATGAATACTGAATATTAAAAAAAACAAAAAAACTAAAAGAAAAGGTGTTTTAAATCATTGGGCAGATGCTTGGCACCAGCTTTTAGAAGCGACTGGCTCCCTTTGCCAGTCCAGAAAATGTGCCATATTGTGTGTGGAGAATCCAACGCCCCAAATCATAGAACTGGTCGGACGTTGTACACCAGATTTACTCAGCGAGGGTACGTCATCCTTGGCTGGAATTCAGTGAAAGATTCATCATCTATCCAGGTGACACTGGGGCAAACCAAGGTTTAGTCTCCTTTTATTGCCAGGGAGAGATTGATGGTTGTGGGTAGAAAACTATGCAAAAGTTGGCAGTTCTAGCTGGCTGGAGCTTTCAGGTTTGTCCAAGTGAAAGTCAAGGGGTGCAAACCCAGGTAAACTAAATGGTTACCACTAAAGAAGCCACCGTCGACCTGAAACCACTGAGGTGCAGAGTCCCGTTCACAGAGAGCACACCGTTCTCCACAGCCACTATGTTCTCTGTGATGACTGTGTAATGTCCGTTAGTTCATTTAAGTTTTGGGCTAAACATACAAGAGGGAGATTTTTACCAAGATCGGTAGTGGTTACATCCATAGCATTCACTTAATAACAGACATGGTTATGTCACTGTAGAGATTTTGGGCTTTGGCTCATCAAGTATATGAGTTTGTTGTATTTCATAATGATTGCAGCTGTGAACACTGCTTTGCCATAGTGGTTAGCAGAGTGCATGCCATTAGCTGTGAAGAGCAAGAATGAAATGATGAATGGAACAAGGTTTATTTTTATTCCCATAAAAATCTAACTATGTCCACAGCTTCAGAAAATGAAAATTTTAGAAAAATCTCTTACAAAGTTATATCTTTGAAATCTATTCAGTCTGTGTATTTGTCGTTGTTAATCCTCACCCGAGAATATTTTTCCATTGATTTTTAGAGAGAGTGGAAGGGACAGAAGACACAAAAAGAAACACCAATTTGTTGGCTCCCACAGGAGCCCTGATCAAGCCTGCAACATAGGTGTGTGCCCTTGACTGGAATCAAACCTGGGACCCTTTGGTTCGCAGGCTGATGTTCTATCCACTGAGCCAAACTGGCTAGGGCTGATAGTGTATTTTAAAATTAGTTCTCAAAGTATTCTATGGCATGATCACCCTCTAAATTGCATAACAAATATACTATGGATACTAGGAAAGTTTTAAGACCAGATTTTTAAGACTCAGCAAAATAATGATCTTATATTGATAGGATCAGATAGTTTGGTTTTGTTAGTAGGTATTAAGCATAAAAAGATGGACTGTTCCAAGAGAAGAAATGCAGAAAGAAAAATGTATTGAAAAGAAAGATGTGCAAAAATGCTGTTAATTAATTGTAGGGGTAACAGAAACAGTCTTATGACTTTGCAGAATGGAATCTGCAGCTATATAGGTTATGGGAACTCAGCAGGTCCATTTGTTCGATAGTTAGCAAATATATCCAGTTGTATAAAATATTCCAGGTACTGTATTAGATGCAGAAATGAAAAAGATTTAAAATCTTGGTTCCTGCTTTCAAGAAGCTCACAGATAGACAAATAAACATGGTAGTTGCCATAGTTATATGTGAACAACATTCAGGGAGAGTAAAAAAAGTAGCAGCTAAGTTTTCTTAAGGGAACCAGGGAAGAAAAAAAATAATGCTTAAATTGACACTTGAAGGAAGAGTGGGATGCCTGGTGGGGAGGAAAAGGAGAGAGGTCCAGAGGCCTGGACAAAAGGTGATGTGTTCAGAGAACAGAGCTTAGTTGGGCTTGGTTCTTTGAGGGGGAGGGAGGGAAGAGCATGTAGAGAGCTTGACAGGGTCTACTGGACTCTAGGCCATGGAGGATTATGGATAATAGCAAGTGACTTAAGAATCTTGAGCAGAGGATTGACACTAAGAGACGTTTGTATTGAATATATTTCTCTGGGAGCTCTGCAGATTATGGGTCAGAAGGCTGACACTGGGTGGTTAGAGGTGGGAGGAGAGAGGATTCAGGTGTGGGGTAGAGGTCAGACCCAGGGACTGCTGCAGGTGCCCTCTGGTGGTCCCATCCAACCTGTCTCCGCTCCAATCTTATGCTGGACTGAAAGTCAGTGGAATACCCCCTGTGCTAGTCTGGTTCTCTTTCATCAGTCTCCAGCTCTGAGGTGATACAAATTACATGATTGCAGATAAATTTCCAATCAAACAAACTGGTAGGAGAGTACACATTATATTATTTTCCTTAATATTTTTATCTTAAATATTATTGGATTCAAACTTATAAATTTTGATTATCTACAAATACACACCTACAGTAATGGCATGTGTAAGTCAAATTTAATTTTAAGATGACTATTAAAAGCCATGAGAAAAACACAAGGGAGTTGCCTTCTTGGGCCTTAACAATCTTTTCGGAAGAGTATGGCAGTTGCTCTCACACTAGGACATTTTACTCAAAGGCTAGTGTTGTGCATAAATACTTTCTAAATTCTTTTTAGTATCTTATAAATTGATCATCCATCTACTTATATAAATTCTTTTCACATCTGAGCTGCTTGAATAATCCACAGGGGCAAATATATCCTACAGGGTTGAATAGTTTCCTTTCCAATGTCAACTGTAATGGGAAAAAATAAGTTTTAGAAAAAGAATAACTTATTCTTCGTTGTTCTGTGTTTTCCTTCCTGCCTATGTTAAAGACTTCTACTGTGTTTGCACATTGCAGCTATTGAGAAACAGAAAACATGGTTTGCATACTCCAGTCATGACTATAGTTGCTTACTATCCCTTTAAACATTTCTCAGAGCATTTAGTAGCTTAGATTTCCTCCTTCCAACAACCTGGGGGAATTGCTATGATGTAGGACCTCTATGTTAACATGCTGAGGGTGAGAATTCAGAGATTTGGAGACATTTCATAAGAGGTTATTTGGGGAGAATGTAATATTGGCCTATCAAGTTAGCAGCCTGTTTATAACCCCCATCTTTGGCAGAGCTTTCCAATTGGAGTCATTCAAAATTTATCTAGTTTCTTTTAGTCACTTTTTGGCTTTCCTGATTTCTCTGTGATATTTGGAAGACCGTGTAATTCTGTATCTTCTTAATAAAGAGTCCACAAGAAGAAGCAACTTCTAGAGGGCCTTTAGGATTTCTAAAAGGAGAGACCAGACTCTATTGTTCTCCATTCTTTATTTATTTGAGCCAGAACGGGCCATCTTTCCCAGGAGATCAAGAAAAACATGCTGGTGTTCATCATATTTTCTCACACTCTGCCTTTCCCCCCCCCTATAGCTTAACCAATTACACAAAGATGTATTGCTCATACATTTTGTGTAAGCCCTGTGCTAATTGCTGCAGGGGTTATAAAAGTGAATTAGACAGTTTTTGCCCTCAAGCAGTTTATGATTCCTGGGAGATGAACGAAATGGTAAGTACGTCAAAGCTGCAATATGGAGACAAAAATAAGTATAATTTCTGTTTCCATTTTTATTCCTTACTTGGGTTAAATTTATCTAAAGCTTTCTAATCAAAGCTCTGTGGAATAAAGCAGAGTGAGAAGAGAAAAGCAAAGTCCCTGGAACTGGATATCCTCATCGTGCGCCCTGAATAGTCTTGCTTCAAAGGATGAAGTCCAGATGTTGGATTTATCCAGAGTTCAGTGAATGACAAAAGTCATAATAGTATATCGTTTATAGCTTCACTATTTATACATAACCTAAGACGAAGCAGGCATACAACTAAGCATAGCTGGAAGTAGCATTTTCTTTTGTGGTTGTTGTTGTGTTTTTTTTAATCTTCACCTGAGGATATTTTTTCCATTGATTTCAAGAGAGTGGAAGGGTTGGAGGAGGGGCAGAGAGAGAAGGCAGGCAGAGAGAGAGAGAGAGAGAGAGAGAGAGAGAGAGAGAGAGAGAGACAACATATTGATCTGATAGACACATCAGTTGGCTGCCTCCACCCTTGCTCCCATGGGAAGAGGGGGCCAACCTAAGTACATGCCCTTGACCCGGAATTGAACCCACAACTCGTCAGTCTGTGGGCTGACACTCTAACCACTGAGCCAAACCAGGTAGGGCTAGAAGTAACATATTCTAGAGTTCATGATGTTAAAACTGGCTGTCTTTGGGCTGTCACTGTGCCACAATAATAGCATATAACAGAGGTAAGCAGGAATTGTTACAGTGCAACATAGCTAAGACACAAGGACTTGTCTCTAAAAGCTTTATTTTCAATACATTAATTTATTAAATTAATTAGCCAACATTACTGGTATCTAATTCTTAGTTCTTATTTTTATATATTTCTATTGTTGGCCCTAGGACAGATGTCCCCCATTTCTCCTCCACCTTTGCCCACCTCCACCCAGTTCCCCCTCCCTAAACCCTCTTTTCTGGCCTTCACCACACTCACACTGTTGCTTTGTGTCCAAGGGCTATGTATACATGTTCTTTAGCTAATCTCTTCATCTTCTTTTATTCAGTCCCCTCTTAATTAAAAAATTTTTTTCTTCTTTTTTAACTTTTCAGTTGCATTTATTGGGGTGACATTGGTTTAATTCTTGGTTCTTGACAACAGTTCTTCCCCATCTCAAATATGTTCTTAGCAGATCATGAAGCTCATGACAATGAGCATTGCTCTGCTTGTTCCATTAGAGAGGCATTAGAAATGTTCAAGGTCAGTGTTTGTTTGTATATATCTTTGACATCATCTTTTTGGACTGTACTCGAGGCAGTTACTTCACAGTGAGCACAGAGAGATCCCTGACTGTATCAACATATCAGTAACTGTTACCAAAATATCCCAGACCCAGGCTCTCCCATGAGGCATCTCTGGCCAGGAGGACTGCTGTAACAAGGAGTGTGAGGAAGATGAGAAAGCCAATACCCTTATGAACTAAGCTTTATTTCTAATAAAAGACAAGGAAACAAGAACAAAACATTGACTTCAATTCAAACGCCAGCTTGTTTTCCTTACAGAGGCCATTTGCTTTGTTTGTCCATACAAACTCACACATTTCCTCCCGAGCTTATTGTCACATATTTTAAGACGGGAAATTCTTTCCTTCTGACTTCTTTCTCTTTCTCTCTGCTGAGAGACACCACCATGCGGGGGACGGAGGCCTGGCTTTATCCTTGTCAGACAGAGGGAGGGAGACGCGAAGGAAGCATAGGTGATGCTAGGTTTATTTGCTGTATTTGTCTTCTCTCCCTCTGCCTTCCCATGCAGGGAAATGTCTGCGACACCATTCTGTCTGCGTGGAGAAGGGCGAGCAGGGGCCGAGGCAGTTACTTGGCCGTTTCTCAGGGGCGCGCTGGAGCCAACTGGCACTGGCTTGCAGGAGCTGACTCTGCGCATCTCTTCTCAGTTCTGCACTCAGTGATGTCATGTTGGTAGCTTGCAATTGGCCACGATGGGGGTATCTACCCCATGGAAATCTGAAAATGCGATATCTGGGCTTCTGTTACTTTCCCGGAGGCCTGAAGAGTCCTTCTTAACCTATCCCCAAGGGCTTCCTGCCGGGGTCCAGAGAAACATACCTCAGCCTCTGACATATTATGAGCACAAGATGACAGACCTCAGTGAGTAAGAAGGAGATGAATTCTTCACTTGCGCCATCATCAAGAGATAGCTTGAGGGCAGGGCTTTATTGGTTTTCTAATCTCTGTGAGCCACCAGTTAAAGCTCCATCCAGGAGGAGCCAATAGAAGACAGAAGTGTCGTTTCTAAGCAAATGCAGGTTCATGATAATCTATGACTCCTTGTTCCTATTTTCAACCAGACGACTCCCACGAGATCTCCTGTCCCCAGGAGAAACTCAGGAGCCACGTCTGCTCCCAACTTTGGTACATCCACAATTACAGTGAAGGGTTTTTGTAGTAGTGACTTCTCTAACTCGTGTGGCTTCTGTGATAACACAGATTTCATGGCGATGCTGGCCCCACCATTTCCTTTACCTTTCGTGTGTGTGTGTGTGTGTGTGTGTGTGTGTGTGTGTGTGTGTGTGAAGTATGAGTGATATCGAACCCTGGAGGCTTCTGCGCTTCCTGAGATCTCTTCTTTGTTGCCTTTGATGACATCTCAGCAGCTTCGATGATGCCAAGGAGAGGCCACTGGCAGCAAGAGCAGGGGAGAGAAGACAATGTCAGAAAGTATCTTGGTGGCTGTCAGGACAGCACTGAGGAGCATCGTTATTCACCCCTCTCCTTTGGGGACTTCTAGGAACTGCTGAGTAAGGGTCTTTGGGGAGAACCTGCAGGTCCCTAGAAAGAGGTGGGTGAAGAGTTTGAGGCCATACGTTTACTTCAGGTTACTAGTACTGTGATTCCAGGAGACCTGATGTTAAGGTCTCAATCTGTGAAACAGCAGAGGGACAACAATGTGGAACTCAGTGTAATTTAGCTGTATGACTTTACTGTTGATCAAGCCACTAACAATCAGTTATTCATTCATTCATATTTCAAGACAAAAAAAAAGGCAAAGAAATCCCCAAGTACCATCCTCCTTTAAAGAAAAGTGAACAAAATTATAGGGGCCATTGGACATATGGCATAATTTGCTAGAATACAAAAGACTTGCTCAATTTTTTAAAAGAGCATATTAAATATTCACTCTCTTTGAGCCACTGTGGATAAAACCTATCACACTTGCATAGGGAAGGTGCTCAGTAGTGTTTTTGTGGAACTGGTTTTGAGATATTAATATAAACTTATTCTTTCATAATGAACTTTAAAAAAATTACCTGGAAATACCTCATTCAGCCAACCAGCTGGCATAGGCAAAAGATATTAGTGGTTTCTCTATATGCTTTCATGACTTATCTATTCAGTTGGAATAATTTTACTAGACTGTGAGGTCCATGATATAACAAGCACAGAGTTATTTTCTTTACCCAGTGCCTGGCACTTTGAAATCACTTAATAAGTATGCACTGAATAAAAATAATAAAGTGGATCTTGAAAATAATTTTACTGACAATAGTACCATGAATTCTAAGTTTAAATTTAGTTTTGAGCAAGAAATTTTAAAGTGACAATGAAAGTTCATTCTAAAATTTCCTTTTCAGTGACACATATATATGTACGGTGTGCTAACTATCTATATGTATAAAAGCCTAAGCGACCATACAACCGAACAACCGGTCAATTGGTTGCTATGATGCATACTGACCATCAGAAGACAGATGCTCAATGCACAGGATTGGGAATGTGGGAATCAGGCCAAATTGGCTATCCGACATCCTCCGAGGGGTCCCAGATTGTGAGAGGGGACAGACCAGGCCGAGGGACCCCACCAGTACAGGAATTGATGCACTGGGCCTCTAGTAAATCTATAAGTGACAAAACTATTTAATGAAGACAGTGGGGCTGATTTGGTAAAATCTAAACAGCCTACCAAATGTAGGGCATGATTGGTTTCTAATCTAAGTGAAATCTGTAGACAAGTAGAAAACCTCTAATTCTGTGGTTCTATCCAGGAATTTTGTTTGAGCGAAATCCGGCTATTTATAATCCTTAGAAGAAAAACTCTATTTTCATACAATTCTTATGTCAGTATCTTTTGCATAATGTATTGTGCAATATTTTAAAAAAGTAGTTCTTGGATCTTCTGAGGTTTTGAGTGTGTGTGTGTGTGTGTGTGCGCATGTGTGCCTGTTTTATAATTTTTCTTATGCTTCCACTAGTCACCACTAGTCATTGGGAACATTTCCTTAGAGCAGAGGTATAGAGAAGACAGGGATATTTAGGGCCATTACCTCGGTTGGCCTAGGAGTCCAATAAAGCAAGCTCATTCTCTCCTTAGGACAACTGGCTGTGTGGGGTGTTGGGGAAAACTTTTTGTTCACAGGCTATGCCACCTCTCTACTCTGGTTTGTCAGCTGTCTGGCAAATCTTTGTCTTTGGCCACAAATGTCATAAGATGAGAGAATATGGATGACTGAAGGCAAACACATCACTACTCCTAGAAAAGCAATCTTCAATTTGTGTTCTGTGCATGGTGAGTCATGCTAGTATACTAAGAACAGAGGAGGACAGAAAACAAGGGGGAGGAAGGTAGAGGACACCCTCCCTGTGTACAAATTTAGAAGATACTCACTTTGGGCATTTTTGTTGGCTTGAATGGCAGCTGATGAAAACGAAATGTCAACAAAATAAGAAAAGTAGTATTGAATTACTGGGAAAGTATTTTTTCTCATGGCTACATGAGAAACAGACTTTACTATTTATGTACAATTTACTTTTTAGACATTGAAATTATAGGAACAAAGCCAAAATTAAAAATAACCTGTGTTTTGTACTTTCTCCATGCCTAACTAACTATAGAACATTCCTTGACCTTCCTCTACCCTTGTTCCCACTATTTAGCTACCAT
The DNA here is from genome assembly GCA_963924515.1 of Vespertilio murinus. Lineage (NCBI taxonomy): Eukaryota > Metazoa > Chordata > Mammalia > Chiroptera > Vespertilionidae > Vespertilio > Vespertilio murinus. The sequence goes on along the minus strand of OZ004705.1, from coordinate 143,718,392 downwards.
GATGACCACCAAGGTTCCCTGTTGTTTTTCTGATGTGAAAGGATGACAGTGAGGGACAAATCAAAGGCTGAACATGCAAATGAAGAATGTAGTCTTACTGTAAATTGCAGTTTGCCTGAGTTAATCCATTTGTCTGTGCTACACATAATTAGTATTTTGCTGCACTCGTCCTCTATTTTGAACTTCTCCTAATCAAATAGCTATGTGCTTTTGGTTACGTTCTTCCCTCAGCCTGGCTTATTGATTCCCCGGGGTCCAATTGGAGGACCGTGATCTGAGAAATACTCATTTCTCATAGTGGCCCCTCTGTGTAATCTACAGCCATTTGTCTTTGCATGTTTCCAGTTTTTATGAGCTCAGGAGTTACTCAGACCAGGCCTAATTAATCCTCAGATCCTAAACTACTTTTCAGGCATTTCCCAAACTTCCTTCTAAACTTTTAAACCTGTTTAAATATCTGTTTTATAAAACCATTGTCACAAGGGAAATCATTAGGTATAAGTTTCAATTACATTCATTTATTATGTTTATTGATATTTATGTATTTAGTTTTTTCCTGTTGTTAGATATAATTTATAATATGCCTAATACATTAAGAACTTATCCTAATACTTATTTATCAATAAATATACAATATTGGGATAAGTAATTACATTTTTGTTCAATCTTCTTAAATTAATTGAGATTTGTTTTGTGACCTAACATGTGGTCTTCTTGGAAAATGTTTTGTGTACTCTAGAAATATATAATGCATATGTTTCGGGTTGGAATGTCCTGTAAGTATCTATTATTTCTTTGTTCTAATGTTTTATTTAAGGCCACTGTTTTCTTGTGGACTGTCTGTCTGGATGATCCATCTATTGATGTAAGTGGGATGTTAAAATCTCCTACTATTATTGTATTGTTACCAGTCACTCCCTTTATTTTCATTAATAATTGCTTTATGTGTTTAGGTGCTCCTATGTTGGGTGTGTGGATGTTTACAAGCGTTATACCCTTTTGTTGGATTGATTTTTTTATCATTATGTAATGTTATTAGTTGTCTCTTGTTAAAATCTTTGTTTTATAGTCTATTTTGTCTGATATCAGTATCACTTATCCCAGCTTTTTTGTTTGTTTGGTTCCATTTGCATGCACTGTCTTTTTCCGTCTTATCATTTTCAATCTGTGCATGTCTTTCTATTTGAAGTGAGTGATAGTAGGCAGCATAGGCACAAATCTTGTATTTCCCTCCCACCCCAATCTATTCACCCACCCTATGTTTTTTGACTGGAGCATTTAGTCCACTTACATTGAAGTAATTATTGATAGGTTTGTAGTTATTGCCATTTTATTAATTGTTTTCTGTTTGCAGTTCTTCTCTGTTCCTTTCTTCTTCTCCTGCTCTATTTTCTTATAATCAATGACTTTTTTTTCTGATTTGCTTGGATTCCTTTCTCTTTATTTTTTGTGTTTCTATTATAAGTTTTGGTTTGTGGTTACCATCAGATTCATCTATACCAAGCTTTGTTTATAGCAATCTATTTAAGTTGATGGTTGTTTAAGTTCAAATGCATTTTAAAAGCACTTCATTTTCTACTCACAACCCCACATTTATGTTAATAATATTGTATTTCACATTTGTGTGTGTGTGCATATCCCTTAATTTATGATTGTGGTTACATATACTCTTACTACATTTAACTTTTAACCTTCCTACTAGCTTTATAATTGGTCATTCCATTTATTTTACTAAATGTTTGCCTTTATCAGTGACATTATTTTCCTTTCTGATATATTATTATTTTTAGTGTTGGCATTTCCTTTTCCACTTAAAAATATTCCTTTAATTTTTTTTGGTAGTTCTGGTTTAGTGGTAATAAACCCCTTTAGCTTTTGCTTGTCTGGGAAACTACTTCTCCTTCAATTCTGAACCATAATTTTGCTTGGTGGAGTATTCTTGTGTTGTTTTTTTCCCCTCTTTTCTTTTTTTCCTTTCATCACTTTGAATATATTGTGCCATTCCTTTTGGTCTGCAAAATTTCTACTGAAAATTACCTGATAGTCTTATGGGAGTTCCCTTGTATGTAATTTGCTGCTTTTTTCTTGATATTTTAAGATTTTTCTCTTCATCTTTAACTTGTGCTTTTTTATTGCGATGTATCTTGGTATAGGTGTTTTTGGATTCATCTTGTTTGAGACTCTTTGCTTCCTGGACTTAGATATCTGTTTCCTTCACCAGGTTAGGAAATTTTTCAGCTTTCATTTCTTTAAGTATGTTTTGTGCCACTTTGTCTCTCTCTCTCTCCTTTTGGAATCCCAACGATGCAAATGTTGGTATGCTTGATTTTCCCAGAGGTGCCTTAAATTATCCTTACGTTTAAAATTTTTCTTTTTGTTATACCAGTTGGGTGATTTTACTACCTTGTCTTCCTGATTGATGATTTATTCTTCTGCATCATCAAATATGCTGTTGAATTCCTCTAATATATATAACTGAATTTATATATGTAAATGTATAATTTCAGTTACTGTGTTATTCAGTTCTGACTGGCTCCTTTTATTTTCTGTGTCATTGATGAAGTTTTCACTGAGTTCATCTATTCCTCTCCCAATGTCATTGTACATCTTTAAAACCATTGTTTTGAACTCTATCTGGTAGATTGTTTGCCTCTGTTTAGTTTAATTGTTTTTCTGGGGTTCTGTCCTTTTCTTTAACTTGGAACATACTCTTCGACTTCCTTATTTATGTATTAGATACCTCTGCTACATTTCCTGGTCTTGAAAGAAAGAATGATCTTAAATAGAAGGTGTCCTGTAGGACTAGTGCACCAATCCTCCCTGGTCACCAGAGCCACGTGCCCCACAGGTGTCCCCTGTGTGGGTTGTGTGTGCCCTCCTGTAGTAGTTGGGCTGTAATTGCAGGTGCAGTGGTAGGTGAGTTTGGTCCTCAGGCTGACTGGCTGTGAGGACTGACCATATGACTGTGGATGACCTACGTGAAGAGGAATCTCCATGGCGGAGCTCTGGTGCCAACTGAGGCTTCTCATTGTATGTGTTGATTGGGGAGCTGCTTGTGTAGAGCTCTGGTGTAGTTGCTGTTTTTGTGAGGCTTGTGACCACTTGGGAGAGATTATGAAGTGAGCCAAGGTCAGCTGCCACTTACGCTGTGCTCAGGGACTCTTGGGAAAGTCTGCAATGCAAGCCAAGGCTGACTGCCACCTGTGCTGAGCTTGGGAGCATTTGGAAAAGACTGTAATGCAAGCTGAGGCCAGCTGTCTCCTATGCTGAGCTTGGGAGCATTTGGAAAAGACTGTGCTGCAAGCTGAGGTCAGCTGCTGCTTGTGCTGGACTTGAGGGCATTTTGGAAAGACTGTGATGCAAACCAAGGCCACCACTTGTATGCAGGGTTTGGAGTCACTTAAAAGAGGCTCCAGCAGAATCTCAGGGGAACACCGGGGTGGGGTGTACACTGTTAGCTAGGTTATTGGTTTGGTTCCTGCTGTGTCTGGCAAGCCAGTTTGAAGCACAACAACAACTACAAAAAAGGAAACCAAGAAAGAGTGGTGCCCATCAGTGCTTCCATCCCCAGGAAGAATTTAGGCCCTTGTTCTAAAGTTAGTCAACTTAATTCCTTCCCATATGACCCAGGTATTTCTCGAACTGCTGCTTCCACTTTTGAACCTGAAACAAGTGAATTTGTGCAAAAGCCCTTTAAGAACAGCATCAGTGCCTGGTCGTGTGGCTCTGTGGTGGAGCATCGACCTATGAACAGCTTGATTCTTGGTCAGGGCACATGCCTGAGTTGCAGGCTTGATCCTTAGCAGGGGTTGTGTAGAAGGCAGCCAAACAATGATTCTCTCTCATCACTGATCTCTCTCTCCTCTCCCTTTCTCTCTGAAATGAATAAAAACACATTTAAAAGATTTTTGAAAGAACAGTATCATCTCCCAAAGCCTTTTAAATCTCTTGGACATAATCCTTGATGTTTTACAAAGTAAGATATTTTAGGGACTCCTCTTCCAGGCATTGCTGCCTTGGGCTGAGAAGTCTGGTGGGGGCTTGGACGCCCTTGCTTCTCAGGAGAATCAATGTGGTTCAGATATTCCTCCTATTTGTGAGTCACCACACTGGGTGTGAATCCTAACCAGAGTCATATCTGTCCTCCAGCCTGTCTCCACGTGGCTTCTTCTTTATAGCCTCAGTTGTAGGAATTCTGCCCAGCTGCTCTTCAGGTGGCTCTCTGCCATTGTTATTCTATATATTTTGTTGTAATTTTGATGTGTTTGTGAGAGGACGTGTGTTCAGAGTCTCTCTACTCCACCATCTTGATGCTGCCTCCTCTTGGACTATGACATACTTGAGGGAAGAACACATTTTATTATTATTACTACTACTATTACTATTTTGTGATTGCTCGCACCAGCATGGTTCTTGTGTGCTTGTTATTCGGAATAGTGGTGCACAAAAACAGTTTGTGGAATGAAATAAAACCCGCAGTTTTCAAGCTCAGAAAGCCAGGGGGGCTAACAGTAAAAGATCAGTGTGGTTTCTACCGAAACCATTGCAGAGTGTGCTCTCCACCTTCCTCAGGTTAGCTTAGGAAGCGGTCTCCAGTGGGTGGCTATTAGGCCCTCCGAATGAGGCCTGGCCCTTACCTGGCTTGAAGATCTCTTGATGCTTCTGCCACCTCTGCTGGTTCCAACACTGACAGGCAGAGTTCCACAAATCCCCACCCCCTGCTGCATGGCCAGTTCGCAAAACCCAGCTGCTTAGCCTTTCCTGGTTTGGTTCCATTTGTGTCTTCATTGCAGGCCCCTTCCAGCTTCAGCTTTGGCTGCGTGTCCATCCACGGAGGCATCTTCCACATCTTCTTCTCTCCTTTGCACAATATCCCCTTTTCCCTTGCAATGTGACATGGTCCTTTGATCAAGTTTGTGACAGACTGCAGCTTTTTTCTTTTGGACAATTCCTTTCCAGGAGTTTCTTTGACTGCCCAGTACTTAGAGTCTGCTTCTCGTCTGTACTCCCTCCCCCACGCATTTCTGCCTGCCACCCAGTCTTGTCCAGACAGGACCCAAACTCAAATGGTTTCCAAAGACCGGTGGGTAATAACCAGGTGAAGCTGCTGGAGTGTTTGCATATTAAACCCACAGGGGGAGTCGTTACTAAATATTCTCTCCTTTTTTTTTTTTCTTTTTCTTTTTCTTGATACACAAAACTTTTGATGTAGCTTTTGTTTCTCTCCTTAGGTATGGAGAGGAATTTCTAGAGGAAAAACATAGTGCAAATGTAGTAATAAATAAATGGCAATTGATTCTTGGATCTCAATATTCATAGATCATGGAGAGTGATTAAGGATGAATGGTGAGCTAGCGAGTACATGCTCCATTTAAATGGGCCAGCCATGACTCAACTCAAGCTAAATGTCATTCCATAGCAAGAGAGTTTCAATAGCGACAGATCTTCTGATTCTTTTCTTCAATAAAATCTGAACAATCTAGATTATTTTGTAAAAACTTCTGATAAAATGTGTCTGCTACACACACACACACACACACACACACACACACACACACACACACATATGTTTGGGCTTAGGGCAACTTCAGGCGAGTCTGGGCGGGAAGGCCCCTGGTGGAGTAGAAGGAGATCACTGGGGTCTCATTGCTGTCATTTTAGTGAAAGGCACAGGTGAGAAGCATAGGTGGGGAAATAGGAAAGGCTCCCAAAAGAGAGTAATGAGGGCCAGAGAAAGACAATGGAGAGACTTTATCTTTCCCTCTTATCAAAACTCCTCACCAACGACCCCCCTCTGAGACGTCCTGTGCAATTACTGCATTGTTGGAAAGTCCCTGAGCTCCGGCTGCTTCCACGGCAAGTATGAGTCTTATTTCTTGCTTTTCTTTTTCAAAGCTGGAGTAGGGACAAGAGCGACTTAAAGGAAAACTGCTTTACATCTACTGCCTGAAAGTCTTATAGTGCTTTATGGTTTATAAAACTGTAACCAGTGTTATGTTTCCCATCCCATAGAACGCAAGGGCATAATCCCAATATTTTATTTCTTCATAACTGAATTCAACTTGGCTCTTTAGTTACCTCTTCTATATCCCTTTCCTATAATCCCCACTTGAGATAGAGAATTTAACCTGGATATTTCCTGGTAAGTTAAAGTTTATCTCATAATTTTTAATTTTTTTTTTTTAGTTAAATTCAATGTATATAGGTCAGTCCTAGAACAAATCAGAATTCCATTTCAGTCTCTCTCTCCTCCCAAGCTATTCACTTCACGTACAAATTGTGCTTCATCTGTGGGGAAGGGAGGACAGGCTGGAACTAACAGGGAGGGAGCACCAGTATCTGATTGAGATTTGCCGGCTGCACTGCTGCCAGGACTGGCCACATAATGTAGGGAAATGCGGGGCCTCTAGTTACAAAATAATTAAGAATTTCAAGACAGCGCTCGGCTAACATGGTTTAGCAGTTGTGCATCATCGACCCAGGACCCAAGAGGTCACTGGTTTGATTCCCAATCAGGGCACATGCCCAGGTTGCAGACTTGATCTCCAGTAGTGGGTGTGTAGGAGAGAGCCGATTGATTATGTTTCTATTTCTCTATCCCTTTCCCTTCCTCTCTCTAAAATTTAATAAAGGGAAAAATAAATTTAAGGCAGTAACAGTAGAGCATTTAACCGAGTGTGGGGCCCTGTGCAACCTCTGAAACCAGTCCTACCTGCGTTCTCTGTTGTCATCTCCCCACCTGGCTCCTAGTGAAAGTAATCGCCACACTCTTTCTGGGGATGGTTCCTGTCTCTCCTGCTCTCTTGGAACCGTACAGGTGCTGCGTGTTTCCTGAAGTGTAGCTGCGCCTTCGGTTTCTCCCAGCTTTCGTGGTCTGCGTGGAAGCCCTCTGCCTGGGTGACTCTCTGCCAGCATGTCGCTGCCTCTCCTAGCTTCCTTCCACCTTGCTGGGCACGTGGCCAGTTCTGTATGTCTTCCAAATACTTGGTGAACATCAGTATCCACCACCCCCTTTGTACAGACAGCTGCTGTTCAGTCTGATGTTTATCTGCATTTCCTAAGGTGTGACTAATGCCAGTGGAAACCCTACTCTGAAACGTTAGCATGTCAGGTTCTTTCACCTTAGATCCCTCAAACTTTGCGAAGGAACCCTTTTTATTTATATCCTCCCTAAACTTATCTGGAAGAGAAGAATAGGATAGGTGGGCAAATAGCATAGCTACTACATAATTCCCCTCCCCGCTCATTTTTAGCCACTGGGTGTGAGGGGGTGGGAGTGACAGGAACCATTTCCACTTCTCCCACTTTAAATGCACCCATCAATCATATTTGTCACACAGTCTAAATCAGGGTTGGCAAACTAAGGGCCAGGGGTCAAATCCACCCACACCCATTTGTTTGTGTATTATCTATGGCTGCACTCATGCTACAACAGCATAGTTGAATAGATGCAACAGAGACCACGTGATTTGCAAAGTTCAAAATATTAAATATTTACTTATCCCTTTACAGAAAAAGTTCGCGAACCCCGTGCTAGACATCATAGTTGAAAATAAAGTGTCTTTGTCTCTAATGGTACCTATATTGGGTGTTAAGTGGTATTTAATGACCCCATAGTTAATCTGCCACTGATTAATGCTCCCTGCATTACTACTGCTGGTAAATACTTTTACGTACATACAGAGAGTAGAACAGGCATTATGATTCCACATACACATAGTGGGTAGAACATGTCTTCTTCTTCTTCTTCTTCTTCTTCTTCTTCTTCTTCTTCTTCTTCTTCTTCTATCATTTTACGGAAGAAAAAACTATGGGTTGGAGAGGTTAAGTAACTTGTCCTAGCTTCCAGAAGAAATGACTATGGGGTTAGAGGTGGGGGCACAGCTTTCTTAATTCCTTGGAGTTAATAGTAAACAGTTCCAGGAAGATTCAGCATGTTAGGAAAAAAATACTAGGGATTTTGATGTATGAGGTCATGGGTCACCTTAAGGTCCACTGTGGGGTTGGATGGTATGACTAGAGGGTGGAAAAGAGGGGTGGGCTATGGATCATTAGGTTAGAAAAAAATTATTCCAAATGATGGTGACTCATCTTCTTACATACTTCCTGCCCACACACTGAGTCTGAAACTTGTGCATTGTGATAGCATGACATTTTAGATAAATTAAATCCCCAATGCACCTTAATTAGCTAATCTCAAAGTTCTTTTTACAGTTCTTGCCAGCTTTTGCATGCAGAGAAACCAAGGTTATGAAGATTGGTTGAATGACATGGAGTTTGCAGCCCCTTCATGCAGCATCTTTAGAAATCAGATAAACATTTTTGGTGACCTTGTGGCTTCAGTTGCTTTCCTAGAATAAGTTTTCCTTTACCCCTTGCTTGGTTGTAAAGTAGCTAGGCTCTGTTTTTAATTTAGGCTCCCCGTACTCTGATCTAATCCAAGGGATGCTCGGGGACTGTTAGAAAAGACGTGAGTCAGGAGGAGTTCAAAATAGACACAACTCATGACCCCATACATTACAAGTGGTTTTAAGTTGTTCTTTCATGTTAAGAAATGGTCTAGAGATTTGAAGGAAGAGGCATTTAAAGGACACCTGAATACAATTGGCCTATGTGCAGGCAATTAGAATGCATGAAGTCATCGTCAGCACACAGCTATGTGCAGTATTTCATTTTCTCTCCTGTCAGCATGAAGCTGTGATATCAGCCAAACCACTGCACGTCTTTTTCCTTGAGGAGATTAATCCGTCTTGTTAACATTGACCAGCAGTTGTGATTCCCCTCACATTTCTTGAAAATGCAATCAAATTATTTGAGAATATTTGCAACATAAAGACAAACATTTTTTCCCCTAACAGGTAATTTTGTGCAGTTGGCTCACTAGAATAAAATCAGCTTCTGCACAAAGTAGAATTTTTCTCAATCTGCCTAATTGAAAAAATCAGTTCAATTTATATCCAGTCGAGTAACAGCTGTTATATGCCTGAAGTCTTAGTGACTTTGCCAGTTCCGAAAATGTCAAAAGTCAGAACTGCAATGGCAAAGTTATTTTTTAGCTCCTTGAAAATCTCAAGCTCTGAGAAGTAGAAAGGCAAGGCGAGGAGAGCATGGGGAAGAGATTGTGGTCTTAGAAGAATAAGGTTCTTCTAAGATCGTGGGGTTACACAGGTAGAAGTTAGAGGAAAAAATCTACTGGTAGATACTACATTCTGTGCCTAAATGTATTTCAGCTCCATGAAACAGTGCTTGTGAATTCTTTGGTATCGCAGTAGTTCTGATATGGTGGTAAAAGCTTCCACCCAGATTTCTCCATGCATGTGGAAAACTCAAACATTCTAGTTCAAGCTTTCCAGGTACCAGCCATATTGTTTTGGACAAATAAATAAATCTCTCTAAGCCTCACTTGCCTTATCCTATATAATCCTATGTAATAAAAAGAAACATGTAAATTGACCTTACCTCTGCTCCACTCACAAGCCAATCAGGACTGAGTATGCAAATTGACCCAACAAAGAGGGCCAGTTAATTTGCATGCACAGGTGCTAGGCAGAGAGTGGAGTGGCTTGGGGAACTTGGCTCCCCAAGCTGCCAGACAGAGAACAGAGAGGGAGAGCTGGTGGCTTGGAGGACTTGGCAGAGTGTGAGACGAAGCCATGGAATAGAGACAGAGCAGGAAGGGAAAACCAGGAGAGCAGGGAGCACCAGGAATACTGGGAATAGTAGTTCTTATGGTAGCCCCAGGACCAGAAGCAGAAGCCCAGAGCTCGGGGAGCACCAGGAATGCTGGGAATTGTAATTCTGGTGGCAGATGGATCTCCTAGTCACTAGAGCAAAGTGAGCCTGGAGCAAGTTACTGTTGCAGTGGGGAATGGAGGGAAAGCATAGGTGAGAGACATAAGTAAAATTAGAATGTGGAGGAAAAATTAAAGGGAAGATATCCTAAAACTTCCCGGAAATCTTCACCAATGAAGCAAAAGAAAAAAAAAGCCTCTATTGTTCTGTGAGCAACAAGTCACTCATATGATTGCAAAGATAGACAGAAACTCCTGGATTGGAGAGGGATCCCTGAGGGCTTCCAGACTGGAGAGGGTGCGGGTCAGGCTGAACCACCTCCCCTCCCCCCTGCCCCATGCACAAATCTTTGTGTACCAGACCCCTAGTCTTTTATAAGAAGAATAATTATAGTACCTGCTTTATGCATTGTTATGAGGATTTCATGAGATGGTACTCTAGATATGTGTACTTAACCCAGTGCCCATAAGCTCTGTAGTGAATGTCAGCAACTATTATTGTGAATAAAAGTAATATCTAAGAATAATTGATCAACTATATACTGTTGAGATAAAGTCTAAGGGATTTGTCTTCTGGCTACAGAAAGGTCTCTTGTTTGTGGGAGGAAATGACTGATTCTTATATAATTCTGGGGTTGGGCCTTTTTATAAGTGATGAAATATAAGAAGGAAATCTAGTCCTGGCAAACCAGAAATCTGGCGGTTTTCCAGAGATGTCCTCTTTGTTAGATGAAAAAAACCAAATATTCAGAACTGAAATTAAATGATGACCTGTGGCCACAGGTACTATTAAATTGTTTGAAAAAATTATAGTGCTCAAACAGAAAGACTATAAGGTAAAATTTATTGGAAAACTTAAATCTAAGTTTACTCTTTTTTTTATTAAAAAAGAGTAAACTTTTTTTATTAAGCTTACTCTTTTTATGTAATCAATGACCATCAATTATATACTATGTCTAGTGGACAGGGACATCAGAATTACAAAAAGTAAAGTATATAAATAAAACAATATTTAAAATGTATTTGAGGTTAAAGGATGAATCATTGATGTTTAAAATGCCAGAAAAAGTTGTTATTTTGTCATTACTTTACATAATAGTATATTTCTAGATGGTTAAGTGCTTTTCTCTTTATTACAATTGACAGTAGTCTTATTTCTGCAATGGAAAATAACAAGAAAAACCCCCCACCATGTTATAGTTGCTAAAAATGAATATAAAGGGGGTAAACTAATACCCCTTTTTATAAAAATGTTGGTTAAAAAAAAGGTAACTCTATTTTACATTTAAAGTTTTAAAACCCTCAAATGGTACTCTCATTTAGACCCAGGTTTCTGACTTTAAAATATTTTAAAAATTTTATTTCTTGGTAGTTCCCTGATCTTTTCTCTTGTTTGTTGTTGTGTGTTTTTTCTTTTCTTTTTCTAGAAATCTTTTCTAGGTCTGCTATTATCTAAGGACATTAAAGCTAATTTCATAAGATATTTAATCATGGATTTAGACTAGGGTAGAATAACATTTTTCTAACTTGCCACAGTTATAATATTTTTCTAGGGAACCCTCTCCCCTCCCAACCGCCCCTAATTTGTTACCTTTCACAGGATACAAGTCAAACATCCAATTTGATTGGGTTTTAAAAAGGATATTGCTGACAAAACTGGTTTGGCTCAGTGGATAGAGCATCGACCTGTGGACTGAAGGGTCCCAGGTTCAATTCCAGTCAAGGGCATGTACTTTGATTGTGCACATCCCCGGTGGGAGATGGGCAAGAGGCAGCTGATCAATGATTCTCTCTCATCGATGTTTCTAACTCTCTATCCCTCTCTCTTCCTCTCTGTAAAAAAATCAATAAAATATATTTAAAAAAATAAAAAGGATATTGCCTTTGCCCCATTTGAATGACTAGTAAAGACATACCAGTCCAATAGGCAAAGTGAAAAGGGGTACCTTAAACTTTTGATCACAACTTTGGAGTGACTTCAAGAAAATCCCCTTTCTTGAATTCTAACTTTTATAAAATTACTTAGAAGAAATTTCAGTTGGTCTGAATAGTTTATCTGTCCTAGTGGAAGGAAAATGCCTTAAGTAAACAAAAACCCTGGTTATTTTGAGAGTTTTATGACTATTAGATAATGAGAATCGAAAAAAGTCAACATGGCTTGTTGCATAAGTAGAATGAAGAATATTTTTATTTTATTTTATTTTTAAAAAAGAGAAACATCAATGAGAGAGAAACATCCATCAGCTGCCTCCTGCACATCCCCTATTGGGGATGTGCCTGCAACCAAGGGACTTGCCTTTGACTGGAATCAAACCTGGGATCCTTCAGTCTGCAGGCAGATGCTCTATCCACTGAGCCAAACCAGTCAGGGCAGGATGAAGAATATTTTTTTAAATTACAAAGGAAATTTAAGGGCAAACACAGTAACACTTATGAACAGTCTTTGCTATTAGGATGAGTAATAATCTCATGAGAAATGCTTGAACATTTCATGAGTTGGGATATTTATAACTAGAGTAACCCGAACAAATAAAATACGCAGAGGGAGTAATCTGACATTGATGGAGAATGAACTAGTTGATTTGATTGGTCTTTAGCATCTTAAAATTCACATAAAACTAGAACAGATGTTTCCTTTTGCGTTTAGTTTCGGGTGCTTTGGGTATTGTCATTTATGTTTAAAAGAAAGAATTAGGACAGTTCCTTGCTAATAATGTTCTGGAAGCCTCACTTGCAGCGGGCCTTTTGCCAGGCCACACTGTCAAAAGTAGGCTTTTCTGTAATTGTGTGGTTTCCTTTTTATTATGTACTATATTTTTCCTTATAATTCTATAAAGTAATTTAAAAATAGAAATTATATAAATAAGATGATTGCAACATTTCACCCTGTGCACCATGTAGGTTCTTGAAAAAAGTATATAGATAAAATAAAAGCAGGAACAGACAGGGGTTGGATACTTGAGAATCATAGGAAAGCTGCCAAAACCTAATTCATGCAGAAAGGAAGTTTTGTTGGTAGGAATGGGAGTGTTGTGACCTACATTGAATTATAGCATGAAAAGACAAATCTAAAAGGTGAGAGCAGGAGTGAAAGTGCTGGGGAAATATGTAAAACTTTAGACAATAAATAAATTTTGAAATAAAGAAAGTGGTGTGGAAAATCAAGGTCACAATTCGCGGGAGCTAATGAAGATGGGAACTAGAGTGGGCATTTAATGGCTGTAGACTTCTTTAACCTTAAAAAAATTTACATATATATATATTATATATATATATTAGAGAGGAAGGAAGAAGGAGAGAGAGAGATAGAAACATCAGTGATGGGAGAGAATCATTGATCAGCTGCTTCCTGCACTCCCCCCACCAGGGATGAGCCACAACCTGGGCATGTGCCCTGACTGGGAATCGAACTGTGACTTCCTGGTTTATAGGTCCACATTCAACCACTGACCCATACCCCGCTATGTATTTATCCTTTTCTTTCTACTTGTTCAACTGCTCTAGAAATACTTGTTAGTTCATCATAAAGAAACCAATGTCTTCATAAACATTTTCTGATTCCTACGATGTCATTCATCTGACAGTTATTGCCCAGTTTCTGGGGTTGGGGGGTGGAGAACGGAAGAGAGACGATCACAGATGAAAGAGGAAGGTTTGGAATAACATTTAGTCTTTCTTTTCTTTACACCCTCAGCAGCAAATTCCATGCAAAGTATTGCTAACCTAATTTCTATGAAAGGAAAAGTATTTTGTAAATTATGTTAGGTTAATTTGCTTATTAAGAAAAGAATCTGTGCCCCAAATTACATTGATTAAAAACACACATATTACAAATCTGATGTGATTCTTTGGTTTATTTAAACCTTTGTCTTTGGGAGAACCTTTTTTGAAGTGTCTTAGTCTGCACTTCTTAGTCTACACAAGGCATTCTTGGCTTCCTTCAGAAAGTTTTATTACCTATGTGTCCAAAACTTGCAGCCATGCGGTCAACTATTAAGCCTAAGGAGTGCCAGATGCCTTTTTGGTTACCTGTCTGCAACTCCTCTCAGCACAATGGACAGGATTTGGCCAACTCTGATGTAATGTTTACTATTGTTCCGCTCTGGGGCTTTTCACACAGTAAGTCTATGATGGTCCCTGTTTAGACTTTGCATCTTGTTTTTATAACTTGTTTTTATAACTTAATAGTTGACCAGGTTCCTTCTCCAGTAGATTTAAAACATATATTTTTATTGATTTCAGGAGAGAGAGAGATAGAAACATCAATGATGAGAGAGAATCACTGATCGGCTGCCGCCTGCACACCCCACACTGGGGACTGAGCCTGCAACCCAGGCATGTGCCCTGACCGGGAATCAAACTGTGACCTTCTAGTTCATAGGTCAACATTCAACCATTGAGCCACACAGGCCAGGTGGCAGTAGGTTAATGATTTTAGAAAAAGTATTTTTACTTATTAGCAAACTACAGGAGGTCCTCGGGTTACATCGGAGATCTGTTCTTATGGCGGGACATAATGCGATTTTCACCATAAGTCAGAACCCACCTACATAAGGACTTATGTCACTCACATGGAACATATATACAGCAGTAATGAAGTGAAACAGTAAAGAAAAATTTAAAAGAAAGAGAACAATTCCTGACCTTTACTTGTGGTAAATAAATAATACAAAGCACAAAGCACATATGTACATAAGTCAAAATGATGGAACTTTTTAATAAATCAACTAGAGGCCTGGTGAACAAAATTTATACATGGGGCAGGGTTGGGGGAGGCCCTCAGCCCGGCCTGCACCCTCTCCAATTTGGGACCCTTTGGGGGATGTCTGACATCCATCTCACAATCCGGGACTGCTGGCTCCTAACCGCTCACATGCCTGCCTCATTGCCCCTAACCGCTCTCCTCTGCTGGACTGACCACCCCTCACCACCTCTGCCTTGGCCCCCACCACCGTGGCTTTTTATGGAAAAATTAGTATATTACTCTTTTAGTATAATTGGGAGATGGCGATGTAACCATGAAACGACGTACATCGAGTCCGACGTAACCCGAGGACTGTTTGTAATTTCAATTGCTGTGTGAGTTTTGCATGTGGAGGAAGACGTGGATTTCTCTAACTCTGTAATGTGAAGTGAAAAAAACATTGCCTTAGTAAGCATTTGTAGATTTATCTGGATCATCTAATTTACAGGGTATTCCTCCCCTCCAATTTGTATGTGTTTAACCAGTTAACTACCACAAGTCCAAAACGGAAACCATGATATTTTGAATTTAATTTAAAAATCAATTTGCAATGAATATTATAATAAAAATAAATATATTACTCACAATTCGGGTGTTCTTGAATATTTTCAGCTGAAAATTCTCATGAAAAATAATTTTAAAGTAGGTCAGGGCTGCCACTTAGGGAAAACATATATATATTTTTATAGACACGGATGCCATGTGGGGAAGGTCTGTAGATGCTTATGGCATACAATGGATTAAGAACTTAAGGGAAAGTCCTACAGTGAGTAGGTATTTGGAATCAGACCTGGGTTCAAATCCTAGTTCTCCTATTCACTAGGAGTAGCTGTGTAATCCAGAAAAATATATTGAATTTCTTTAAACTTTAGTGGTCTCATCTTTAAAATCTCACATAACATGGTTGATATGAGTATTTACTTAAATTAGATGTTGTATGTAAAATTCTTAACATACTATGTAACACTTCAGAAACAATAAGTGAGAGCTATTATAATAAGGAAGAGTATGAATGCTTCTAGATGTGATACATGGAAGTTCTCTATTGTCTGGACATTTTCTCCTTACAAAATAGAAAAAGGTGGCTTAATGTGGACATTATTGATGATAGACTGGGTTACACTATTGAGAAACTATGTTTTTTACCTCACATGTTGTCAAATTTCTTCCTAAAACATTGCTTGCCCAGTTTGTTATCTCTGAGTGCTTTCGCATTCCTCAGATAGAACAGGTGTTGATTGCTGACTTTGTTGTGGAGATAAAGATAGTAAACACCATTTGGCTTATCAAAAAAGGACCAACATCCATGTGCAGATGTCAGAGGAAAGCAATGAATGTGAAATTTCAGTGTCACAGTGGAAAAATATTTGCTAAGACATTGACATCATGGATCTAGCACATGAGATTTTTCCATCAGCCAAAGTAAATTAAGGTGGAGGAAAATAGGGAACTAAAGATTTTGACCTGATAGAATATAATTAGATAATTCTAAATGTGTTTTTTTTTCTGTAATGGATCAATTCTGTAATTAATTAATTCAATGATTAATGTTCATCAATGAATTAATATAATCCTTTAAAAAACTATTAATGCCATAATAAAATTTATTTTGAAGTACTAATATCAGACTAAAATTTTTAGAAAGAATTAAATATAGAGTAGGTATAAGAAAATACCATTTTCTGCATGTTTGCAAATACAATTAAGTAAATGCATATCACTTACAGATAGTTATTCTTTTATTCTATTTTAGGAATAGTCTAGTGTTGTAGATACTATAAGAGATGCATAAAATCCAGGGAAATAAGACATAAACATATGCTACAGTCAAATACAAATGTTGTGTCTGATTAAAGCGAAGTATAATTAAGTTTAACACATCACCCCTCACTTCCTATGCTTTGAGAACCATCTTCTGTAATTTCTATTAACCCATGATCTAAGCTGAAGTTGTCAAATCAATATTGGCTGTGCCATTCCAAAGAGCCTTAAGATCTTCTAGAGAAAGTTATTTCAGATAAAAGGAATTCACATGTGGTATGGAGTC
Source organism: Vespertilio murinus (assembly GCA_963924515.1). Taxonomy (NCBI): domain Eukaryota; kingdom Metazoa; phylum Chordata; class Mammalia; order Chiroptera; family Vespertilionidae; genus Vespertilio; species Vespertilio murinus. The sequence goes on along the minus strand of OZ004705.1, from coordinate 143,701,810 downwards.
ATAGGGAGTCACAATTCAATTTGGGAAGCCCATGTGTCTTAGCTGTGATGTGTAACAGGTCAAGAGTTAAATCTGAAACTTTCTATTCATCACCTCTTTTTTTCCTCTGGCTCGGGGCTGCAAACAGCCCACTCTGCCCACAAACAAGCTGTGATGAAATACAGTAGGTCTGCTCTGAAGGGCTCTGGCTCCCATTACAAAGAAACATCTCTTCTTTGTTCATCATCAAAGCACAAAAGATGCTCTAAAACTCCAAGAACAAATCACCGAATTAACCAGAAAACAGGGCGCCAGGGACCACCTTCCTGTGTTTATGTTGTTCATAGTTAGGGTGCTGCAGAAAGTTCACACACACACACACACACACACACACACACACACACACTGTATGAGTTCACTTCAAAAAGGAACCATGAATGTAGATTTCAAGATTGGTTGGAAGAATTGAATATTCGCTAATCTGAAAGGAAACACCACACTGTATTTATTTTTCTATTAGGAACCTAGCGTTTTGAAAAGCTTTCCTTAGTTTCTTAACTGTGATTGGGTTCATCAAGGAAACTTACTTTCAGAAAACAACATCCCTGTAGTTTATCTGGAATGAGTCATGAAAATCTTGCTGCTGAGCTGTTCAGAGACAGGACTATTTATACTGTGAGATCTAAATAAGCCCCTGCACCGGCCTTCTATATTTAAGGGTGGAGGCAAAATGTGTAGCGCAGCCCCCGGGATATTAGAGCTCTCTTCACAGCACTTCGAATCCTAGCTTTTGAGCTCAGAATGTTTACAACATACCTGTTGGTTCAGTTCTTTTGCTCAGGGACTGACAGGTCATCTGTAAAACATTCCTCATGGGATGACTCAAAGGTGCTTCCCACAGGACAAGCTAGCTGCTGCTTTGTTTTTTCTTCTGGATTTTGCCTCAAAATAATACTGTTTAAAACTTTGATTTTGTAGTTGTTCTGTTTTCTCCCAATTCTTTGTGCTTTTATTCACATTCCTATAAATGACCGATTTTAAGAAAACAAAAGCAACAACCTGCTTTTGAAAAAAAGAGGCTATGGAAAAATAGAATTCCCTATCACCACCCTCTCCCCTTTGCTTTTCCCGTTCCCTCTCTCCACTCCAGCCCCTCTCCAACCTTTGTGGTTTTCTCTGCACGTTGTGACTTCCATTTGATTCCTGGCAGGGTTTGAGGTTTGAATTTTCCGATGGAGTTAGAATCACTTAAAAAAAAAGTTTTATTTTACAACTTTAGATTCACAGAATTGTTGCAAAGATATTCCTGGGGGTTCCCAAATACTCCACACCCAGTTTCCTCTAAAATTAGCATCTTACATTAGTCTGATACATTCATCGTAATTAGTAAACCAATATTGATACATTATAATTGACCCAAGTCCATACTTCAGAATTCCTTAATTTTCCCCTAATTTCATTCACTTTTCTGTTGCAGGATCCCACCCTGGATGCCATATTACATTTAGTTGTCATGTGTCCTTAGTCTTCTTTTGGCTGTGATGGTTTTTCAGATTTTCCTTGTTGTTGTTTTTTTATTACCTTGATAGTTTCAAAGATTATTGGTCATGAAGTTTATAGAGTGTCTCTCATTGGGGATCTGTCTGATGTTTTTCTCATTATTAAACTTGGGTAATGTTTTAAGGGAGCAAGATCACAAAGGTGAAGTGCCTTGCTTATCACCTCCGATTAAAGGTACATATATAAACATGACTTATTACTGTTGATGTTGACCTTGATCATTTGGTTGGAGATATTTGTCAGGTTAGAATCACATTTTCACTTTTTCTTGAAGACCACCAAGGCATTTTTATGAAGATTTTAATAGTACATTAAATAATGCTATAAGGAAGTTAACTGGAACTGATCTTCTGTTTTTGTTTGTTTGGTGATGTTGTAAAGCTGCAACAAGTTTTTTAAATAGTTAGAGAAAATATTATTTCAATGGTGGTAAAAACATCTAATCTTTCTTTGTGTTAGGTGGGAATGAGATCCCGAAACCAGGGTGGTGAAAGTTCATCCAACGGGCATATCTCCTGCCCCAAATCCTCCATCATAAGCAATGTTGATGATAAAAGTCTCTCAGAAGATGCAAAAAAGAAGAACAAATCAAATAGAAAGGAAGATGATGTCATGGCCTCAGGAACTGTCAAACGACACCTAAAACCATCTGGAGAAAGTGAAAAAAAGAATAAGAAATCCTTGGAGTTATCCAAAGAAGACCTCATCCAGCTACTCAGTATAATGGAAGGAGAGTTGCAGGTAGAGTCAAATTTTTTAAACTATTGTGTTTCTTTCTAGTTTCTAAGCTATAAAATAAGAGACTACGAACCTGTCTGTCTCACTGAGTTACTAACTTCATGGGGGAAAGGGCTATGTTTTTCTTATTCATTTTTAAATCCCTACTGTCTGGCATCAGTTTGCACTGAATATATATGTGTTGAATGAAAAAATAAATGAATAGCTGATTTCAAGCTTCTCTAGAAGCAGAAAATTTCTTCATGACATGAGTTTGGTAATAATTTAACGCAGGTCCTTATACTTAGTAGTAGGTAATCTAATTTAATTAGGTAGCTTATTTAATTTACCCTTTGACTGTGGTTAAAAGTCAGAAAATTCATGATTATTAGAAGACCAAGATCAAGTGCCAGTTTTGATTTTTTCCAGAAGGTAGAGCAAAAGAGAGATCAGGAGATAGAGGAAAGAAAGAGGGAGGAAGGGAGGGAGGGAAAGAGAAAGAAGGCTTTGTTTAAACCGGCCTTACACTTTTTTTATTTTTATAAGTTTCAGCTTAATGTCATAGGATTTGAGACGCACACAACCAATCAGAACATTGCGTTGTGAAGACCTACTACTTTCACAAAGTATTTTCAAGTCTATTATCTCATTCAATATCAATAAAAATGCGGGTATCACTATCTACCTATATATCTATATCTATATCTATATCTATATCTATATCTATATCTATATCTATATCTATATCTATATCTATATCTATATCTATCTATATCTATATAGCTAATATGCTAAGTGTCCGTCCAACTGGTAGCTGTGATGTGCACTCTCCACCAGGGGGCAGACGCTTAGCACAGGAGCTGCCAAGCTGCAGTGACTTTGCAGCAGCGGTTCTCAAGTGATGCAACCCAAAACCAGAGGGAAGGGAGCCCAATTCCACCTTTGGCTGGGTTATGTTGTTGCTGGGGCACTGTTGGCCCCAAATCTGGTTTACTGCACATTTGCATTTGCATTACACACCCTGTATGACAGCAACTTTGCAGAGTGCCCTTTCACATTCCAGGACCTCACTCCACAGACACCCTTCGAGCCATGGCGCCCCTCCAAGTGCGGCCGGCCGGGGAGGGACCTTGGGAGGTTGGCTCCAGGGCATGTCTGGCCTTGCTTGTCCAGTATTGCCCCACCGGCCACCTTCAAATTAATTTCCTTTCAATGTGCACGAATCTGTGCACTGGCTCACTAGTATTTTATAATGAGGAAACTGAGGTCCAGAAAGGTTAGGGGTTTGTCCAGATCTCAGCTTAGGCCTCCTCCTTCTTGGTTCAGTGCTCTTTCCACAGCCTGTTCTCACCACCCTTCTGTAGGGACCTAAAGGGAGTTGGGATTCTTCTGAGTACCTGAGCTCTAAACACTTATATTTCTGGAAGTAGGGAAATCATAACTTCTTTTTCTGGTCTGTGTTGGGTGAGGTGTCAGGTGGGGAGTGGGGTGGAGGAGAAGAGGACTTAAGAGTGGAGATGCTATTTTCCTTTTTGTTTTTGTTAGGCTCTAGGGCAATGATTTTCAACCCGTGTGCTGGAAGAATTTTTAAAAAACATAATATCTTTTATTATATGATATAAATGATCCTATTTAGACAGGATCACTGACCTCTGTTCCTTTAAGATGGTCAAGTGAAAAAATGACAACAGCCAACACAAACAATAGCTGTCCAGTGTAAATGAATCACAATTATAACTATTTTTTTTGTCAGGTTGACAAAAAATATATTTTTTGGCATGCAGCAGAATTTAAGTAATGACTTTATGTGTGCCGTGAGATGGAAAAGGTTGGATACTAGGGGAGTACTGATGATTGTTTGAGATAAACCTTTGTTTGGAGCTGTGAGCATCAGAGGTATTATTTTCAACCTACCCTAATCTGTTCCTGTTCTCATCTGTGTGTGCACATAGATAAGGAAACCCCTGGGGTGAAGAGAAATAGAAAACATTACAAAACTCAAACTTAGAGAAACAAACAAACAAACCTGATTGTGCTTACCATTTACCTTTGGATAAAAATCATATTTGCATTTCACACTGAAAGATGACATTTTCCAGAGCACCTCCATTACTAAAAATAGCTTCACCACTCAGAAATGTGGCTAATGTTTTGCCTATTAACGTTTATTGTGTAAGGAGGCAGAACATATTAGTTCAACTTTTTAAGCTGCCCCCAGCAGACGTTATTGACCTGAGTGGAGGGTACAATGGCTGCTTTTGAAATCACAAAACAATGTCACTTCTCTCCAGGCAGGGTGGCCTGTGTGGAGCCGGTGGCTCCTCCAGACTCTAATTTCCGCAGAAGGCTGTTATATCATGGTGGATTCTGAAAGGCATTTAAGGTTCATGTGGCTTTTGTGTTCATCATATTGCCAGATATGAATCCATAGCCTGGGCTTTTAAATACAGGGTGAGGTACACATAGGTTTACAGTTGTTTGCATGGAAAGGAATACAATAATTAATAAACAATAATAGAATAAACTCTGTGTTTCATGTACTCACAGCTGTAAACTTACTTTTGCCTCACCTCTGTGTAGACCCACAGACCTAGGACATCAAAGAAATTAGCAAGAAAACTCCAAAGAAATACATTTTGCTCTCCATTAATTTTTATGAATACAGGATACCTTAGCTTACACAATAGATGTATTTCTGAGTAGTGATAAGTAAGTAAAAAGTGTAAGATACTTGTGGGGGAGGTAGTGAACAAAAAGAGACATGAAACACCTGATATTTTAAGGAATTTTATGGTGCATAGCAAATAATTCATCCTCCACATACTTATATGTGCTCACATATAAGTAAGTATGTGCACTTGTAAATGCAGATTGTGAAATATTAGACTTGTTAAAAATGAGGATGTTCCTATATTTAGAGCTGATGATATTTGTTCTTGTAGCCAACACCTCTACTTTATTAGCATTATCACATGGGGGGAGGGTGTTGCAGCTAAGAGTTGGGAGGCAGTTGGCATTAGCAATCATGAGTAGGCTGGTAAAAATGTGGCAGCTATGTGCCAGGTTTGCCAGACTAAAGATAAGAAAACAAATCTATATAAAGATTTTGTATTGAGAGGAAAGGCAGGGATCTGCCTTGTGAAGCAAGTTATCCCAGCTCAGGCCTATACTAGTATGCCATTTGGCTCGACATGTCTGAGCATTTAGGGTGCTGTCTCCCAGACTTTCAGTCCACCTATCACTCTTCCTTTAAAGAGTGGCCATACGTGACTCATATACCCTTTCTCTGGAGGTGGTGTTCCAAGGTTCTATAAAATATTGGGACCCACAGGCATTTTGAGAGATCTTATTTACCTCTATTATACTATACATGTGACACTGACGCTCAATGTATGTGAGTTGCCAGGGTTGCTCAGCACTTTAGTTACATTTGCTCTCGACCTAAATTCTCTGTCTTATCTCCCCAATATTGTAAGCCCTCTTCTCTGTGTGTCAGCCTACTGCTCTGTCTCTCAATCCAATGCCCATCTGTATCATTTACACTCTAGAGATGTTCAAGGGTGGGTTCCTTTATATTTATTCTTCACTTTAGAATTTCTTTCAAGCAGTCTAATGTGAACTTTGAGGCCAAAGCCATTCTGTGAAAAGATAAAATCATTTTAGGTAAGAGAAATAGAGTTAAGAGAAATGTTTCACATCATGGAGGTGGAATATAATCTAAGCCATGATGTTTGGTTGTGATCTGGGAGTGAGAAAAATGGGAAGATAGCAGTGCCATATGGCCATGGGCTGAGTACTATACCAACTGGGGGGCTTTATATGCACTACTCTATGAGGGTTGTGCCCTGAAGTTGTGCAACAGCTTAGCCTTGGGGGACTGGAACTGCCAAACAAAAGAAGTAGGGTGGCCCAGCCAGGGTGGCTCAGTGGTTGAACGTTGGCCCATGAACCAGGAGGTCACAGTTCAATTTCCAGTCAGGGCACATACCCAGGTTGCGGGCTTGATCCCCAGTGGGGTCCCTTGTTTTCAAGTCACACCTTAGTAGATGGTGCAGAAGGCAGCCAATTCATGTATTTCTCTCATCTCTCTCTCATTCTGTCTCTCTGTCCCTCTCCCTTCCCATCTCTAAAAAAACAAAACAAAACAAAAACATTAAAAAAAAAAAAAAAGAAGTAGGGTGACACACAGAGAAGAGGGCTTATAATATTGGGGAGATAAGAATAACATCAGGCCGAAACCGGTTTGGCTCAGTGGATAGAGCATTGGCTTGCAGACTGGAAGGTGCCAGGTTTGATTCCAGTCAAGGGCATGTACATTGGTTGCGGGCACATCCCCACTAGGGGTTGTGCAAGAGGCAACTGATCGATGCTTCTCTCTCATAGATGTTTCTAACTCTATCCCTCTCTCTTCCTCTCTGTAAGAAATCAATAAAATATATTTAAAAAAATAAAAAAGAATTACATCAGGCCCTGGCTGGTGTTGCTCAGAGGTTAGAATAACGTCAGTCTGCCTGTAGGAGATGTACCCTGAAGTGACTTGGGGACAAGGAGGAGATGAGGCTTTTTATGATAATTTCTCTTTCTCAGACTCCTTGTTGATCTCTTTATTCTCTCCAACTCTGTATCCAAGGTTCTGGACATTAGAGATAGTTCTGAAGATTTTCTGGTTCTAGTGGCCTGCCACCTGGGGAATCTATTCTTCCATCTATGGGAATTTGTTGAACCAACATTATAAACAGCATGATCTTTATTGTTAGTATTGGCGCCTTGCAAAAATTTGCAAATTTGCTGCCAGGATATCCAGGGAACTCTTGAAGTGTACCTCTAACAGACATGTATTAGAAACAGAGTTGTCCTTCCCAGGAACCTTTGCATTTTAAGGTGTCTTGTCCTGAACTGGTGATATCATGACCCTTGTAGACAAAAGCTTATTGTTTCAGCACAGTGACTGGCTGGCATTGCCAGCATAGAAATAGCAGGAATAGTTTTGTGTCACTGACTGCTTCCAATAGCAAATGCTTTTCAATAAATTGGAACATTTTTACTCTCTGGGTGAAAAACTGGTCACATATTTCCCAGACTAAGCTGAAAATAATAAAATAGAACACCCAGACCATTATTTAGGCACCATGATTAATTTCCCTGTGTATTTGTCCAAAAATAGTACTTTAAAGAAGTTATTCAATTTGGCTGTACTAAAAATGACTAAAGTTCAAAGGAAATGGTACTGACATAAAAAAAACCCCATAATTCTGGATAACTTGGCATAAGGATATTCTTATAAAATGATTAAAAAACAGGATCCTGCCTTGGCTGGTATTGGCTCAGTTGGTTGGAGCATTGCTATGTACACTGAAAGATTGTGGGTTCGATTCCTGGTCAGGGTACATACCTGGGTTATGGGTTTGATCCTAGGTCAGAATTTATAGGAAGCCAACAGATCGGTGTTTCTCTTTCACTCTCTCTCTCCCCCTCTTTCTCCTCTCTTGAAAATAAATAAGCATGTCCCAGGTGAGGATTAAAATAACAACTATAATACAGGATCCTAATTATTCCTTTTTCTTGATGCAAAAAAATTTAGCTATTTTATGTAGTAAATTTTCTTGATATATTCCACTTGAAAATATTTTTTTTTAAAAAAAACTAACCTCAAATGGGTTCATCATTTTCCCCTTTATCCTTTTAGTTAGTTCTTTTCCACCTGTGTAAAAGAAGGCTCAGAGAAGGTTGGATATCATAACTTTGTATTTTCCAACTTGAGTCAGAGACAGAGTCATCCATACATTGAGAAATCTACCTTTATCCTGGGAGACAGGCAGAAGAAGGTGTTGTATTTCAGAGATCATTTATGGAATAGACAATATGCCTGCAGATAGTTAAAAGTTTTCTCTTTTCTCTCCTTCTGGGGTTCCTAGCCATTTTCTTTAATATTGTTCACTAGTTATTCTTTACCGCTCTACCACCTACTATAGGTGAGCCCTCTATCTGCTCTTCTTTCTCAACAAGAGTTCATTCATTCTTAGGACATTATTTAATTGATTGACCATACAGTGTTTACAAAATGTTGCTGTGCTAGAAGTCTGAGGAATGCAAAAGTGAATAATAATAATACTCATAGCTAAAATTTGATGAGTTTCTACTATGTGCCAAGCATGGCGTTAGGTACTGATTATTACAGCAGTCATGAAGAAAGTTTATGACCCGATAGGATAGATGAGAATGTATAAGAATGAATATTCTATAGGATACTTGAAATGCAAATTATGGGAGTACAAAGAGGGAAATATTATGAAAATTTCAATAAATGAGTTAAAGCTTCATTGAAGAATTGGTCCTAGAAGAAATTATTAGGTTTGGGTGGGTAGAGATTAGTGTAGGGGCAGCATGAACAGAATCAAATACAGACTGGGTGGGAAAGTGTGGGTTTTGTTCATCAGTGAACAATTTGACTCAGTGGAGAAGTATGTGGTGGAAGTAAAACTATATCACTATTAGAGACTATAAACAAGACTTCTAAAAAACATTAGTTAGAAGGTATGAGGATCCCAAGGGAGTGAAATGATGCAGAAGCCAAGAGAGTCAAGATTGTCCAGAAGAAGGAAGAGGTGTGTCAGGCACATCGGAAAAAAGTGTCAGTTGTTTATAACTGAAGGGTGTTCATTGGGTTTTTGAATCTGAAACTCATTGGGAACATTTGCCAGAGCAGTTTCAATGAGTTTATTTTCATTGATTTGAGAAGTGAAGGGAAGTTAGAGAATTAGAGTAACATGCTTCTGTTGAAAATCCAGGAATTTAGAAAAAATTTTTATGAGTTATTAAAATTTTCTGTTTATTGTTGTTGTTGTTTTGTTTTATAGGACTTAGCCAAATATCCTTCCTCCCTTACTTTTTTAACAAAGCAATAAATTGTTTGGCATGGCGTATGCCCTTAGTACACATTTGTTGACCTCCTGCTTTGAAATCACCATGTTGCTTTCCTCTACCTTTAATTTTAAGTGAAACATGGGATTGTTAAAAAGTAAAAGGCTAAAACAGTGTGTCTTGAATGCCAAGTCCTGGGGGGAAGTGTAGATTCCAAAAGGTTTGGTAGTTGACCTTGTTAGTGTTGACTTTGAGTCTTGATTTAGTTCCTGACTGTATAATAATGGGTTGTTATGATAATTATTTTTCAGATGCTGTTCAGAGAGCTTTGGATAAGAAAGGAGGACAAAGAAAGGATAGTAGCTAGAGGGAAACTCAGGTCAAGGGAGAGTTTTGAAAAATGTAAGAAATGACTGTGTTTGTAGGTTAAGGGGTTATAGGACTCAAAAGGAGCAGAGTCAAGGATAGAAGAAAGAACAAAGATTTTTGACTAAGCAGAATCTTGGAGAAGGCAGTAGGAAATGAAAGGTATGGTTTTGGGGATGACCTTGGGTTTGCCCTTGAAAAGAAGGGAGGCCCTTCATCTTCTGTGACAGAGAGAAGGAGAAAGAATGGGTGGGGATGAAGATAATGTTTATGGCAGAGCAGTGGGCAATTGAAGGAAATCTCCCTAAAGCTTCAGCTTTTTCAGCAAGAAAAAGACAAAGTTATGTTCTGCTGAAAATGAAACTTGGGCCACGTAATTTTGGTGTGCTCATAATTCTGGTGTGCTGCTGGGGGGAATGCTAGGGGAAAGTGGTTGTGGGTAAACAGGAGCGTTAATGAATGGAGTTTAGGATTCAGCCAGCAGAGAACCATGTGTTTGCAGTGGCACAGTCTGTTTAGATATATTATATAGCACACAATCTAGGGTTGCAGTTGTCCAAGTGGCAGAAGTGAAAGAAATGGAGACAATGCCCAGCAAGAAAAAAATAGGGAGGAATGAACAGGGCAATGGGGGAAGGGTACTAGAGGGCTGGAGAGGCTTGAATCTAGGCTATTTGCACTTCCATTTTCTGTGTGCTGCAGTTTTAACTAATGCAAGGTCGTGGGTGTGGTCCTGGGGGTAGCAGTGAGGCAAATATAATTAATGAGATTGAGGAATGGTAAAGTTAAGATATTGGCTACATCTCCCATATGAATGTTGAAGCTTTGGAGGATGATGCTTCTTGGAGCTGAGAACAAATCTGTTTCATTTAATAAATCTGAGGGCAGAGGACCAGAAAGTCAGTAGATAGCTGCTTCCAGAACACCTTTTCTGAAGTGTTTCTCTGATCATGTCATTCTGTTCTTAGAAATTCAAAAACGTTCTCTAGACCCTCTCTAATTGAAATTATATTGCTCCGACTGGCTTGAAAAACCTACTTATTAACTGATGATACCCCCTTAGCTATAAAAGTTCATCTTTAGAATTCCTTAACATGACATTCTTAATGTCTACAAAAGACTTTGAACTATATAAAGTAAAAGTATCATAGTATAGTGTATATATAATGCTATTGAATTAATAATAATGGTCCCAAATATTTACAATGATATTCCCACTTCTCTGCTATGGTTCTGCTTTCCTGTCATTTTTAACAACAGATGCCATGATGAGTGGAAAAGAAAGCTATGGTACACTTACACAATGAAATACTACTCAGCAGTAAAAATGAAGGAAATCTTATCTTTTGGGATAGCATGGATATACCTGGAGATATTATTCTAAGTGACATAAGCCAGTCAGAGAAAGATAAATACCATGATTTCACTTACATGTGGAATCTAATGAACAAAATAAACTAATAAAATAGAAACAGACTCATAGACATAGAGAACAGACAGAACTGTCAGAGGGTAGGAGAAGGGGGATGGGTGAAAAAGGTGAAGGGATTAAGCAAAAAACAAACACACACACAGCACAAAACCTCACAGACAGACAACAGTATAGTGATTACCTAAGGGAAAGGGAGCCGGGGAGAGGTAGGAGAGGGTAAAGGTTGATGGAAGGAAACTTGGCTTTGGGTGGTGAACATGTAATACATATTACAGGTGATGTGCTATAGGATTGTACACCCGAGACCTCTATAATTTTATTAACCATTGTCACCCCAATAAATTCAATATTTTTAAAAATGAAAAAAATCCTCCATTGGAGATGGTGACAATCAGTTCGGATGGAATTACCTGGTACAGCCAAGCACAGTAGGCTTATACTAAAGGGCTGCCATTTATCATTTTTTTCTTTAGAAATGGCTTTTTTTCCTCTAAGTGAGTCCTGTTTGTCACATGGCAAGGCTTTCTGTGAATCTTTCTGAAGAATGAGGCTGTTTAACTACTCTCTATGGCTTTTAGAATTGATGACTCACCTGCACTTAGTATGCTCCATCTTTAGAATCTCGGGCTGAGGTCACCCTGAGCGAGGCCGCCCAGTGAAACCTCACACCACCCAAATGGTCAGCGTGCTGAGAATGGCATGTCTCTGCTAAGTTTAGGAAAGAGACAGGTTGCTTTCTGGTTAAAACCAGGACCAGATCTTATTTGTTGTTGAATCTGATGCTTCAGAATCTCATGTGTCTGGTAGTATTGTCATTGTTTTGGCAAAGAGCTTTGGTGTCACTGGTCAGGCAGAATGTTTTTAGTGCTCCTAATAGAATCAGAAAATTGGCTTCTCTGCAGTGAGAATAATGTATCATGGGCACTACAGGGGAGAATCTTGCTTTTACCAAGAAATTTAAAAACATATATTAATAAAGAATGTTCCAAAAAATAAGTCTATTTATTATTTTATGAATCCCTGAATAATGGAAAATACTTACATAGGTATTATGTGAAAGATGGAGATGACCCTCTACCCCCCCGCCAAATGACTATAACTTTGTATTTTTTGTTTAGTAAAAATGATCTTTATTATTTTAGTAAACAAAACTATATCTAAATATCCAACTTACCTGTGTCCCAATTTTGAGGGCATGTGCTCTTGTTACATGGAACCATTTTTATGTAAAATTAGGGGTTGTATTGATAACTGTTATGAGACATGTTTGTTAAATGGAGTATAATTGAGGCATAAAGCTTTGTAATTTCAGAAGGACTTGGAGAAGTAAGATCCAGACCTTTGCTATCCCAAGCAACTTTCTATGAAAAAAGAAATGTACATCTGTACTACATGGTAGCCAGTAGCTGCGTGGGACTTGTGAGCATGTGAGATATGGCTAATATGGCTGAGGAGATGGATTTAAATTTTTAATGATAATTAACTTAAATTTAAATACTCACACGTCACCGAAACCGGTTTGGCTCAGTTGATAGAGTGTCAGCCTGGGGACTGAAAGGTCCCAGGTTCAATTCTGGTCAAGGGCATGTACCTTGGTTGGGGGCACATCCCCAGTTGGGTGTGTGCAGGAGGCAGCTGATAGATGTTTCTCTCTCATCGATGTTTCTAGCTCTCTATCCTTCTCCCTTCCTCTCTGTAAAAAAATCAATAAAATATATTTAAAATAAATAAACAAACAAATAAATAAATAAATGCCTACACGTGGCTAGTGACTACCAAATCAACAACACAGAGATAGAGAAACAGACATGGTACTCCTCTGAAAGATAGAGAATAACAGGAAAAAGTCAAGTCCGAACACAGACCCTTAGAAAACACCCATGGTAAGGGTGGGAGGGGAGAAAAGAAAAGGCCAAGGAAGAAGAGAGGACATGGTTAAAGAGAAAGGAAAACAGATCAGAGCCGTGAAGGGTCGGGGGTACCGGGAGGAGAGAGTCTCAGGAAGGGGACATTTCCAGACCTCAGAGCTGCTACAAAGCTGGAGGGTGGAAAGTGAGAACATGTCCTTTATTGAGCTGACATTTAAAAGGTGAAGTGTCAAAGGAATAGTGCTAATAACAGATGGCTGCTGTCCAGGAGCTTGGCCAGGCTTCACTTGTGAGAAGTCTGTAGGTAGAGAGAGGTGGCAGGGCTGGGATCGGAAGGAATGGTAGGAGAGGCGAGGCCAGGGCGTTTTAAAGAAAATTCCAGACATGCTATCATTTCACCCAGCAATAAGGAGATTATAATGACTGTCTTCAGGGTAGGTACCATCTAGTCCCCGGTTGAGAGATAGCTCTGCCACTCATCTTGGCCTAACACATCCAGGGAGAAAATACATAAAGTGGTGCAAGGGGTAAGGTAACAGGCAGAGAACAAAGCCAGGATGTGTATCGTCACCTGATGTTTCCTTGGAACATCCTCACTGTTGGTCACTAGGCTGAAGGTTCTGCCAAGCCACTTTCTGGATTCAACAGGCAGCACTTTTAGGAAAAATTTAAGCAGTAATCCACTTGCTGTTTATTTATTATTTTTTAAAAATTTTTATATTAACCAAATGGAATTACAAAGTAATTTTCTAAAAGCATCTATCTGGTCTGTCTACTAGGAGTTTGTAATTTAAAATAGTTCTTGAAAAGAAAGACACGGACAAATAGAAATTTTGCTTAAAATAGTTAAACAAGCCCAGCTGGTGTGTCTCAGTGATTGAGCATCAACCTATGAACCAGGAGGTTAGGGTTCGATTCCCAATCAGGGCACATGCCTGGGTTGTAGTTTTAATCCCCAGGAGGGGACATGCAGGAGGCAGCTGATCAATGATTCTCTCTGATCATTGATGTTTCTATCTCCCTTTCCCTCTCCCTTGCTCTCTGAAATCAATTAAAAAATATGTTTAAAAAAATAGTCAAACAATGTAGAAAATGGTGGGGAAGAATGCACCTATGTGAGGCTATAGGTAACTGAATAGGATGGGGAGAGAGAGGGTGTAGGCATGTAGTCAGGAGAAGATTAGGAAAAATGTCCTAAATTTTTAATGTCCCAATTCCCTGGGAAACAGAGACCTTGATGATAATAATTCCATGCCTAAGGAACCCTAGGAGATTTGATCAATCTTGCTCCTTTTATGTAAAAACTTTCCAGGCCCCTGACAAGCTGGAGATAAAGATCATGGAGGAGCTAGCAGGAAGAGGTAGGGAGATCCTGCTTCATCTAAGTCAGACGCATCTTTCTGGTTTATTCTATTCATATACAACATTTTTATCATTGTGGGTTTTTTTTAAGAGTAAAATGCAGAACTGCATGACTAGACCATGGTAGGTTTAAATGGATGACGTCACTGTAGCAGCACTGCTTACAACTGCTAGCAACATGACAATGTTTACAAATTCCAGGGCCAGCCTTTAACCTCTTCTTTACTCCCTTCTCTCTTCTGAACAGTTCCATGACACTCCCGAAAGTCACTGGGCAAAGACTTAGTAAATAAAAAATGGCCCTTTTTTAGGTACTTCCTTCCTCATGACTTTCCCTTGTTCTGGCCCCAGTGACCTTCTGGAGACGTTTCCTGGTACAGTGGTGATGAGGGTTTGTTCACCTTGTGTGACCTGTGACCTCAGGCTTGCAGATGGGGTTACAAGTGCAGACAATGTGTAGACTATTTTCTTTGCAAAGCTAACTGGTCCAGGTTAGCTTTTTCTAAAACCTGAAAACAAGTATAATATGAACTGTGTTCTGAAACTATCAGAATGTGCACACTTATTTTTTTCTCTAATTTAATGGAATGCAAATTCCGGGCTTTGAATTGACAAAGACAATCATCTGACCTCAGATAAGATCACAGTTGCATACAGAACTTAAGCCCTGGATATTTATTCTCTTTGCAATATCTGACATGACTTGTTTATAGGCGGTTGTGGCGTAACACGTCAGCCTTCAAGTGCCAGGTATGCTGACTGCTAAATCTCACCTCATGGGCATCACATCAACCAATCATAGACCAGTCTCAAAACATATAGAGCTCTCAAAGAGAACCTGGCTGGGTAGATCAGTTGGTTAGAATGTTGTTCTGGTATGCCAAGATTGTGGGTTATATCCCTGATCAGGATGCATATAAAGAATTAACCAATTAATGATAAATAAGTGGAATCTCTCTCTCCCTCTCTTCTTCTTCTTCTTCTTCTTCTTCTTCTTCTTCTTCTTCTTCTTCTTCTTCTTCTTCTTCTTCTTCTTCTTCTCTCTCCTCTCTTTCTTCCTCTCTCTCACATATTAAAAACTTTTTTTTAAAAAAGAGAGCTCAAAGAGAGTCATGTTACATGGCTGTCAACAGAGAAATAGTTTTATCCAAACCATCTATATTTAAAAGAGAAAGCAGGGCGCTGGTGAAGATTATGAAATTATTTTCCCGTGATATAGTACATAATCGAAAGAAAGGATGTAACCTTTGATTCACAAAGACCATTGTCACTTGGGTCTGTTTGGCCAACGTGTAATGCTATCTGTGGACACAGCCTTGTTCTTCAACAATGTATATGTTTGTATTGGCAGGAAAGAACTTCTATGGACCTTTCTGAACAGCAGCCATTAATCTCTAGCGATACTTAGTCCCACGTTAAACATTTCCTGATCAAGAGCCTGAGAGGAAACCAGAAACAATGTGCTCACATTTTAGCAGACCCTGCTCTCCCCCTGCCTTTTAAAGGTAGTAATAATGAGAACACATTTGCAAGTTCATGGCTCTATGGGGAATAGCTGATTTATGGGGTAAATCTGCGATAAACCAAAGGTTTGTATGCTCCTCAGCAGATGTAGGAAATGGTCTCAAGGGCTGAAAAGCAACACTTGCACCAATGAAAATGAGTCTCCCTTGAGTGTTACTGTTTTTTTAAATGTAAATGGGTCTGGCCTGTATCAACATATTATATCCCTTGCAATGATGAAAATTTTTTTATATATGTTATGTGTGTGTGTGTGTGTGTGTGTGTATGTTATCTAAAATATATACACACATATCTATATGCATATGATTTTTTTAATTAGCCAACTTTTTTAAAACCTGGAAACAAGTGTAAGATGAACTGTGTTTTGTAACAATCAGAATGTGCACACTTATTTTTTTCTCTTCTTTAATGGAATGTAAATTCTGGGCTTTGAATTGACAAAGACAATCATCTGACCTCAGATAAGATCACAGTTGCATACAGAACTTAAGCCCTGGATATTTATTCTTTTTTGCAATATCTGACATGACTTGTTTATAGGCGGTTGTGGCATAACATGTCAGCCTTTAAGTGCCAGGTATGCTGACTGCAAAATACCTGGCAAAGACCTCTCCCGAAAAGAGATTTACATATTGTGAGGTGGAGACACTTCCAGAGTCTCGGAAGAGTTAAGCACAGGAAACTCGGATCATTCATTTCCTTCTCTCCAGAGCGGTGATTGCTTAGGTGGGAGGGGATGTAGGCGGTAGGCTTCCTCTCGGAGACCAGATGCAGGTGGTTAGCTGTAAGTTCCCACGTGTGTGTGTGTATCCCCCCTTCTGCCCCTCCCCCAGTTTCACTGCCTCACTGTAATGATCTTCATAGATACCACTGTTGTTTAACTACGGCAGAGAGGGGATCAACAACCTGGTCATTCCTATTGATTTTCTGCCATATGATAGTTTGCTTAATTGACAAGGGAATAATTGGCAGACAGTTATGGAATGCCAGCTAGTTAATGGAGAGAATGCAAGAGTGGTGGTGGGGTGAGGGGTGGGGGTGGGGGAATAAGCCCAGAGGCCACTGTCACTGCCTCACTTCAGGCATCCTTACCGCCTTTCTCATGTTTTCTTGCAATAGCCTCCTACCTGGCATGCCCTTTCCACAGTCTTGTTACCAGTAACGCTCCACATCACAGCAAGAGTTAGCTTTTTAAGATACACATTGACTAAGTCTTTCCTCTGCTTAGAACACTCAGAGGCTCCCTGTTGCTCTGAGAGGCTTTTATGGACTGGCAGCTGCTCACCTACCTCTTCAGCCTCATCTATCATTAAATTACCCCAATCTGTGTCCTGTCAGCCTGGCTTGTCTGCAATCTCCTGAACACTTCCTGTCTTAAATGGCGTTGAGAGCCTCTTATGGGGTATTCTCTTTCATTGTGTATTATGCAAATGTTTTGAAACAAAAGGTCCTAATATTCCACACGTTCAAGGTGGGCTGATGGGAGCCGGGCATTGATTGTATTCATTGACTTCTGTCCTACTTCATTTTTGATGCTGTTTCTGCATCAAGTGAAGGTCATTAGGCAGGGAGGCAATTCTTCTCGCAAACACCTACTGTTTGGCCCATGCTTAAAAGCTTTTTCCATTACCTGTCAAGACATGCTCACATGTTTGCTCAAGGAGTTCATGTTAGAGGACTTGTGTCCTGTCCAGGTGTTTTTATATTTTGATAGAGTATCATTCTGTTCCAAGGTGGAGTATTATCGTAATTACATACTCAGAAATCATGTTGTAATTATAAGATAAAGGAAGTGTATGAATAAATCTGAGTCCAAACATGAAAATATAATTATAGGGGTAACGTTGATATATTTTTTTAAAATGTATTGTTAAAAATATTTTTTGTGTGGTTTAAAGCAACCATTTCATTATCTTTTATGTTTTTTACTAGAGGCTCAGTGCACAAAATTTGTGCACTCTGGGGGAGGGAGCATCCCTCAGACCAGCCTGTGCCCTCTTGTAATCTGGGAGCCCTCAGGGGATGTCCCATTGATGGCTTTGGCCCTCTCCCTGCAAGACATCCTTAGTGCTGCCGAGAAAACCGGAAAGGCTCCTGCTACCACCTCTGCACTCACCACTCCTGTGGGAGTGCACTGACCACCAGGGGACAGTGCACTGAGCATCTTCCCCTGGTGGTCAGTGCATGTCATAGTGATTGGTCATTCTGCTGTTTGGTCGATTTGCATATTAGCCTTTTATTATATAGGATTATTGAGGTATAATTGACATATAACATTAATTTCAGGTGAACAATGTAATTATTCAATAATTGTACGTATTGTAAATGATTATCACAATGTCTAGTTAACTTACAAATGTTTTATATAAAAATTTGAATAGCTCATTCACATATATGGTTGAAAAGCTAGAAAAATATGTAAATATATATATATTTTTTTATACAAATAGAGTATATTATATACACTGTTCTGCCATTGGTCTTTTCAGACATCAGATATGCCTTCTTATTACAATATTATTGACTATATTCCACATGCTGTACTTTGCATCCCTGACTATTTTGTAACTACTAATCTGTACTTCTTAATCCCTTCACCTTTTTCACCCAACCCCTCAATGCCCTCTCCATCTGGCAACCACCAGTCTGTCCTAGGTGTCTATGAATCTATTTCTATTTTGTTCATTATTTTGCTTTTTAGATTCCTCATATGAGTGAAATTATATGGTATTTGTCTTTCTCTGACTGACATATTTCACTTAGCATAATATTCCAAGTTCATCCATGCTGTTGCAAATAGTAATATTTAATTCTTTTTCTTAATGGCTGAATAATATTCCATTGTATATATGTGGCACTACTTTTTTTATCCACTCATCTATTGATGGACCATTGAGTTGCTTTCAGATCTTGGCTATTGTAAATAGCACAGCAATGAGCATAGGGGTACATTTATTCTTCTGAATTAGTGTTTTTTTTGTTGTTGTTTTGTTTTTGTTTTTAATAAATCCCCAGAAGTGGAATCACTGAGTCATAAGGCAGCTCCATTTTTAATTTTTTAAGGACCCTCTACAGTGGCTGCACCAATCTGCATTTCCACCAACAGTACACAAAGTTTCTCTTTTTTTCCACATCCTCACCAACACTTGTTGTTTATTGATTTATTGATGAAAGCCATTCTGACAGGTGTGAGGTGATATGCCATTGTGCTTTTAACTTGCATTTCTCTGATGATTAGTGACATTAAACATCCTTTCTTTTGCTATTGATTGGCCATCTATATGTTCTGTTTGGAAAAGTGTCTATTCAGGTTCCTATACCCATTTATTCAAATTTTTGTTAATTTTTATTTATTGATTTCAGAGGGAAAAATCTGTTGTTCTACCCGTTTATGCATTAATTGGGTGATTCTTATATGTGCCCTGACCAGGAATTGAACCCTCAACCTTTGCATATTGAGACAATATTTTAATCAACTGAGTTATTCAGCCAGTGCTTCTGCCCATTTTTTTAAATACACTTTTTATTGATAGTATTACAGATACTGCCCCTTTCTCCCCTTTCCCCCCTGTCTCTCATACCATGTCTTCACTACCCTGTTTCCCACGTCCATGGGCTATGCATATAAGTATATAAGTTCTTCGTTTTATCTCATCTTGTCCCCCCAATCCCACATTGAGATATGTCAGTCTGTTCCACATCTCCCTGTTTCAGGTCTCATTTTGTTGGTCAATTCGTTCTGTTCATTAGATTCCACAAATAGGTGAGATACTGTTATATTTGCCTTTCTCAGATTGGCTTATTTCACTTAGCATAATATTTACCAGGTCTCAAAGGGTAAGAGATCCCTGTTTTGTTTTTTTGTGTTTTTGTTTGTTTGTTTGTTTGTTTGTTTTACAGTTGTATAGTATTCTATTGTGTAAATGTTCCACAGCTTTTTTTATCCATTTATCTACTGGTATTCTGCCCATTTTTAAAATTGAATTGTTTAGGGGTTTTTTTGTTTTTTTGTTTTTTTGTTTTGTTTTGTTAACGTTTTAAATTGTATGAGGATTTTTAAAAAAAAATAAATTTTCAATATTAATCCTTCATCAGATGCATCATTGCCAAATATCTTCTCACATTTAGTTGGTTGTTTTTTTGGTGGTATTTTTTGCTGTGCCAAAACTTTTTAGTTTGAGGTAGTCCTATGTGTTTTTCCCCTTTGTTTCCCTTGCTTGAGCAGGTATACCAGAAAATATATTGCTAAGAAAAATGTTAGAGATTTGATTATCTACTAGAGGCCCATTGCATGATATTCATGTAAGAATAGGCCCCCGGCTTCACTTCCAGCCCACTGGGAGCAGGCATGTCCCCACTCTCAGGCCGCCTGAGGCCTCTCAGCCGACACATCTCCGCTTCTGTCTGGAGCACCACTCCAGTAGCTCCCTCCACCACCCCACTTCCTCATAGCAGGCTTCACTCAGCTCTGTGCCTACATATGCAAAGTTAACCTCCATTGTTGTTGGGTTAATTTGCATACTCTCTCTGATTGGCTGTGGGCATAGTGGAGTGATGGTTAATTTGCATATTTCTCTTTTATTATGTAATATGTTATCTTCTAGGGATTTTATGATATCAAATCTTACCTTTAATCTTTAATCCATTTTTAGTTCATTCTTGTATACAGTGTAAGAAGGTAGTCTAGTTTCAATTTTTGCAAGTATCTTTTCAGTTTTCCCAATACCAGTTACTGAATAGACCGTCTATCCTCCATCTTGTCTTCTTGCTTCCTTTGTCATATATTAATTGACCATATAGGTGTGAGATTTCTATTTTTTCATTGATCTGTTTTTATACCCATACCATGCTGTTTCGATTACTCTAGCCTTGTGGTTTAGTTTGATATCAAGTAATGTGGTATCTCCAACTTTGTTCTTTCTCAAGACTGCTGTGGCTATTCAAGTCTTTTGTGATTCCAAACAAATTTTTGTATTATTTATTCTAGTTCTGTGAATTATGCCATTGGTATTTTTACAGGAATTGAATAGAATATGTAGATTGCTTTGGGTAGTATGAACATTTTTAATGGTGTTAATTCTCTCTATCAATGAGCATGGTATATGCTTCCAATTTCTATCTTCTTTAATTTCTTTGTTCCATGTCTTATAATTTTCTGAGTACAGGTATTTTACCTCCTTAATTAAATGTTTATTGGCCTTGAAGGTCCTGGAGAAATTGGAAGGAAATCTAGGGATATTCCCATAATATTATTCAAGACCAGCCACTGTTGAACATAAAATGATGAGTTCAGCATTGAGAAATCTGGCAACACGGATTGTCTGATCTCATCCACCTGCCTCTTCTATTGAGTCATCTTCACCATGCTTTCATCTGACCATTGGCTTGTGGATGATGAAGCAAGATAATGACAACCCAGTTAAGGTCCCTAACCACAAAAACTCAGTAGAGGTCAATGCATATCAATTGTCTGAAATAATAATATTTGGCAACTTGGAAACCACAAATAAGTAGCAGGAGTTTGAAATAACTAAGGGGACCGTGAGCCATTTTATCCGCTCCACTATTATCAAGAAAGCACTTTCCCTGAACGTTTCCAGCTATTAATATGAATGTTGGCCAGTGGTTATTAGTCATTTATTATGAAAAAACTGATGCACTGGGAACATTATACAAGATAGTAAAACAGGGATTTTTAAAAACCAGAACCAGTGTCATACTTTCTGATAAAGTTCAAGCTTAGGCTGTCATAAAAAAAAATTCCTAAGGGCCTGCAAGTAATGAGACAATGATGTATAACCTGCTTAACCAGTGTGATCCCACCTTAAATGATAACTGATTATTGGCAGCAGTTTCTGATAAGCTTATAACAAAATCAAGTTTGTTCAACATCTTCTCTCAAGAATACTCTAAAAAACTTTGTTGACTATAAGAATTGCATATGGGAAAAATTATGCTTACAAATAATGCTTTACATATACACTGATCTAAAAATTAGGTAAAAATATTGAATTACAAATTTTGAGCTCAGCAACCACATTTCTTTTTCTTTTTTTTAAATATATATTTTATTGATTTTTTTTTACCGAGAGGAAGAGAGAGGGATAGAGAGTTAGAAACATCCATGAGAGAGAATCATGGATCAGCTGCCTCTTGCACATCCCCGCTGGGGATGTGCCCGCAACCAAAGTACGTGCCCTTCACCGGAATCGAACCTGGGACCTTTCAGTCCGCAGGCCGACGCTCTATCCACCGAGCCAAACTGGTTTTGGCAGCAACCACATTTCTATTGCTAATAGACATACAATGTATTTTTTTGACAAATAATATATTTGCATACACAAATTTCAGTGAAATGTCAATTACTTTTTTAGGACATTGATTTAATGACATGTCAGGATTCCTTCAAATATGCCCAATGGCATTCAAATATTTATTTTTTAAAAATTATCCTGGCATAAAAAATTGCTCATTTCACATTTAAAAAACTAATTAATTAGCATATGGATTGTTGCAATATATTTACTAGTGATTTAGTATAATGGAGAGATCTCTGTTCTGAGAATCAGGAGACATTGGCTCTAACATATAATCAACAATCAATTAGTTTTACCCCTTGGACAAATCACTGACTGAAACTTTGTTTCCTTAACAGTAAATTAAGTTGTTAAAGTTATTTCATACTCTATTTATGATTCCATGAATCATATGTTCTGCTAAGGCTTGGAGTCATTTAGATTGGTCAAAAAACTAGAACTAATGACTTCCCTGTGCTCTTCCAAGCTCTGGGACTTTTCTCATCTATCCTTCCAAAAGTTGGCTTGATGAACTAATAGCTATAGGGATTACCTTCCAAAATCCCATTTCTACTATATTATAATGTATACAGGCACAGGATTGTGTCCTACTCATTTGGGATCCACCACAACAATCAGCAGAATAGCAATTTCACGTACAGCAGCCAAATGAAGGAAGGAAGGAACAGGGAAGGGGATAACTCCTGCTCCATGCGTGGTGTGTGCTGGCACCAGTGAAAAGAGAAGCGGTAGCTATGCCCTCCAACTTTCACCTAAAGAAGGGAACAGGACAAATCAAAGATTTTATTTAATCACTACAGGGGAAAATCACAGTAGAGATCCTTATTTCAAACAAATTCAACATTGTAAAATTCTAGTCCAACAGAATTATTTGATTTGCTCCCTTGGAATTAAATAAATTGTTCAGTATTCGATTTTTATCAAAATTTGGGTTAAATATTCAAGTAAGAAGAATGGGAAAACAGAAAAAGACTAAATTGAGAGAGAGAAATTTTAAAAATAGAGGCAACCTGGTCAATTTATTGAAAAACAAATAAGTCATAATCCTTAGAGCTGGTGAAATTAACATGAGCATTAATTGTATTTCATTCTTCTTGAGCTTTACATTATATTTGAATAAAAATAAAGTGGCATGTACTTGAGATGTTCTGTATTGATACATATATGTGGAGACTTTATATAGTATAACCCCAGTTCTGGGGTTTGATCACCTAGATTTGCATCCTGACACCACCACTTATTAGTTGTGTTACTTTGGGCAAATCACTGGATTTTTTTGTGCCTGCTTCAGATCCCTCATCTACAAAATGGTAATAATAATAGCACCTATCTGATAAGGTTATTATGAGGTTTAAATCTGATAACGTTTGTAAAGCATTTTGTACATTTCCAGTTACTATCAATAATATTGTGAGGGGGGAGAAGAGAGAGAGAGAGAGAGAGAGAGAGAGAGAGAGAGAGAGAGAGAGAGAGAGAGAAAGAGAGAGAGAGAGAGAGAGAGAGAGAGAGATTGTTCATTAAATTTTATGAAAAATTTTCACTCTTATGTTTATAATAAAATTAGCCCTGGAGAGTGGAATTTGGAGATGATGTGGCATATACTTTTACCTTTTTAAAATGTTGATACTGTAATGCTGATTTTTTTAATAATCAATATTTATTACATTACAGTTTTAAACCTTTAAAAATATCCAGAGTAGATCTAAAGAGAGAATTTATCCAACAAAACTAATCCAAAGAGAGTGCAATTTATACAAATTTATTCAGAATCAAAGCAGCAGAAGCCAAAATAGCAGTTCCTTTTGGGGGAGGTGAACAATATTTCTATGCACATTCAAAGCTAGAGTCTTAGTTAATCCTTTATGTTAGATAGGCTATTGAAATTTCCACAGACTTGAAAAAGCTGAGAGATTTCCTGGATCGTACCTTACCACTCACCTAGTGAAGAGCAGGACTAGAACTCAAGTGCCCTGATTCCATCAGAGCCCCTCCTCTGCTTTAAGACGTCCACAGTGTTTATTATTCCCCATCAAGCCCCAGTTGTAAAGAGAGAAATAATAGCCGAGGCCGGTTTGACTCAGTGGTAGAGCGTTGGTCTGTGGTAGAGCATCGGTCTGCGGACTGAAAGGTCCCAGGTTCGATTCCGGTCAAGGGCATGTACACTGGTTGCAGGCGCATCCCCAGGTAGGTGGTGTGCAAGAGGCAGCTGGTCGATGTTTCTCTCTCATCGACGTTTCCAGCTCTCTATCTCTCTCCCTTCCTCTCTGTAAAAAATTAATAAAATATATTTTTTTTAAAAAGAGAGAGAAATAATAACTCATTAACACAACCTTAAAACCTAGCAGAGTGGAAGGTGACATTTTCCGATGAGCTGGTTAATTTGCTTCAGACCTCTATAAAGACATAGGTGAAAATTCTCAAAATACATAGTTAACATTCTGGCAATTTCTGATAGCTTATAAAATTTAAATATATTTATCTTTTAGACTTTTGTTGCTGGTAGACTAAAGCTTTTCACCTTGTAGATAATTTAACATGGTTAGTGTTGGCTGAGATCTCATTTTTTTTTTCCTGGCTGCAGATTCACAAGGTCCCCCAAAGAGTCCATTCAGTAATTGTGATGCATTCCTGTAGCATTTGAGACTAAGCCCTAAAAGCTCTGCTTTGTATACTTGATCTGCAGCGACCTTTAGAGTTTGCTGCCCATTGAAGCGAAGGTCTTCCTTGTGAAATCATAGAATAGTGTCCCAGTTCACTTTCTGTTACTTGATATCACTGAACAAAACTACCATTATCAGTGTCTGAGGGGAAAAAAAAGATATGGTACCCTGTCTCTTTAAAAGTTTAAGAATAGCAAGCACAGTAGAGTTAATTCTTTTGGGGGCTGTGCCTTGAGAATTTTCTGGCTCAGAATCAAGCTACAGATAATTAATTATGTCAGTGAAAAGCTCCGATGGCCTGTTCTCTTCAGAGAGAAGTGACATCATCCATAGAGTTCTCTGGCAATAAAGAAGAACAAAGCTGTGAGTGCAGGAAATAACAGACAGATGTCCATGAGTGCATATTTTATCTACTTCAAAGTGCACTGCAGAAGTCATGCTCTGGGGCTGTCTTCCAGCAGCAGTGTCTTGGCAAGGGGCCTTGGAGAGTCAGAGGAGTGAGTTTGCAGGAGTGGGTTCGCCGCCTCACACGCTCTGGCCTGAAGACAGAAGTGCAGCGTTTTTAGGGAAGTTACCAATGAGATGACACTGCTAAAAAATGTTGGCAAGATCATGGCAAGCCAATCCAGCTATGTTGTATGGGGAAAGTGGACCAGTTGGTGGCGGTACCATTTGTGGTTGAATGTTAGTACAGGAAACATTACCAAGCAAATTGCATTGCTTCCTTTGCTTTGTGCTTATATCACATTTTCACAGAAAACCGTTATTGAACCCCACAGCAATTGCTAATGGAAATATTTTGAAGTCAAATAACCCTGTTTCCTATGAATCATGTGATCTTGGACAAGCTATTGAATTTCTTTGAGACTTTTAAAAAAAATTTATAAAATGGAATTGAGAAATCAGCTAAATAATACCCCTGAAAAGTATTTTGTTCACGCTAGGGTGCAATGTAAGTAGTAGTTACTAAATTCAGCCCTGTCCTCACCGCAAAATATGTTTGTTTTATATATTACATGTGGAGAGCCAGGCATATTAGTTAGATTAGATATTTACCTACACACACAATTTTAAGCATGATAGAAAGATCAATGTTTCAACATTTCAGGTATCAGAGGCTCAGAAATTCTGCCATTAGAGATGTATTCCTCTAAGTTGAAATTACCTATTCCAGAACTCTCTTTAAAAAAAATCTAATCTGATTTATTAGAGCAAAACCAATTCAATATAGGTTATATATACCATGCATTCTCAATGAGGGTGCTTTTGTTCCCAACTGTGTAAAAACTTGTTCTTAGATGGGGTTAAAGAAATTTCAGATGTTACAATGATTTGTGACCCTCAAAAAGGTCACAGTAAATAAACAGATATACAATATCTGAGGTATTAAAATTGCATAAGAGGGGCCACTATAAAAAACATGTCTAAAAAAAATCTCTTTGGGAAAATAAAACTGAAAAACTTTGAGAAACATAATTGTAAGCACAGTGTACATACAAATTTGAATATGTCTCTACACTAATAAAAGAACATCATGCAAATTGACTGTACCTTCACAACACCCACCAGCCAATCAGGAATGGGTATGCAAATTAACCCGCCAAATATGGCAGGTTAATTTGCATATACAGGTGCTGAGCAGCTGGGGGCAGGGTGGGATGCTTGTGTCATGATGACAACATAGGCGTTCTGCACTGTCCCAGCCAGTCTGGGCCTCTGGGCAGCGTGGGAAGGCGGAAAGGCGGCTCCCGCCCAAGCGAAGGAGGTGCTGACAGCCAGGGGAAGGAAGGCCCATTCTTGCACTAACCTTTGTGCATCAGGCCTCTAGTTTATTAATAAGCATTTCCTACATCATTTAATATCTCTTAAAAAATAACTTTTAAAATCTGTAAAATATTTTGTCCTATGGAAATATTATATTTTACTCAAATATATTCTTGTTACTGAATATTTAGGTTGTTTCTAATTTTTTTACTGTTATAAACAGCGTTGTAATGAACATACTTGGTCCTAATCTTTGTCCTTCTTGTTAAACTTCTCAATCAAAAGATATGAATATTTTAAAGGTCTCTTATGTGCATCTATTGCCAAATTATTTTCCAGAATTCATATGACTTTCCAACAACATTATGAGAATTCCCATTAGTTAAGCTCTTATAGTTCTAAATTCTGTCCTGTTTTAGGGTGAGCAATGGTACCTCATTATTGCTTTTATTTACATTTCTTTAGTTGTTAGTTAAGTTGAACTATTTCCCAATGAACATGTTATATATCAGTGAATTGTCTATACCTTTTGTACATTTTTCTATTGAACCTTAGGATTTTTCTTGCTGATATACGAGGTGTACTGGTTAATAATGTGGATTATTTTCAGTAGATGGAGTTATACATATACGATTTGATATGTATGCTATTTTGTTGTATTGCTCCTTCAGATTACCACTTGTTCCGATTGATGGCACACACACTTTCTGAGCAGCACTTCAAAATGTACAAAGAAGTGGAAAATTTGGTCTCTGAATGGCTTGCCTCAAAACAAGAGAAGTTCTATTGGGATGGTATCCACAAATTACCTGAAAGATGGGGGAAATGTATAGCTAGCAATGGACATTACTTGGAATAAAGCATTTTTGATGTTTCTCTTGAAATTATCGTGTTTTCTTTGATTACAAAATCTGCATTATTGGTAAATCACTTCGGGGACTCAGTCTCTGCTTCTGTGAAATGAGTAGGAAGGCTCTGACCATCCCCTTTCAGCCTATTATTTGCTAAATTTAAAATGTGGATTAATGCTTAACTGGTTAATAATGCGAATTAACTCTTAACCAGTTAATAATGTGGATTTTGTAATCCAAAGAAAACAATGATAATTTCAAGAGAAACATCAAAAGTGCTTTATTCAAAGTAATGTCCATAGCTGGCTATACATTTCCCTCATCTTTCAGGTAATTTGTGGATACTGTCCCAATAGAATTTCTCTTGTTTTGAGGCAAACCACTCAGAGACCAAATTTTCTACTTCATACGTTTTGAAGTGCTGCTTAGAAAATGTGTGTGCCATCAATCAGAACAAGTGGTAATCTGAAGGAGTAAGGTCTGGTGAATTCAGCTGGTGGTTTAATACTTCCCAGGCAAGATCTTTTTATGTGTCTTTAATGGGTTTTGAAGTGTATGATGGTGCGTCATCATGAAGCAAAATTACTTTGCCATGTCTTCTGGCCCAGTCTGGTCATTTCACGATCAAAGCGTGGTTCAAATTGATTATTTGTTGTCCTAGCGATCAGTATTAGCAGTTTCACCTGGTTTTTGAAGCTCATAATACACCACACCTTCCTGATGCCA
This sequence comes from Vespertilio murinus, assembly GCA_963924515.1. Lineage (NCBI taxonomy): Eukaryota > Metazoa > Chordata > Mammalia > Chiroptera > Vespertilionidae > Vespertilio > Vespertilio murinus. The sequence goes on along the minus strand of OZ004705.1, from coordinate 143,673,823 downwards.
CCAAACACAGAGCATTGTATTTTTCTGAAGCGATTTGGCCTTGCAGTTGATGTTGATGGTTGGCTTGGATCAACCATCATTTTGTGCATTTGGGATTCTCAAAATAAATCCACTTTTCATCACCAGTCACAATTCAATGCAAAATAGACCTTCTTTTGTGCCATTGAAGCAACATTTTACTGATGACTTTTCAGTTTTTCATTTGTCTTTCATTGAGTTGATGTGGTACCCATTTTTCTTCCTTTAAAATCTTTCCCATTGCTTGTAAACAATCAGAAATTGTTTGCTGAGCAATGTTTAATCTTTCTGTAAGTTGTTTTTGAGTTTGACACACTTCATCCAATCATGCTTGTAATTGTTGGTCTTCAGACTTTTTCAGTTGACCTGGACTTCCTTTGTCTTTCACATCGAAATCATCACTTTTAAAGTGTTTAAACCAGCCGAAACCAGTTTGGCTCAGTGGATAGAGCGTCGGTCTGCGGACTGAAGGGTCCCAGGTTCGATTCCGGTCAAGGGCATGTACATTGGTTGCAGGCACATTCCCATTAGGGGGTGTGCAGGAGGCAGCTGGTCGATGTTTCTCTCTCATTGACGTTTCTAGCGCTCTATCCCTCTCCCTTCCTCTCGGTGGAAAATCAATTTAAAAAAATATTAAAGTATTTAAACCAGTTTTTACAAATATCTTGAGTTGGAATATGTTCACCATAAGCTTCCCGAAGTATACGATAACTTTCAGCAGCACTTTTCTTCAAAATAATGAATTAAAACTTCCTGCAAATACTCTTTTTGGGGGCACGAAATTCAACATTTTTAAGTGTAAAAATATCTATGATGTTAACACCTTCAGAAAATTTGACATATGAAGTTTTGAAGCTTGTTGTCAATACAACAAGATAGCATACATCTCATATCGCATATATATATATCAACATATGTGTAACTCCATCTATTGAAAAAAATCCTCATTATTAATGGGTACACCTAGTACATAAATTCTTTATAACTGGGTTAGTTACTCTACTAGTATATCTCTTGTAATTGTTACAAATATTTTCTCTATTTTGTTGTTTAATTGGTTATGATATATCTATTTCTTGTAGGAGGTCTAATCTTTTTTGCCATTTCAGAGAAAGTTTTCCCTCATTCAGAAGTCAGATAGCCGGTCACTGTATTAGGGTTTAAGGACACAAACGAGAGCAAGAGGCTTCTGCCTTCACTGAGCTCTCAGGGAGAAAAGGGCCAATGGTGATTACCAAGTGCTGAGCGCAGTAATCAGGGGTCAGAAATGGCAGCTGTATACACTTCATGCCCATTCTCAAGTCGCAGAGGACTACATAGATCCTGAACCCTGGCATGTAGGTAACAACACTAATACACATGAAGATTTTCTTATTTAAAATTTTTTTGAATGTTCCCCATCTCTGGTACAATATAGTGAAAAAAGGAAAATAACTATAGGTGTGGATCTAATCAAACACATTTTCTCTTTGAAAAGGTAGATTAGGCATGTCAAGTTGTGGCATGGCACTAGCAGACCATATATTGCTCATAAAAAGTAGTTGGCAAATAACAAACAGTATGGAAGTTTTATGGCTTTTCAGGGATCTCATTTCTTTAAAAAAGGACATTCCAAGTGGATGCACTGATGGAAATGTTATTAAACGTCAAAGATGCAATTTAAAAAATTATCAGATCTCTTTTGAACTTATTTTTATTTACCTAAACCGAAGGGCTTGACTTCGGTTGCACCTTCACTTATAGGCAGTGCCTGCGCCCAGCGTGTGTGCGGCCCAAGATGTGCGCTCCAACGTTGCTTCTTACCGATGCCAGGTTTGAAATAGAATACCCAGAAAACGTTAGGGAAAGAGTGGTAAGTCACTTCTGCTGCGATATAATCTTTTGACGGTGGCGATGAAAGACTGCAGATTCTAGAGTAAACAGTGTGGTCCAGCTTCTTGAATTAGAGAGGAAGCTGCACCTTCAAATCACATCAATAAATATGCAGGAGGCTCGGAAGCACAGAGCAAGCCAGCGTGTGTTGCCCGTGTCTGTTAGGGTTGTGGCACAGGAATCTCAGATTTGGTTTGGGCAGTCGCAGGATCCTGAGAGCAACGGGGAGGAGGAAAACCTTAGTTGACTTACTGAATCAGGCTGTGGGAAGCCTTTTGGTTAGGTTGCCCAGTAGATCCAGCAATTCCACATCAACCAATTCACTCTTATGAGAAAAGAGGAAATTGACTTTGATGGGCCATCAACAGTATTCTGGGCATCATTTTAGTCACTTCACATACATTTCATTCTTCTGCATCTGGGGAAACTGAAGTTCAGAGCTAACCAGCCCAGGCCACAGAGCTATAGTAAATGGCAGAGCCATAATTTATCTACTTGACTCGCAAAGCACAGAACAACTAACGTTTGCCAGGAACCTGTATACATTAGCCCATGTAAAACCTGTGAGGTAGCTACTGCTATGCCCATTTCACAGATGAAGAAACTGAGGTCAGAGAAGCTACCTCACTGATTCAAGGTCACACTAGTGGTGGTGCTGATGCATGTTTCTAACTCAAGTATCCCAAGCACATGTTCTTTCTACACATTTCTTTCCTGCAGTATGAGTAAAAATAAGCAAAAAACTAGCTCTAAGTATACATCAGAAACTTGTTTAAAGATAAAGTGCAAGTAGGTTAAGAAACCGCATAACAATACACATCTTGAGTATACCAGAAAAACTGATACTTAGATGACCACCAGGAGTTCTCAAAACATTAACTTATGTACATTATATTTTTTAAGAGGGAGGGACTTTATAAGTCATTTCAGAATGTTCTTATTCCCAAATCCTAAAAATTGAAAGTGTTAATATTTAAAATACTAAAAGTAAATAATACAGTATCACATTCCCTGTAGGTTCATCATGGCTGATATTTTCTTGTATTCTTTTTAAAAAATATATATATTTTATTGATATTTTACAGAGAGGAAGGGAGAGAGATAGAGAGCCAGAAATGTCAATGAGAGAGAAACATTGACCAGCTGCCTCTTGCACACCTCCTACTGGGGATGTGCCCGCAACCAATGTACATGCCCTTGACCAGAATCAAACTCGGGACCTTTCAGTCCGCAGACCAATGCTCTACCACTGCGCCAAACCGGTTTCGGCTATTTTCTTGTATTCTTGTTAAAAAAAAATTGAACTCTACTTTTTTTAAGTTGGCCAAATGTATGTTATAAATATAGAATTCACTTAGGTCAGGGGCTGAAGTGAATACACACAACAAATCCCAAAGGAATTCAATGTTATGTGAGCCAAGTAAACCTGTACAATTCTATCTAGACGATATAGTCTTATCTTTTTTGATTGAAGTATTTTCTCTTTTGGAAAAGTCTTATATTATTCAGCCCTCACCAGTCAAGAAAAAAAAGAAAAAAAAAAGAAAGAAAGAAAGAAAGAAACTAAGTTGTCCTTTTCCTCTCCTGCCTCTGCTCCCACCTGTTCTGTGGGAACAGGCTAGAAGTCTTCAGAGAATGACCCACATTTGTTCACTGGGCTACCATTTGGCATTTGGCCCTTTTTCCTACTGCAACCCACGTCGGTCATGACGGCTGTCCCTGCAAGTGCCTGCTGGAAGCACAGCCAACACAGCTCTCTCTCCTGGGTGTGCAGTTGATGTCTACTTGAGGGCTGCTGGGGCTGGTGTCTACACGGAGAGCGTGATGCAAGATACGCAGATGCAAGATACTGCCCTTTCCTCCCTGCCCCCTTCTACTGAGGATGGAAGTCTTGAATTCTAATTTACCTCCAGTTATTATTTGAGTCTTTTATGGCAGTCCTTCACACGGGGACCCAGGCGTGGGTTAGGGGGTGGGTGGGCCGGAGCGGAGTCTGAGTGACAGACACTGCGCTGCACTCAGACTCACCCTTCCCCTCTGACCCGCTCCATTGTCCTCCCGCAGAATGGTGCCCTCCTCCCTCGGGAAGGGTTCTTTCTCAGGAGGAGCCTTGATTCCTCATGCAAATCGCCTGTGGCAGGGTCAGCCTGCCAGTCAATCCTCCAGACAGACAGGATTACATGGAAGGATTTCATTGATGCTTGAAAAAGCTCTCAGAGGCCATCTGAAAAGGAGACAAACCTGGGGAAAGGAAGGAGGTGAAGAAAATCTAACCGAATAAGCAGAGTTGTGTAAACCAGAGACGCCTGTACAGAGAGACGTCTGGTACCAGATCTGGTATGGGTGTTTTATCTGTCCTGGATCGGTCTAGCTGGTTTATGTTGATGGGATTAAATTTACGGACCTGGATAAACAACCCCAGTGAGAAAATAATCACCTTGTTGTGCCTTAGCAATGGCTGCTCTCGTGTTTTAAGGAATTCAGCTTCTCAGCTGGATCATAGAAAACTGGACTCGACTTGCTGGGCCTGATTCCACGCAGGGGGTGGGCAGTTCCGGGCTCTGCCCGAGGTCTTTATTAGCTCAGGACCACCAGGCTGTCATCTTTTGGAATTTAGGAAATTACACACTGTAAAATCATAGCACTGCACGGGGGACCCCGTGACCGTATCTAATGTCAAATCCAGGACACAGCAGCTGTTGTACTATTAATATCCCAATGTGTGTAAAAAAGAAAAACGAAGAAAACCTTGCAAGTAATGAAAATGTGTTCAAATCCGTGGATGACTGTGACTTTCAGCTAACCATAGAAAAATATGACTGCGCTTTTATGATTTATTACATGGAATCCTTTTTTTTTTTTTTAAAGTGGTAATCTCTAGGCAAAGGATTGGAGATAATTCTACCCTTGGAAACGGCCATTCTACCTTCTATCTCTATGAACTTAACTATTCTAAGTACTTACAGGAAGTATAAGTAGAATGATATAGCAGTTGTCCTTTTGTGACTAGCTGATTTCCCTCAGCATACTTACCTTCCAGGTTCATCTGGTTGCAACATGTCAGCATTCCCTTCCTCCCCGCCCCCAACGCCCCCTTTATTGATTAAGGTATTACAAATGAGTCCTTACCCCACCCCTATTATCCCCCCATTCCTGGCCTCACCTTCACCCCCTGTTGTCTGCGTCCATTGCTTATGCTTATATGCATGCATACAAGTCCTTTGGTTGATCTCTCTCCCCTACCTTCCCTCTGAGGTTTGAGCATCTGACACAAGTATTCCAATGTCTCCACAACCTTGCCAATACTTATTTTTTGTTTTTTTGGATGTTAACCATCCTAATGAGTAAGAAGTGGTATCTTACTGTGCTTTAGCTTTGCATTTCCCTAATGATTAGTGAAATTGAGTACATTCTCTTATGTGCTTGTTGGCCATTTGTATATCTTAGAAGAAATGTCTATTTAAGTTCTTTACCCACTTTTTAATTGAGTTGGGGTTTTTTTGTTGTTGTTGTTGCTGAGTGGTAGGCGTTCTTTATATAGCCTGGGTATGTAAGGTTTGCAAATATTTTCTCCCATTCTATGGTTTGCTTTTCACTCCATTGATTGTGTTCTTTGATACACAGAAGTCTTAAATTTGGATATAGTTCAATGACCCTTTAAACTATTTACCTATTTTTTCTTTTGTTGTCTGTGCTTTTGGTGTCATATCCAAGAAATCATTGCCAAATCCAGTGTCATGAAGTCCCCGCCCCTTTCCCCCCATCTTTTCTTCTAAGCATTTTAGCTCTTACATTTAGGTCTCATTCATTTTGAGTTAATTTTTTATATGGTATCAGTTTCTTATCTTTCATTCTTTTGCATGTGGATATCCAGTTTCCCCAGTATCATTTGTTAAAAAGATGGTCCTTTCTCCATTGAATGGTCTTGGCATGCTTATTGAAAAAATCATTTGATTATATATTCTAGAGTTTATTTGTGGGCTTAATAATATATCCCACTGGTCTGTATGTTTGATGTATGGCAGTAACAGACTGTTTAAATTATTGTAGCTTTGTAATAAGTTTTGAAATCAAAGTGTGAGGCCTCAAACTTTATTCTTTTGCAAGATTGTTTTGGCTCTTTAAGGTCTCTTGAAATTCCATATGCATTTTAGGATGGATTTTTCTGTTTCTATTTAAAAAAGCACCATTGATGTCCCAATTATGCCCCAATTAATTGATTATCTGTCTAGACTTAGTGCGACAAAAGCAGGTGGCCAGGAGTCAGCAATAGCAGCCTATCCCTGGTACTTCAATGTCTAGATAGCTGAGCTGAACCGGAACACATGACACATAAGACAGAATTAGGATGCAATCACACAGGGTTTATTTACCTATTCCGAGTGGGTCCTAGGCTCCGGCAAAGGCCACCCGGCGATGCACACTGAAGGACAGATAATAAAAACAGACAGACAGGTGGCCACAGTTGGTTCAGGCTCACACAGCAGAGCAATCAGGGGCTTGTCTCTTGGAGCGATGTGGAGTCCTCCTCTTATGAGGCAGGAGACATCGAGTAAAGAAGGTCCCAGGGTTATATAGACTGTGGTAAACAACTTGTGTCCTTATCAGTGTGGGCCAGACGGTGTGCCTTATACTGTGAGCAGAGTGTTTACACTTTAAGGGCTCAAAGCTTTTACATCAAGATAATGGAGTGTTCATTAATTTTGGAAGTTACAGAGTATTGGGGGTTTCCAAAGCAAAGATTTCATGCAATAATTATGTCATACATTAGAGGGGTTACATTATTATAACAATTGGGATTTTGAGGAATTTTACTTTCAAAAATTCACTCATCATAGTGATAATAAAAGCAAGTTTTAACATGAAAAATAGCATCTGTCTGTGATATTTTAATCAAAGATTTCTTTTGGATGATTTTCAGTCTGAAATTCTAGAAGAAAATGGTCTTTAATGAACAAGCTGTATAAAGACTATGAGGCTACTATTGACCATATAGTTGTGGAAAGAAATTTCTCCAGAGAAACCAAAAGACACATTTTTAGCTTCAATGACCCTTTAAACTAAACATGGCGCATCTTCTCCTTGTGTATTGTGTTACTAGTCATGTTAACTTTGCATTCTAAAATTCAGGAGAAAATATGGGTTTTATTTCTATAGTAATAGCTAATATCATCATAAACTCGATAGCTTTTTTCATGCAGCATATTTATAATTTCATATTTATCTAACTTGGATAAATAGGATAATTCAATTTGTCTGAGATTTAAAGATAGTTTATTTCCTATGACGACATTCTGGAATGTACTATTTTTTTTTTTCTTATTCAGTTTACATAGTTTCTTTTGGAATAAACTTAAGAAGAACAAAGTGACTCCTAAATTGTAGACAAGAAAGTCAGATGAAAGAATGGAAGTTAACAAAATGTAATTGTTTAGATCTTTTAAACAAGGCTAAGCAGTTAAGATTGTCCTGAGAATTTCAGAGCTGGTTTATGCCTCTCTGACTTCACATCACTTATTTCACTTCTCTTTATTTCAACAAATATTTACTGAGTGTCTATCATGTGGGCAAACACTTGTTTAGTAGACAGTGTAGACACAGCTCCCCCCCCACTACCCCGTCCTCAAAGCAGCTCACAGCCTAATAAAGAAACAGACAAGTAAACTAATAAATCACTTTATTTAAATAGGTACGGAACATCGAGTTTCCAGAATGGGAAAGCATTCACAGATGGGCATGCATTGGTCTTCCCAGGTCATCTTTTCTAGGGTCCCTTGGCTCACTGCACCAATAAGACCATATTTAGGGAGTTAACTGAATAATACAAAGGAGGGATCGTGTTTAGAAACTGTGACATCCTGGTTCTTCCCTAAGCATAGAAATAGACTGATTCTTTCCTCCAAATGCTTCTGTTGTGCCCAGATCTCATGATCCCCAAAGACCAACAGGGAGCCAAATACGATGCAGTTAACAAGAGAGCCTCTTCCATGTTAACATGGGCTCTGTCCCACTCACACCAACCGCATGGCTGACGAGAGAGCGAACTTCCACAAGTCCAGGGGTTTTACTCTGGTGGTGATGTCACTGCTTTGGCTGACCCTGATTGGTTGGGTGAGGGCTAGGGTCCAGCCACACAAAATGGAGGATAGCTCCACCTTGCCCCACAAGGAGGCAGGGTTCTAGTCAGGAGTTAGTCTTGCTCTCTCACTTCCACCATTTAAGGTCAGCAGCTAGTGGCAGAGAATTGCCTTGTTCGAGGTGTGCAGTGTCAGATGGAAGAGACAGGCTTCTCTAACTTCCCAACTGAATGTGGTCCCTCCAGACCTGAGTGAGTGGACCACCATACTGGGGGTCATGGTGGCATCATCGAAGAATCTGTCCCAGTTATCTGCCTCAAGCAAATGTTTTGTTAATCTTGTGTTTTTCCCCCTTAAATATTAAAGTTAATATTAAAATTGCATTCATGTTTTGAGAGAGTTTTAAACTACCACCCACCTCAAGTCTTTAAGTAATCTGAATGCTTCAGGAGGATGCACCCTATTTAGATATGACACATGAGATAAGAACTAAGCATTCTAGCCCTAGCCAGTTTGGCTCAGTGGATAGAGCATCAGCCTGCAGACCGAAGTGTGAAGACACACGTCCCATGTGGTTCAGGGTTCGGGCTCTGGAAGAGGGGCCCCACGCAAATGAAAGCGACGAGACAAGAAATAATAATTTGAAAAATATTGGGGGGCCAGGCGGGAGCCCAACTCAAGAGGAAGGACTCCGGTTGGGCTCAGGCCTTGCCATCCTTTTATTCAATTTGGGATACACCTATAGCCCTTAGGGTAGGCAATTTCCTGTAACAGGCAGTAGACTGTCTTATCAGTAAGGATTTACATGACTGGTGGGGAAGTTGCTTCAGCTACCATTGTCTCAGTGAGTGCATAGCCCTGACCTTTTGCCAGGGCTCAAGGGTCACCAGCATTCTGGGATCCTCGTCCACACCTCTCTGCTAGTGAAGACTATAGGTGGTTTCCCACACCGAAGGGTCTGGGGTTCGATTCCACTCAAGGGCATACACCCTGGTTGTGGGCTCGATCCCCAGTAGGGGGTGTGCAGGAGGAGGCAGCTGATCAATGATTCTCTCTCATCATTAATATTGCTATCTCTCTCTCCCTTTCCCTTAAATCTCTGAAATCAATATATATTTCTGAAAAAAAATATATATTTAAAAAAAAAAACAACTAAGCATTCTCTCCTACTCATTTTGGGTGTCCCCCCCCCAATAATTTTTTTTTTTTTAAATCCACAAGTTTAGAAAACAGTTTAAATTATCACCTGGCATAATCATGATCAATGGCAATTTGCCTTTAAAGAAAGCTAAGTTTTGAAAACATGTCAGTGAAACTCGGTTCCTGAGAACACTAAACCACTATGGCTGCCCTGCTAGATGCAGGGGTATTTTGGAATATCTAGTCTCATGTCCATTTGGTGTTTGCCCTAGGATGACTAGTTCATTCCACTTTGCCTGGGACTGTTCTGGTTTTCAAAAGCCCCACTTTATGGGATCCCTCGCTTCTTAGTCCCAGGCAAACTGGGACGGTTGGTCACCCTTATTTCCCAGAACTGGCAAACACTTCCAACAGTTTCCCAGGACCCTTCTGGTCTAGGCTACTGGTCTGAAGTGACTGTGATTCCTCGGTGCAGAAGGACCAGTGGGAGGGATAAGACAGTGAGAACAGGAGAAGCCGCTGGGACAAGGAAGTCTCTGGGAATCACACACCCTGCTGGGAACCGTGAGCGAACATAGCACTTGCTTTAAGTGCTCACAGGTGGTGAATTGGTTTACCTGTCTTAAAGCAGGGTTTTCTAAGGGCGGCTCTGCTTTACGGTAGAATTACCTGCACAGATATTTTAAATCTCAATTTCTGGGCTGCACCAACGATTCAGAATTTCTACCTTTTTGATCCAGTGGGTGAATGATCTGCCACACAAATCTGATTATGTCACTGTCCTACTGTTTAACAACGCTAAGGCTTCTTGCTGCTCCACGATAAAATACAAACTCACTACCTGGTTCACATGGCTTTTCATGCGTTGCCCATTGGTTATCACTCTAACCTCATGTAGCCCCAGCATCTAAACCTGTTGGCCTTTGCCTAGTCTTCTCTTGGACAAGAACACTCTAGCCCAGGGGTGGGCAAACTTTTTGACTCGAGGGCCACATGGGTTCTTAAACTGGACCGGAGGGCTGGAAAAAAAGCAAGGATGGAGTGTTTGTGTGAACTAATATAAATTCAAAGTAAACATCATTACATTAAAGGGTACGGTCTTATTTAGTATTATTATTTCAATAGTTTAGAACAGCCGAACAGGCCATATCCGGCCCGTGGGCCGAAGTTTTCCCATGGCTGCTCTAGCCCTAACTACTTCTCTATTTCTCAGCTCAAGTACTTGTGAAATTTTGGGTTACTTCCTTCAGGAAATCTCCTTTGCTAGTTCAGTTCAGGTCCCTGCAACTCCTCCGTCCTAAGGCTTATCATGTTATATTGTAAATGTCTTTTCAATTGTTTGTCTACATGCCTGTAGACTTTAATCCCTGAGGATGAAATTATATCCCAATACTAAATACAGTGCATATTGGGTTTAGCCTTCTTTTGAACTATGCCACTGTGTGGCCTCCACCTGTGTCTTATCCTGTCCCTCTATCCCTAACTCGCAGCAAACCCCAGATACTCTTCCCTGACTTTAAAAGATGAAGCATACTCACCTGTTGGGCCTGGGCTTTGCAGAGTGGCTCTTTGCTGCCCCCACATGTTTAGAATCAGCTCCTCATGAAGTCATTTGAGACAACCCCTTGCTCCACCTGGTCCACCTTCAGTTCTGCAGGGACACTTTTGCTCTTGACTTCCCTGTGTCCCCCTTGGCACATAGAGGAACCATGTAGAAAAGAAGAAAAGGGTGTGATGCCTCCGTGTCTGTTTCTATACCCTTACCCCTATCTCATATTTATTATCCTCCATCATCAGGACTAAAGATTTTTTAAAATTAATCTTTATTGCTCAGATTATTACAATTGTTTCTCCTTTTTCTCCCCCAAAGCTCCCTACCACCCAGTTCCCATCCCACCCTCTGCCCTTATCCCCTCTCCCCCCAATTGTCTTCATCCATTGGTTATATGATTTTAATCCAGTCTCTTACTGCACCCCCACCCCCTTATCCTCCTGATAATTATCAGTCCACTCCCTTTCTTTGCCCCTGATTCTATTACATTCACCAGTTTATTCTGTTCCTCAGATTTTTTTTCTTCTTCTTCTTCCCCCCCCCCCTTATTTGAATTTCAAGTGGGACACTCTCGTTTGTTTTTTATGGAAATACAACAAAGTGTTCTGTAGCAAATGGCTGCAGACTGTCCAAATTTCTCAGGACCACACGAATAGAATCTCCTCCTCCTCCAGTTCACATCGCTCCTCCGGGACACACGGCTCCTCCGGGTCACACCCCCCCCCCCCCCCCCCCCGCAATCCTCCCGGTCACATGGCTCCTCTGGGTTCATAGATCAATGTTTTCTTATCCTGGATCCCCCAGGGCCCGGGCCCACTGCTGCAGGCGAGCAGGAGGAGGATGAGGGGGAAGAATGGGGAGGCTCTGGCCAACTCCACTATCATAACCTCTGCCGCTCTCATTTCACACGTTTACAGAGTCCCCTGGGTTTAGGTGTTTAGAGTCCCAGGCCGCAAAGAGTGTTCTGGGTACAACCTCTCTGTCCTCCATCACGCTCAGGGGGGGGGGGGGGGGGGCGGCGCTCGGCGGAGGCTCCAGCCTGGCCCAGTGGCGGGGGTGGGGGTGGGGGCACTGACGGGCGACTGGCTCGCTTGGGCCTGGAGCAGAAGGTGCAGCTGCAGCCCAGCGCTGGCTCCCTTGCTAGCCCGGCGGTGGGCCAGGAAGGCTGCGGGCGCGGAGGCCGGGCTCCGAGGAGGCCCGCTCCCTGGGCCCGGGGCGGGGCCAGGACTAAAGATTTTTATTAAGACACTTCTCCTTCAATCTCCCCACCCCAATTTCTCTCCCTTTTCTTGAGTCCTCTTAATGTATTCTTCACTTTGCAGTTACTGAGCAGCTCCCAGAACTTTAACCATTTGCTTCTGATAAAGCTTCTGTGTGAAAACTAGTAATGGTTGAGGACAGGAACTTTCTTACATTTTAAATTCTTTTTATAAAAAAATTAACAAGGTTTTCAAAATAGAGTTGTAAAGTATTTTTTTGCCCCCAAAATGTAGGATCTTATTTATATAGATTGAATCATATGTTTAAAGTAGTGTAAAAATTTGTTGTGATCTATAGTTATCATTTGTATTATTGTTGTTAATCCTCACCCAAGGATATGTTTATTTATTTATTTATAGAGAGTGGAAAAGAAATAGGGAGGGGAGAGAGGAAAAGAGAAACAGCGATGTGAGAGACACATAGATAGCCCCCTCCCCACACCCGTCCCTACACCTCAGCACCCCCCCCCCACCAGTTCTTGCCCTGATGGCAGACATTTCACTTCCTCCCTAAGTTCCTGGTTCCTTTCAAGCTGCTACCCTAGGGCTGGAGCTCAGAGGGAGTGAGTTCCAGTAAGTCCATGTGCAGGCCCTTTAAGAGGAACTGTCTGGGGCTTCAGCAACCCTCCCTCTCACTGAGCCACAATCCTGGTGTGTGTGTGTGTGTGTGTGTGTGTGTGTGTGTGTGTGTGTAAGAGAGTGTGTGTGTGTTTACTTTTTAATTTAATTTGCTGATTTTTTTAAAGAGAGGAAAGAGAGAGAAACATTGACTTGTTGTTACACTTACTATTGCATTCATTGGTTGATTGAACGCACAACCTTTGCATATTGGGGTGATGCTCTAACTAACTGAGCTGCACAGCCAGGGCTACCAATTGTTTTTTACAGCCAGAAGCTAAGGCACTTCTCCTGTCCTGGGCTGGGAGGCTTGGACCCCTTACCCTTTAGGTGATACCTCCACAGCTAAGATATCTCTCCTGATTTTTATCTACTATATGTGGATATAGGACCAACCCATATCATGTCTCTGCCCCACCTACCAGTCTTAATGTGGCTTCTTCTTTAATTTCCTAATTATAAGACTTCCATTCAGCCAGATTTCAGGTGGTTCGGAATAATGGTTGTGCTATAGTTCAGTGTAACTTTGGATATGGTTGTGGGAGGATTAGAGTATTGTGTTTACCAATGCCACCATATTAAACCATTGACTAAATAGGTAGCACAATATTAATGATTGGTTTAGCATATTAAACCATTTTACTTAACAGTAATTTATAGTAACACTTGTTTTCATTCACTATTATAATTATTATAGCAATTAAAAAGCTTTTTAGTAAGTTCATGATGGATAGTGTGGTTCTAAATATACAATGCAGAGTGTTACACCACCATAGCATCTTTTTCTTTGGTAATTAGTCTATGGTTGTTAAACTAAGAATGAAATGTCAAGTGTATGTAGCAATATTATATTACAATAAGTTCAAGCATAAGCATATTTTTTAGGGAGAGAAGAAATAGGTGTCTCACATCAATTGAAAAGAAAGAAGCTATTTTCTTCAAATAGAATAGGAAGATTTGGTCAAGAAGATAAATACCAACAATATTTACATGTCTATAAACTGAATGATGGTTGTTCTGTAGCTTAGTTGTAACAGCTTAAACTTTTAAACTGAAATAACTACCTATTTTCAGTTTTAAAAGCTCATTATTTACATTATCTTGTTAGAGCCTTGAATTTCCCTGTGATATAAAGAAGTCAGTGTCTCTACATTGTAGACAAGGAAACTGAGTCAGGGAGAGTAAGTGACTTTTGGAAAGAGGGTGTTCTGATTTAAATTTTTTTTTAATGTTAATGACAAATGTTAATGACGAATTGTGAAATGTCTACACTGTTAAACTATATCAGTTTTAAATGTTATATTTTCTTAGGGAAAAATATCTATATATATAAAAGCCTAAGCAACCATTACGACATGTCTACTGAAGGACCAGTTGACCACCAGAGGCCAGATGCTCAATGCAGGAGCTTTCCCTTGGTGATCAGTGTGACCCCACAGCCAACCTCCCACTGTCCCTCCTTCTGGCAGGCAGGTCCCATTCAGCCCTGATCAGGACTGGGCAAGACTGCCCCGATTAGCCCCTATCACCAGCCAGGCCAAGGGATCCCACCTGTGCACGAATTCATGCACCAGGCCTCTAATATCTTATAAAATTTCTTTTTTTTGGCAGCAAAAAGGCATCTAGCGATGGGGACCTAATAGAAACTAAATTGTTAATATTGACTTGGCAGCTACTGTGTGCCAAGTTCTATACTAGGTATTTTATATACTGATATCTGACTTCATCCTAAGAACTATTGTTTAAGGAAGTTATTATAATCCTATTTCACAGACAATAAAATTAGATCAAAGTAATGTTAGCAACTTGTACAAATCACATAGCACAGCTGGGATTGGAAACAAATTCTAAATTTTTCAAAGCTGGGCTCACTCTATTATTCCATGCTGTAAACATTATTTCCATGTAATTCAAATTTTTATTTGCCTGATAGCTTTATTTAATTTTCTTTATGCTCAGATCATGTAAGTTTATGCTAACTAGCATGACAATTTATACACTCAAGATTATTTGATTTACATTTGAGAGTCATTCTCTGATTACCTCAATCCACAATTAGAGATAAACATTTTTTTTTTCAGAGATGTCATTTGTGGAAATGCCATATGGGATTAGTTCTGCTGTGATTTCTTTATTTTTCTAGTCAGAATATAATTAATCAGAATAAATATTAGGTGGAAAAACCTATGATCTTTATACCACTCTATTTTTAGTACACTTATCTAGTGACTGTTGTATCTGTGGCTTCACTGCTATGTTTGAAATAATTATAAAAGGAATCAAGACAATATCAGAAACAGTATAGAATAATCATTTGGGCAGATTTGGTATTACGTCCTTCTTTTTGCTAAACCCCAGAGGCACTATCACAGACTTGTCTATAAACAGAATGAAGGCAGCTTTCTCAGCATTTGGTATGACAAAAAAAGAGCACTTTCTGTTTCGTTATCTACCTTTGCTTCATTTATATTTTCCTTTCTTCATAAAGTATAACTTTGTTTCTCTTTAAAAAAATTAATGATTGTTCACTGTAGGAGATTTAGAAAATACATATAAGCAAGGAAGAGAGAGAGAGAATGAATAAAAGCAGTTTTAGTCTCAAGACAATATTTTAGTGCCTATTTTTTAAACCACTTTCTTTTGGTGTTTAATTTTTTTTCTAAATTACTCAAGAATATGATCGAATCTATTTTCTAAACTTCAGTAAAAAAATTTCCTAAAGAGTTCTGTGTTTATTCTGTTTCTTTACTAATCTATATATAATAAAAGCCTAATGTGCAAATTGTCCCTTCGGGCGGTCACCATTAAGGAAATGCCAATGTGAGCCTTTCTTTGATTTAAGAACTGAAAAAAATTTACAGTTGACATTCAGTCTTATATTAGTTTCAGCATGAAAGTTATATAAATTACAAAAAGATCCTCCCTATAGGTCTAGTACTCATTTGACACTATACCTAGTTATTACAATATTATTGACTATATTTTCTATGCTGTACTTTACATCCCTTTCACTATTTTGTAACTATCAATTGTACTTCTTAACCCTTTTACCTTTTTCACCCAATCCCACAACCTAGTTCATCTGATTTAAATATGGAAAAGAGACAGTTGTTTGTTATTGAGACTTTCAGGTCACCAATCTTCCATTGTCACCACTTCTTTTTCACTTCCAAAGGCAATTCTAAATTTCCCTTCCCGTCATTCCAT
Organism: Vespertilio murinus; assembly: GCA_963924515.1. Taxonomy (NCBI): domain Eukaryota; kingdom Metazoa; phylum Chordata; class Mammalia; order Chiroptera; family Vespertilionidae; genus Vespertilio; species Vespertilio murinus. The sequence continues at coordinate 143,658,080 of OZ004705.1, read as the reverse complement.
AAATTCACAGGCCTATGTTTCTTTTATTTATTTATTTTTCTCTTAAGTCTGGTTAGATAATGCCAAGGATTTGTATTCAGTATGGTTGCTACGTCTCTTAACTGATTACCGTGGAACAGTACTCTCAACTCTGGAATCACCTGAAGAGCTTTCAAAAGTACTAAGGCTTCATTCCTTCTTCTAAAGACTTAAATGTGATTGGTCTAGGATAGTCCGGGCATTGGAATTTTTTTTTAAAGTTCCCTGGGTGATTCCAATACAGTCAGGTTTGAGAACCATTATTTTAGAAGATGCTATCTATATTCACCTGTGTGATAAACAGGGGGCACTTCCTGTCTGAAGACCAATAATGATCAACATACCATAGGCCCTCTCCACAGGGCCACCATATAGAGATATGGAGTTAGGCCTTGCACAAAGGTGCCTGGGCAGAAGGAATAAACAGGGGCTGCAACACAGCCCACTCTTTGCTCGGGAGGCAAGCGGCACTCTGACTCTGGGCTGTGTCTCCTGGCACCTTTTCTCACTTGCACGAAGACACTGTACAGCCTCGTCTGACGCTGCATCTGTGTTTATGTCCTTTCGCCCTACACGGAGACACGGTGCCTTTCCGTTGGCGTGTTTGTGACTCTGGCGTTCTCACTAATTCCAAACCACTAGGCTCTTCAAAATGGACGTTTTCCAGTTTTGTCTTGAAATGAGCACATTATATGTGGCAGGAACAACATGGGAAAAATCTGCAAATTCCAATCCATTGACGTTTCTGTAATAAATTAGTCTTTAACCATCTGGAATTAGGTTTTTTTTTGGAGACTATGAATTAGCAATAAAAGTGAAGAACCTCAAGAATGACCAACCGTATAATGGTGCTATGTCAGGGCTAACTAGTCAGCACCTCCATGTTTAGAATGCCAGGAGGTTTATGACTTCAAAGCCATGGTGAGCATTGCACAAGGAGAAACTCTAGTCTGTTGTCCCAGACTGAACTGTTGCCAACCAGTTTATTCTTTAGTGTAAGTTAAAATGTAGTCAGGATGCTTCAAACCCGTCACCATTGCTGGAGAAGCAAGTGTATGACCAGATGGGAGTACATTTAGCAAGTGTCAGTTTCATTATAACCAGAGAGATAATCACTACCAACCAGTAGAAAGTACATCCAGCTGTATTTGCCTTATGTGATGGGGACCATAGTCAATATGATTTAAGACCTATAAGCATGTGATTTTCTCAAGTTTCAACGTGATGCTAAAGTTTTGCTAAAAAACAAAAACAAAGCGACTCTGACCATATCAACCTAACTTACCTGATTTGCGGTCTGTATGTTAAAGGAGTTCAATTTCACCTCCAGTGTGAATGCATTAGTTTGAAAAGCCCAGTCCGGCAACATGTGAATTCTCTACCATGTGTTTCTGTGCAAAATAAATCACTTGATGGGAAACAGGAAACCACCAGTACAGGCTGTTTTTGTTAATTACACGTGGAGTTATAACTAGAATGGGAAGAGCAGCGTTGTATTTTAAATCAGGTTTGAATATGACATGGAGCGTAAATTAAAAAAACTAGAGAACTTTAAATTGTCATTGATCTTCTCTGCACTGAAAGAGGGTAGGTATCCCAGGATCAGTGCTACCCCCTCTTAGCATCATTGCTACTTAGAGAGAGAAAAAGCAATTTTTATGTAGTTAATATTAGCACACATCCTTTGCTGCCTTCCTGCCTCCTAGCAACCTGAAGCAGAGTCTGTGCTTGCCAATCTGCTTTCGGTGGAAATTAAGAACAGAAGACCCAGTGATTTTGCCAATCGCCCCGCAGAGGTGGGGGATGTGTTCAGTGAGCGCCGCGCTGATTTTGTGAGCCCGGCATGTGATTTATGTGGCCAACCGTCTGACCCCGCTGCACTTTCCGCCACAGGCCAGGGAAGATGTGATCCACATGCTGAAGACGGAGAAAACCAAGCCCGAGGTTCTGGAAGCGCACTACGGGTCTGCGGAGCCCGAGAAAGTGCTGCGGGTCCTGCACCGGGACGCCATCCTCGCCCAGGAAAAATCCATCGGAGAAGATGTCTACGAGAAACCGATTTCAGAGGTAAACACATGGCACCAGCAATCCCCTCAGCGCGATAGCTTAACGTCTTTGCATTTTACATGCTGTGACATTTTCTTTCCAAGGCAACGTTTTTATGATACACGGATGTAGAATTAAGCTGAATTAAACAGCTCGTGAATGATTGTAGATCCCTTTCAATAATAAGAATTTTAGAAGCGTTTCCTGGAAGATACTTAAAGCCCAAAATGTATTTTTCATGTGATGATGATAGTTACGTGCTCTTACAGTCTGTTATTCTTTCATTTCTCTAAGAGATTATGTGTGTAAAATGTGAAGTGCTTATCGGTTTTGGCATTGAGTTGTCAAGATCATTATCAAATTAATAACCTGAAATTAAATTGATTTTATTATTGATACTTATGGTTTTAAAGCCACTGTGCTTTGGTATCTTATATCTAATCATCTCTGTGATAATTAAAATGATCTCATATGAGTAACTTAAATGCAATGGTGGAGGCAAAATCCCAATGAAATGCTTAAAGCAATTCTTTAAGATGAAATCTATTAGGGCTGTGTTTAATAATTATATATGAGATTGTATTAGGAACTATTGACTATTATTATTAATTACATATTTTACTACATGTTAAAAATATTGTCACATTGTAGTAGAAGTTTGATGGTGAATTAGGGAACCAGTTAATGGATCTAGCCATATTGACTCTTCATAATTCATATAAAAAATTCATGTGTGTGAACTAAGTATCATAAATGAAAAAGAACGCAGAAATTTAAAGTCTGACGCAATGTATTATAATTTAGCTTTTAACTTAGTCCCAGTCTTTGCACAGACCAGTTTGACAGATCTCAGACAAGATCTGCTTTAGACAGTGTTCACAACAGATTGATGGTCTTACAGCTTTCTGTTTTCTGCAACAAGGATAAACAGAAGCTCTGTGCTCATCTTTTCCTAACGTGCTAAGAGATGATAGGATGGAGTCAACAGGCTGGCTCCACTTTCCTGTTTGAGACCAATGGTCACTAGCTGCCTGTGGCCTTGGTCATGTCACTTCAGCTCCTTAAGCCTCAATTTCCTGCTCTGTCAGGTGGGAGAAACAACAGTGCACACATGATACAACTGTTGTGAGGATTAAAGGAAGCAATGCCTGTAAAGCTCTTAACATCATGTCTGGTACAACCCAGGTACTCAACCAAATGTAACCATTGGTATTTGCTTGGATCTGAGGGTGATAATTGCTCACACACTTAATTAGTTCCAAAACTTGGAGGGATCTGAGGAGTAAATGACATATAGAGGTCAAAATATCATTGTTATAATCACCTGGATTGGAGAACTCAGCTGGAATAAATGTATCATTTGACTTCCTGATTCTTTTCTTCCAAGTTACAGCTCAAAGGGGAGGTAGGTCTGCAGAGCACACACACTTACCCAGAACCACTGCCTCCAGTGCACCAGCTTTGTGGACAGTACACAGATAGAGGAGTTTCTGACCCACCTTCAGAAAGCAGACCTAACCCAAACACTCCTACCTTATGGACAGAAGAGCAGATTAGGAAAACCACCCACCCCGTGGGCTGTCCTTTTAGAACTGGCTAAGCTGGGCATGAATCTTGGTTCCTTTCTCTCCTCAACTCAAAAAAACTAAAGAGTTTTTCTTCCTTGGGGAGGAGTGAGTGAGGAGGTAGAGAAAAGGATGGAAGCTAAGTGCATCCTAATGCACTAATGATGCCAAAATGGTGAGGTCCTCTTTGTGAGAGAAATGGAATGCTAGAAGAGGAAATACTTATCTTCCATTATCTACAGATTTTTTTGGTCTCTGAAGCCTTCAGGTTTAGCAATCAAGTTCATATTATCCAGGGCCAAGAAGTCCTACTTCCAACTTCATGAGGCAAAAATCCCAATACATCACTGTTCCATTAACCTCCTGGGACCATGAGCTCTTAAGAGTTCCTAGAAGCCATGCTACACCTCAAGCCAAAAAAATTGCTGCTCACTCAAATATCCATACCAAATTAGGCACAGCTGGGTTACTCAATAGCACTCACTGATTATGTAATCAGTGCTGGGGACAAGCTGAGCAACTCCAGTGTCCTCGCCCCAGGACTGTAGACTGTAGCGCTCCAAAGACCCACATGGATAGAACACATTAAGGCGAGGACCCAATTCCTGTCCAGGCTGCTCCAGAACACTTAATATCAATATGTGCTGTTTTTTCTATAGATGACCTTAAAATGTCTGTCTGGATATCTCATTCAACTATCAAATGAATAAAGCTCTCATCTGGCCCTCCAAAGTTCCTTGAGTGGATTGAGGAATAATTGCAAAAGTCTGACAGATGACTTCAAATATTTAGCTTTATTATTGATGCAAATAAATAAATGACCTCAGCAGGCTTTCTATGATTTCCCTCCTAGATTTTGGAGAAATCTTTTGAGAGTTGGGCCTACAGAACACATATATCCTCTTGTGGCAGGCAGAGTAAAGAATAAGAAATGAGAAGGTTGAGCTGTTCCTTTCCAGTTCCTAATCCCAAATACAACCTTCAAATAAGTCACTCCTCCTTCCTTAGTGAGGAGTGGGGGAGGGTGTGAAGAAGTGGGCAGAGGCTGCTCTTTCCAATACTTTCAAAAGCATGGGAAGTCCTACTTTATCATAAAGGAAAAGGGGGAAGGAGTAGCTCCTTCTGCATTTTGGATGATGAGGAGGAGAAGGATGATAATGATGAGGAGGATGTTTCAGCAATGCTTGACAAATTCCAGAAAATATGGTTAAAATTACATTTGCAAAAGAATGGGAGAGTCCTTGGGGAGAATGTGTTGTACTATGAAGCTATGAGAAAAATCTCTTCCATAGACTATCCCGTTAAGATGACAGAAATTTCCCAGAACCAATAAAGGTACAATTTACCAACCCCTGATGATCTCAGATATTATCAGCCTCCAGTCAACTTGGGCTTCTTCACCAGTCTCTCTGGTCACTTGCTTTTAGGAGATCTAGGCAGAAGGTACTGAGTATCTCCTTTATTTTGGATCCTAGAAATGATCCAATCACAATAAAAATATGCAACTGTAGAGAGAGCCTTGAACTTCTTACAATGAAAGGCAAACATGGAAAGCCCAGCAGGAGCCGCTCTGATGCTGCTGCTCCATAGAGCTACCCTCTTGGGTTTTAGGGAGTTGGTTGTGGGATTGAGAATGCATTTTTTAAATATGTCAGCTTCAACATATCTAGAGCTGTGGCTCTCCACTGGAGGAGGGTTAGCAATTTTCCCCACAGGGGTATATTTGGCAATGTCTGGGAATAGTTATGTCACAACTCATGGTGATGATACTACTGACATGGATACTACTGTCCATGCACAGGACAACCCCCCAAAATAAGTACATATTTGGCCTAAAATGTCAGTAGTCCTGAGGTTGGGAAACCCTGGACTAAAATTTGAAGAGGAAAGTAGGATTGGGAACTATCAATATTAGAAGATTTTATCCAATTTAGCAAACATTTATCGAACCCTTACTTTGTTCTAGGCAATGTGTTGGGAGCTAGGAATTAGAAAGATGGCGAAAGGATGACTCCTTAAGATCATATAGCCTGGCCAGAGAAACAGGCACAAAAACCTGTAATAATAATTGCTAAGACCTCTTTTAGTCTGAGATACGTGCTCTCTACAGGTTCTGAAAGCCTCCCTGTATTTACCATCTCTTGGAAAAAGGACCATAGATCTTTTTATACTTTTCCTAGAAATGCATTTAATTGCAAACCTTAAAAAAAATTGTGATGCTGATAATAACCTTTGAAGGGAGAAGTTTGGTACATGTACATGCTGAGCTCTTATTTTTTCCTGCGATCAGGAGGGATATTGTCCTCTTTCTTCCTGACCAGAGGGTTTTGTACCATCTCATGAAAATAGGGAAAACGTTTGTTCTCCTGAGAGTTTAGGAGCCATACATGTGTTCACAGGAGAAGGGCCAGAAGGCCAAAAGTTCCTGCAGTCTTACTGTTGACTAGTTTATAAAGCCAAGTGGCCCAGAGAAAATGAAGGAATGGGGGAAACGGTCCCCCTTCCAGGTAATAGATTACTAGGCCAACGTAAACAAATTATTTAGAATCATATACAGATAAAGTAAAATATTAAGCTCTTTCCCATGTTTGCTTACTCAGCTGGACAGACTTGAGGAAAAACAGAAAGAAACCTACCGGCGCATGTTAGAGCAACTGCTGCTGGCGGAGAAGTGCCACAGGCGCACGGTGTACGAGCTGGAGAACGAGAAGCACAAGCACACGGACTACATGAACAAGAGCGACGACTTCACCAACCTGCTGGAGCAGGAGCGGGAGAGGTGAGCCGCACACGCGTCACCAGTCCCTGCAGGGTGCCCGCAGCCCTCCTCTCGGTCACCTCTGGCAGGGCCTAGACTTTGTTCCGGTGGCACCACGGACAGGTGCCCCGGCTCCTTCCGATGTCTGAATGGTTTCTGGCCCTAGAGAGTGAGACAGACTTTTACCTGGAACTATTCACCTGGATATGTTTGAGGGAGCTTTTAAGTAGGACTCCACATCCCCACTCGGATGTTGAAAGCCAAATACTATAAGCCAACTTGGGAAGTGTCTGTTTGAACTGGACCAATGAAGCACCTACATTTGAAAAGCCTCTCTCCTAATTGCCTTCTGTTTGAAATAATATACTACTTGCTCTCTCTGGGACTGAAATCCATTTATTCAGGAAGGCAACTTTTAAAATTTAATTTAAAATGAAACCTATTCATTCTTTTAAAAAAATATTCTTAATTGATTTCAGAGAGGAAGGGAGAGAGAGAGAGAGCTAGAAATATCAATGATGAGAGTCATCAATTGGCTGCCTTCAGCACTCCCACTACTGGGAATCGAACCTGCAATCCAGGCATGTGCCCTTGACTGTGAATTGAACCAGGGACCCTTTAGTCCATAGGCTGATGCTCTATCCATTGAGCCAAACCAGCTAGGGCCCTATTCATTCTTTTTTTAAAAAAATATATTTTATTGATATTTTTACAGAGAGGAAGGGAGAGAGACAGAGAGCTAGAAATGTCAATGAGAGAGAAACACCAACCAGCTGCCTCTTGCACACCCCCCACTGGGGATGTGCCCGCAACCAAGGTACATGCCCTTGACCGGAATCAAACCCGGGACCTTTCAGTCCACAGACCGACACTCTACCACTGAGCCAAACCGGTTTCGGCCCTATTCATTCTTAATACCAATATAAAAAATCATAATATATGGTTATATATAAATTGAACTATTATATATATATATATATATATATATATATATATATATATATATATGACTTTGAACTACCTGCTTTTCTTTCCAAGGGTTGAAAACTCTTAAGACAATGTAAAAAAATCAAAATAAAACAAAAACTCAGCGTGATGAGCCTTGCTTATCTAAATACATTGTTTTAAATATATTTTTATTGCTTTCAGAGAGGAAGGGTGAGGGAAAGAAAGATAGAAACATTAATGATGAGAGAGAATCATTGGTCGGCTGCCTCATACCCCCTACCAGAGACTGAGCCCGCAACCAAGGCATGTGCCCTTGACTGCAATTGAACCCAGGACCTTTCAGTCTGCAAGCTGACGCTCTATCCATTGAGCCAAACTGGCTAGGGCAAGCCTTGCATATCTACCCTTGTAGGTAGTTTTTCTCAGGGATTTCCACCTTTGAAGACAACTCCAGATCGACAAACTCAATGCTACCCCATTTTATTTTGGCATCTTCTTTTTAGAGTATTTTCTTCCTTTCCTTCCTTCCCATAGCTGAGTAGTTAAGTCTGTGAATTTCAAAAGCTTTGAATACAATGACTTGAATCCTGATGACTTGAGTTACTGAGGGTGCCTGCTTCTGTATATAGAACTTGCAAATTGAGAGCCACTAGGAACAGCTTTACCAATCCCAGCTTTATTACCTACTTAGTTACCAAAAAGAGATCTGGTCTCCCCAGATTAGTTTACTCACCAGAAAAAAAACTGTCACAATAAGAGAGGAAATACAACATGAAGCAGAGCAGGTTTGTGTTAGCTTTTTAAAAAAAGTATTGGTAATGGTTACTTATTAGACTTGGCCTTTCCTTGGGGAACCAAAGTGGACAAGAGAACAATGGCTGTGCAATATCCTCAGCTGATGGTTTCTGTAAGCCTGTTTTCTGCTTCTGTACACTCAGGTGTATCAGCTTCACGTTTGAACAAATATATTGTCTGATCTGACATTTTGGCAACCAGACAGTGAGAATAAACTTCACCTCCTCAACCTCTGTGAACTTTCCAACCTGCAGCATAGGTATTGCAGGTCCTAATGAGAGTATAAATTACATATATATTACAACAGATCCTGGTTACATATCTTGTGGCAGAATGTGGTCAAGTAAAAGAGTACCAACTTGTTGGATGTTGATTTTTTTAAAAGCTCTGAAATCAAATAATTTTAAAGAACACTGGTGTGGATTAGACATCTTTTTTTTTTCTTTTTAAAAATATATTTTATTGATTTTTCACAGAGAGGAAGGGGAAGGGATAGAGAGCTAGAAACATTGATGAGAGAGATACATCGATCAGCTGCCTCCTGCACCACCCCTCCCCCAACCGGGGATGTGCCCGCAACCAATGTACATGCCCTTGACCGGAATCGAACCTGGGACCCTTCAGTCCACACACCGACGCTCTATCCACTGAGCCAAACTGGTTCGGTGGATTAGACATCTTCTGATCACTTTGTAAATTGTTTCCTTCAGAATCAATATGCCTTTTCTAAAATGTCACACCCCAGTTCAATGCCTGAAGTGGCACTAGTTCGCGTAGAGCTGTTGGCTTAAACAAAGTGTGTGGATGGAGAGACGGTACTTATCCAGGCGGTTTCTTTTGCTTCCCATTTTTTTCCCCTAATTTCTATGTTTTGTGAGAGCAATGGAAATGACAACAGGGGATGGAGAGCTTTCTAGTTCAAACAGTACTTTTATATCAGTTGTACAATAATCCTAGCCCAGATGTGTTTATCTACTAATTCCATGTTGCTCAACTAACTCTAGATAAACAATTACAATCCCGCCCCCCTTTTTTGGAGATAATTTTACTGAGACAACTACAACAAACTAATCTTTTGAGCAAGTTGCTATGCAGAAGGTTTTTAAAATCAAAGTAAATTTTTTAATAATTATCTTAAAATGCTTTTTGTACTTTGATCAGCACAACTGGGATATGTCACCAAATTTTTATGTTTTAGATAAGAATTCACTAAACAGCTTTGACTTTCACTTAAATACCAAACCACTTTAAGGTTTTGAAATAGTATTTTTTGACTCAATAGGTTATACTTGACTGTTGTATATTTTTTACTGTCAATGCCCCCCCCAATCAGTCCCCTGAATGCCCACCAGTGTGTATGTCACTGTGGGCACACCCTGACACCCTTGTTTTGTTAAATTAAACACCTGCTAGGATGCTGGTAACTTAAGTTGGCATCTCTGAATTTCTCTGCAGTCTGAGGCGTCCACTGTGACTGGTCGGTGGCGTTCAGGGGCAATGAAGCTTGGGATTCTTACTGCCCTTTGGAAACTGCCCCGCTAAATCTGCTTTGAGTTAAATCCTCTTTTTGAAGTAAGCGGTCATAATTAGTTCTACTTAAGGGGGCTGGCAGTTTCCTGACCCCGCGGCTGGCTTTCCCATGGGCCACATGGCAAGGAAGGTCCTCCCTACAAAGACCTCAGCCGGGCCTGGGGCCTGGTTCCTGGGGGCCCAGGTGCTCTGGCAGCCTCTGCTGGGCCGCCACGTGGCCGGCGCCCTGACACCTGCAGGGGAAGCGGAGCTGCAGCTAATAAAGAACCAGCGTTTCTCAGCTCTAACTGCAGTCCCTGCCTAGACTGTTCCAAGCCTTTGTTTGCTTCTTTGTTTTGCACTCCCTTTCCCTTCTCTGCAAAAGTCCTGTGTGTGTGTGTGTGTGTGTGTGTGTGTGTGTGTGTGAGAGAGAGAGAGAGAGAGAGAGAGAGAGAGAGAGAGAGAGAGAGAAAGAATTTTCCTTCAAAACATTTAACTTTGTTTCTTCTGTGAGCATGAGTAAAGGAAGGAAGTGAGACTTGAGATAAGCCTAAGTAGTTTGCTTCTTATAATCACCCCTCTTCTCCCCTTCTCACACTGGGCTTATGACTCCCCAGTCTTTCTCCACCCCAGACAGCTTTGCATTTGGTGGGGGTGGGCTGATGGGGGAGGGAGCCAGAGCCAGGGGCCTCTATGGAAGGTGGCATCTGGGCCCCATTCTCTGTAATTATAGTGCTCTATAAGGGGTTCTCATGTCCAGAAAAGTGGTTAAAGGTAACAAAAAAGAACCCAGGCATACAAGATCAGTAGCAGGTGTTGATAAGCAATCCAGATTCAGATAGCTGATGAACCCAGGAATCCGAGGCTCTGAGCATTTCGAAGGAGCTCTGAGATCAGCCATTTCAAGTCCCTCGTTCTGCAGGTGGAGAAAGTAAGGCCCATAAGAGCAGGTCACTGGTCTAGCACTTGTATGCAAATGAGTCTTTTGTGCAAAATGGCTTATTTTATGTTTTCTTGTGTGTGTGTGTGTGGCTCCCCACCTCCATGCTCTTCTGTCCAAACTATGACACAACATCTTTAAAAGGCAGAGTGGTGGATATTGTGAAGATGTAAACACAACGACATTAGGACCAGTGGTGTCGCTAGACAGTCGAGTTAGGAGAAGCTCTGAGAGAGCATCTGTTGGAGAGGCAGCCTGGGGCCTTGTTTTGGACCAAGTGTGACTAGGATGCACAGTGTTCTACTTCACTGCATTCTGCTTGGGGTAGTTTTTTAAAAAAATATTTTTTATTGATATTTTACAGAAAGGAAGGGAGAGAGATAGAGAGAAACGTCGATGAGAGAGAAACATCGACCAGCTGCCTCTTGCACACCCCCTACCGGGGATGTGCCCACAACCAAGGTACATGCCCTTGACTGGAATCGAACCTGGGACCTTTCAGTCCGCAGACCGACGCTCTATCCATTGAGCCAAACCGGTTTAGGCTGCTTGGGTAGTTTTGATGCAAGGCGGGTGATGGTTATGGGAAGGCTACATAAAGCCCTCCTCCAAGTACCTCCTTGTTAGGACCACTGACATGGACCATGCAAGTGTAAACACTATAGAAGCAGAAACTACTTGTCACCTTTCAGAAGTTGTTTAATTCATCTTGAATAAAAATCCCACAGAGTAAGTGCCTAAAATGGGCAACATATTTTTCTGGGCTTCCTTTATTCTAAGTCAACAGACTGTAATCATAATTTACTACCATCATTTGCTGCATATTTATTTTTATCCATAATCATAGTCCCAAATTAAAAGGAGAAAACAGCACGGAAAACTGCAATGGCTTACCTGGCATTGTTAATAATAAAGATGAAAATATCCTGTATTGCATTAATTAAGATTGGGTAAAGAAAAGCTCTCTGTAAATGTTGTATTCTGTTTGGCTCATATTTTAAGCCAACTTGATCTTTAAAGGCATAATCCGGATGCATGAAAGTACCTTTAGAGCTTATACTTTATTCCTTGTCTGAACTGCAAGACTTGTGATTTTAATCCTAAGCTTCACTAGCACTGCTTCAAGAATGTCAGGCTAGAGAGAGCCCAGTTACATCAAAAAAATGGTCTTAAACTTAAATATTTGAGGGGAATGTATGTGTGTTTATGAGTGTAAATGCTATCAGAGAGTGCTGTCTGAATCTATAACTGTAGATATAGATTTTAAAGCTTTTGGATTCTATAGACTCAGCTGAAACTGCATAAATGATTACATCATCATATAATATTGCAGCAAGCCTTCCAAGTTTAATGTGTGTGTGGGTGTGTGTGTGTGTTTTAAGTACAAATCAGCATCTCAAGAGAAATTTCTGAACCTCGGAAGCAGAGAATGCAGAAGCAGGAGCAGGAGTTTGAATGGAGGGGAAGCTTTCGAGCTCCATTTTGGTATTGTTTAGGTCGGTGGGCAGGGGATTGGGTATTTGCCTGGTGTCCCATGGGACAGGCAGAACTATCATCTTTGCCTATGTAGGGGAATGACCAGTCAGACAGAGCATGTGTTTGCAAACGGGTTCTAGTCGCCTGGGATCTGGGGAAATATCCTTGGCTCGCTTTATAGAAAAAGATTCACATCTGTTTCCTGGGCATAATTTCCCGAAGTTTCTTGGATTTAGATGACTTATCTCTAAAATATGACAATGAAATTGATTTTTCTCACTGGTAGCTTGGAGGGTCGCAATAAATCACTCTGTGGAAAAAGATTGCTGCTGATGTGTAAATGATCACATCTTATCAAGCAGAAAGTAACCAAGAGGCAGAGCATATCAGCAGAAAACAGCTGAACCTCTCTGCGTTAACACTCTGCTAGATGGCGTTTGGTAGCAGAGTTAGCTATTTTGTTGACCTCCCCAATATACTGCACACATACACATCTTGCTTAATCCTTGTGTAGTAGAAAAGAAAGCAGACAGGTTACATTCCTTCCACCGAGGTCCACTGCCAACAGTTAATTGAAAGAATCAATGTTTGAACTGAGCTTCTCACAGTAAAAACAAACAAACAAACAAACAAACAAATAAAAAGATTTTTGCTTCTAAATTCTTATGTTCAATTTAAAATGAACACCTCATTTCCTTAATGCATGTCAGAAGAAAAGATGTCTTGGAAAGTTAGTGACTTCTTAGACCACAACCATTCTGTTCAGCACTCAAAATCACAGACATGGTCATGAGCTATGCCACCTACTATTGTTTGTGGAGTTTGGCGAGCAGACTTTCCTTGTGGGTTCTTGTCCTACAGGGTCTGAAGAACAAATTCATCGACTAAAAGGCTTCTTTAGTAAAATTGTGGAAGTTTATTGGAAGCCTATACAAACTCTGCTTGGGGAGGGGTCCCCAAAGGGGAAAAGCCTGCTCTCTCTCTCTCTCTCTCTCTCTCTCTCTCTCTCTCTCTCTCAAATGAGGGAAAAAATCTAAATCTAAATATTTTCTGAGTCGCTTTGTCTCCAATTTATACAGTATGCTGGTAGCTTCTTTGTCTGAACATGACCCTTTCTAATTGGACGCTTCCTTAATGTATGTCCCCTGTGTTTACCTAATTGGCCATTTTTCTGCAGAGTATCAGTTTCAAAGTCCAAAGCCCACGTGGCGCCCTTCTTTCTCTTCCCTCCATCTTGCAACATTCCCTTATCCTCTGTGAAAGTAAGATAAGCATTCTGGCCTCTTAGAGCTCTCTCTGCCCTTCACATATGCATTTGTCTCCCATAGATGCCCCTTTCCGCCCCCTTTTCCCTAAAACTGCCTGTCCTGTCTCTAAAATTCCTTTCACTCCCAGTATCTTACTGATTAAAAAAAATTGCTGGGAATAAAGTTTTTAAGAAAGGAAAGGGGTTAGACTTCAGAGACTCAATCACAGAAAGAATGTTTTACAGTTGATTTTTCTAGGATCAAACTACACCTTTCAGTTGCTCTTACTCTTGCACTGTACACTTCCTACTGGAAAATGTAATTGAGATGAAGGAGGCTGAGTTGGTGGCATTACTCCTATCACACAGCTTGGGTGTTTGTGTTGGGGGATGGGGTAGGTGGGAGTAATGTAAAAAAAGTGATGTTACATTTTACTTAAAGGGACCATCCAAACACAGCTTCCTAGGGTTGGATGTTTGGAGTTAAAGGAGAGTTTATCCTCCTAAAAGACCCAGAATATTAATATATCTACTATCAGCACTGTAGTACTAGGAGCATGTCACTCATCCTGAAATAGGCACTCAATGGATTAAGTAGGAATAAGACCATGGGGGAAAAAATGGCTTGAGGTTCATTTCAATAAATTCCACCTGTATAAAAATCTGGGTCTGATGTAGATGTGATCTTTCCCGCAAGTTTTATAGACCTCCTTCTCAAGGTCATTGAGTTGGCAGCCTTTTATCTAAGACTCTTCAGCGTCTTAATGATAAAACTTTAACAGCTATGCCTAGGAAAACAGATGATCTGAACAACAAAATGTTTTGACTAATCAAAGGTTATGATATGAATTAATTTACTTTTACTGGTATGGAAAATATTTCTCAGATGCATTTTACTTTCCTTAAACTTTTCAAAATATACCACAATATCCAGTTAAGTCTTATTTGATGATTCAGCACCATGTAGTGCTGCTACCTGCTGCCTACACAACTTCAGAGGCTATTAGATTATATTTAAATCTAAACGTCAGTTATGGTTACATTTTTATTGTACTTAAGGATGATGAAGATGTTTTCTAGATCTTAGGCTTAACCTAGCTGAGAGTCTTAGCTAATTAGATTCAACGTTTTTGGACTTTAAGAACAACAGCAGAACTTGAACCAGGAAGGACTTTAATATTATACAGAGAGGTAGAATAATAATAATAATAATAAAAGAAAACTGGCCACAAGAAAGAAAAAAAATTGAAAAAAAGGGCTTGAGAGACAATGGGCGAGAAACACACTTTACTGTTTAAGATTTCAATATATTAAGAAAGCCTTGGCCCTGTTATTTGATGCCCCCTACTCTGGAAGAGTCTAAGAGAAGTGAGAATGGAGGATGGTATTTGGAATTTAAGTGAGAACCCAGTAGAGGGAGATGGTCACGTTATCAGTCTCTCTATCCTCTGAACCAATCATTCAATTGTTCTCTTTTAGGAAATTTTCAGACAGTTCTTGAAACTCTAAGCACTTGATTCACTGAAGAGTCATCTTCAGAGAAAAACAGAGGAAGCTTCGTTCATATAACTGTCATTCTTTTTGTAAATGACTCTGTAAATACTGGTCACCACCAGTTAGACTAGATGTTGACACCTGTCGTAGACAAAGTTCACAATTCTAATGCTTCCAGGGCCAAGGCCCTGACCGAATGAAGTAGATCCAACCTTTCAGCACACATTGCATGAGTGGTAAGGACCACCCGTTTTATTTATTTTTTCTTATTTAAAGAAAATATTTTTCAGTTACAGTTTACATTCAATATTATTTTATATCAGTCTCAGGTCTATAGCAGAGTGGTTAGATAATCACATACAAAATGATCCCCCAATAGTTCAAGTACCCAATTGACACCATACATATTAATAAAAATATTTCCCCCAGGTATTCCCCAGGCTGTACTTTACGTCCTTATCATTGTTTTGTAACTACCAATCCACACTTCTTAATTCCTTCACTTTTTTTTTTCATCCAGCCCCCTATACCTCTCACCTCTGACAACTATCAGTCTGTTCTCTGTATCTATGAGTCTATTTCTATTTCTATTTGTTGGTTTACTTTGTTCTTTAGATTCCACGTATAAGTGAAATCATATGGTATTTGTTTTTCTCTCTCTGACTTATTTCATTTAGCATAATATCTTTTAGGTTCATCCATATGGTCACAAGTGGGAAGGTTTTACTCTTTTTTACAGCCATGTAATATTCCATTCTTTGTATATACCACAATATTTTTTAATCTATTCGTCTATTGATGGCACTTGGGTTGCTCCCATATCTTGGCTGCTGTAAATAATGCTGCCATGAGCTTAGGGGTGCATATATCCTTTCAAATTAGTGTTTTGTGTTTATTCAGATATAAACCCCAAAGTGGAATGGCCTCTCTTCCTGGCTTCCAGGTGGCCACCTATTTCTGTGTCCTCATGTAGCTTTTCCTTCATACACGTACATGGAGAGCTATTTTATAAGGCCTCTTCTCAGAAGGCCTCAAATCCTGTTGGATTAGGACTCTCCTGTTATGACTTCATTTAACCATTACTACCTTCGAAAAGCTGTACCACCAAATACAGTCACATTGAAGTGTGGGTGGGGAGGTTAGATCTTTGACAAACTCACTTAAAAGTTATAGTAAGTAAAATGTTATGGTGTTGGTATATGGATAGAAGGTCAATAAAGTTGATAGAAATTCTGGAAACAGATTGTAGTAGATGTGGAAATTTAAAGTAGATATTGTTGTGAGGTCAAACTCTGAAGTCAAAATAAGACCATCGGAGGCTGCTAATTGATTTTTAAAAAGCAGGCAAGGATTTATTGAACTGGCAGGTGGAGTCCATACTCATGACCGCGCCATTCCAGGTGCAGGCAGTCCTTTTAAAGGTCTAAACCACAAAAATTTTCCTTTGTTCTAAATTCTAAATTCTAAATGCTGGGAACAGCCTGCAGGGTCATTCCCAGTCACATCCTGCTGGACGTTGGAATGTGGACCTATCTTGCAGATAGTACAGAAGCAGAACTGAGCCAAGTTAATCTCTAAAGGTTACCTGCAGTTTCAACTCCTGAAGCTACTGAGCCAGTGGGAATCAATCTTCTGTGGTCCTGGTCCACAGGCACAGGAAAGTTACCTTTGTGAGTTTCCAGGTCTCAATCTGGAAGCTGAGGTAACTACCCTATTGTTCAAGCAAGTAAGTGAGTGCAGAAGCCAGAGTAGCAGGGTTAAAATTCAAACAGCAGTTTTTACCTAAGTATGGTTGCTACCATACTTCAGATATGGTGTTCCATCTCAGTTTAAAAAGTTGAGGCCCTTAGTAATGGCTAGCTACTATAATTTTTTTATGTATAGTGCAGATAATTTATTTTTTAGCATGGGGGAACAACTGACCATGTTTTAGTTAGCATCATTTCTCTCTGTTCTTATGTGGTTTCTACCATTTCAGGAGAACCATCAATATGACAATTGTGGTTTATACTAAAGGAAGATTTAGCATTGATTTTTTTTTAAGTTTCCAAAGGACTGATAAGTTGTATGTAACAAAAATTATATTTGAAAAATAAAACATAACTATAAAATATATAGCTGGAAAATGATGACTTTCTATTAAAAAAGCAATATTATGATTTTTAGCCACATAAAATTTTATGGGAAGTAAATTACATGATAACTATAGGAATCCTCTTGAAGAAAAACTACTGTGGTAACTTTGTGGAGGTCATAAATATTGCTATTTTATGTAGTATTTTTATAATTTGTATATTAAAACAATTTATAAATTAAAAAGAAATGACATAACATATTTTATATCTTGAAAAGAATATAAGTTTAAACCCAACTTGGACTAAAGCTAGACTAAAGAATTGTACCTAATAGTGTACCAAATTAAGGGGTTATTTTAATGCATGTATTTTTCACACAAGTTATTGTGGGTTAAGTGGAGTCCAGATATAAATTCACTTCTTTAGTTAGTCTAGTGCAGATTTACTTTATATTTTTTAGATAAAACATTGATTGTTATTGATACAGCATATGTATGCAAATAAAAATTCATGCTTATTTTTATTGTTAACCAAGGAGCCCTTGGGACCTAGAGCAGATGGGAAGTTTTAAGAAACAATGAAAATCATTAGGAAATAATAAGCCAGAATCATCTGGAAATAATGGTACTTCAGCAGGCACATTTTAAGTCAATAATTTCAGCCTCTGTGTCTACCCAAATGAAATACAGTGATCAACACGTGCCTTGTACTGACAAATTACTTTTTAAAATTCTTTCTGATATATCAATACACTGATACTATGAATTATGATCCAGGCAGTTGTAATGCCAGACAGTTGATCGATGCTGACAGGCACTCTGTATGCCAGAAAATACAAAATCAAAGTCCCCTACATGTTTAAAAAAAATAATTGAAACATCAGTGAGATGTACTAGTATAAGTTCCATAGAAAACAACTGAATTCAGTTTGCAGAAACAACTGGATTAAGAATGAAAATTTCCAGCAACTGATTGGGAGTTTTTTTTCCCCACATTCCAAACTAGTTGAATCAAGTTTTTAATTGAGCTGGTGGATTGTTTCAGCATCATGGACAGAATCAGGTATTAAAAAGTAATAAGTGAAATTATTCTTCTGAAATGAAAAAGCTTGGGAATGCTGCCTTTGGGAATTGGCAGCCTTTTGTTATCACAATAAACACCAGGCAAATGGTTTTGCACAAATTCAAACACCAAGAAAGAGTTAAGACAGGAAACTGCTGGAGAAATGTGTTGTCTCTTACCACCATAGAGAATAACTCCATTACTCTGATATTTCCAGGACGGAAGAAGGTGCTCAGATTAGCATTACAAATCCTGGACTCCAGGGAAGGACTTGGACTTGGGGAGGTGGTGTTTTCAGTGTTTGGAGATTGCTCCTTTCTGGCTCCTTGTCTGAGTGTACACTCTCTTCCAAGAATGCTTGTGTTTGGAAAGCACTTCATGCTTGTGGTGGTGAAAAGTTTGAACAGGAAAGATTAATCCAAGTTTGGGTCTTTCATGCTCAATGCATAACATATCCAGCTCTTGAATATGAATTCGTAGCCAAGAAACTATTCAAATAATATTCAGGGGCTGAAATGTGAGCTTTAGCTGCAAACAAACCAGAGGTCAATTTTATTTAATCTTCGTTTATGCCTCTGAAGTTCAGAAATGCTATGCCTTAATGATTTTTCTTTATTTTTATTTTTTTTTTTGCACAGCCCCTAATATCCTATAAGTTTACTGAAAATTACTTTTATTTATTTTATTTTTCAATGCTTCAGGAAGTGCATGTCTGATCTGAAATGTAAAGGGAATTGGTGAAGTGTGACAGCTCCACATCCATTGTACTGTTAGAGGACAGTTAGAATGCTGTGGTCTACCTAACCTTTGTCATTCATTACAAGGTCATCAAATCTTACTGTGCTCACTTGTCTACACTCACTATCTATCCCTCCAGTACTTTCTTTTTTAAAAAATATATATATATTTCATTGATTTTTTACAGAGAGGAAGAGAGAGGGATAGAGAGTTAGAAACATCGATGAATGAGAGAGAATCATCGATCAGCTGCCTCATGCACACCCCCTGGGGATTTTCCCGCAACCAAGGTACATGCCCTTGACCGGAATCGAACCTGGGACCTTTCAGTCCGCAGGCTGATGCTCTATCCACTGAGCCAAACCGTTTCGGCCCCTCCAGTACTTTCTGATTTGCTCAGTTTTCCAGTGCTCATAGATTTGCCTGACTTCTGGAATTTTTAACAGTTGAGAACTTCTGGATTATATTACTCCCAAGGAAGGAGGCATAATTATGTGAAGAACTACTGCCCAGACTTAATCCACCATTACCAAACCTACAGGGAGATCCTGGAAGAACATTCTCCTGCCCCAAGTAAAGAATGCAAGTACAGTGGTTCCAGCAAATCCTATGCCTTTCCTCTCTGTGCTTGTCTATTCCAGACCACCCTAATGCATCCACTGCACACAGTTATGGAACATAACCATTTTTGCTGCAAAAAAAATGTCTTCTGAGATTAAAGCACATTGAATTGGCAACATCAGTGATCACCCACACACTGAGAAACTTCCCACTCACCATATGCTAAACAAGGTCTTTCTCAGAAGTCTTCAGGAAACATGTCCTTTTTATCTCCTCTTTTCCTGATCAATTTGAATAAGGAGCAACTGTGAGAAGTCTTGATTTTAAGAGCCACTTGTTCAGGTCATGATGTCTTAGATGTTCATAGGATGATGGGAGCCTGGACACTCTGGATCCAGCACTCAATGATTGTCTTAAAAGAACCTCACCAACAGTAGGTTTAGGACTTGGCCATGTGACCTGTTATATATGCTAACTATACTAACTATACCAATACTAACTATACAAACTGTACTAACAAAGCTAACTAATAATACTAAAAATGAGAACAGAACAAATAAAAGAAAAATTGAGAAAAAGAAAAATTTAAATGTGAGAAAAATGAGAAGAGAGAACAATTAAAAAAAAGTAAAACAAAAACAACACACACACACACACACACACACACACACACACACACACACGAAGAAAGTTAAAAAGAGTAAAGAAATAAGAAAAAAGAAATAAAATGGGGGTGGGGGTGGAGGAAAACAAGCTAATGAGTCTAAATGCAACCGGTCACCACAAACCAGCTTCCTGGGCTCTAAAGGACAAAACCCTCAGCCCAGCCAGGGCCGTGCACAGGAGTTATTTGTAACGGGACCGGGACCATATGTGGTCCAAGCAAGAAATGTACCGGTCTCTGCTGGGGTTGAACCACAGTGGTTTTTCTCATTTTTTGGGTCTTAAGACCCTTACTCTAAAAAGTAGAAGAACTCCCAGAAAGCTTTTTGTTTATGTGGAATATGAGAGATTGATATCTACTTTATTATAAATAACAAAAATACACACTTTTAGGAAGACATTTATGTAAAAAAATTTTTTTAAAGACTCAGTGACTCTTCAACTAAAGGGCACTTGCCATTCTGTAGCCCACAGTGTATGTTTTCATTGAGCTAACACATGAATTAGCCAGCACCTTGGTGGGACCGTGACTCCCTCCCCGTGGACTGAATCATAGGAGGAGTGGGCTCCCTATTGAAATTCCAGCGTGTGCTGAATACAACTGGGCGGAGTTTGGCCAGCCTGAAAAATCAGGAGTGAGGCCCATTTGACATTTTAGGCATATCTTTTTTTTTAAATCTCACTCCTCTTCAACTTCAGCCCTCCCCCAGTGCATTTAGAGCATAATTCCTATTCACTTGCTTTGCTTCTTAAGAGCTGAACTGCCTTCCCTTCCAGTCCTGGGCAGCTCCACCCCTTTTCACAGACCAAAGTAAATCTGCACAAGAATGAACCATATAAGGGAGGGATGACATCATCAGTTATTGGTCCCAAGCTGTTTTGCACAACATTCACCTTTCATTGTTCCGATGACAGGGCTGGGATGTGACGGTTAGTTCCCCGCAGAGTAGGGGGCTGAGCAGGGCCTGCTTCTGTGGAACCAACTTCAGGGCCCCCCTTATAAAAAACAAAAACAAACAAAAGCTCTCATGCTTCCTAGTATTAAGGTAAGGAAGTCAAGATCTGCTTTGATTTAAGCAACTGTTAGTCCGGTCCATGCGCATTTCACTTGTTAATAGCCTTGCTTGGCAGTCAACACATTTCTAAGTGTTACTGCAAAGAGCATCTTGGAAGCTGGGTTTGGACATTTGCAGAGCCCTGACGAATCTGACAGGGGCTGTGAGAACTCGACAGTCTTTCAGTTGTCGGCTACAGGTTTTACTGAGTGTGGATGGTGACAGCTCTTGAAAGTGATCAGCTTATTCTGACTTGACTTGATATCTCAGAATCCTTGCTTGGAACTGGCCAACATGCACCTTGTTCTTCTCCTAGAGGTGAAACGTAATTGATTCTACAGAAACTTGGGGAATTTGTATAAATAAGAAAGGAAAAATTTCTTACCTTGCTGCTGTCAGTTCTAATGTATTTGGGAGGCTTTTTAACAAAGCAGCCTTTCCCTGGACTGTAAATGTATCTCCTACTTTATGATTACTTGAGGATCAACAACTAATGGGAAGTAAAAATACTCTTGTTAAGGTTTTCTTTGTTGCTGTTGTGCGGATTTGCTGCAGATCGCTCTTTGCATGTGTGGAGAAGGCTTGTGAAAAGCTGGCGATGAATTAGAATGCATAGAGACCCAAAGGCAGCTGTGTCTGTTCTGAAACAGTGTGGCAGTGTGAGGAGAAGAAGAAAGCAAAGAGTAGGTTTGATTTCGAAGTGAGAATGGGATTCAAGTTTAGCCTCCAACAATTGTGCAAAAAGTTCAACTTTAGTAATTTTTCAAAATGCCATAAAAACATTGTCTGCATTCAGCAGGGTGTATCAAAACAAATAGCTTGCATTTAGCGCTCAGTAGGGCTGGAGGGCAGTTTCTTTTACAAAAGAACTTCACTTGGCCAAAACCAAATTTTTATGGCATGATTTTAGAGTCACGTGACCCATTTTATAGAAATTTGGACAAAAGGGCAGATGGTACGGTTTTTATTTGTGTAGACTTAATTTTGTGTAGCATTGATTGCTTTGTCTCTGTTTAAACAATGAAAATCTTAAGTTCCACTGTGATGAAAGTCATGTGACTGGATGAACTGTGTACTGTAAAACTAAGTATCCTTGCCACAGCAGAGGGCACTCATATCTACCCCCCACCCTCCATCCCCCACCCCTCCCAGATTAACAACAGTCAGGATCAATACAAAAATAAGTCTTGGTTTTTGGAGTTTTGTTTATTATGGTGTGTTGTTTTTTTTTAATTTGAAGAAATATTTTATTTATTTTAATTTTATTGATTATGGTATCACATAATTGTCCTCATCCTTATGTTTATTGTTTTGATGTTTTATTTTTAGCATTGGATTTAAAGTTGTTCCAAAACTGGATAAAATAATCATTAGATAAATGCTAACATAATATTAGAGGGATATAATGACATTTCATGTATACTTATATATAAAAGCTTTTTAAAGCCTTTTAGATATAATAGCAATAAATTCTATTGCCGTTTTAAAGAGGGAGAGGGTTATTTTTCTGAGTAAATAAATGCGCTAATATCAGAGATTTATGTACTGAAGCTAATTTGCTACTTATTTCATGTATATCTTATTTTAAACAGATATTATTTATGAAAACAAATTTGACCAAGAGACCAATGAGCTTCGTAACATCTTAACAAAAGACTTTAGAAAAGGATATATTTTTATATTGTGAGTCCCTATACTATAGAAGTTTAAAATATGACTTTTCCCCAGCACTCAATAAATGCATGTTTCCCAAGTAAAGTGAGGCTTATTTATACCTTTATGGATTGTCTCTACTTACGTGAATAGTCTCAGGAAATCTGATTCCTAATCCCAGCTCCTTCTCTCATGTTCTGTGTGACAAGTGCAGCCACAGAAGAGAGGCCTCTGTGTGTGTGTGTGTGTGTGTGTGTGTGTGTGTGTGTGTGTATGTAAGGACACCCTCACACTGTTACAGGGACCTAAAACCCACCTGCCTCAATATCCTCCCTGCTCCATGGCTTCCCTAGTGAATGCGTCCCCCCTGCCCCCCTCTATTTAGCTTATTTTCTGAGAGAGGGTCCCAGGGATAAAGTACAGGTGTTAACCAGATAAATGGGTGTGAAGGACCTGGGTGACACATTCTTTGGGATTGGGACAGGAAAGGTCTCTGGGTTAGAGTGAGGGAAGCAAATGCCCAAGCCACTCATTTAAGTGGCACATTTTTCTGGTCCTCCTGAAAATGGCTAATTCTTTATAAACAATATGAAAAAAAAGAAAGAATATTTTCTTTCTAACATATTGCATCTGATCAATCTGAGAGTATTTGGAAAGTACTTCGGATAACTTAGAAATATGAAAACACAGTAAAAGGCATACTATTGTACATAGAAACTATTCAACTATGCCCACAAGATAAGCATCTTCATGTTTCAAAAATAAAATGTTATTTTCCATTATACCGGTAGATGCACTTCCCTCCCTATTTTTGGAAGAATTTATTCTCATCATTGAAAAAATATACAAATTGACAGTAAGTTTCAATTTAGGATTGTTATTCATAGTAGTGTCTAACATTTATGAAGTATTTAGCCCGGTACAAATGATAATTCATGCGATTCTTACTATGACCCTGAGGATAGATACTGTATTATTATTATTATCCCACTTTTGCAGAGGAGGAAACTGAGGAAGAGAGAAATTAAGGAACTTTCCCAGTCAGTAGGTGCAGCACTGGACTCAAATCAGAGAGCTTGTCTATCGCACCTATTCTGAATTACTCCACTGAACACTGAAGGATAAATTTGAACTTACATGTGTCAAAAATATACCTATGTTTTCTGTCAATGAAAATTATTGGAATAATGTAGTTACTAGAGATTAGTTTTCTATGCAGATTATTAGATATGATTTTATATTTGATCCTGTCCTGGGAGTCTCCATTTATTTACCTCCTGATTATTCCCATACAGCTTTCAGTACTTGTGTTCTTTTTCCTTTATCAACCAGAAGTTTTCTAGCTTTAAAAACCCTACAGTGCAAAATGAAAAGGGTAGGGAGCCTGAGTTCAAGATCTTGCCATGGGACCCAAGGCCTTTTCCCTGATGCCCAGCCTTAAAGCAGGGACAGGTGAAATCTTGGGTCTGGTCTGTGGGAGAGGAGGAACACCATCTTGCCTCCCCTCATTCTCTCTTTAGCTTTACATATATTCTTGTTTCTTCTGCTCCTCACCATAGCAATTCTTTTCCCTCAACTCCTCATTGACCCACTCTCAACCATTACTCTCTGTGCTTCCTCTCTTCTTGGATTTGTTCTGTTATCCCAAGCTCCAGCTCTGTCTTAGGAGAAATCACGATGCATATAAAGTTGCGCGTTGGGTGTAGAGAAGGGAAGTGGTTCTGAGCCCTGAAATGTACGTATTGCATGATCTACTCAGGGTTACAGCAAAAACTCAAGATGACTCAAACGGGGTGCTTTGACATCTTTATCTATGTGTGGCTGGAGTGCCAGGAAGTTAAGAGACATTGCAGTTCCATAGAGGCCTTGTAATTGGTGTCAGGGTGGGTGGCGGGTGGAGTGTGGGCCTGTGTACTTCTTACTACCCATTGACTTGGGGAGAGGAAGTAGTTACCAAAACTCTCAAGAGTAGCTATAGCCCTGTGTAAGGAGAGGGCTGCCTAACAGGAAGTATGGCCGTTAGTAGAGAAAGGAAACCCTTAGTAGAAAAATGAAACCAAATATCCAGCACTCAGGAGGGAATCAATACCCCACTCTCCAATCTACTATCAGTGCCTGCTATTGATGAAACCAAACTGGAAGCTAGAGGACCTTGCTAAATACAATGCCTAGAGGTCAGCCTCCTGGAGCAGAGAGCAAAATTGGGGTGGTGGAGAGAGGACCTGGAGAGGTAAGGGAACCAGTTGGGAGCAAACATTGCGGAAGTCTTGAGCAATTCTTCCATTCACATCCCCATGCTTGGTTGTCCCTTGGTAGACTATATTTTAAGCATAAATGGCACTTTTTATATAATGTTGCAATTTTTTTTTTATTCTGAGTACCTAATACCTTATCTGACAATGGTGGTGGGGAGGGGGGGCAGGGAGAATTATTCAACCTATTTTTGTTGAATTATTGAGTGACTTAATGTGTCATGGTTATATTTCTGTGTGAGTCAGGGAGCTTCATACTAGAGTTTGTGATCACAAAACTCCTTCTCAATCAATGATTCTCAAATAGTTGTCTTCTGATGGGCAGCAAGCTATCAGGAAAAAAAAATTGTTTCTATGGTTTTAGGAGCAAATGACAAACAATTCCCTAGACTTGTACTATGACTAAGAGCTATTTACTAGTAATTTCCTAAGTGCTTTCTTTTTAAATGTGGCATTTGGTATTTTATATTCCCATGGCACTAGTTTTTCTTAAAGATGAATTCAGTATTTTACAGTGGCATCTGGCTACTACCCAATGTTGGCAAACACTGAGCATGTGCTCACCTGGCGGTAGGAAATCCTCTTATCATCATGAAGAAAATTTGTTATCTACCCTGCAGTTTTCATGGTTTCCAGTTGCTGCCATTTGTGACTTTAAAGATAGATTAGTATTGTTTAAAATTCAATATCAATTGTGTTGTGGATTGTTGGGTTAAGCCACAGAGGGTCTACAATGAATATCCTTGGTTTGTAATTTTCAACAACTGGACTTCTAGGTACATCATCAGTGTGCCTGTTCAAGAGCAGAAATATATCTAATCCCCTCAAAATCTGATGAAGACTAAACTTTCATTTGTGATAATTTGACTGGGGTGTGTGTGTGTGTGTGCGCGCTTGTGCTATTTCAGTTACTTGGGTTATAGTATCAAAGTAACTGTGATAAGATTGCTAGATTATTTTAAAATGTATAGGATATAGTATTATAATATACTAGAGGCCCGGAGCATGAAATTCGTACATGGGGGGTGGGGAGGGTGTCCCCTTAGCCCAACCTGTACCCTCTTCAATGTGGGAGCCCTCAGGGGATGTCCAACATCCCTCTTGCAATCCAAGACCGTTGGCTCTAACCGCTCACCTGCCTGCCTGCCCTAATGACTCTGCCTGCTGGCCTGATCTCCCTAAGTGCTCTCCCCTGCCAGCCTGATCCCCCTAACTGTTCTCCCCTGCAGGTCTGGTCACCCCTATAACTATTTTTTAAAATCTTATCCCCTTCGCATACAATTGTATTTGACTTCCATATTGGCTTTTCCCTCTCACACAATTTTTCTATGCCACACTTTTTCCTACTGACTCATTTATAAACTTTTCTTTCCTCATTATTTCCTACTTCTGTTCCATCAATCTTCTTCCCATCTTTCTCCTACCCTCCTTCCCTCCCCACATTCCTTCTTTCCTTTATCTTTACCCCTGCCCTCCCTCCACTTTTCCTTTTTTCCCACCTTAATTTTTTTCTTCACTTTCTCCCTCGGACCTGCTTTGCTCCCTGCCCCATTTCTTCCTTTCTCCCATTCTCCTTTTAATATCTACCAGCTCCCTTTTAAAACTTTTCTTCCCTCCCTCTTTCTCTCTCATCCTACTTTTCCCATACATTCTTCTCTACTTACTTCTACTGTTTTAATATATATCTATCTATCTATCTACCTGCCTATTCATGATTATTAATCTTTTTTCTTTTCTGACTCCTACTTTTAAAATCTGTTCCCAGTATACAACTATACTTGATTTTCATTATAGCTCCTACAGTTCACTCACACATCCTCTTTCCTTCTTTAACTCTGTTCTCTACTGACTCCTTTATAAAGTTCTTCCCTCCCTCCTTCCCTGCTTCCTCATCTTCCCCCCTCTGCCCTCACTCTTTTACTCTTTTTTACAGGCTAATTAAAAATTCTATGCTTTTTGTCCTCAGTACTGACTGCTTTCCTCTCTGGGACCTGTAGCCGCCTCTGTTTGGGCCCTTGGGCCTTATCCACTGCACCCTAACCTATCCCTGGGCAGTATATTGGGAATATTAGGTTAATTCTGGATAATTATTATACTAGTCTCCATCTTGAGGAACTGAGGTGATTTATGAAAAAGTAGCACTTCTTTCTGAATCATTTGGTGAAACCATGTCCTGTCATGTTACCACGCTGCTTAGCTCTGCCCTATGCTCTAGTTGGGGAAAAATGCATTGTGATTCAAAACTTCTAGCTACATGCAAGCTTGACTCTTTTCACGGTCATTCATCTTTAGTTGTCATCATAACCGTGCTAGTTTTTACCTGCCTCTTCTCTTGAAAGACAGAGAGGAAGGCATACACATAGGGAGAGCTGAAGAAGAATAAATATAGTGAAAAGGAAGGGAAATAATGAGAAGAGATATTAGCATGGTTTGGCTAAGAAACAAACCTTTAAGATGATGTCAGTGTTTCAAAATGAGACCAAGAAGGTGACAAGTGGCAACATCTAAAGGAAGCAAAGAGAACATTGATAAATTTGGAGAAATGACTGAAGAAATGGGAGTGTCAGGAACGTTGGGGTAAAGAACCTATGAATCTTACTGGTTTGCTGAAATTACTCATAAAGAAGTACATACTGACAAGTCCAATAGAAAAAAAGTTTTAAAATTTGAATCTAAGTAAAAACAATGGACATTTTTCTGATCTCTTCATTGTGTTTGGCATCGTGCACCCTGCCTGTTCCTTATGCTCCTCTCTGCTTCTTGGCATCTGGGAATGAATGCACTCTTGCTTGTATCTGGCTATCCCTGCTCCAGCTCTCTGACTGAGTTCTCTGTGTTTTTTTCATCTCATATCCTTTTCTTCTGTTCTTACTCCTTTTCCTCCCTTATGTCTACACATCTATTTACCCCTTCCTTTCGTATGGCTTTAGATGGCACCAGTCCCTGGAGACTCTCCCTGGATATTTCTACTAATACCTCCAGATAAGAATTTCGCATGTGGGTTCTCAGGAACCTCAAGTCATTGTACTTTTCCAGAACACCATGGTCTTCCTCTCTAAGTGTGTTTCCTTTATATTATCCTATATTTGATAAGCACTGACACCAAATTAACTACCCTGGCCAAAAGCTGAAGAGTCTATCCAAATTTCAACCTCTTCATCCTCACTCAATCTTCTCACCAAATCCTGACTTCTGGTTCCTAAAAATCACCATGTGTACCCCCTTCTCTCCTTTCTCAATGACATGATTTCAGTTTATGTAGACAAAAATACTTTTATTTTTATTTTCATCATCATTTATCCCCCTATACTACCTTTTCCACCTCCATGTACCCTCCCCAAATCACCACACTAATGTCCATGTCAATGAGTTCTTTCTCTTTTTTCCTCTCAATTCCTTGACCCTCCACACAGCAGCCCCCCACCATGACAGCTGTCAGCCTGCGCTCTATCTATAATTCTGTTTCTATTTTGCTTGTGAGTCCATTTTGTTCTAGAGTCCACATATGTGTGAAATCATATGGTACTTGTTTTTCTCTGACTTGAAGGTAGAGTAGACAAAATCTGCTGAAGAACTGAATGTAGGGATGTGAGAGGAGAGGACTCAAATATGTCTAGATTTTGGGCCCCAGTATCTGGAAGAATTTCATTGTAGTTGGTTGCCATGAGGAAGATCTGGTCAAAACAGGTTCTTGGGGAGGATTTGGGAGCACAGAAGAGATAAGGAATAACAGCCCAGCGGGTTCATAGCTAATTGAATGACAATGTCCATGCTACTAAATAGGTTGGTGCCAGCAGGAGGGAGATCTTGAGAGTGTTTGAAGGCCTCTGTGCACTGACCTGCCTTTTTTAGTAGTGATTGGGGTCATTTTGCCATTGACCCAATGCTTTAATGCTTTAATTTCCAGATATAAGCTGGTCTATTGGGTGATAAGACAGAGTCCAAGGAGGACCTTGACAATTCCATAAGGATAGAATAAATCAACCAAAATAAAATTTAACCTAAATAAACACAAAGTCTTACAAATTTGAACCATTCCAGCAATATCTATTTGAGGAAGAGCATTGTTGTTAAAAGTGCATTGTTGCCAAAACCGGTTTGGCTCAGTGGTAGAGTGTTGGTCTGTGGACTGAAAGGTCCCGGGTTCGATTCCGGTCAGGGCATGTACATTGGTTGCGGGCACATCCCTGGTGGGGGGTGCGCAAGAGGCCCCTGGTTGATGTTTCTCTCTCATCGATGTTCCTAGCTTTCTATCTCTCTCCCTTCCTCTCTGTAAAATATCAATAAAGTATATATTTTTTTTTAAAAAGTGCATTGTTTACAGTCAAACAGATCTGGTCCAAAATCCCAATCTTCTCCTTTAGTCCTGCTTCATTGATTAAATCAACTTCCTTATTTATAAAATGGCACAGTAAAATATCTTGCTCAAAAAGTTTGTTATAAAAATGAAATGAAGAGTAAAGTATTTAACACACTGCCTAGTATGTAATAGGTAGTTGATAAATGTTTTATTATCAAAGTCCTTTCTTTCTAATCTTCATTTTTTTAAAAATTAGGTCTTAGCAAATGTTGGAGTTTGTGATGGGCTTTTAAGAGCCTCTTGAAATGTTATTAGGATGAGAGGTTTTCTAGTACCTGAAACATTATTTCCCTAAAACAAATTTTTTTGTGAATCTCTCCAATCCCAACTGAAAATGTTAGCCCTCTTTACCTTTCTGACTTCCACTTTCACATCTTTCTACCATAAGATTAATAACCTATTTTATATTTTAAGTGACTCTTTTATAATATTTGTTTACAACTTTATTTGATATCTTGGAATACTTTCCAGGACCTTTTTTTTTTAAAATTACTTTTCTTACTATGTTTTTTTTCATGGATATATAATTTATATTTAATAACATTCACCAACTTTGAATGTATGAGGAGTCTTGACAAATGTATGCACCATAAACAACTAGAACATTTTTGCCTGCATTTTAAAGCCTTCTAGTTGAAACAATTGAATTTCCTAACATCTTTATAAATGAGACACTTGCAAGTTAAAAAATAGTTTTATTTAGGTTAAAAGAAAAGTAAGGAATATATATAAATAGTTATTAAGAAAGGCAAGAGGATTGTGAAAAAAATCTATTAGATCATTTATTTGTCTTCCTTTTGTCCTCTAAATAAGATAAAATGCTTGCAGAAAATAAAGAACTTGCCAAGAATAAATTTGGTTTCAGGATACTTGATTCTCTGCCTATAACTGCTGATAAGAATCAGGTACTAATTCATCTTCATAGTCTTGATCTTCCGGTTTATTTCCTTTCTATGCTAATATTTTTAGAATCAGCATGTGGTTGAAGAATGGCAAGTTGGGCAGAGAGGAGAGTGGATAAGAGGTGACAAAACAGGGTTAGAGTGTTTCAGTGACTGGCCGGATGTAACCCAGTTAGAAAACTGGCAGAGCTAGAATTAAGATGGTTAACCACTTCAAACCACTGCTTCAAATACCAGAGAGGCATAGAATACTTAAACAAATACCTTGAGAAGTTTTAAATTTAATTTTAGAGTTGAAAGCATTGATGGTCTCAGTGGATCCTTTTCTGACAGTCTGGTTTAGGTAAAGGAATTTGCAGACATCCCCTGAAGTCTCTCCTACTCTATAGTTCTGGGACATTACTTCAGTTGTTTTGGCTCCAAATAAAAGAGAAGATGATCCAACAAAATGCTCTTTTACACATGTAAGAACCAAATTTAGTGAAGCCATTACAGTATTGCTCAAAGCAAGTCCATAGGATTTGAAAACAATCTTTTTCTCCTATTTTAGGAATAAAGTCATACTGGGTTTTAGAAGTTATATATTTAGTTAATAGACACTTAGACACAGAATATGGTTTCTAAAAATAGATGCCATTAAAAAATCTTAATGACATCATCAGAAGTATTTTTATAGTAATTATCTGACACTGGCTTTGATTATAAAGAGCTTCTATATGGATGTCCATCATTTCTTACACAATGCAATGTGAGACTATTAACTTCTGTTTACTTGGCTAACAGCTGATTAGCTATTAGTCATAAACATGAAATAAATCATTAAGAATAAACAAGGCACAAAATATATTTTCAAACATATACTTAAGCCAGTACATGTTAGTGATTGTTTATAACTTGCCTCTCTTATAAACATAAATTACTAAAATGCATTCTCACATCTGTGATGAATATGATTTTTATTTTAACTTTTTTATAGGTAATTGTAAATAACTATTGGAAATTGGTGCAAGGAGCCAAAACTGGTTTGGCTCAGTGGATAGAGTATTGGTCTGTGGACTGAAATGTCCCAGGTTCGATTCTGGTCAAGGGCATATACATTGGTTGTGGCCACATTCCCGGTAGGGGGGGGGGAGGGGGAGGGATGCAGGAGGCAACTGGTCGATGTTTCTCTCTCATCGATGTTTCTAGCTCTCTATCTCTCTCCCTTCCTCTCTGTAAAAAAAATCAATAAAATATACATTTTTTTAAAAATTGGAGCAAGGAGAAACCAAGATGGTGGCATAGGTAAACACCTAACGTGGTGCCTCACACAACCACTTCAAAACTACAACTAAAAGACAAAACAGACATCATCCAGAACCATAGGAAGGCTAGATGAGTGGAAATTCTACAACTAGAGGAAAGAGAAAAGCACACTGAGACTCAGAGGAAGTGAAGTACAGAGGCACCTGAGTGCAGAAACAGGCTGGCAACTGAGGACACAGTTGTCTTTTTCAATCGGGTGAAAGACACAAGCTTCCGACTGCTCTATATAAACAGTCATTATTCTTGCATTACCTAAGTATTACCAGTGATCATGGTATTGAAGTGTAATACATATGCAGAAAGGTACTCATGTCATAAATGTTCAGCTTACAGAAATTTTATAAGCTGAACAACCCCGTGTAACCAACACATAAATCATGAAACAGAAACTGTACCTCTTCATGCCCACTTCTAGTCACAACCCCTCTCTAAGGGTAACTAATATTCTGGCTTCTGATTAATTTAATTAATGGCTGTTTCTTAAACCTTGATATTGCAGCAATTGATAAGGAACTTAATTGTAATAGCATTTTAAATTTTATTTAACATCTAAGACAAATCTATTTGCTTTAACCTTTTAGTATTTATAATACATATAATCCATATAAATAGAAAAAATACTATATAATGAAATATAAAGTTTTAATGTGTTTTGTTTTATAGGTTGAAAAAGCTCCTTGAACAAGAAAAGGCTTACCAAGCCCGTAAAGAAAAGGAAAATGCTAAGAGGCTCAATAAGCTAAGAGATGAGCTTGTGAAACTAAAGTCCTTTGCACTCATGCTGGTGGATGAGAGACAGATGCATATTGAGCAACTTGGCCTGCAAAGCCAGAAAGTGCAGGATCTCACTCAGAAACTGAGGGAAGAAGAAGAAAAACTCAAAGCCATTACTTCCAAATCCAAAGAAGACAGGCAGAAATTGCTCAAGTTGGAAGTGGATTTCGAACACAAGGCTTCGAGGTTTTCCCAAGAGCATGAAGAGATGAATGCTAAGTTGGCTAACCAAGAGTCTCACAACAGGCAACTTAGACTCAAGCTGGTTGGCTTAACACAAAGAATTGAGGAGCTAGAAGAGACCAACAAAAATCTTCAGAAGGCAGAGGAAGAACTTCAGGAATTAAGAGATAAAATTGCCAAAGGGGAATGTGGCAACTCCAGCCTCATGGCGGAAGTGGAAAATCTACGGAAGCGCGTGCTTGAAATGGAGGGGAAAGATGAGGAGATCACTAAAACGGAATCCCAGTGCAGGGAATTGAGGAAGAAATTACAAGAGGAAGAACATCATAGTAGGGAGCTCAAAATTGAAGTTGAGAAGTTACAGAAGAGAATGTCTGAACTGGAGAAATTGGAAGAAGCATTTAGCAAGAGTAAATCTGAATGCACCCAGCTACATTTAAATCTAGAAAAAGAAAAGAACTTAACCAAAGACCTGCTAAACGAATTGGAGGTTGTCAAGAGCCGAGTCAAAGAACTGGAATGTTCCGAAAGTAGATTGGAAAAGGCTGAATTAAGCCTAAAAGATGATCTTACAAAGCTGAAGTCCTTTACCGTGATGCTGGTCGATGAAAGGAAAAATATGATGGAAAAAATAAAGCAAGAAGAGAGAAAAGTGGATGGACTCAATAAAAATTTTAAGGTGGAACAAGGAAAGGTTATGGATGTGACTGAAAAACTAATTGAAGAAAGTAAGAAGCTTTTGAAACTGAAGTCTGAAATGGAGGAGAGAGTATACAACTTGACAAAAGAGAGGGACGAGTTAGTAGGCAAGCTGAAAAGTGAAGAGGAAAAGTCATCTGAATTGAGCTGCAGCGTTGACCTATTAAAGAAGAGACTTGACGGGATAGAGGAAGTGGAGAGAGAAATAACCAGAGGGAGGTCTCGGAAAGGACCAGAGCTCACCTGCCCAGAAGACAACAAGATTAAGGAACTGACCCTTGAAATCGAGAGACTGAAGAAACGTCTCCAGCAACTGGAGGTGGTCGAAGGGGATTTGATGAAGACGGAGGATGAGTACGACCAGCTGGAGCAGAAATTCAGAACTGAGCAAGACAAGGCCAATTTCCTCTCTCAGCAACTGGAGGAGATCAAACACCAAATCGCCAAGAACAAAGCCATCGAGAAAGGTGAGGCTGTGAGCCAGGAAGCCGAGCTGAGGCACAGGTTCCGGCTGGAAGAGGCTAAGAGCCGGGACCTAAAAGCTGAAGTGCAAGCCCTTAAGGAGAAGATCCACGAATTAATGAACAAAGAAGACCAGCTCTCTCAGCTCCAAGTGGACTACTCTGTCCTCCAACAGAGATTTATGGAGGAAGAAAACAAGAACAAGAACATGGGCCAGGAGGTCCTCCATCTGACCAAGGAGCTGGAGCTCTCCAAGCGCTACAGCCGCGCTCTAAGGCCCAGCATGAACGGGAGAAGGATGGTCGACATCCCCGTGACCTCCACGGGCGTGCAGACCGATGCTGTCAGCGGCGAGGCAGCGGAGGAAGAAACGCCAGCGGTCTTCATCCGGAAATCCTTTCAGGAAGAGAATCACATCATGAGCAACCTCCGACAGGTGGGGCTGAAAAAACCCATGGAACGGTCCTCCGTTCTCGACCGGTACCCTCCTGCAGCGAATGAGCTCACCATGAGAAAGTCGTGGATCCCCTGGATGAGGAAGCGGGACAACAACGGGCCCTCGATGGCCCCGGAGAGGGGGCCCCGAGCGACTCCCAGCGCCGGGCAGCACCCCCCGGGAGAGCTGGTTCTCTCGCCGAAGCAGGGCCAGCCGCTGCACATCCGGGTGACGCCGGACCACGAGAACAGCACCGCCACGCTGGAGATCACGAGCCCCACGTCGGAAGAGTTTTTCTCCAGCACCACCGTCATCCCCACGCTGGGGACCCAGAAGCCGAGGATAACCATCATCCCGTCGCCCAATGTGATGTCCCAGAGAACCAAAGGCGGGGAGGGCCTCCTCGGCGCGGAGCGGGCCATGTCCCCGGTGACCATCACCACCTACTCCCGGGAGAAGGCCCCGGAGGGCGGCCGAGGCGCGTTCGCGGACCGGCCCGCCTCCCCGATCCAGATCATGACCGTGTCCACGTCCGCCGCCCCCGCGGAGGTGCCCGACGCCCCGGAGATGCCCCTGGGCAGGACGGTCCTCAAAGTCACCCCGGAGAAGCAGGCTGCCCCGGCGCCAGCGCGGAAATACAGCCCCAACGCCGCCAACATCATAACCACCGAGGACAATAAGATTCACATCCACCTGGGCTCGCAGTTTAAGCGGCCCCCCGGGGCCTCGGCAGAGGGGGCGAGCCCCGTGATCACCGTGCGGCCGGTCAGCGTGACGGCGGAGAAGGAGGTCTCCACTGGCACCGTGCTCCGCTCGCCCCGGAACCACCTGTCCGCGCGGCCTGGCGCCAGCAAGGTGACCAGCACCATCACCATCACGCCGGTCACAACCGCGTCCGCCCGAGGAACCCAGTCAGTGGTGAGTGGAGGAGGCTCTGATGGTGCAGGGCGAGGGAGGGAGGGAGGGAGAAGGGAGGGGTGGGGACGACCCAGTGCCCCAAATGAAACACAAGCAGATGCCTCTCTTCCTCCTCCTGAACCCACCAGCAGATGTTTCCTAGGTACACCAGGAAATGAAAATAAAAAGTAGCCTCATAGTTTAAAAATTGAGCTTAATACACACACACACACACACACACACACACACACACACACACACACATATATATATATATATATATATATATATATATATATATATATTCACCTGAGGATATGTTTATTGCTTTTAGAGAAACAGGAAAGAAGAAAGAGAGAGACAGAAACATTGAACGGTTGCCTCTTATATGTACCCCGGGCCAGGGATTGAACCCACAAACTAGGTATGGGCCCTGACTGGCAATCAAACCCACCACCTTCTGGTGTATGGGACAATGCTTCAACCAACAGAGCCACTAGGCTGGACATGAGCTAATTTTGAGGGGAAATTTTTTTTTCATGTAGATTATGGTGACCCTCCAAAATGTTTTCAAAGATGGCCTCTTTGCAATGTTAGCATACAGTGATGTTTAAAATTTGATTTTTTTAAAATGTTTAAAATGCTTTTTAAAATGGAGACTAGGGGAAAATGGTCAAATATGCAAGGAAAATTTAAACTCTTCCCAGGTTATATTTCTATAAGCTACACTATTCAATATGTGATTATCTATGATCATAGTCATACTTTCTTCCAAAAAAGATATTAAAGGATTTTAATATTTTAAAAAACTGAAGTAAAATAGAAGTGAGTTTATATGTCTACATACTATATTAATAGTGTCTTGCAGAGAGCAGGTGCTTGACAAATATTACTTAATAGCCAGCTGGAAGGCTAAATGAATGATAATAAAAAAGTGTGTCCAAAGTATAAAATCCAGAACTTAAAAATAAACTCCTAGTTTTCAAAATGCTTCCAGTCTGTCTTCATTTATTGGGGACAAATTGGTAAGTGAAATTATAGATCATGTACTATTTAGATATTAAGTTAAGCAAACTAGAAATTATGATTCCTAAACTCTGAACAAATTCTGCAACATATTTTGGAAACTCTTAAGAAAGCTATTTACTTAAGCATAGAGGCTATGGCTTATTTCCCCATATCTTCAATACAATTTACTTTTAATTCTCTGTGTACAAACATAGACTCAAGACAGAGTTCCATATGTGAATCAGTAATTGCTTTGCCAGCAAAGCTTTTCATTACTAGCTCTATAGGAGCTGAGTAGCATTCAGAATTGCTCGTCCTTGTCAAAATTCAATATTGCTTTTTGGGCAATACAGAGCATAGCTTGAATTTTTATAAAGAGACAATGGAGCCCTAACTGGTTTGGCTCAGTGGATAGAGCATCGGCCTGCGGACTGAAGGGTCGCAGGTTTGATTCCAGTCAAGAGCATGTATCTTGGTTGTGGGCAAGTCCCCGGTAGGAGGTGGGCAGGAGGCAGCTGATTGATGTTTCTCTCTCATTGATGTTTCTAACTCTCTATTCCTCTCCCTTCCTCTCTGTAAAAAGTCAATAAAATACATATTTTTAAAAGAGGGAGAGAGAGAGAGAGAGAGAGAGAGAGAGAGAGAGAGAGAGAGGGGGGGGGGAGAGAGAATGGAGGTATCAGTTGTAATTGTGAGCAGGTTTCTCTGCTGGAACATCTTATTCTCATTTTAAGGTCAGATCAAGATGGCCTTTCCTTCTGTGGCAACATTTGTGCCGACCAATTAAACCCCATAGACAGATAGGATTTCAAAACAGCTAAGATATCTAAGGCCTGAATATGGCCCACCTACTTCAGGTATATCTGATCCCATTAAATTAAGAACAAGAAGTTTGGGAAATCAAATAGTATGGCCAGTTTATTTGTTCATCTATTATTGAGGTATTGAATTAATTGCGTGCTAGCTACAGGCTAGCCACTGGATTAGGTGCTGACTGCGAAGAGAGCCTTTAGAAGTCCTCAGCTAAGTGGGAGAGTCAAGATTGGAGCCTACCCTCTGGTTCTCTGGTAGAAGGGCGTGCACAGGAAGCACTAGAGGAGGCTTCACAGAGGAGGAGGCTTTCACTGACAGGGATTTTCAAGAAGGGAAGGTACCTGTAGTGAGAACAGCATGTGCAAAGGCATGGCAGTGTGGAGGAGCCTGCGGTGTTTGGGGAAGGGTGAGTTCCCACTGTGTAGCAGCAGTGACGCTTGGTGACGGAATGCAAGGAGAGGCAAACTGGGGGCAGATAGTGAAGAGAGGAGGCACAGGTCTTACTACGAAATTTATGTTTACTCTCGTAGAGTAGGTGTTGAAAGGGTAAAGACGATTTGAAAACATTACACTATTTATGTTTTAGAAAGATATGTGTATAAAACAATTTACAGGATACATTGGAGGGGCAGAGGCTGAGGGCAGAGACACCATTGCAATTCTCCAGGCTAGACATGGTGTAGACGTGGACTATGGCAGGGAAAATGAGGGCAGAGCTGTGTTGGAGACGGGATTGAAGATTTCATGACAAATTGAGTATGAAGGATGGCTCTGAGGTTTCTGGCTTGGACGGACGGGTGGATAGGATAAGAAACATAGGAAGACTACTGTCTGGAGGATAAGATAAGTAAGGTTTTGGGGGAAGGGGGTGTATTACATTTGAGATGCCCGAGGGACACTGGAAATGTTTGGCGAAGTCGTTGGAAACCTGGATCTGTTTTAAGGAGAGCATTGAAGGCTTATGGTCTGGAACTTGTCAACACCTGGGGTGATAACTGAGGTGATTTTCAGGGTGAGAGCAAAAAATTAAGAGAGGGCTAAGAATGGAATATGGCGATGCCCACATTTTGCAGGCAGCCAAGCTGGAACAAAGAGCCAAGCCAGCAAGAGATTAAAGAGCAGTCATCACAACCGGATGTGATGGGTGAGATTCAAGTAACAAGTTATAGCAAGGGAGCGTGAGAAGCACTTCAAGAAAGAGGGTGTGGCCACCAGTGACAGTAAAAAATGAGAAGGGTCTGAATTCCTAGGAGGTAAAAGGAGAGCTGGCTAATTCAAGAAAGTGGAGGGGCCCTAGCCGGTGTGGCTTAGTGGACAGAGTGTTGGCCTGCAGACTGAAGAAAGCGGAGGTAATTTGGAGGGGACAGTAGGAATAAAACTGCCTCAGTTTACGCCAGGCCTGTATTTTCTCTGAAATAGGAGGCAAGGTCATCTTCAGTAAGGGTAGACGGGGTAGGGTAGGAGCTTGAGAAGAGAAGGAAGTTAGGCACAGATACTTCAGGAAAGAACAGGAGGCAATCAGAGTGGATCAGGTACTGACTCCAAGTTTCTAACAATAATTTAGCTTGGGGAGGGGTGGTCTGTGGCAAGAGTCCCGCTCTTGTTCAGAGTGAGCACATCCAGGGGGAAACTCACCACCATCACCTTTGTGTTTCTGTGTTTTTTTTCTCTCTTGCAGTCAGGACAAGATGGGTCATCCCAGCGGCCTACACCCACCCGCATTCCTATGTCAAAAGGTATGAAAGCAGGAAAGCCAGTAGTGGCAGCCCCAGGAGCAGGAAATGTGACCAAATTCGAGCCTCGAGCTGAGACTCAGTCTATGAAAATAGAGCTGAAGAAATCTGCAGCCGGCAGCGCGACCTCTCTTGGAGGGGGGAAGGGCTGAGGGCAGTGGCTGAGGGGGTATGTTGTGCAGATGCTACTGCTACGGTGAAAACAAACCTTCGTCCATTCGTGCCAACTCTTTTACCTGTACTAATTTAAGTTTTAAATATCTTGTTTATAAAGTAATCTACTAATAGCCATGTGTCTTTCCCATTTTGTGAATTTGTTTTGATGCTGGTGAATTAACCAACAAAACTACTGTTTGCCATGTGCGTGGTTGGAGGAAGCTGGGACCCAGGCCGGATGCTGATGTCTGGGCCCAGTGTTGCTTCTAGAAAATGGATCCATCAACTAACCTCGGTTTCTTTATCAGTGAGATGCGGGCGCTGAATGACCTCCTCTTCAAAGCCTGCTCCCATATTTCTTAATGGTAAATCACATTTAATAGCCCTGTTCCACAATAATTGATTTTTCAAAAATCCTATTACGAAATGGGAAGTAGTTTAACGACTGCCCTTTGCCTCTGTCAAATCCCGAATTTGCTTCTTGTGCTGGAAGAAACATCTAGTTATCACAGGGCCTGGAGCTCCAAGTTTTGCAGAAACAAAAGCCTCTGAGATGATTTCAGGAAATAATTTGAATGTGAAATAAAATGGAAATGAAATACGGAGTCCTAAAACAGAGTTTTACTTATTTGTGTGTGTCTGCGTATATGGTAGATAGAGGGTTTAGCCATCTCAAAAGCATTTCCAGAGCTTCCTAGACAATAATTTTAGAACCACTAGTGTCATACTCCTGCTCTGTTCAAGTGCGCGATTGATTTAAATCCTGGAGCGACGAGAATAGAGCCACCGAATGGCCCCTTATGGCTCAAGAGAGGCTGAAATGGGTAGGAAATAGCAGGAAGTAAATTCTGATGTATTAATGCCAAGAAAAAAACATGACATCACACAGAGCTTAATTGAATTGAAACATTTTCCTCAGTTAACTGTGAACTTGATTTGCAAATATAAAACCAGTTCATGATTTGTGTGTGTGTGTGTGTGTGTGTGTGTGTGTGTGCGCAAGTTGTAGAGAATGGGATTATTATTCCTGTCATTTTTACTTGTGTTGGTATCATTTTCATTAACTTTAAGCATGGTTTAATCAGCATGAAGCAGTGTGTGGGTGCAAAATGCGGGGTGTGTTTGTGGGGAGACTAACCATGTTAAAGTAGACACTGCTTCAAGTCAAATAACCACAAATGAGCTCAAGGCTAATAACCTGCAGCATAGCATATGAGGTCTTATGTAGGCAGCAGATTTGTCAAGATTTTTCACTCAATGGGGTGAACTTTAAAAAAAATACAATAACTACAAAGTTACAGGTTATTTTTCCACTTTTGAATTGTGAGGGCTCTATCTGGATAGATCCTGCTCTTGATATTTGGGAGTGGGGAGGGGGGAAGTTAAAAAACAAAACAAAACCCAGATGATTGGTTTTTAGCCCTTGATTCATCATGCTTTTCGATAAATAGACTCTTCTCTAAGTTCTTTTCACACCAGATTTCCTATCCCTTGCTGAACTTGGACTTGAATTACATATGATGGTGGTAGATGCCTCACAGTATTTACATTCACTTTAATCTGATCTTTGTTGCCTACGGCTCTTCAGTTCTCAGCATATGTATTTTAAAATGTTGAGCAACCATGAGAGACATGCCATAATAATGGGATTTCAAGGTAGAAAACCAGAGAGACTGAGAATGAAGATGTTATGATATATGACTTTGAACAAGTTTAAATAAGAGATCTTTCCATTTTGAATACTGCCTTGTATTTTTTTTAAAGGGAATTTCCTCCCTTTTATAAAGTGGACACAATCCTTTTCAAAACCAAGGACATTCTATGGCATTTTGGGTATTTATTGCTACTGTACCGTAACATATTGTATTTAAGCAACTGAAGGTGTCAAAAGTATGAAACACTGCATTCCTTTTGACTTTACCTTCCATTTTTCAGTTACTTTTATCATAATCTTATTGTCCCTGTTGCTGTTTTTGCTTTTACCTGCTCACATCATGCTCACGCCATTTCTGCCTGAAAGTCTATCCCACCTGCAGGGAGAGCGCCTCCTAAAGGCTTAGCGGTGCATGTGCAGGAGGTTTATACATCTGGACCCTGGAACAGAGCCACCTGCAAAGCACTACTACTAAGAAAACTTGGCAGAACAACACACGTTCACTTTTCATAGATGATAAAGAGCAACTGCCGTGGCAGTTTACCTTTGTGATTTTAGAATCAACTCTACATTTATTGGATAACTTTGTTCTAAACCACATATCAGACATGAAATCCACTGGGGACAGGAGGTGGAGGATTAAAAGCACTCCAACTCCAGCTTCCATTCGTGAGTGTAATGTTTTTAAGGTGCAGTTTAATGTGCTTTTATAAGAGTGAATGGGATGAAAAGGTTAGAGCCGTCTCCCTGTCCTGGAGCAGGTAGTAAAATAAAAGCCGTCTCACCAGAGCTGCTGTGTATAGCTGCTGCTCAGTCCCACCCTGGGGAGCGGAGGGGGTGTGGGAGGAGTATCATTTCCACAGATTTCAATGTGATGGCACCCCCCACCCTCACCCCCCGCTGAGGACGTGCCGGGCTCCATCTTCACAGGGACGGAGGAGGCCCTGGTGTTCCCTTTCTGAGAATAATTATGTGCTGACCATTTAGCGTGCATGATGGTCAGCCCAAATGTTTCTGTATGGGGCTGGCCTAAGAGTATTTATTATCTCTTGAAAATGACTTTCCCAAGTCACCTGCTTAAACAGAGTCATTCAGTTAGTAATGCATTTTTATCAGATTTTCATGGAGGACAAGTTAATGCATGATAGTGGGCTTGCTAGAGATTTTATTGTCTTCATTAAAGGTATGGTGTTAAGATCTCTTACTGGATATCTTCAGGAAGAGAGTGAAGAAATAGCTTTTTTTTAAAAAAATTTAATTGATATTTTACAGAGAGGAAGAGAGAAGGACAGAGAGTTAGAAACATCGATGAGAGAGAAACATCCATCAGCTGCCTCTTGCACACCCCCCACTGGGGATGTGCTCGCAACCAAGGTCATGGCCTTGACTGGAATCGAACCTGGGACCCCTCAGTCCGCAAGCCGACACTGTATCCACTGAGCCAAACCTGTTTCGGCAAGAAATAGCTTTGATGTGCCATGTGGGAAGAGTAATAAACATGTCCAAGGATGTAAAATGCAGAGATTGGACCGTCTCATTCCTTTATAGCTTCGGAATACTAGGGAAAGAGTGAGACTTTCCTGATGGGAAGCCTCCAGGGATATTCGCTAGGAAGAGCACATTTATGTGGGAGGACAGAGGACAGAGGGAGACAGGAAGTGGCAGCAAGATGGCCACAGAAATGGTTTCCCAGTAAACAAGTATGTTTGATTCCAAAATGTCCCCAACCCAGATGAAGGCTAGGGTTTACCACCTGCCTTTTCCTCCAGGGTCTCCTCATAAGTTAGCTCCTCAGTCTCTGCTCTTTCAACTTCTCCTTTTCAGTTGTTACCTCCACACCGGATACAAATATGCTCTGGCCTCTTTTATAACAATTCTTTCTTCAGCTGTGCAGTCCTCTACAGCTACTGCCCTGTCTCCCTCATGCCAAGTTAAGCCATTGACAGACACTCAAACTGTAATGCCTCCACTTCCATACTTCCCATTTATCCTTGAATTACTTTTTTATTACTGCTCATTTGTATCTGTAGTTAAAATATCAGCCAGTGGTAAAAAAACAGTTGTTTCTTACCTTATTGTCCTTTTCCCTAAGTTGTGCCCCCTGGAGAAAATAATTTCTAACTCTTAGATATTTCTCCAGATTCCTAAATAATAAACCTGTACTCTGACTTTTTATTCATCAATTTTAGATATTGATTTTTGTCTTCCCTATTGTCATGATGGTTGAGGATTTAATCCTCTCATATGTCTCCCCTTTTCCCATCCTCCCAATATGATTTTATAATATAGTGTTTTTTTCTAATCCTTACTTCAGGATATGTTTTCAATGAGTTATAGAGAGAGAGGGAGGGAGGGAGAAAGGGAGGGAAGAAGGAAGGGAATGGACAGAGAGAGAAAGAGAGAGAGAGAGAGAGAGAAAAAAAACATTGATTGGTTGCTTCTTGTATGTGCCCCAACTGAGGAATTGAACCCACAACATAGTTATGTACCCAGACAGGGAATCAAACCTATAACCTTTTCTTGGTGTATAGGACAGTGTTCCAACCAACTGAGCCAACCAGCCAGGATCACACATTTTAAAAAATAAATCACCAGTCAGCATTTGTATTTTTATATATTAATATGTTTCTGGTATAAATTTAAATATCGTTTCCTGCTGAGTCAAGTAGTATACTATGACTATTTCCTTCTTATCACTTTTCCCTTTTGTATGAATAACTGCTTAATTTTTTATCTGCTTGGTTTTCTCTGTATCCATCTTTACTTTTTCCAAATGCTTTAATAGGTCTGCCCAACACCTACCAAACCTTGAAACACATCAGTTTCATGTTTTTCCCTGGAGGCCTTCCTAGTTCAGTCCTCTGCTTCTCTACTTACTCTGCACAGCTGTCCTGCTGTCCCTTTCCATGTCAAACCCTGTTTTCTGGATTTCTTATCTTCTACTACTTCCTTTGCTCCTTTCCTTCCTTCCTTCCTTCCTTCCTTCCTTCCTTCCTTCCTTCCTTCCTTCCTTCCTTTTCTCCCTCCCTCCCTTCCTTCCTTCCTTTCCCTCCTTCTCTTCCTCCTCCCCCTCTTCCTCCTCCTTCTCCTTCTTCATACGAATATCTGCCTGTCTATTTTTTGGAATAAATCTTCCAATAGTTTCTACAGAGAAAAATCCTTCTGTAACCTTTCTGGGAATAGGTCAGGAGAGG
Source organism: Vespertilio murinus (assembly GCA_963924515.1). Lineage (NCBI taxonomy): Eukaryota > Metazoa > Chordata > Mammalia > Chiroptera > Vespertilionidae > Vespertilio > Vespertilio murinus. The sequence continues at coordinate 143,614,650 of OZ004705.1, read as the reverse complement.
GGAGATGGAGAGTCTCAGAGTTCATTGTGTCAACTTTTCCACTCCCCTGAATTCAGTCTGTGCTGCCAATTCTTTACGTAGGTCCAGAACTTCTTAGGTTGGTTTTTCAGAAAATAAATTTCTAGTCTCTGGAAAGTGTGAACACAGAATGAGGTTATGCTCTTTTCCTCTGTGACCAAGACATCTAATCTCCTCTTGTTTTCCTTTGACCTCTCTGGCTGCTCTGCCTCAGTCTCCCTTCATGGCTCCTCATTTTACACTTACATATTAAGTGTTGCTGTCTCCTTGTCTCTATCAAAAGCAATTTTCCTACACTACATTCTATCTAGTCCTTGTTATCCTATGCACTCCCATGGCTTCAGCCATCACCCATATGCTGAAAACTACCAAGCCTCTATCTCCAGCTCAACTTGTCTCAAAGTAGTCTCAACACCTTCTTCACACCCTTCGTCTTCTCCTTTTATTATTCTCCACATCGGCAGGGATGTCCTGATCCACCTAATGACTCACACTAGCACCCTGGGAGCTATTTGAAGCTCCCCTGTTGTCTTCCCCCATCAAACAGACTCCTTCAGCAAGTGTCTCATATTCTACCCCCAACACCTCAGCAGCTGAACCCACATCTCCATTTCTCCCACCACTGCCTGAGTTGCAGTTTTAATTTTCATCTGAATAGTTATTTTTTCTTATGTTTTGAGCCTTTGTAATGGGATTGTACATTTTAAAAAAAAACTTTGTTGTTGAGAGTATTACAGATGTCCCCCTTTTCCTCCCTCTGTTCCCCTCCAACCAATTCCTGCCCTGCCCCAGGCCTTCACCACTCTACTGTCTGTGTCCATAGGTAAATGCTTATAAATTATTTGATTAATCTTTTCATGACCCCCATCCCCCTTCCTGCTGAGATTCCTCAGTCTGAGTTGTTCTGATACTCTCGTAACTGGCTTCATAGTCTCCAGCCAGAAGACTCTCTGCTTCATTTTCCGTTTGGTTTTCCAAAGTTCAAGTTGGTCATACCACACTTCTATTTGAAAACCCGGTAAAGGTTCATCATTTCCTGTAGAATACAATGCCAGCTCCTTGGCATGGCACTCGGGGCTCTTTGTGAGCTAGCTCTCCACCTCAGTCTTCTGAGCATCCCGCCCTTTCCCTTGTCCGGACGCCTGCCGCCCATGCCTACAGGACGGCTTGCATATCAGGCCAGGCACCTTCCCTAGATTTGATCAACTTGTTCCTTCTCCCTAGATTGTCCTTTCTCCTACCTTTCTTTCTGGTGGAGGTGACTCTCTATGTTCAAAGTCTCTTTTACAAACATTGACTCCACGAGAAAGACAAACCATACTTTCAGAGTCTGTTTTGGGGTTTAAAGCCTGTCCTTTGCTATAAAACCTGGGCACTTACTGTAGAAAAAGAAAACCAGCAGTTGAAGCATGGCTGGAAGTTGGGGAAGAAAGAGGGGTTCATGCTTCTTCCCTTTGTCTGCCATGCAAGCCCCTGAGAGTGATATGGAGGGTGCAGGCATGCCATGTGTGAGAACACAGAGGTGACAGGTAGTGGATGTAGAGGAAATCCAGGTACTGCCATTCTGGAGAGTGTAAGTTACTTCTCTTTCCCTCCAGAGGCACCATGACACGTAATGAGTGCAAAATAGCTAAGGGTCTGGGACGGGGGAGGTTTTGCCTTTGAAGCCCTTATACTCATTCCTTCCCTTCCTGACCCCCACCTTAGTTTTCCCAGAACTAAGGGAGCCCGAGAGCTTACTGTGAAGTGTAAACATACTTGAATTTGGAGAACAAATGGCACTTCAGGAAAGAGGAAGTTGGGGGGGTGTGTGTGTTATCGTGCTCTTTAGATTCATGAAGGACCCTCTAAAACAGATCAGAAATGCTGTCACTGTAGAGGACCCAACACTACCACCAATAAGCAGGATGGAGATTTAGAATAGATATCAAGGTGAATCTCCAGAAAGAATGGATTGCTGAACAGTGGACTAGACACCAGCGACTGGCCTATGGCTGTCTAACCTTTGGCAAACCACCTCACCTTGGTTTGGCTTAGCATTTAGTTATAATCTTTCATGATTCTGGCGTTCCTTCTTATACTCATATGTATATGCTTCACTGTTGTTTAGCAAGCAACTTAAAAGGGCTCTGCCATAACACTTTTCCTAAGAACTAATGGTTAATTGCTTATCTGGTAAAAGTGGTTTTGGCCTTTCTACTTATACTAACGTGTGATGGACAGAATTCCGAAGTCAAGGGCTGGTTAGAGCTGAACCAGACATTAGAGGTCCAGAAGACAATCACGTCTAGTATTAATGAAGAAAACAAAAACAAAACAAGAAAAACTCTAAGGCTTAAAGATGTCTAACCATCTTATTAAATGATAAACCCAGGTCTTCAGTTTCTCTCAGTACATTTCATATGAAACTACTTCAAGTGAGCAATATATATATCCATATTCATTGGCCCAAAATAATATTGTTAAAGGATCTTGACACATGGAGATATCTACATGGAAACTATGTGACAAAGTTTTCATAATAATACTTACTTTGATGAATATTGTTGTGCTTATCTAAAAAGCACAATGCCCTTTTCAATTTTCACCCACAATGCTATTTTCCATGCTATTCTGTGTGACCAGTCATAGGCTTAACTCACACTAGGCAGCTAAGCATATGTTTCCAAAAAGGTAGAACCTGAGTATTGTGGCTCGAATATTTACCTATTTTCCCACCATTTTATTTATATTAAAAAATAATTAATGTTATATGTAGAAGAACTAGTTCCTGTTTGCTTGTGTCTGGGAAACAGTAATCGATGTGAGGGATAAGGATTAGCTTGCCTGAAAAAGTCGTTGCCAGGCGTGGCTGTGATTTTTGGTAACTTGTGCGGCCTGGGGAGGTAAGGGGTGATTTGGGCTGATGACGGAGTGGGAAATGTCTTGGAAGGAAGTAAACAACTATTAGGTGGTTGAGAAACCCCAAGAGGATTTATATCATCTGGTTGAAGAGTTTCCTGAAGAAAATGACAGAACTGATTAGCGGAAGTATTTTTAATTAGCTGAGCTGAATCCAAAAAGAAGGAACAAGCCCAAGTCAACAGAGGAAGTTTATTGGACTTCCTATTTAAAACAGATGTTTTTATCAGAAGTGATTAATTTATGAATGCGATCATAATAGGACTGAATGTTGAAGCAGTTTATTAAAATGGAAACCGTAAAAGTAAACAATATCTAGGCGCTCCTAGTTCTTAAAGGTACAGAATGTAGGACATTTTTGCAGGTGGATGAAACACCACGAGGACAGCGACTTCCAAGCTGGGGTTGGTATCTGGTGGCAGGAAGCACAGCACAGCCCTAAGCGGTGCCTTGCTCTCCAGGCAGAGCCCTTGGGGCGTAGGGACTTTGGGAAGCAGGCCACAAGCCAGACACACTGATGCAAAACTCAAGAGCAGACGTTTTCTGTTTCGTGGCATGCGGTTTCTTGTGTATGAAGCAGCCCTCCTTTACGGATACAAAGTCCTGCGGTAAATAGAACTTCTGCTCTATTTTGTCCTTGGTGTGTGAGCTTAGAGGCTCTCTATAAAAGTGATCTGGTTTCATTTGCTAGAGGAGATTTTTAAAATTCAGAGCTCATGTGCTCCCTTGCAGAGAGTTTGGCAGAGCATGAACACATGCATCGCTTGGGAGGGAGACAATGACTTTCCAAGGAGTTCATCTTTCCTCCTCCACAGCCGAGGAGCTCTCCTGGGAGGAATCAGAATTCGAATTTGCTGCCAGGTTGCCCCACTCTGTCACTGGGGAGATAAGTCTCCCCCAAATTTCCAAATCCCTTCTTGGATGTCATCATCTGGCTGGCCAGTAGTTGTGAGATACCACCCAAGAAGGATGACTAGCGAGTGAGTTCAGGAGTCAACTGCCGTTAGGAATTGATAACACGTTAAACTGCCTTTCATGGAAGGTATTTTAGCTAGTGTAATAAAAGCGTGAATTCATACTTTACATCATTTCACAATGTATCATCATAATAAATAATGGATTTAGTACGTTACCTGAAGCTCCTTTAAAAAAAAATAAAGATAACACTAGAGAGAAACACATAGAAGAAAATGCCATTACGTGTTTTTGGTAAACCGTTAATGTCAAACATATATAAAAATCTAATCTCTCCAAGTGTGTATGTTAACTAAAGTTTTTTTCCTTCTTACAATTAGACAAAAGGAAATGGTGCTATTAAATGTCTGCATATCTGCCGAAACCGGTTTGGCTCAGTGGTAGAGCGTCGGTCTGCAGACCTAAAGGTCCCGGGTTCGATTCCGGTCAAGGGCATGTACATTGGTTGCGGGCACATCCCCGGTGGGGGGTGTGCAAGAGGCAGCTGGTCAATGTCTCTCTCTCATCGACGTTTCTAGCTCTCTATCTCTCTCCCTTTCTCTCTGTAAAATATCAATAAAATATATAAATGTCTGCATATCAGAAGGCGGCAAATTTAAGTATTTTGCTATTTTGAGTTTGTTGATGGAGGTGGTAATTAATAATGGCCTTTGGTCTTACTCTGCCTCTACAAATTCTGAATGTCAAAAAAATGGTATCCGTAAAAAATTGTTATAGAATTATACTTATCACTTAGGTCACTTTAGAGGACCTAAATGACCTATTATTGGTCTTAGTCTAAGATTCAGTGAAGACAGAGTAGGAGACAGAGTAAGATTTGCTCATTGACTTTGTAACTCAATAAAATTTATGAGACTTTTATTGTACTGAATCATAAAAAAATGAAAGAGACTTGGGAATTCTGTTTTCATTTATTAAAATAAGACAAATAATGGTATTAATCCCCAAAGCTTCTTTCTTTCTTTCTTTCTTTCTTTCTTTCTTTCTTTCTTTCTTTCTTTCTTTCTTTCTTCCTCTCTCTCTCTCTCTCTCTCTCTCTCTCTCTCTCTCTCTCTCTTTCTCTCTCTCTTTTTGCTGGTCATCATGTTTCAGATAGTTATTTTTTTAAAAAAAAACATTTTTATTGGCCCTAACCAGTTTGGCTTAGTGGATAGAGCGCCGGCCTGCGGACTCAAGGGTCCTGGGTTCGACTCCAGTCAAGGGCATATACCTTGGTTGTAGGCACATCCCCAGTTGGGGGTGTGCAGGAGGCAGCTGATTGATGTTTCTCTCTCATTGATGTTTCTAGCTCTCTATCTCTTTCCCTTCCTCTCTGTAAAAAATCAATAAAATATATATATTTTTTAGTTTCTCACAATTTGAAAAATTATTTTAGTTTATAGGTTTGGGAAAAACATAGATGATAACCAAAGATAGATTTAATAAATATGTTTAGTCAGTATCAGTTAATAGAGCCACTATCATATAGGTATTATCTCACTATCTCTAGAAACAAGATAAAATATGTCTCCATGTATACAAAATAACTTGAGCTTAACTGTATTTCTTCAAAGTTTATAAACGTGTTAAACACCATATCTTATTATTAAAGTAGAATTTAAAAAATTCTACTTAGCATTGTCAAGTATATCCAAGACAGTCTTTTTAATAACACAATTTGACTAATAGCATTAGCATATATGCCATGCATAGATGACCAGTTTGCTAACTTAAATACAATAATAAAATGTAATGGTCCAACGGAGACATTCTTCTCTGTATGATGAACTCTTTTGCCGTATGTATTTTTTATCAAGTAATAATTATGAAGAGCTATCATTATTATGGAGATTACAAAATGCTAGGATTAAGAGAAGGCAACTCTAGGAATTTAGAGGTCTGCACACTCAAAGTGAGGGAAGATGGCACGGTAGTAACACAAAATAGTAGGTCCACAAGGGATTTTAGAGATGCTCTCCAATATCTTCGTTCTGTAGTGAGGAAACAAAGGCACAAGCATTCTGAATTACATCTATAATAAGAACAATTGTGGATTTCACTTTTTAAAATGTATGTTTTCTATTTTTTTCAAAGAGGGAAATGGGAAAAATGCTTTAAATTTTGTTATGCAGATTTGAGAACTATGTATTTTCACTCTTAGGAAATTTTACTGTTTTTTTTTTTTTCCATTCCCCCCCCCACACACATTTTTTCCAAGTATATTTTTCCATTGATTTTTAGAGAGAGCGGAAGGGAGAGAGAAACATCAGTGTGAGAGAGACACATATATTGGTTGCCTTCTGCATGCCCAACCAGGGCCAGGGATGGTGACCACAACCAAGGTACATGCCTTACTGAGCCAAACCAGTTAGGGCTACAGAAATTTAAAAAAAAAAAAAAAGTGTTGAGTGGGAAATAGCGTTTTGATCTTAGTGATTTTTAACTACATAATATTTGAATTAGTGTTTTTAGTTTTTGCCTTATGACTTTGATATATCTTTAGGCACTGAAAAATTATAAAGCTAGAACAGTTTTCCAATGAAAAACGTAAGGATGATTCTTAAAGATTTCTGGCATAGTGAAAAAATCATATGTATATATTAAAAGCTTTACAAAAACTTTATATTTAAATATTTATTATTAAGTACATAAAACATGTATACATTTTATTTTATTTTGCTTTCTTACCTGGTTTATCCCAAATTTAATTGATAGATAGAAGGAAGGAATGGAAATATTGCCCCCTAGTGGTCAGTTAATGAAAGCGGTATTTACTGCCTCTAATGAATGTTCTTCATGACTAATTTGAGAGTAATGTGTACTCTGTTTTAAATTGCACTGTTTTCAAAGAAACTAGAGAAGCAACACAAAGACAAGCAACTTCATAATCAGATTATACTAATCAGTTTATTGGGCAGTTTCTGACCAAGAATCAGAAGCACTTCCTGAAGGCACTTGTTACCATGTATATGACAGCTTTGTGGTAGACCATTAGTTTCCTTTTCCTTTTTGCCTCTTCAGGAACTTGAATACTTAAGCTTGTACATGATCTTGTGTTCTGCTATCCTTTTTATTGTAAAGTGTAAATATTTTAAGGGATATTTTTATTCTAAATATAAGAAAATTACTCACCTATTTTGTGTGATTTGAAATTCAGTAAAAGAATTTCTTCTCTTAAAAAAAACACAACAAAAAACCTTTTGTTTTTGACCCATTGAACATAAATCAGCACAAATCAATAGGTCTATGACATAATGCACTTTATTTAATGCTTAGATATAAATTACCCAAGTAAAAATAAAATTAAACTAATATTTAAAATTAAAGTGAAAATAATAGGTGGAATTTTTCTCACCCTCTTGATAAACCCTGAAGTTATTTTCTGCACTTATAACATGGTCGTATATGACGGGGAGGTAATAGTTTTTTTCAGACAGAGGAACCATTTGAGGCTTAATTATTTCTTTCCTATGCTCTTTATAATCTCAGCAATGGCAAGACTCTGTCATTTTTCTCACCAAGGTAGTTCCATGCCTAGCACAGTGATGTGCACCTAATTAGGCCTCAATAAACAATCCTTAAATGATAGAATGAAAAAAAAGAGATACTTGTTCATGAAGACATATAGATTAAGATAAAGTCAATGAATAAATGTAAATATCACACACCCACAATGTGGCTCATACTGTTCTAATTGCAATCTCAATCTATTTTTTATTTACTTTTATTTGAATGAGTTTAGATTTAAAAGCATATATGGAATCATGCAAAAAGAAGCAGAGACAAAAGTAAGTTTCTTGTGTTTATTTATTTTTATTATATATTTTTTTATTGATTTTTTTTCCAGAGAGAAAAGGAGAGGGATAGAGTTAGAAACATCAATGAGAGAGAAACATCGATGAGAGAGAAACATCGACCAGCTGCCTCTCGCACACTCCCTACTGGGGATGTGCCCGCAACAAGGTACATGCCCTTGACCGGAATCGAACCTGGGGCCCTTCAGTCCCCAGAATGACGCTCTATCCACTGAGCCACACTGGTCAGGGCTACTTGTGTTTATTTTTTATTTTTTTAAATAGATTTTATTGATTTTCCACAGAGAGGAAGGGAGAGGGATAGAGAGCTAGAAACGTCGATGAGAGAGAAACATCAACCAGCTCCTCCTGCACACCCCCCACTGGGGATGCGCCCGCAACCAATGTACATGCCCTTGACCGGAATAGAACCCGCAGACTAATGCTCTATCCACTGAGCAAAACCGGTTTTGGCAGCTACTTGTGTTTATTAACTTCTTAAGAATAGATAATGTAGGCCAGAGCACCTGGTAGTCCTCCCCCTAGAGGTGGGCTCCAGCCTGGCCCCCAATATCGCCAAATTAAATAAAAAGAAAAAATAATAGATGATGAATATTTCCTTATTAAAACAAATTCAGACACATTAAAAAAAGAAATTAAAAGTATATAAATACTGTTCAGAACAGAGAGTTACTTCTGGGTGAGTTACTTCTAGGAAATAGTCTGGTTCCCCACTATGGGGCTTGTATATAGTAATTACTGTCTTTGTGTTTAGTTCTTTGCTTGAGTAACATTGATCTAATATTGTTAGAATATTAGACTGAAAATATTTAAGAATTTTGGAGGGAAAGCTCCTATGCCAATACAAAGATGTTACCCAAGAGTAGTAAAAAACTGCAGGAAAAGCTATTGGGCTCATGCACCTGTTTTTGTTTGTTGTGCTGTTTAACATCTACGGTCTTTTAATGAGGTGATGTGGTGTTGATCCTCACATAAACTGTTGACTTGAGTTTCAGTGTAATTGAAAATGCTGTGTTTTTCTTCTCTTTGTAGAAAGCATCATCATTCACCAGTTACGCATGAACTCCCGGTGAAGTGGTAAATCGAGCGCATAGTGGGTGTGCGCACTGCCTCTGAATCCCTGTTGAATGGATAGCGTTACTACAGCTCTCCGTCACCACTGAGGTCCTCCAGGCTCCTGATCACTACTGAAAATTACTTTCTACTCACAGTGAATCTTTTTTTGAGGATATGATGTAAAAGCTGAAAATGGCATTGCTGATAATATAAAAATAAGTTGCAAGAGCAATTCAATCTTTGTGTCGAAAGCAATTTCTCCTCCTTTTGCAAAGCTTTCAGGTCCATGGGCACATGCTATGTAATTTATTTTTATAATACACTTTGTGATGTGTTTTTTTTCCCCTAACGTGTTTCCTTGTTCATAGTCTATGGCACATATAGTATATCTGTAGAATACACTGTCAGTTCTTCAAAGCATTTACAACAGTAACCTATAATCATTTTATTTGATCAATTTGTTATTTCTGAAGAACAGAAGGTACCACACTATATATTTCCTGGGGGGAATTCGAGAGGTAAAACAGAAGCAGGAGCTTCTAGACGAGGTTTTATTATTGCTTGGACAATGCCGTGGTTCTGATCACGGTTCAACACTAACAGATAATGGTCTGGCTTAAAGTTTAATTTTAAACACTTAAAGACAGTTTTAAAGCTGCTCTTTCTAGTGTTCTGTGCCAAAACCCTGAATGAATTGATTTTACTATGAAAACAAATAAATAAAAGGAGATGTCTGAGTTTAACATGTAAGGATTATAGAAACAACCAATAGATCAACTATGTTTCTTTTTGCATTATTTACTTATATGTACAGGACTTAGAATAAGGATATCAAGATAGTTCTCACAACCTACCTAAACGAAAGCCTGAAAATAAAAACTGACCTAGAGAGTATCAGCATCTTTTTTAAAAATGGTAATAGAAATGCCTAGATAATTTTTTTTCTTGTAGATAGATGTTGGACAGATTTTTCAGAAATCACAGATAGGTTAGGGAATATATTCTTTTTTTAAAAAAAATATTTTTATTGATTTTAGGGAGGAAGGGAGAGGGAGAGAGAGAAACATCAGTGATGAGAGAGAATCATTGATCGGCCGCCTCCTGCACGCCCCCTACTGGGGATTGAGCCTGCAACCCAGGCATGTGCCCTTGGCCAGAATTGAACCTGGGACCCTTGTCTACAGGACGATGCTCTATCAACTGAGCCAAATCAGCTAGGGTGAGAATATATTCTTTAAAGATAAAAAGCACATGCATTACTTAAATCTCAATGTCAGAGCTGCTGTTGAACTTAAATTTATGTGAAAATGTGCATCTGAAGTCTACTTGAAAGCCTTAATATAGGGTTTTTATTTTTAAAGACTTGTCAATGTGGACACGTTGTCAATAAAGTCTTTAAAAGGTAACTTTAAAAGATAAAGTTTTGACACACCAGTTTCTGAAGGCAGGAATCATCTATCATGTAACTTTACTTAGATTAAAGAAACTATGCTCTGGGTGTCACAAGCACAGCCAAAAACCACACAGATAATACTGCTGGCCCATTTTTCCAGACCACAGGCTGTACCCAGGTTTATATGCCCTTAGAGGGGAGTCCATACTGAGTCTCTGGAACAGAAAAATTAATATTGGATTTCCTCCCCTATGTAACGATGTAAGGTATTAAGGTATACAATGTGGAATTAGCAAATTATAGTCAATAGGTATTATATATGAAATTACTATATTTTATGTAAAATTAGTTTTGACCTTTGTAAGTAAAAGAAATGCTATAGTGTGCTTGACCTAGCTTGAGTGATTGGGTATGTGTCACATAACCTGCAGGGTTTTGATTACTGATTAAGAAAACTTAGATGTATTTGTGTGAAGATTTAAGACATTGTGGTTTTGGGTTTTGTTTTCTGCAAATGTTTTTGAATGACATTTTCAACTAGGGGAGGGTTTTATTTAGTATTGTTATATATTTTTCACTCGCAATTAAGTTCCCTTTTTGCCAATATTTCTGACAGCAAAAATATTCAGATATATCACAAATTATATTTGAAGCAAATAACTTTTTCTCAACTTGTGGGGATGTTATTACACTAATTGTGAAAAGGCTTCTAAAGATGAGACTTTAATTTAAAATGCTACAAGTAACTTATGTATATTTGGATCTGAAGTTTTATTTTTCCCTGAGTTTATAATGAAGTTTGGTACTTGCAATGCTGAGTGAGGATGACAGTGTAATTGGTCATTTAGATGGATGCTGAGTTTTTCTCTGCCCATGCTATGAATAAGTTCTCAGTTTAAACCCAAGTGGAATTAAAGTGGCAGATGGTTAAAATTAATTAAAAAATTTAAAAACTTGTTTTGAAATAGAACACAATATTAAAAATTAACAGCAAACAGAAAACAACAAATAGTCATATCCTTAGCTCATGAATAAACAAACAAGATCATAAATAGTCATAGCCCAATATTCACATTCAATTGATAAAATTGTCCCTCATGCAAGTCTGGCATCATCATAGGCTACATAATTTCTCTACCTTTTATTGTAAGTGAATCTCCAATCATCAATATGAATGAGAATCAGTTTTGAATGGAATAATTCTGTTTTCTGATGTAGTATTATAATCAGTGTTTTCAGTTTAAGACACTACGAACTAATTCATTATTTTACCCTTTTCTTTTTGAGAGAAGTGCCATCTGAGGGTATCTTCTACAAAGATTTTTTCAAGTATTTAATAAAATATTAGGGTTTAATGAAAATAGTGGCTAGAGTAAATATTCCAGATGTTAGATACCTGTAATGCTCACAAATGTGAACAATTAATTGTATCTTCGGACAACCATAAATAATTGATGGTGTAGAATATCTAACTTAAGCATTGACAGAGACACCAACAATTCTGAAATAACTCCCAGCTTCTAAAAATCAGTGGCAGAGCAAGAGTGAATGCTGTGTCAGACATGTAATATGTTTGTGTCTTTTCTCTTTATGGTGTGGTTGAATTTTCCTGGAAATAAATAAAAAATAGAGCAAAGGCAGAGGGTGTTCATGAATCTGATAAGCAACATTTCTAAAATTAGCAACAATGCATAATGGAAGTTTAAAAAACACAACTGGCAGGCATTTGAGGCATATATCCCTCTCTGGACCTCCAGTGCTATGTCTCTGCTAAAAATACTAATTAGAAGGCAAAGAGGAAAAACAATAAAAATTGTTGTAATAAATTCATAAGATTGGGAGTTCCATGCAATTAATGTTGCTTAGTGACCACTAATGTTTTATTTATCTTACTATTATGTTTTTTAATACTCACCTGAGGATATGTTTATTGATTTTAGAAAAAAGGGAGAGAGAGAGACAGAGAGAGAGAGAAAGAGAGACATCTATGTGAGAAAGAAACACTGATTGGTTGCCTGTCAGACATATGTGCCCAGACTGGGAATGAACCCACAATCTATGTATGTGCCCTGATGGAATAGAACATGCAACCTTTTTGGTACCAGGACAACGCTCCAACCAACAGATTCACCTGGCCCTGGACAATATGTTATTTTCTTAAACTTTCAGCATTTCCTCCTTACTATATGATGACACTGTGTTTGTTACATAGGGAAAATGCTGTAGACTCATACATTTGAACAGAGATATTTCTAGGTGCCATGACATGATACATTTTTTTTTTCTGGTGGGTTATTTTTGTGTGTTTATATTATTTGGTTAATTTTACCTTACCATTCACAGATTTTGTTGACAGTGCAAACTTATATTTATTTAATCTAGATTTTTGTTTTAAAAATGTCGGATGTTAGCTTCTTCATATGTGATCAGCTATTCTTAGAAGTCTTGCAGGTGTAATGAATTTTCAATGGCAAAAGAACACATTAAACATTTTTGGAGTTACAGTCTATTTTCACAGCATTCTCAATTTTTTCTTTAAGTTTTATGAAGTACATGAGAAATTTATTTTTCACTACAGCCAAGTGAATTTATGAATATGTACTTGTCTTTTGTATGATTGTGATACCCTGCTCTCATTTCATCACAGGTTACTGAAATTTAACCAATTAAAACATTCTCTGTGTTTTTTTCCAAAGCCAACTTTGTTTATCAAAATTTCACCAGAGAGTGAGAAAAACAATAATGGTGATGTAAAAGTATTGTGCAATATTCTTTTTTGAGTTGGAACATAATATTATACAATTAAAATCATTTAAAATGAGTATTCCACCTTATTTTAAATTATTTTCTTTAAAATAGTTTTCACTTCTGCGTTTCACATTTTGTTAAAAATTTGGTACTTTTCACCGGGAATAAGCAGAAGCAGTGCAGCAGACCAGCTAAAATCAGAGATGCTTTTCCTCTGAGTTACATTATAGTTTGATCCTTTAACAAGTTAAAGACTACAAGACACCAAGAGATGGAAACTGGCTATGGGTTCCCTTCACCCTTTTATCTTTACCAAAGCATCCTATACAATAAAAGGCTAATATGCAAATCGACCGAATGGCAAAATGACTGGTCACTATGATGTGTACCGACCACCAGGGGGAAGAGGCTCAACGTAGAAGCTGCCCCCTGGTGGTTAGTGCACTCCCACAGACTGGTGAGTGCAGCAGCGGTGGTGGGACCCTCTCTTGCCTATGTGGCAGTGCTAAGGATGTCTGACTGTGGGCCTAAGCCATCAGTTGGACATCCCCCGAGGGCTACCAGACTGCAAGAGGGTGCAGGCTGGGCTGAGTTCATGAATTTCGTGCACCGGGCCTCTAGTTGTCAATAAACATTCAAATAATATTTTACCACACTTTTTAAAAGTAGATTGCTTAGCAGAGCAAACACTCCTGAGGTTTTGTCAGCAGTCCACAACCCAGCTTCTACAGGAGCAGTTGGGTAAGGGTTTTAGCAGAGTGGGATGAGGATGATGGTGGGGTTGTGCTCTGACCTCTTTTATCACCCTACTGCCAGAGATGGTGGGCCATAGCCATAGCCAACCTAACTTATTTTTGCCTTATTTGGGACAAAGGAATAGGTTTATCCTGTTTATTACTTATTTATTTTTATTTTTAAAAAAATATATTTTATTGACTTTTTACAGAGAGGAAGGGAGAGGGATAGAGAGTTAGAGATATCGATGAGAGAGAATCATCGATCAGCTGCCTCCTGTTTATTATTTAAATATACACATATCAAAAAAGCAGGCACGGAAGATGTCAAAATGATGCTTTCCCAGGGAAAGTGCAGATGTTAGAGATCTTGCCCACAGAACAGCTCTGGCTTCTGTTCTTGGAGGAGTGGAGCCCTTCAGGGTGCATGGTTTAAAAACACTGGCCAAAAATAAAAATGAATAAAAGCACTGGCCAAAAGTCATTCTTTATTTCATGACTTCCTAGGAGCATGAAGTCTCAAGCTTTCCACCAGATTTGTTCAAATGGATTTATTCCTTTTGAGCCTTGGGCTAGAGTCACCTTTAAGGAGCAACATATTTTTCCTTAGGGTAAAGACTGCAGTTGCTTCCCTGAGCTCCATGCTTGAAGACAATAGGCAACATTGCTCCATTTTTTTTTTTTTACTGTCCTTAAACTCTTTTGAAATTTGTATTTAATGCATAACATGGAATCTATGAAGGATTTCAAACACTAACGCCTCCTCCCTTCAACAGGACTGCATGGTTCCACAGATAAAGAATGGTTGGAACCTGGTTCCCTGGAGTTCACAGATGAATTCTTAAAAAGATGATTAAGTCCTCCTTTTGTTTCTCCAGGCATTATTTCCAGCACTTTCTTCAGAGCTAAGCACCTCTAATGAGAAAATCTTTTTCTGTTTCTCTTTGAGAGTCCATTTATCCCATTCTGTCTTATGTTGGCGGGCCTTGGTGTACAAAGCCCAGTTCATTCCTCCTCCTTCTCTTCTTCTTCTTCTTCTTCTTCTTCTTCTTCTTCTTCTTCTTCTTCTTCTTCTTCTTCTTCTTCTTCTCCTCCTCCTCCTCCTCCTCCTCCTCCTCCTCCTTCTTCTTCTTCGTCAATCCTCACAGGGGGATTATTTTTTTCATTGGTCCCACCCCCCCACCCCCCCCCCCTCCCCGGGTGTGGGAGGAAGAAAGAGAGAGACAGAGAGAGAGACACAGAGAGAGAAACATGGATGCAAGAGAAACACATTGATTGGTTGCCTCCCACCTGTGCCCCAACTGGGACTGGGGATCAAACCTGCAACTCAGCTATGTGTCCTTGAACAGGGATCCAACCCTCAATGCTTTTGTGTGAGGGCTGACACTCTAAACCACTGAGCCACACCAGCCAGGGCTGCGTGATGAATCTCAGAGACAAGGGGAGAGGGGGAGGGCAGGAAGAGATTAACCAAAGATCTTATATGCATACTAAAGGCCCGGTGTACAGATTCATGCATTGGTGGGATCCCTTGGACTGGCCTGCACCCTCTCACAATCTGGGACCCTTCAGGGGTTGTCGGAGAGCTGGTTTCAGCTAGATCCCTCTAGGCCAGGCCAAGGGACCTCACCAGTGAATGAATCAGTGCACCAGGCCTCTAGTTAATAATAAGTGTCTAATAAGAGTCTACTTTCTCTATGTCCCTTTTTGATCATATTCTCTCCTGGGTAGAGAACCACAATATCACTCAGTCCTTAGGACTTACTTCCATGGTTTAATTTAAAAAAAAAAAAAAAATATATATATATATATATATATATATATATATATATATAATTGATTTTTTACAGAGAGGAAGAGTGATAGAGAGTTAGAAATATCGATGAGAGAGAATCATCGATCAGCTGCCTCCTGCACACCTCCTACTGGGGATGTGCCTGTAACCAAGGTACATGCCCTTGACCGGAATCAAACCTGGGACCTTTCAGTCTGCAGGCCGATGCTCTATCCACTGAGCCAAATCGGTTTCGGCCACAGTTTAATTTTTAAAATTTATTTTTTTTTATTTTTTTCACAGTTTAATTTTTGACATTATAAAGAAGATATGGTACCTGCTCAAACCTCCTATAATCCCTCTGCACACATCTTATAAAGCACATATGTCACTATATTTCAATTGTTTGTTGGAAAGTTGTCTCTCCCAGTAAAATGTGAGTTCATTGAGGTCAAGTTAGTTCAACAAAATTTATTATCTTTTATGTCCTAGGTAGTTTGCCAGGTATTGGAGATATTGAAAACAATAAAAACAGTCTCTGATTTTGAGAAACTTATATCTAGCAGGAAAGACAGATTTTTCAGTACTATGATTAAGTGCTCAGATAGAGAGCAGTTCTCATCTCAATCCAAGGGGATAAAGGAGCTCAGAGAGCAGTTCTTAGCTCAGTCCAAGTTCCAAAGGATTCCTCAAATTAACTATTGACCGGAATCTTGAAGGGGGAGTAGGAATTATAACTAGGAAGGCAGTTTCAGTGGAGGTGGGGTCTGAAGTCAGGGAGCAGTGGGTTGCTCAGTGACTGGGTTTAGGAATTGAAGACAGTGAGTACAGACTACTCTTCCCAGAAGACTCAGTGACAATAAAAATGTAGCTATGGAATAAGTTCTTGAATCCCTACCTTGTCCCTCACAATGTGTTGGTCAGAGGGAAGTCCTCTGAAGTCTTGGTTTTTGTTGTCATAGATATTTAGTTCCATTGACTCAAAAAAAAAAAAAAGTGTTTTACTTACTTCTCAAGCTCAATAAAAGTAGTCTTGCACATTTAAATCCATTTTTTAAAAGTCATCATTCAATAATATGTTGGAGTTACTTTAAAGAAATACACGAGTTGTTTTTAAAAAATCATTATAGGTGTTTGAAACCCAAGTGTTTAAAAAAAACAAATAATGAAATGTACTCTCTCTTCCCTGGACTTCCAATAATTTAACACTTGGAAAAATAGAAAAATTTAAGTTAAAACTATATCTAAAAATAGTCTAAAAATATTATTTATAAGGAATTAACATTTTTAAAGCCTGGCTGGTGTGTCCCAGTGGTTGAGTGTCATCTCATGAACTAAGAGATCATGCTTCAATTCCTGGTCAGGGCACATACCCAGGTTGTGGGCTGGATCCCCAGTGGGGAGTGTGCAGGAGGCAGTCATTCTATGAATCTCTCTTCACTATTGATGTTTCTCTCTCTCTCTCCCTTCCTCCCTCTCTTTAAAATCAATAAGAACATATAAAAATAAAGATCTACTTTCCTATATCTCTTGATGATTTCTCATGGTGCAAGAAAAGTATTTCTCCTCCTTTGTCTCTTCCCTTTTAAAAATTATCTGCACTACTATACATGTGATAGATGTCAGTTGGCTGTTAACCAATATATAGCAAAATCATATTTGAAGGGAAGACTTGATTTATAATTGATGGTAACTGTTGGAAAAAATATGTACCATGGGATGTAACTGAGAGATTCTATATAGGTCATGAAGTCTGAGGTCTCATTAGAATTATATTCTTTCTTTTAAAGAAAGTGTGGAATTATGATAAATGAAATGTTATCTCCTTCCCAAAGCAAAGTTCTTAGGCTGTCTACTAAGGAAGTTTGGTGTAAGTTTAATAAACATATCACGTAAAAATCAGGAAAAGGTCAACTTTGAAAGAAGTAGCTTTTCAAAATCAGTTTGAATCAATCACTGATGCAATAAATACAAGAAATTAAATTTATTATATAAATTCTACATCACTCCTTTCCTAAAAATCCTCTCAATTGAAAATAAATATTATTTAGTTCTCTCAACATTCTCTAGATAAAGCTGTCATGACAACTAAATAGAAAAAAAACCCAAAAAACCAAAAAACAATTCAAACTATTTCTAGTTCCTAAGAATTTTCTCTGAAATTCATGATGGTAAAAACTATGGTACATTTCTCAGCTCTAACTTTCCTAAACATTTTTAAAGCTAAATAGGTAAATAAAATGGTTTAAATATGGTCAGAAGTTAAGAACTAAAGCAGCACCAGGTACTCAAAGGAATCGAATAAGCAAATCTGTGTGGCTAAATAGTAAAAGACTAGTTTCAGTTTTCTCTTCTTAATTTCTTAATTCAATAGTTATTGATAGATCCTCCCTTCCTCCAGTCGATGGGCGGACTTAAACCCCACCTGCGGCCAGACATTCCTGAGCCCTGAACCAGCAATCTCGTCCTGCCGGGCTTGGAGACTGAAGCCTCACTTTCTTGCTGAGAGTCTTTCATTTCTCTGTCTCTTTTTCCTCCTCTTCTCCATCTCATCACATGCACAAACCTTCACAAAAACCTTCACAATTTCAAATTAACCTTTACACCTTCTTTCTATGTCCTTCAAAAATGCATAACCATGCTTTAGATCTTCTATTAAGTATTTCTAAAAAGCAGGGGTAGGGGGAAAGGAGGGAACAGACCCTGCAGCCATTCCCAGGCTAGCCAGGCCTCAGGCCTCTGGAGTTTTTACACTGCCCCACATTCTTGCTAGAGATAGAGGAGATAGGAGATAAGGTGCCTACAGTCACTGGAATGGCTCGGCCTTGTGCATTGAGACAGTGAAACTGAGGTAGGTGACTGTGGTTTGGGACAAAGAAGGTTTAAAGGCTAATTGGAAATTGTGAATGTTTTTGTGAAGGTTTGTGCATGTGATGAGATGGAGAAGAGAAGGAAAAAGAGTCTCAGCAAGAAAGTGAGGCTTCAGTCTCCAAGCCCGGCAGGACGAGGTTGCCGGTTCAGTGCTCAGGAATGTCTGGCTCCAGGTGGGGTTTAAGTCCGCCCATCAACTGGAGGAAGGGAGGACCTATCAGTTATTCATTACTATTTTTCCTTCAATGTTTCTGGTTGCCTAGTTCAGTGTCTGGAACACAGCAATTTTATTAAAAAATAAAGTGTATTATAAAACTTCCCCTCCAAAAGCTATTTACATACACCTCTTCAGATCATGGGCTTGTATCTGCTCTATTATTTCAGATTTACTTACACATTTTGGTTCAGGTATTCATTGCATACTTACTATGTTGACCTGGTAGTTAGCATTCATCAATATCGTTGAGTCACATACATTTTTTTTAAAGCCAGGAATCAACAAATGAATTGTAAGGTCCCAAGACCCCCGGTGAGTCTGACGGAGGGGGCGACAACCCCAAGTCAACCGCCGAGACCGAAACTTGATGCAAAAAGCATGAGGTTTTAATAGTACAAGCGCAGCGCAGGGGCTTCTCAGGCAGACAGCAACAGGGCTGTCTGACTGGGAGCGCCGAGTAATTGCAGGACATGAGTTTATAAAGGCAAACACCACACACAGGTGGGGTTACACATGGAGGGGGAAGAAGGGAACAAGGAAACTCCAAGAAGGGGAGCTGGGCTCCTAATCTTGAAAGCCCCTTTGTCTCTTCCCTTCCCATTCCTCTGGGTAAGTCCTCAGGGTAGGGAGTTTCTGGGGACTGATTTCATTCTTGCCTAATCTTCAACCATAAAGAACTGACCTCATCCCTGTCTAATCTTTAACCGTAAAGGTCACTTCCTGGAACAGGCAGTGGGGAAGGTCAATTCCTCAATCTTGGGGCCCTACAAATAATCATTTAAATGACATAAATGTTATCTAATGTCATACACACACACACACACACACACACACACACACACACGCACGCACCACTCCTAGCAACCACAGTTTGAAAATGTATATACTGTTAGTCCATAGTGAGAACAACCACTCTCTTTTGTTGCCCCAGAAATGTTGAACAAAACTTTCGTTTTAAAAGTTATTACTTCAACAGATTAATTAAAAAACTACCTGATAAGGAGTACCATAAAACAATGTATAACCAATGAAACTCTGAGTCTCTTGAGCTAACGTGGAAGTGAAGCAGCCGGGGTAAAGCGGCCTGTTGTCAGGGCAGGAACAGTGGAGGGAAAGGAACGGGAAGGATGATATGAGATCTTGAAAAGTCTTTTATTCCATCCATTTTGCTCTCATTTGAAATGTAAGTTTTAGATAAGAATCTAAGAAAGCTTTCAGCTCAAAAAGTCAAAATGGAATTTCTAATAAAAAAGAGACAAGGAGTTAAATAATCTTTTCTATGGACAAATTAAAGAACAAGGAGGCAGATATATACATCATGATCACTCAGATCACTAAAACAAACAAAAACCGAGGGCAAAATATTGAGTGTACTTACACAAAATGCTAGAATTGCAAATTACACAAGGAACTATCACATTTAGTGTGTGTGATGATATAGGCAGAAATGAGGAGGAAAAAAATTGCCTAATGCTTTACGCTTTTGCATTATGACCAATATTTACTAACCAACAGAATTTAGCAAAATATAAGGAGCTTCTCCGTTAACTGTGATAAATGAATATTTTCTATTCGAACGTGAGGTTGAAAGTAAACTTACATAGATCAAAACAAAATGTATAGTCCTACCTGACACCAGTACTTAGAATTTGATAAATAATAGATATTATATAAGAGCTAAGCCAGGCAAGTTAGTTACCTTCCATATATTCAATTGGCTCACATCCTGAGACTTACAGTCATTTTGAAAATACGTTTAGTTGTAAATTATGAGCCCAAGCACTCCTTTCGCTTCCCTTTTCTTGAATTATCTCCCAAAAATATGAGACTGCAGACAAAGCCTTAAAAGAAAATAAACTCTGGGTATTTGTGTTTCAGATGATGTGGCTTACTCTCTGGTCTGGATTTCAAAGATGCCAATATAATGTGGACTGTATATAATTTTTAAAAGGATTTTACAAATTCATGGTTATTGCAGACATTTGGAAAATAACAGAAAAAGTACAAAGAAGCAGAGAGAAAAAACAACAAAAACACAACCCTCCATCCAGTCAACAGAGGTTGCCATTAGTATTTACTTTTCAATTAGGTCTTATTCTATATTACCTTGGTGTCAAGATTTAGCCACATTATACACCACGAATATTTCTGCCCGTAAATAAAAAATACTTGGCAGTTTTAAACTGTCTGCACAACATCTCATTTTGCAGTAACGCTACAATTTGTTGGCCATCCCGTGTAAAATAAAGAGCTACACCTTATTATAAAGGACTCCTGAAGTCCGAGCAAAAGAGAAACGCGGACACAGAAAACATTGTGAAAAATAACAAGACCATTAATAGGAAAAAAAAAAGTGATAATAGCTCAAGTAGATGCAAAAAAAAAAAAATAGGATTAATCAAGTCACTTTAGGACAAAAGGGTCACCCAGCAAGCATCTCACTTGAAGTTTTTATTTGCATTTTGAATGGAGATTTATTTTCCTTAGAGAAACTCGAGGTTTTATATATATAAACACAAGCAAATGCGCCAAACGTGCGGCATCCTTTTAAGTGCTCCGACTGCCTTCGGAGAGGGCTTGGAGACAAAATAAAACGTGTCCCGCACCGAAAGCCATGGGTCCGCCGCTCCGGGACCGCCGGGACCGCCGGGGGTGGTCCGCGCGGAGCCGGTCCCTTCCGCGCCCTCCGAGGCCGTCGCCAGGGCCCCCGGAGCCGCGGGGAGGCCGGTGCGAACAGAACCTCCGGCGAACAGAACCCCGCCGCCCCGCCAGGCCTGCGCATGCGCCGCCGCCGCCGCGGCCTCCCGCCGTGGTGTGGGGGGGCTGGGGGTGGGCTTTAGAACCCCCACTTTGGCGTCACAGGGCAGATGAGCGCGGTGCCTCCGCCCTACCCCGCACCTTTCTATCCTCCTCCCTTTTCCCCTCCCCTGGTCCCTCAGTCCTCTCCCCCCCTCCCCTCTCCCCGGCCGCCTGGAACTCCCGGCGAACCCCAGCTTCCGGCCAATGGCCGTCTGCGAAAGGCTGCCCCGCCTCTTCCGCTTTTACCGAGGGGGTCGCAGCTGCGCCTGCGCGTCTACGGCCAGGGTCAGCAGGCCGATCCCCTGGGCGGAACAGCAGCGCCCAGCGGAGCCACGCCCGGGGGGCCCATGGCGATGAGCTACTGCTCGAAGGATGAAGTGGACGGCGGGCCCCCGGGCGCGCCTGGGGGCGCCGCCAAGAGCCGGCGGCCGGATAACACGGCCTTCAAACAGCAGCGCCTGCCGGCGTGGCAGCCCATCCTGACGGCCGGCACGGTGCTCCCGACCTTCTTCATCATCGGCCTCATCTTCATCCCCATCGGCATCGGCATCTTCGTCACCTCCAACAACATCCGCGAGATCGAGGTGAGGCGGCGGGCGGCGGGCGGCGGGCGGCGTGGGCAGGGGCGCTGCCTGGCGCCGGACCCTCCCGGCCGGGCCCCCCGCGCCCCCCAGCGCCGCCCTCGGCCCTCGGCCCTCGGGAGGCGGCGGCGGGCCCGGGTCCTCGCCTCCCCGCACCTCCCCGCTGCCTCAGTTTCTCCTTTCGCCCCGCCGGCTCTCCCAGCGCGCAGTTTGGTCCGCGCTTCCTCTCGGTGATTCTCGGGATTAGGGACGGAGTGGACATTTAAGTCAGATGAAGAACACCCCTTTATGCGCGCTTAATGTGGCTCCGTGAGGGCTTTTATTGTTTTTATTTTTATTTTTTACCTCCAAAGAAAGGGAGGGGGGGGGGGGAGTTGTGTCTAGAGATCACTCCGGGGGAATGGACCTCGCCAGAAGGTCACGACCTGCGTGGGAATGATCGGAGGTGGACACCTGGCCACGGTCGGGCCGGGGACCCGAGTCGGGCGTGATGATGCATCATGGGTGACTTCCTTCCCTAAAGACGTCGTAGGTGCCAGGTCACAATTGGGACCAGTGACCCGAGGGTGCACCGGACCTTTTGTTTTGAGCGGATTGATGCTTTCAGTGGGAGGGCGCGTATAGGTAAAAGGCAACCCGAAACTTCAATTCCGGGGTAGGCTTTTAGGCTGCGTTTATCAATAATCATGCCCTCCATTCGCCCTCGTTTTTTTTTTTGTTGTTTTTTTTTTTTGTTCTTCTTAGATTTTAAACTTAAAAAAGAAAACACAGAGTGAACCATCAGAGAATAAGTCGTGCACTGACTACCGAGTATGTTACGGCTGTCAGACACGATAGAGGAACGAACTTGGGGAAGCATCTTGAAATGTCAGAGCAGCGACCACAGGATTGTGCACCCACCTGCCGTGGTGAAGACAGGTTGATAGTAGAATGTAAAACTTTGTATAGGTGTCCGGTATTAGACATCTGCTCCTCTTTTTTTCCTTGAATATCTGAGGCTATTTTTATCCGTGTGACCAACTTCTCTTGATTTCTTTGTTCTATCGGGTTATATCATCTATTTTATGCGTGTGATTTAATGGGGCTTTCAGAGTCATTTTATTTCAGTGGCAGGAATAGGCATAAAAATACCTGTTTTCCAATTTAATTTACTTTACCTCTGAAAGCAAAATCAATACATGTTTTTAATTGTACAGTGTTTAATTGTACACTTCTAGATTAATAACAGTAATAAGAATAGTATCTAGAGCATAGTTTTTAAATATTTTACTAAAATTACAGTTTAATAACTAGAGAAAGTATCACAGTCTGTTTTTTTTTTTTTCAGTATGCATTTTTATTTGTTTTATCATTTCTATCTCCCTAATAGTCCTTCAAATGTAGTACTTGTTCTCCCAGCTACACTAGGATCAGGCGTATGAGTAAAGTGATGTAGTGCAAGGACCATGGGCTGTGTCTGGGCTGGGGTCAGGCAGGGCTGGCTGGGTTTAAATTCCATCTTAGTCACTAACAAGCTCAGTTTCTAGGAAAACTTAATCTCTCTGAGCTTCAAGTTTCCTTTTCTGTAAAATACATTAATAATGCCTATCTTTTAAAAGTATGAGAATTAGAGTCAGTGTAGATAAAACTCTTAGTATTAAGTATAATAAATAGCTACTATTACTATGATTCTTAATCAGGAGATGAGAAATGGAACCAGAGAGGTTGACATTTGGTGGTAAGCTAGAAGAATATTGTAAAATTGAGGCAGAAACCCAAACCCAGGTGTCTTTTATTTCCAACCTTAAGCTTCTGCACTAACTACATTAGGATTCTTACTGCAGTGTTAGGAGGTAAGAAGAAAATAATTTAACATAGATATTTTATCATTTAAACTTCTTAAGATAATAATAATGAAAGTAGCAGTAATTTGCAATTTCAGGTGATTGGTATTTATTTTCAAACTCACCTTTTTTTAATATTTATTATACTATGAAAATAAATATTTATTTAAAACTTTCAGTATTTGCAATGAAATAAGGCTCTTCACTTTTACACTAAGTAGTTGGTGACATGGAGATTTCTTAAATAATTCTTATGTATATACTTCTGATTTCACGTGGCTTGAGAGTCTACTGCAGCTTGGTCTAGTTAAAAGGACACTGAAGTTAGAAGTCAAGGCGTTAGATTTGAAGTTCTACCTCTGTTAGTGACCCTAAGCATATTTTTCAGTCTCAGATTTTTTATTTGAAGAACTGAAAGATTCAGACTAGATGATTTCTAAAGTGATGCTTAATTCTAAAATTATATGACTTCCAACTTTGATATGATGTTTAAAAAATGCTGGATATCCAAATTGCATCTCCTTTGGAACTAGAGGAAATGAAAAGTAGAACTGATTAGGAATTTTGTAATCAACATTGACATAAACTGTGGGACTATAATCAATTTTCTTTTTTTAATTTGGCTGTTAAATACGTAGAAAATTGACTCTGGATTGAGCCTGGAGTTTATTATGAGTAAAATATAGGGGGCTTCCCCAAAACACACATGCTTGCATCAGCCTGCTCTCCACCCTTTAGTTTACAATATGCTGAGGGTTATTTAAAGGAGCAATGAAAAGTTCTTGCCGACATTTACTTTCAACTATAAGTTGCTCGCACCTCTTAGCTTATTCCTCATTTAAAAAAAAAAATTGAAGAACATTTGTTTTTGTGTTAGTCAAATTACTAGGCCAAAGGAGTCTTGCCAATAGTTCCTTTATAATATAGCTTAAAGTGCTAAGATTAAATATCCAAACTTTTTAAGTATAAAAATCAGTGGGCCTTTCTGATTATTCCAGAAATGTTATATTAAAAAATTACTACTGTTGTAAAGCACATTGGACTCACCTGACAAAGATGTAAAAAAGGTGTTTTTAAATGTTAATGCTTATATTTGGCAGTATGTCTCCCTCCTATCCCTATTAGGTTCATATATCTTGTTTAGTTGGTTTTTAGATTTTTCTATAATCTAATAAAATGAAAACTAAGGTTGTTAATTTATCATTCATAGGAAAATATTTAATTTCTCACTCAACACTAAGGTTTAATGTATATATCAGTAGCCCTGCGCATAAACCTGTGAGCCAGTGGCTCTCTGTGAGGCCTGGCCACTCCACGCATGCTGCCCAAGAGGCCCATCCAGCAGGACAGAGAGGACTGGGCACTACCATCTTTGTAAGGGAGTTAATTTGCATTTTACTCTTTTATTAGGATATTTTATTAATCCTCATATGAGGAAATTTTTTCCATTAATTTTTAGAGAGAGTGGAAGGTATATAGCCCCTCAATTAGGGCCGGGATCGAACCCAAAACCCTTTGTTGCTCAGGCCCACACTCTTAACCACTGAGCACACCAGCTAGGGCCTAAGGTTTACTATCTTCATATGTTATTAGCAGCAATGAATAAATATTTTATTTAACTTGGCAATTGTAGGAGTCAGGCATATTTTTCTACCGCAAAGATAACGTGTTTCTAGTATAAGCCTCTTGTTGGTGAGGCTGAGATATAAATTGAATCGAGCTAACTTGAAAAAATAGTGAGATATTCTGCCCAAAGGCATTTGTCAATGTGAAGTTATATAGTTTAATGGTTAGAATTGAATGAGGACATTATTCAGAGTAAATTAAAAAACTAAACATTAATGTACCATCTATTGCCAAAAGTGTTCATAATACATTTTCATTAAATTGTAGTGGTTCAGCACCCCCTCCCAAATCTTATTTTTGTCACTTTGTATTTAATCCTATTTATTTCCCTTGTTTTTGATAAAAATACAGTTTTATTGTTTTTTGCTCCTGTACAACTTGGATTCTTAGATTCCAAGATTTTTAAGAGGATTAAATTTCATTTCTGCATTGAGTATAAGTTGCTTTGTAGATTGCTAAACAATAAGCACTTTATAATAAGAAGTTTAAAGATTTTAATATTCACATGACTTGCAGTTGCTTAGAAGCCTACTCTTGGAAATTAAGAGGTTTGGGGTTAGTGTTTTTAATTTGTTACTCAAGGAACTTTAGTACTTAGATCAAGGCATGATAAAGTAAATATGGCCAGCCAGACCGGTTTGTAAGGCCCAGGAACTGAGAATGGTTTTACAGAGGAACATTTACCATTGATTTGATGATAGAGAACTTTAAGTTTGAACACTCAATTATGTGAAATGTTTCCTCCCATCCCCAAATAATTTCATTCTTGTGTTACTAGAAAATTATACACAATTGTTATTATATTTTGAATATCATCAATAAAAATTAGTACAAATTTGTTTTCTCTTTTGGTATAGAAGAGGCTATATAATATCTTTGGCCTTGCCTCTTGGTTTGCAAAGCCTAAAATACTTTCTGGCCCTTTACAAACAATACTTTCCTGCCCTTAACTTCAAGTTTTAAAGAAACATACAAATTTAGCATTTGTTGCAAAAATATCACTATTTAATTATACTTTCAAAAATATGTATATTTTATTGATTTTCCACAGAAAGGAAGGGAGAGAGATAGAGAGCTAGAAACCTCGATGAGAGAGAAACATCCACCAGCTGCCTCCTGCACCCCCCCCACTGGGGATGTGCCCGCAACCAATGCACATGCCCCTGACCGGAATTGAACCCGGGACCCCTCAGTCCGCAGACCGACACTCTATCCACTGAGCCAAACCGGTTTCGGCTAATTATACTTTCTAATCCTCAATAATCTTTTAGTTAGGTATAATGATTTCTGACAGTTGTTTATGTTCTTTCTTCTTTGTACACATTTAAATACCTTGGCTAAATTTACCATTAATCTTGGCTCAGGTAATATCCTTTTTCATTTGGTTGTCACAGTCAGATAAAGTTTAAGCAACTAAAGAAAATTGCTTTTGAAAGTTATACTTAGGTTACCTTTTGCATTCACCAGAGTCTCTAGAAAGGACCTCCCCATTGCCCCCCCCCCCAACCCCCCCACATTCCTGAGAGTTGACTAATCAGTTCAAAGGGGGCACTTAAAATGCCATTGTTAATGTAATTTAATTAACACATTAGTCACTCTGTCAGTCACCTGTGACTCACACTATACTTTTTGTCCAGAAGACAAAACAGGCTAGGTGCTTAAGGTGTTAATACTTAAAATGATTTACCTTATTACTCAGCATTTTGTTGAGTGATCTTTTTAGGTCTTCTATTGATTTCCTTTAAGACAGATTGACATTCAAAACTGGAAGTTTTCCAGTCCTTGAACATTGTGAAAATTGCATGTCCTTCAAATTCTTCCTTTCCCACTGCATTAAATTCAGTCTGTTCTTAGGAATAGGTTAGGAATAGGCTGTATTTTTAGGATTACCAAGAAGAGATGCCAGTTTGATTTAGGGGAACAATCACAATGGTAGCAAAACAAATCTAAGAAATATGATAACTCTTAAATTAATCTATTTATCTACATCTGTTATTCTGTTTTGTCTCTGGTTCTTTGTGTTTTGTATTTAAGCCGATGGACAGGTTTCCAACTTATTGTAATTTACACTGTACTATGTATGCTTTTGACATTTAATAAATAAGAGAACTGTAGTTCCTCTCCCACTTGATAACCTCTTTGTTTCTTCGATAAGTTATGAACTATTATCTTTAGTATAAACTATTTTTTTCATCCTATCTTTATTGAGGTATAATTGAGAAATTGTATATATTTAATATGTTTATTGTGATGTTTTGATGTACATATATTGAAATCTCCTTAGTCAAGCTAATGAACATATCCATCACCTTCCATAGTTGCTTTTGTGTGTGTGTGTGTGTGTGTGTATGTGTGTGTGTTGTGTGTGGTGAAAACATTTAAGTTCTACCCTCTTGTCAAAAAGACAAGAAATAGTAAGTGTTGGTGAGAGTGTGGAGAAAAGCTCACCCTTATAGAATGTAAATTGGTAGAGCCATTATAGAAAACAGTATGGAAGTTCCTAAAAAAATTAAAAACTAAAACTACCATATGATCCAGAAATCCAAACAAAAGGAAACCTTTGGATTTTATATACTACTAGAGGCCCGGTGCATGCATTTGTGCATGGGTGGGGTCCCTCAGCCTGACTGGCCATCAGGGCCAATCAGGTTGGCCATATGGGGGGAGGGACTGCAGGAGGTTGGCTGTGGGAGCACACTGACCACCAGGGGGCAGCTCCTGCATTGAGTGTCTACCCCCTGGTGGTCAGTGCATGTCATAGCAACTCAACAACTGGTCATTCAATCAGCCCAATATACTGGTCGCTTAGGCATATATATATATATATATATATATACACACACACACACCGTATTTGCCGGCGTATAAGACGACCCTTTGGCCCTGAAAAATATGCCTCCAAGTGGGGGGTAGTCTTATACGGCAAGTATATAACAAACTCTGTATTTTTAGTGGAAATGTTAGGGGGTCGTCTTATACGCCCAGTCATCTTATACGCCGGCAAATACGTATTTTTCAGGGATATATATATATATATATATATATATATATATATATATCCCGTATTTGCCGGCGTATAAGATGACCCTTTGGCCCTGAAAAATATGCCTCCAAGTGGGGGGTAGTCTTATACGGCAAGTATATAACAAACTCTGTATTTTTAGTGGAAATGTTAGGGGGTCGTCTTATACGCCCAGTCATCTTATACACCGGCAAATACGTATTTTTCAGGGATATATATATATATATATATATATATATATATATCCCGTATTTGCCGACGTATAAGACGATTTTTTGGCCCTGAAAAAACCATATTTGCCGGTGTATAAGAGACTGGGCATATAAGACGACCCCCTAACATTTCCACTCAGAATACAGAGTTTGTTATATACTCGCCGTATAAGACTACCCCCCACTTGGAGGCATATTTTTCAGGGCCAAAAAATCGTCTTATACGCCGGCAAATATGGTATATTTTCAAAGGGAGGGAAAACTTTGTTTTTATACCCAACAGATTTTATTGCAACCTGGATATTAGGTTAGGTTAGGTTAGGCAACCCTTGAATTTTAGCTTTGTGGGTCTTCAAATTGAATAATTATGCCTGAAATATTTGTTTAATTCTCTAACACTGGTAAAATGTCATTTCCCCCCATTCTTTAGAATCACTTTCACTGTCCGATACTATCACATTTCTCTTTTGCCTTCATGATGGTCTAATGCTAGACTCATTACTATCTTCTGACAAAATACTATCTTCCAACTGATTACTAAAGCCACTCAGCCAATCAGACAAAGTGTCTGCACATAATTCGCTCAAATGTTCTTCTCTGCTGCAGTGTGTCTTTTAAAAATCTTTTGCCAGAATAAAAGATGGATGGAAAGAATTAGCTGTATTACTTGTCACATCTCTGGAAATACTGACTGATGAGTTGAGAAAAAGACAAAAGTTAACTAGTGACCGGTCAGTAATGTTTAGATGTGGAAACACAAGTATACTTGTGACTGGTCTGCAAGGTGTTAGTAACACCAGTCACACTAGCTATAAGGGAGGCTGAGAAAGGGGGTCTTTAGATAGTAATTGAGAATTTTATATTATGGAAGAAAGGTGGTACAAATAGGGGTGAGGGGTCATTAGTCTGTAATACAGGGCTATATTTGGGAAGATTTATCTGGTGGTGATATGTTATGTTGGCTAGATGGGAGCTGAGTCATCTAGATGTCAGAGTCTAGTAGTTTAGACACCGAATAATGGTTACATTTTAATATTGATGATAGTATTGAGTCAAACTTGATTTCATGGTAAAAGCCAATATGTGTTCTTTGGTATGTGAAAAGCAAATCAGGTATAGGACTTTGATGTTAAGACTTTTAAAAAGTTATAGAAGGAATATTCGCTCTTATTTTGTTCAGCCTGCCTTTTTCCTTCTTTGTTCAGCATATAAATGCATTCTAATTTCTTCTCTTAAAAATGGCCCTGGCAAGTATGGCTCAATTGGTTAGACGTCATGTCATGCAATGAAAGGTTTCCAGTTTAATTACTGGTCAGAGCTCATGCCTGGGTTACAGGCTTGATCCCTAGAAGGGTATGTGGGAGGCAGCTGGTTGCTGCTTCTCTCTCCCCTTTCCTACCTCTCTAAAAATCAATAAAAAAAGAGAAAATATCCTATCTTGATTCACTTTAATACTAAAAATTTAATAATGACCAATATTATTTGAGTGTTTGGTCTGCTAAGAATTTACATGTCATTTGATACAGGGACACTTATAAGGGTAATGTTGCTATTCTCTGCATTTTAATTTTAGAGGTTGGATGTTAATCTGAGAAGAAGCCATTTGCTTAGTCACACAGCTGTGTTTCAAATCCCAGCACTTTGACCTTTTGTTTTGTTTCCTCTAGGTGCTGGTCTATTTCTCTTTTCTCACAATCTCTTTTGAAAAGAAAGATGTGGACACTTTTTGATAACTAGAGATTCAGGGTATGAAATTCGATCAGGGCTTTTGGGGTTTCCCTTTCCCTGGCTGCCGGCAGTTGGCCCTGCCACTGCCACTGCTTGCCATCTGCCCCTTCCTTCCCTACCACTGGTCATCTCAGGCAACAGGCGTGGGGTGCGATCCCTTGGCTGGCCTGGGCCTCCCTCTGCGGGGTGATTTCTAGCTGGCCCCGCACACCTGGGCCTTCTTTGGGATGATCGTAGAGCTCCTCCCTACCCCAATCGATCTCCCCACTGGCCGGTGGCCTGGGCCTCCCTCATTTGGGCGATCGATTGTAGAGCCCTCTTATCGATCGCCCTGCAGATTGTGGGGTGATGGCATCACACCCTCCTTGGCTGACCTGGACCAGTGCATGTCATAGGTGGTTGTCTGGATGGTCATACTGCTGTTCGGTTGTTCAGTCGATTGGCATATTACACTTTTATTATTATAGACTAGAGGCCAGCATACGAAATTTGTGCACGGGGTTTTGTGTCCCTCAGCCCAGCCTGCACCCTCTCCAATCTGGGATATCTCTCTCACAATCCAGGTCTGCTAGCTCCCAACTGCTCGCCTGCCTGCCTTCCTATTTGCCCCTAACCGCTTCTGCTTGCCAGCTTGATCACCCCCTAACCACTCCCCTGCCAGCCTGATTGATGCCTAAATGCTCCCCTGCCAACCTGATTGCCCCTAACTCCCCTCCCCTGCAGGCCTGATCACCCCTAGCTACCCTCCCCTCAAGAGAATGATTATAGGTCAAATAAAAGAGAACATCCAAATGCAGCTTTGAGTCACTCTGTTGAAGAGGTTAGGGAGATGAGGAACTAGCAAAGGAAACTGAAAAGCAGCAGCCCAGGAGGTATAGGGAAAAGCAAAGAGTATAGTGTCCAGGAAACCTGTTTCAAGGAAGAGTGTGTGAACAAACATGCTTAATGCTGCTGCTGATCTTACCTAAAAATAGACAAACATGTAAATTGACCATACCTCTGCTATGCCCACAGCCAATCAGAGTAGTATGCACATTAGGATGCCAAAGATGGCGCTGCCCAGCTGCTCCAGGTGTGGAGTGGCCAGGCGGGGCAGGACGCCTGCTATAAGAGGGAGGGCGGGGGTGGGGGGTGAAGGGATCTACAGGAGTGGAGTGCCGCAGTGAAGACAAAGATGGCAGACTCCAGCAGAGTCTGCAGCGAAGCAGTGAAGATGAACCTGAACCGGCCAGAGTCTGCAGCAAAGACAAAGATGGCAGACTCTGACCTGGGTTCTGGGTGTCAGAAGAAATTAACCCCAACCAAGATGGCTGCGGCCACAGAGAGCAGGAGGGAGGCTTGGGTTTTTCCGGTAATGAAGGAAGCCAAACTTTCCGCCTGTCCTTACCTGCCTAGGCCTCCATTCAAGGCTATAAAGTTTCAATGATAGAAGATACATAAATCCAAAACGAAATGGCAGATTGACCATCACTACAACACACAAGATGGCTGCTCCCATGTGGTCAAAGATCCTGCCCTCATATAGACACAAGATGGCTATCACAAGTTGTGGGGGACCTGCAAGGGAGGGCAGGATGATCAGGCCAGCAGGGGAGGGCAGTTGGGAGGGACCAGGCCTTCAAGGGAAGACAGTTGGGGGGGACCAGGCCTGCAGGGGAAGGCAATTAGGGGTGACTAGGCCTGCAGGGGAGGACAGTTAGGGGCAAACAGGCTGGCAGGGGAGCAGTTAGACATCAATCAGGCTGGCAGGGGAGTGGTTAGGGGGTGATCAGGCTGGCAGGCAGAAGTGGTTAGGGGCAATCAGGAAGGCAGGCAGGTAAGCAGCCGGGAGCCAGCAGTCCTGGATTGTGAGAGGGGTCCCAGATTGGAGAGGGTGCACACTGGGCTGAGGGATACCCCCTTTAGCCCCCCTTTGCATGAATTTCGTGCACCAGACCTCTAGTATAATATAATATTAAAGATTATGGGAAGCAAGAGTACAGTCTGATGGAAAGAACTGCAGCTTTGGAGCTGGACAGGGTGCGATTCTATCATGTGGTGTATTGAATTGTATCTCCCTTCCTCCCCCAAAAGATATGTTGAAATCCTAATTTCTAATTCCTGTGAAAGGGATTTTATTTGGCAATAGAGTCATTGCAGATGTAGTCAAGTTAAGTTAAGGTAATTTGGGTGGGCTCCTAACCAATATGACTGGTGTTTTTATAAGATGATACACTCATAGAGGGAAGATGATGTGAAGACAGATACCATGTGCCGACAAAGGCAGAGGTGGAGCCAGGGGTGGGCAAACTTTTTGACTTGAGGGCCACAATGGGTTCTTAAACTGGACCTGGACCGGAGGGCTGGAACAAAAGCAACCTGACCATGCTGGCACTCTCATCTTGGGCTGCTGGTGAAGGAGCTGAGGGGAGAGCAAGAGAACCCTCCGCTCTTTCGGCTCCGAGGGCCGGATAGAACAGCCGAACGGGCCGTAGTTTGCCCAGGGCTGGGTGGAGCAGTGCAGCTGCAAACCAAGGAATGCCAAGGAAGCTAGGAAGAGGCAAGGAAGGGTTCTGCCAAGAGCCACAGAGGGAGTGTAGCCATGCTGACACTTTGAATTCAGACTTTTAGCCTCCAACCATGAGATAATAAATTTCTCTTGTTCTAAGACATCCAGTCTGTGGTCCTTTGTTAGGGAAACTTTAGGAAATGGATAGGCATCTACCAGGTGTTTGGTCTTTTGGTTCTTTACCCTCTGAATCTCAATTTCCTTTATGTAACAGATTAAGAACAGTTCTAGCATGGAGTAGACATTGTAAGCTTTGCTATTGCTGTTCTTTCTTCAAAGATAATCTATATTTACAATTGTAAAATTGAGGCTTACCATAGAATTAGGAGTAAAAACCTTGCCTATGCTTCCCATTCAGTCTCTAACTTACATAAGCATACAACAGATTTCATATGACCCATAGAATTTTACTAGGTGATAAAGGATTACATTTGTTTTTACCTGTAAATTTAGAATTTAGCTGTTGATTTTTTTAAAATTAATTTTCAAAAATAAAATAATCCCGAGTGACTCAGTTTTAAAAAAGTCATTCAACTGCTAAGTTTTAAGAGGGTTTAAATAATTTAAATATGGATGTTTATTTCCTCCACCCCCTTTATCTGATGAGTATTTTTGAGGGGAAGTTTTTTACATTGATGTATTACCTACTTAATAAAAAGGAAGCATTTAAAATACTTTTTAAAATGTTGTTTATTACTCCAGGGCACCCTGGTGCCTCTTTGTGCCCCTCTAACATACATTTCCTCTGACTCTCATAATCCACATTCACCTTCTTTCCTCTGAGGGCCTGAGTTAAACAAATGACTTCTTTTACAGTTACAGTAACCTCTGTGAAAAACTTAGTGCTATCCCTTATTTTTGAGCCATAGGTAGGAAGCAATGTAACTTGCATTACTTCCTCTGAAGCAAGAATGTGGACAATTGCTGAGCCTCTACAGACTTGTGACACGAATATGACTCGTAAAACTGAAGAATGTGCTCTAGTCACCTAGAGCAGGGGTAATGCCATGCCCACCCTCTCCCCTCGCTCAGTGGTGGGCAAACTCATGAGCCAAATATCAACAGTACAACGATTGAAATTTCTTTTGAGAGCCAAATTTTTTACATTTAAACTTCTTTTAATGCCAGTTCTTAAAAATAGACTCGCTCAGGCCATGGTATTTTGTGGAACAGCCACACTCAAGGGGCCAAAGAGCCGCATGTGGCTCGTGAGCCACAGTTTGCCAACCACGGCCCTAGCTGATGTCTGTCCTACCTAATGTCAATCGAATGAATTTCCTTGTTGCTACTAGTGTTGCTGTACCTCAGTGTCCGAGCTGAGGAGCTATCTCTTAACGCTTTCAATGCTGCCTTTATAAGAATTCTAGAATAAGGTTGGAATGGCCCTCTCCGTAGCTCTATGTCCCTGGGCTAAAAGCCACTCTGCTATGGTTTACAGGGGCTCAAAGTTACAAAACCTGCCTCTTTGGAATGTGAATTATCTCAATCAAGACCCTGCAGGCTCATGAGAAACTTTTACCTCTCCCTTAAGGACTTTAAATTAGGGTCTTGTTCATAATAAGAGTTATAACCAGAAATAACTATGACCTAGCTACACGGCAGGGCAAACTTCTAATTACTGGACATCTTCTGTTCTTATTGTCCTGCAGTGACCTTCTTTCCTCTGAAGCCCTTAGCTCAGAATGTCATATGTACCTCCTTTCTCTCTCTTTCCTGGAACCTCTCATGTATGTGGGGTTCACTTGTGTAGGTATGTATTAAATTTGGTTATTGTCTCTTTTTAATCTATCACATGTTTATTTAATTATTAGACTAGCTGGAAAAACTTAGGGGCGTAGAATTTCCTCCTCCTCTACAGTTTAACTTAAGGAATGATTACTTTATGATGGGGCATTAAGGAAGAAATGAAAGTTCTATTTCCTAGACTCTTTAAATCTGTTCTTACACAAATATTTGGTTATGTTAGCCTCCTTAGAAATCTCTCCAGCTTCTTAATTCCCTGCAGGACATTTTTAACACGCAAGGTGACTGAGCTTTCAGAGAATTTGTTGTCAGAAGCAGTAACCAACTCTGGATAGCTTACACAGGAAAGGAATTTTTTAGAGGGAGATTGGGTAGTAGGTCACACATAAAATGGATAGGAAGTTGAGAGAAGCATGTTTGGAGACAGAAAAGGAAGTTTGGAAGCAGAAACAGTTTTTTAAAGCTATAGCTGCTGCTGAGTTCTCCCTGCTACTGCTGTGGCTACTAATCTAATCACACCCACTCTGGTCTGTCTCCTAAGATTTAGTGATTTATATGGGGACTCAATCATCTAGACTCAATTGAATTGCTTCAGATTTTATGCTTTTGTACTGGCTGCCTGGGGTTAGGGAGAAGGAGGAATCATTTACTCCTTCGGCTTCCGTGGTGGAGAATTCCGCAATACTCAGGAGAGAGTTGCAATGCTGGGGAATTTCATAACAACAAAAACAAACTATAATTATATCTCAATGATTTTTCTTCATTCTTAAAATCTGAAGGTCTTGAGTTTGTACATTAAAAAGAATGTTTTATGTCCATTGTGTGAGAGAACATAATGTGGTGGCAGGAATATAGATTTTTGAGAAAGGCAGAGCTGGGTTCAAATACTTGCTTCTAATTACTAGCTAGATGATCTTGGGGAAATTGCTACACCTTCCTAAGTGGCAGTTTCCTACTTATATATATATAAAAGGCTAAGTGTCCATCTGACCGGTGGCTATGACCTGCACTGACCACCAGGAGACAGGCGCTCAATGAAGGAGAACCTGAGAACTGCCCTCTTGCAATTCGGGAACCCCTCTGGGGATGTTGGAGAGCCAGTTTTGGTCCGATCCCCACAGGCCAGGCCGAGAAACCCCACCTGCTGGAAGGACCCTGCTCACTCTACTGACTCCCTTCAAGCCACAGCACTACCCTCGGTGCGGCCGGCCAGGGAGGGACCATGGGAGGTTGGATCCAGGGAATATCCAGCCCATCTCGCCCAGTCCCACCGGCCACTTTCTAGTTAATTTTCTTTCAATGTGCACGAATTTGTGCACTGGGATGCTAGTTATAAAATAAGGAAAGTGAAAACAAACTTTGCAAGGACTATTGTATTTTTTAATGAAATGATATGTATTAAGTGCTTTTAATATCTGGCCTTTAGTAAACAGTCAGTAACCAGTGGTCAAACATTGTGTGATTTATGGCTCTAGTTTATTTTCTTAGCCTGGTTTCATTTCCTTGTCTCTTGAATGCTCCACAAATCCAAACTTTTATGCTCATTGTCCTTAAAGGTACCTGTGCTCTCTACCTTCTTGCTGCTTCATATGCCCCCTTTATTTTGTTCTTTTTTATGGCTCATTTCAAATCCTCTTTTCTTCTTAGTATGAATATACTAAAACAAACAGATAACCTAAAAAAGCTTTTTTCCTGAGTTGTAGGTTGCTTCATTGGACTCACTTTCCTCTCTAAGAACAAGTTATTTTAGAATGTATCCACTTTTTCCAAGGAAGTACTTAGTTCTGTTTTTTCTTTTGCAGATTGATTATACCGGAATAGACCCGTCCAGTCCCTGCAATAAATGTTTGTCCCGGAATGTGACACCTTGTATTTGTACAATTAACTTCACACTGGAACAGTCATTTGAGGTCAGTATTCCCAAGTAATGTGTTCAAGAAGCCATGCTTTAAAAAGTGTTGACATTATGTTAATTTTTTCACAATTTTTTTTTGTGTTTGGAGAAGTCACCTTAATTAATTAGTTGTAGATGCTCTTATGCTAAGCTTTTTTTTTTTTTTTTTGCTATTGAATTATGCTGTCTGGTAATTAAAGACATGTATTTAGGTAGTTTATTTTAGTTAGCACTCTGTAATCAAAATGTAAAACATCATATTTTATATTACAGGAATATTTTATTGTACAAATCAATTTTGATCATGGTTTATATCTACACTTGTATTTTTAAAATTATTGTTCAAATTATTTTGCCCACTTCTAATATTAAAACAAGTTTTCAGAAAATAAATACTGCCCTAGCTGATTTGGCTCAGTGTATAGAGCGTCAGCCTGTGGACCAAAAGGTCCTGGGTTTGATTCTGGTCAAGGGCACGTACCTTGGTTGCAGCTCCTCAGGCCCTGGCCCTGGTCGGAGGCAACTAATCAATGTCTTTCTCTCTTATCAGTGTTTCTCTCTGTCTTTCCCTCTTTCTTCTAATCTCCCTAAAAATCAATGCAAAAATACCCTCAGGCAAGGATTAACCAAAAGAAAGAAAGGGGGGGGGGGGAGGGAGGGAAGGAAAGAATACTAATTCACCCATTATTTTACAGTATTATTTTTCTATCAGATATGAACCATTACTATAAATACAAACACTTAGTGAAACTATTGACCTTTTATATCTTGACTAGAGGCCCGGTGCATGAAATTGATGTATGAGGAGGCAGTTTTCCTCAGCCCAGCCTGCACCCTCCCCAATTGGGGACCCCCTGGGGATGTTCGACTGCCAGTATAGGCCTGATCCCACCTAACTGGCAGTCAGACATCGCTCTTACAATCTGGGACCACTGGTTCCTAATCTCTCACCTGCCTGCCTGATCACCCCTAACCTCTCTGCCTACCTGCCTGATGTTGCCCCCAGTTGCCCTCCCCTGCAGGCCTGATTGCCCTTAACTACCTCTGCCTTGGCTCCCACCACCATGGCTTTGTCCAGAAGGAAGTTGGACATCGAGAAGATGGCTGGTTGACCCGGTCTAATTAACATATTACCCTTTTATTAGTATAGATAGATTATATAGGATAGGATTGCTTAAATGGGTGGGTAAAGGGAAGCCTACACCTGGACTGATAGCCAGCAAATATACACTATACTGCCAAAACCGTCATTAAAAAATTGAACCGCTTTCTTACACCATACACCAAACAGTTGTTGCCCTTAAAACTCCTCCTCAGCCCTTACCTTAGGTTCTGCCTTTGCAGTTCACCTAAATTTGGTTTTGATTAGTCAGTTTCTATGCAGCGGAGGCTGGGGATCAGGCCCTGCCCCTCTCTCATCCAGGCCTCTCCCTGGGCCTGATCCGAAGCTTCTGTGCCTGCCTTGCTCTGCCCAACCCCCACCCCTGCCGCTCTGCCTGTCCATCTGCTGCCAGCCTTGCTGTGATAGGAGCCTGTGTGCCTCGGGGGAGGGACCAAGAGGTGCTCCATGCACTTCCTGGTGACTGTCCATCCTTCTGTCCACCTGGTCGCTTAGGTTGTAATGGTCCCTGACCTTTTATAATGTAGATAAGCAGTTAGAACAACATTTCTGTGTGTGTGGTCTTTCTTTGTCTTTTGTACTCGTACTTACCTAGCAATCTGGGAAATTGAGCATAAAGGACAAGTGGCAAGACCAGTTTGTGCTCTTCTTTACCTAAACATTGAACTTAAAAATTGTTCTTTTATTTTTTTAGGGAGCAAAACTGCTTTAATACATGCCAACTTTTTAGATTTTTCTACACTTGAATTTTCTGAAAGGGAGTGATGACTTTTTTAGCCCCTGGTAGATGATTGCCATCTAGTGGTTGTAGATGCTCTTACACTAAAATAAAGGAAAAGAATGTTGCCTTTTTATAAAAACAAGAAAATGAATTCGTGAGAAGACAGATTATTTTACTTTGTTTCAGTGTCAAAAGCTGAAATAACAAATAAATTGAAGACACCATAGAAATTCTATTATTTTTCAAAGAGACTTGTAATGATTTAGAAGCTACAATCTACTTTAGAAAGTTATTTTAGAGCATTTCTTCTGCAAAGGTGATAATCTTCAGATTCATTCTTTTGTGGACTCTGTGTTTTTTCCCAAACCAACCATTTGAATTGCACTAAAGTCTTCAGAGAACTTCATGTAGTAAATTATTTATCTCAGTATTCATTTAAAATGATCTTTTTAGTTTGTAAGTTGAATTTACTATACTTCTTAATTGAGATGATACTTTTTAAAAAAGCGTTTCCTTTGTTTCTGTGATTGATATATATTTAAATCCTCACTGGAGAATATTTTTTTCTATTGATTTTTTCCTTTCTTTTGTAGAGAGATTAAAAGAGATCCAGGAGAAGGGAGGGGGAGAGAGAGAAAGAGAGAGAGACAGATATGTAAGAGAGACACATCTACTGGTGGTCTCCTGCACACACACCCCACCTGGGATGGGGAACAAACTCTCAACTGAGTTATACCCTTGACTGGCAATTGAATCTCTAATCATTGAGTCAAACTAGCTAGGGCTATGATATAATTTTCATAACCAAAAATAAAGTAAGTGAATAGTTTTCATGTAAACATTTTCTTTATATAGAATAAAAGAATTTGCAAACATTTGACATTTGAAAATCAAGCTCTAAATAAATGATTATATATATGAAAATAGCAAATCAAATAAAGCATATTTGAAATGTTATTGAATTTTTCTTTTTTTCTGGATTCCTTTCATCCTTTAATTCCTTTTATTTAGATTTAATTTTTAAAAATTTTAATGAATTTATTGGGGTGACATTGGTTAATAAAGTTACCGTATTTGCCGGCGTATAAGACGACTTTTTGGCCCTGAAAAATATGCCTCCAAGTGGGGGGTAGTCTTATACGGCGAGTATATAACAAACTCTGTATTTTTAGTGGAAATTTTAGTGGGTCGTCTTATACGCCCAGTCGTCTTATACGCCGGCAAATACGTTTTTTCAGGGCCAAAAAATCGTCTTATACGCCGGCAAATACTATATATCGGTTTCAAGTGTACAATTCTAAAATACATCATCTGTATATTGTATTATGTGTTCACCAAAGTCAGTTTTCCTTCTGTCACTATTATCCTTCCTTTTCTACTATAAGTCTTTTTAAAAAAATATATTTTATTGAGTTTTTACAGAGAGGAAGGGAGAGAGATAGAGAGCTAGAAACATCGATGAGAGAGAAACATCGACCAGCCGCCTCCTGCACACCCCCCACTGGGGATGTGCACGCAACCAATG
The DNA here is from genome assembly GCA_963924515.1 of Vespertilio murinus. NCBI lineage: Eukaryota > Metazoa > Chordata > Mammalia > Chiroptera > Vespertilionidae > Vespertilio > Vespertilio murinus. The sequence continues at coordinate 143,574,827 of OZ004705.1, read as the reverse complement.
TACATGCCCTTGACCCGGAATTGAACCTGGGACCTTCCAATCTGTAGACCGACGCTCTACCACTGAGCCAAACCGGTTTCGGCTATCCTTCTTTTTCTTTAATTTCTCTTAATTGAGGATAAGATTATAGATGATAGAGGTAGCAACCAGAAAATAGAAAATCGCTTCATGTTTTTGCTACCTCTAAAAAAATCTTACATTCAAGATGGCATCTTGTGAATAATGGTAGTGAATGTAGGTTACTGTTCTTACTCAACTTCCAAGTTGGCTCTGTTGAATACATTAAAGTATTTTTCTTGATTTCTATAAAGGGATGCGTTGTTTTAGATACTTTACTAATTCTTAATTTAATAATTGCTACTATTATGTAGTATTCTGTGAAGAAATTTATTATGACTCAGCTCAAGTTCAGAATTACTTGGGTGATAATGCTCATTGGGTAAAGACCAGTCTGAATTAGAGAAGATTTTAAGTTGAAAGTAGATCAGAATAAGTGTGTATGTATTCTAGTAAACTACTACAGTTCAAAATTATGTAGCCTTTATGTATGCATGATACAATTTTATACTTAATGGTTTTATATGAAAATATTTTCCCTTCTGTTCCTCTAGGGCAATGTGTTTATGTATTATGGACTGTCTAATTTCTATCAAAACCACCGTCGTTATGTGAAATCTCGAGATGATAGTCAACTAAATGGAGACCCTACTGCTTTACTTGTAAGTAAAATGATGAAGTGTGAAAATGTGGTTTCTATGAAACATCTGCTAATTGTTTAATTAGAAATGTTAAAAAAAAATTAAGAATTTAAAGTGAGAGTTTTTTAGTGAAGCAGTAGAACAGAGAGAAGCCTACTCCACAGGCAGAGCAGCCAGAAATGTTAATTTTAATAGTGCTAGGATATATTAAATTTTTACTTGCCATTTATAGTTTATTTAGTGAGGGTTTTTAGTTAAAAAAAATTTTCACCCTGGAATTTACAAAGATTAATGATTTCTCATGGCCAGAAGACAAATTACTACCTGCTTGTTTCTAGTAGTGTTGTTGGGATTTTTGCTTTATTAATCTCTTTGTAATGGAATTTTGATGAGTCTAGCATTCTGGCTTTGTAATTTGTTCGGTTTGGTTTATTCATTATTATCACACTAAGAATATCTAAATTAGCTACCTTTTTAAATTTCTGAGATTGTGTTTTAGAATTAAACCTGTATGCTCTTCATTTTTTCACTTGTGGGAAGCCTGGGTAGTGAAGTTCAAAGGGTGGGTTACTGAAAAATTATCTTGAGGAATTTTTTGAAAATATGAATTCCAGAATTCTAAGTCTAATAAGTTAGTTTTTGCAATGATGGAGCTCTAAAATGTGTATTTTTAAAAAAATATATATATTTTATTGTTTTTTAAAGAGAGGAAGGGAGAGGAGGGAGATAGAGAGCTAGAAACATCGATGAGAGAGAGACATCGACCAGCTGCTTCCTGCACACCCCATACCAGGGATGTGTCTGCAACCAATGTACATGCCCTTGACCAGAATCAAACCTGGGACCTTTCAGTCCGCAGACCGACGCTCTATCCACTGAGCCAAACTGGTTTCGACTAAGATATGTATTTTTAACAAGCTCCCTTTCTGATGCTCAGCCTGGTTTGGGAATTGGCAGACTAGAGGATCTTAGTCTTCTGACTATTTAGCTTTTCATAGTAGTGGTTGGTGTACAAGTATATTTGTTATTGCTGCCAGCCCAACAAACCATCAGAGTCCCAGAACAATCTAGGATCTCTTAGAAACGATGAATCTCTTAGAAGGTAATTTAGGATCATATTGTGATCAGATTGGTTCTGGTAAACATATAGCTGCCCTAGGGCAGTGGTCGGCAAACTGCAGCTCGCAAGCCACATGCAGCTCTTTGGCCCCTTGAATTTTTAGCAAAGGCCAGCTTGTATCCTAATTAAGTTAATAATGTACCTACCTATATAGTTTAAGTTTAAAAAATTTGGCTCTCAAAAGAAATTTAAATTGCTGTACAGTTGATATTTGGCTCTGTTGACTAATGAGTTTGCCTACCACTGCCCTAGGCAATCCTTACGGGTTTTATTGCTAGTTCCTGATATTTGGGTTCTTAAGAAATAGCAAGTCTGTTTAAAGATTCTAGTTAGGGCTGTAATATTTTACAATTTATATGGGATTTACTCTGTGGGATCCAATTTTTAGAACTCAAATCCAGAGAAGGTGATGTTCTTTGAGACATATCAACTTCCTAGGCTCTCTCAATTTGTAGATTAGGAACATAGATTGGGTATGTTCAGAGACCCAAAGTGGTAGTCGATTTATAATTATTTTATTTAGATACCTACTCACTTCATTGATGGTGAAAAAAGCTGAGATTGATTATTTTTTTACAAACTGCAAGCAGAGATTTTAGACTAATCTAGGGATGAAATGTTTTATTTTAAAGGGCTAGAAAGATGATTAATACTTTCAGCAATCTAGGTTATATGGTTTCTGTAGCAGCTACTCACCTCTGCCATTGTTGAATGGAAGCAGTTATAGACAATACTTAAATGAATGGGTGTAACTGTATTCCAATAAACTTTACTTACAAAAACAGGTGGTAGGTTAGATTTTGCCTGCATGCTATCATTTATTGGTCCCTGGTCTGGACCAAAATGTGTGAATTTTTTTTTCCAATCCTCACCCGAGGATATTTTTTCCATTGATCTTCAGAGATAGAAAGGGAGGGAGAAGAGGGGAGACAGAAAGAGAGAAACATCGATGTTAGAGAGAGACACTGACTGGTTGCCTCCCGCACACACCCCAACTGGGCATGGGAAGGGAATTTGCAACTGAGGTACGTGCCCTTATCCAAGGAATTGAACCCGTGACCCTTTGGTCCATGATCTGACGCTCTAACCACCGACCAGGGCCAAACTATAAATTTAAGATGAGGTGATTTTTTAAAATCTTAAAGATTTCAAAAATAGGCAGATTGAAGTCCAAGTTACTTAACATTGTGTGTAAAACTTCATAATATTATATCAACCTACACTTTAGGCTCATTGTTTTGTACTTTATGTTTTTATTGATTTGAGAGAGAAGAGAGAAGCATCGATGTGAGATTGTTTTGAAGAATAACTTACTGTGGCCTTGGAGTCCCAAAACAACTCATATATACACCTAATCTCTACTTGGTAAAATCTCAATATAATGCTGCAACGGCCATATCTCCATGAGCTCTTCAATAGGGACCAATGCTTCTTGCTACCCAGCATTTTCATTTTCCTTGTACCTGGATGAACAATTTAGAAGAGGTTGTTATATTCTAGGAATCTGCATTAAGCCAACTCCCTCCCTCTTTTCTTTTCTTTCTTCCTTCCCTCGACAGGGAATTTAACCCAGAATCACACATTTTGAATTAATCCTGTTAATTTTATAAGTGAAGCACAGGTAAATCAAGGGACTTGCCCAAAGTCACATAGTATACAGCTGGAACTAGAATCTCCAGTCTCTTTACCTCCAGTTTAAGATCCCTTCAATTATGTCACAACTAGATTGAGAGTAGATTGCTTCTTAATTTTTCTTGGGCAGAAAACTTTTTGTGGTTATGACTTCTGTGTTGATAAGAAAATAAAAATGTCAGTTTGGTATATACCTGTATGACAAAATATGCAAGGAAAAGTTACATTAAAATGATACAGTAATGTTAAGGAATGTATTTTAGTATTTAAATGTAGCATTATTTATAGTCTACTTAGAATACAGACTCATTTTGTATACATTGCAAGTGAGAAGCAAGTAGGGATTGAATTTTTAACCAGTAATAGGAGCCTAGCTCATAGTTCTCTTGGAGGCCTGGGCAATAATTTCTCTTTTCTTTTCCTTCTAAATATCAGAATCCCAGTAAGGAATGTGAGCCTTATCGAAGAAATGAAGACAAACCAATTGCTCCTTGTGGAGCTATTGCCAACAGCATGTTTAATGGTATGATATAAATAAAGGTATAGATATAGACATAAAATTAGGAAACATTATATAATCTTAGTAGAGGCCCAGTGCATGAAATTTGTGCACTGGTAGGGTCCCTAGTGGCTGCCAGCTGAGGCCTCCCTTTTTTTCCCCCCGGCTGGCCCCACCCCTTGGTCAAACTCCCAGACGAACTCCCGGTGAAGGAGTTCAGAGACCCAATTTGCATACTCTGCTTTTATTCAGAGACCCAATTTGCATACCCTGCTTTTATTATATAGGATTACAGATTTGATAGTCTCGTAAACATAAATGAAATTGAGAAATTCAACAACCTTAAGATAAATACAGGGTGTCCCAAAACAATGTACGGTATGTACACTTTAACAGCTCAGTTTTGAACATGAAATGTATTTTAATAAACACTGCCTTTACAATTATTCAAAGTGTATGCATACATTCTTTGGGGGATACCCTGTATATCAATTAGTAACTCAGTGGGTATTATAATGCTTTGTGACTTTCTTTTGAGAATATTTATATTTTAAAGATGAATTTTTGTTTCTGGGAAGAAATAAGCAGAGACATTGTGATTTCCTATTTCATATATGATAAAAGCCAGTTTACCTTTCCTACCAACTTTAAATATTTATATCATTAAAAAGATGCTACAGTTGATCATTTAGAGAAGCAGTTTAATCCTATATAATGAGGTAATATGCAAATTGACTGTCACACCCTCACACAAGATGGCCAGCAGGGGAGGGCAGTTGGGGGTGACCAGGCCAGTGGGGCAGGGCAGTTGGGGGTGACCAGGCCATCAGGGGTGGGCAGTTGGGGGTGACTGGCCCTACAGGGGAGGGAGAGCAGTTGGGGGGGACACCAGGTTGCAAAGGAGGGCAGTTAGGGGTGACCAGGCCTGCAGGAGGGGGAGGGCAGTTAGGGGTGACTGGGCCAGCAGAGAAGGGCAGTTGGGGGTGACCAGGCCTGCACAGGAGGGCAGTTAGGGATAACCAGGCCAGTAGGAGAGGGCAGTTGTGGGGGACTGGGCCAACGGGGAGGGCAGTGGGGGCAATTAGGCCAGTAGGGGAGGGCACTTGGGGGCAATTGAGTTGGCAGGGGAGCAGTTAGGCATCAATTAGACTGGCAGGGGAGTGGTTAGGGGGTGATCAGGCTGGCAGGCAGAAGCATTTAGGGGCTATCAGGCAGGCAGGCAGGCGAGTGGTTGAGAGCCAGCAGTCTAGGATTGTGAGAGGAATGTCCCAGATTGGAGAGGATTGCAGGCTGGGCTGAGGGACCCCCCTCTTCCCCTGTACACGAATTTTGTGCACTGGACCTCTAGTTATAATGTGAACCATAAATGTGAGACTTGCATATAATTTTCAGTTTTCTAGTAGTCACATTAAATAATAAAAATAAGTGAAATTAATTTTTAATTAAGTTTCTTGAGGTAATATTGGTTAATAAAATTATATAGGTTTCAAGTATACAGTTCTGTGATACATCATCTTTATATTGCATTTACCACCCAAAGTCAAATCTCCTTCTATTGCCATACATTTGGTCCTCTTTAACCTTTATCACCTCCTATCCCCTTTCCTTATGTTAACCACCACATTGTTGTCTGTTTATAAGTTGTTGTTTGTCTTATTTGTTCATTTGTTGTTTTCAGTTTTATATCCCACATATGAGTGAAATCATGGTTTTTCACTTTTTCTGACTTCTTTCACTTCAGCATGATATTCGCAAGATCTACATTGTTGCAAATGGTAGAATTCATCTTTGCTTATGGCTGAATAGTGTTCCATTGTATATATGTACCACATTTTCTTTATCCAGTCTTCTATTGAGGGACACTGTTGTTTCCATGTCTTGGCCACTATGAATAATGCTGCAATAAATATAGGGGTGCATATATGTTTGCAAATAAATGTTTCCTAATTTTGGGGGTAGATACCCAGAAAAGGGTTTCTGGGTTATATGGTAAGTCCAGACTTAATTTTTTGAGGAACCTCCATACTGTTTTCCTTAGTAGCTATGCCAGTTTATATTCCCAGTTTTATGGTGAGTTCTGTTTTATCAAACTAGAAAGCTGCTGCACAGCAAAAGAAACCACCAGCAAAACAAGCAAGCAGCCAACTGAATGGGAGAAGGTATTTGCAAACAATGGGAGATATTTGCTCTGAGGAGGGGTTAATATCCAAAATAAATAAAAAACTTATACAATTCAACAACAACAAAATAACCTACTCAAACAATGGGCAGAGGACCTGAATAGATACTTTTCCAAGAAAATACACAAATGGCCAACAGATTATGAAAAGATGCCCAACTTTACTAGTGGGAAAATGCAAATTGAAATTATAATAAGGAGAAACCAAGATGGCGGCATAAGGTAAACACCTAAATGTAGCCTACTACAACAATTTTAAAATCACAACTGGAAAAGAGAGTGGACATCGTCCATAAACACCAGAAAGCTGGCTGAGTGGAAGCTCTACCAACTAGAAAAAAGGAGAAAAGGACTCTGAGCCTCAGGAGCTGTGGAGGTACAGAGAGATCCGTGTGTGCGGAAAGGGTGGGTGGCTGAATACGCTGCTGGCTTACTTGCGGAGAGGGTGGGCAGCTAACATACGGCTAGCTTTCTCATTTGGGAGAGGAAAAAAACCTCCCAACGGCACTGATAGCCAGCTCCGGTTGGGGAGAAACCGTTAGGCAGTGGGCGAAACTCGAGAGCAGCCTTCTCTCAGAGGTGCGCGTGGCCAGCAATCATTGCCCCGGGACTCTGAGAACAGGGCCCTCTTAAGGCAGCGCTGACAGGAAACCAAAGCATGTATGCACCACCCTGAGACTCTGCCCATCCAAGCCGAGCACAGAAACCCTCCTAAGGAGACACTGCTGGTCATCACAGCCATTTGGCTTAGAGATCAACTCTCCCCAGTGATAACAATAACAAGGCTTTAACTACAAGACTGCTCATACAGCCCACAAAGGGCTGCACCAAGAGGATCCACCCCAGGTAACTGGAGAGGCTGAGCTACTGGGACACCTAGCACGCAAAGCCACTCCATCAACTCAGGGAAGCAGCTAAAATGCGGAGACAAAGAGGCAGGCCTCAATTGAAGGAAATGGAGGAAAGCAAATGACTGGATATAGAGTTCAAAACTATAGTTATAAAGTTTTTCAAGAATTTCCTAGAAAAGGCCGATAAATTAAACGAGATCCTTGTGGATATGAAAAGGGATCAACTAGAAATTAAGCATTCACTGACTGAAATAAAAAATATTATACAGAGATCTAAAAGCAGATTAGAGGATCGCAGGAGTCAAGTCAAAGATTTGGAATACCAAGAAGCAAAAAACACTCCTCTGGAAAAGCAAAAAGCAAATAGAATACAAAAAGTTCAAGATAGTTTAAGAAGCCTCTGGGATAACATCAAGCGTACCAACATCAGAATTATGGAGGTGCCAGAAGAAGAGAGAGAGCAAGATACTGAAAACCTATTTGAAGAAATAATGACAGAAAACTTCCCCCACTTGGTGAAAGAAATAGACTTACAAGTCCAGGAAGCACACAGAACCCCAAAGAAAAGGAATCCAAAGAGGACCACACCAAGACACATCATAATTAAGATTCCAAGAGCAAAAGACAGAATTTTAAAAGCAGCAAGAGAAAAGCAGTTAACTATAAGAGAGCACCTATATGATTATCATCTGATTTTTCAACAGAAACTATGCAGGCCAGACGGGAATGCAAGAAATATTCAAAGTGATGAATAGCAAGAAACTACAACCAAGATTACCCAGCAAAGCTATCATTCAGAATTGAAGGCCAGATAAAGAGCTTCACAAATAAAAAAAAGCTAAAGGAATTCATCACCACCAAACCAGAATTATATGAAATGCTGAAAGATATTCTTTAAGAAGAGGAAGAAGAAGATAAAAATTATGAACAACAAATATGTAACTATCAGCAAGTGAATCCAAAAACCAAGGGGATAAAAAATATGATGAACAGTATAAACTGGTGAATATAATAGAATCAGGGGTATAGAAAGGGAGTGGACTGATGATTCTCTGGGAAAAGGGTAATGGGGGGTGCGGAAAGAGACTGAAGAAAAATACACCTATAGATGAGGACGGCGGGGGTGGTGTAAGGGCAGAGGGTGTGGGGTAGGAACCTGGTGGAGGGGAGCTATGGAGGGAAAAAAGGGGAACAATTTTAATAATCTGAATAATAAAGATTTATTAAAAAAAGAAACTATAATAAGATACCAATTCACATCTGTTAGAATGGCTATTATCAATAAGACAAATACAAGTGTTGGAGAGGTTGTGAACTTAATAATATATTTAATTGAACCCAATAGGCCCAAAACATCATTTCAGCATATAAATGATATGCATTATATAAAAGTTGTTGAGATATTTTATATTCTATTTTTTATACTGAGTCTTCAATATCTGATGTATATTATACATTTACAAAACATTCATTTAGACCAGCTGTAATTTCAAAAGTTCTGTAGACATGTAACAACTGGCTACGATATTGGACAGTGCAGATAGGGAAATGCATAAACCATTAGCTATTTATGAATGCATGTTTTAAAAGGAAAAAGGCAGATTTACCTTGCAAGTAGTTTTATTTGGTTTAATATTAAAACATTTGACCTTATCACATACCAGCGAGCCAGATAGGAAAGTAACCTAGAACTGTATTGAGAGGAAAGAAAAGTCCATCTGGGATTATAAATTTTTAATTGTTAATTCATATATAAATAATCAAGAGCAAATATACATCATGTGCCTACGCTGTTTCCACCACTTTGGGGAGAAAATACCAGATCCTCATTTCTCATAGAGTGAAGCGGGTATTATGGATTTCCAATATTTAGCAATTTCTTTCTTTTCTTATGTTTAGATACATTAGAATTGTTTCTGGTTGTCAATGGATCTTATTCAACAGCAATTCCTTTGAAAAAGAAAGGTATTGCTTGGTGGACAGATAAAAATGTGAAATTTAGAAACCCCCCTGGAGAAGGCTCCCTCGAAGAACGATTCAAAGGTAAAATATTACTAATATCATTTTAAAACATGATATAAGCTAGAAGTTTTAATAAAGTACCTAAAGTTTTCTATCTTTCTAGTCTTAGAAGATGTTTATGCTTTTTGAAAAACAGCTACTTTTCTTAACTTCATACATAGTAAGGTAAAAGTATGTAGTCTATTCTAATATACTGAAATCCTAAAGGAAATGTAAACTTTTAATCTTAAACTTCTCTGGTATTTTCTTATAAGCATTTTATCCATCATCTTTGAAAATTGCAACAATGTTTCTTTTTAACAAACACCTGTTATTTATTATAACTATAGATCCAAATTTACTTTTGTTTCTATATCTCAATTTCACAATGTAATGTTACATACCATTATGTCTTTGCATTAAAATACCTTTTGGTTTATACTCAACAGCTCACTTTTAGTATTATCTTAATTGAGATTTTAAATCTTTGTAAATATGTTAAGTTGTTACATGAGGAATTGGTTTCTCTCTTGATGTAATACTTCCTTAGAATATGAATGTATTCAAATCTTTGAAAATGAGAAAAATATTCTGGTTGTGTAATATTTATCTTTGTTTTATTAGAGTGTGAATTTTCAGTGAAACTCTTAATAGAATAGAATATTTTATCTCTCCCACTCCCATCCTTCCTTTTTAAGATACAACAAAGCCAGTAAACTGGGTTAAACCAGTATACATGCTGGATTCTGACCAAGATAATAATGGGTTCATAAACGAAGATTTTATTGTTTGGATGCGTACTGCCGCATTGCCTACTTTTCGTAAGTTATATCGTCTTATCGAGAGGAAAAGTAATTTACATCCAACGTTACCAGCTGGAGACTACTTTTTGAATATCACATACAGTATCCTTTTTTTGGCCATGGGCACGGATTCATAGAATTGGAAAGGAGTGTAATCCAGCCGTATCTTAGTTATGTGGTATGCTACTTTGTGTTGAGTTTTGATCTCTGCATTTTTATACCAGTGTATATATGGGGAAGTATCTTTTATACCTCCCAGGAATATCTTAAATTTTTATATACCTTGTACTATGGTTTAAGCATATTATTTGGTAAAATTATTTAAAATGTAGGTTCTGGATTTACTTGTAAGCTAGATATTTTTACATGGGTGATTGTAATTGAGCTTAATGGAAAGGCCAGTGAATATACCTAATAATAAATACGTGTTGGTGGCACAAGCTGATTTTTTAAAATATATTTTTATTTCAGAGAGGAAGGGAGAGAGAGAGAGAGAGAGAGAGAGAGAGAGAGAGAGAGAGAGAGAGAGAAAGGAACATCAATGATGAGAGAGAATTATATTGATCTGTTGCCTCCTGCACGCCCCCCCTTCTGGGGATCAAGCCCACAACCTGGACATATGCCCTAACTGGGAATCGAACTGTGACCTCCTGGTTCATAGGTCAACGTTCAACCACTGAGCCATGGTGGTTAGGCTACAAGCTGTTTTAAAATATATTTTTTCATATTAAAAATCAGATATGTTTACTAATATCAACATAATTGTTTCTACTATTGCTCTATTCATAGTACAAAACATTTTTATTATTAGCTGACTTTTGCCACATTAATAACTGAGATGTAATTTCAGTGTTGATAAATATAATTTATTTCGCCAAAACCGGTTTGGCTCAGTGGATAGAGCGTCTGCCTACGGACTGAAGGTTCCCGGGTTCAATTCCGGTTAAGGGCATGTACATTAGTTGCGAGCACATCCCTGGTAGGGGGTGTGCAGGAGGCAGCTGGTCGATGTTTCTCTCTCATCGATGTTTCTAGCTCTCTATCCCTCTCCCTTCTGCTCTGTAAAAAAATCAATAAAAAATATATTTATAAAAAAAAATATATATATATATATATATAATTTATTTCATCCTGACTGTGTCAGCATTGTACTAAGTATTTTCCATTATTTTATTTACTTAAATTCAAGCTTTATGAATTGTCATCTCCATGTTATAGACAAGGCTACAGGAACACAGAGCATTTCAGTGACTTGCCTGAGATTACACAGGAAACAAGTAGAAGAGTTGGAGCTCATGGTCAAGCTGTTCTCCCCAAAGGCCATGACTTTTCCATCCATCACCATCCCTAACTAGTTTAGACCAATTCATACCAGCCTAGATGCAGCCTTTCCTAAGACGGAAATGTTGAGCACTGCCATTTATTCACAACAAAGTCCTTACATTTTATTTATTTATTTATTTTTAATTAATTTATTTAAAAATATATTTTATTGATTTTTTACAGAGAGGGATAGAGAGTCAGAAACATCAATGAGAGAGAATCATCGATCAGCTGCCTCTTGCACACCTCCTACTGGAGATGTGCCCGCAACCAAGGTACATGCCCTTGACCGGAATCGAACCTGGGACTTTTCAGTCCACAAGCTGACGCTCTATCCACTGAGCCAAACCGGTTTTGGCAAGTCCTTACATTTTAAAATCTCTAGTTCATTGTGTACCTTATGAATGAAAAGTTTCTTAAATATTAGCATTTAAATGTTTGCTAATGACAGATTAAAAGTTACCAAGTTTTTTTAAACTACCCTGTTTCCCCGAAAATAAGACAGTGTGTCTTATATTAATTTTTGCTCCCAAAGATGCGCTAGGTCTTATTTTCAGGGGATGTATTATTTTTCCATGAAGTAGGTCTTATTTTCGGAGGATGTTTTATTTTCAGGGAAACACGGTAGAGCAATTTTGGGCAGACAGACCCAGTTCAAGTGCTAGAATGAGCATTATCTTGATACTGAATAGCTGCCCTCTACTTTGGCTACAGTCTCAAGATAATGCTTTAAAATTACTTAAAATGTAGGTTCTGGATTTATTTGTAAGCTAGATATTTTTACATGGCTGACTAATTGAACTAAATGGGAAGGCCAGGGTAGCCAAAGTACAGGGCAGCGTTCAATAGCAAGATAATGCTCTTTCTACTGGTACCTGAACTGGCTCTGTCTGCCCAGAATTGCTCCTATGTGGACCCAGTTTCAAAAACTTGGTCACAGTATCCAAACCTGAAGCCTCCAGACTACAATAAAGGAGAACCTGTGGAGCGAGCACTCAGGAATTCTCAGCTGAGAATTTGCATCCCAAGAATGGAGAGGAGAACTATCAGGAGAATGCAGGACATATCGAAGATAGATAAGATGGGCCTGCAAAATATCAAGGGTTAATTATCAAAACTAGGTATAAGGTAGGAACTAGATATTAGAATTAAAGCAGAAGCCCATTTTTTTTAGGTTTGTGATACCAGGAGATACTAGCATGGGTGATTCGAGATCATATTCCTCAGAGCTCTGACTTACTTAGAGCTCTCACAATCAGACCTACCTCAATCAGTGTGAACTGATTTAAGGAACTAGTAGAGCTAAGCCTGCCATTTGGAGTCATTTGGAGAGTTGCAGAAGCCCTAGATGGGACCCAATACTTGATTCAAAAGACACTTGTGAAAATGTTGTAAATCTTTTACATAAGGTCTTAGTTGTCTCATTTTCTGACCTGTCGCTAAAATCCTAGAGCTGGTCCATGCTCATCCAATAAACTGGTGTCTCATTTCTTAAATCTCTTTAACAGTCCACCTTTCACTTCCACTCTGTTTTAGCCAACACCTCTCTGTGTCGCACCGTGAGTTTTATCATTACTCCAAATCAGCAAGTGAGGACTTCAGTATAGTGCTTTTTTACCCTGTGCTTAGAGCCCTCTCAGAGTCTCATAACTACTCTTGCTGCACATGCTCTTTGAGCTCACAGAGACTTCTGATCCCTTTATTTTTCCCCTGTCTCTTGGTCTGTCAACCTCCTCTTTGAGGATTTACTGCTGCTAATATTCATTTGAAATATTTTTTTTCACATTGTATTTCTTTTAGTTTTTATTTTAAATATTTATTGTTGGAAATATTACATAGACCCCCTCTGTTCCATTATCCCTTCTAGTCATTTATTTGTGGCATTTTGCCCCTCCTGTGTAATGAGGGCACAAGTATCTGAGAAATGATTCAACTGTTAAATTTGGTTATGTTTCCTTGCAAACCATATTGGCTTATGCTACTAACATTTAATCTGCTAAACCAGTTCTTCAAGATAAATATTATACAATTATTTTATGACTCAGAACATGGGAGTAAGGTGCCTGTGTATCATAGAATTATGCCAATGAATTACAAGCAATTAGATGCTAACTTTTTAAGGTATATTTTAAAAATAAAGTCACTGAACATGGAAAAGTTTTCCTATTCACTCTTCAGATTACCCTGTACATTCTTTTGATGGACGAAAACGGATGATCTTAAGCACTATTTCATGGATGGGAGGAAAAAATCCATTTTTGGGGATTGCTTATATCACCACTGGATCCATCTCCTTCCTTCTGGGAGTTGTATTGCTAGTAATTAATCATAAATATAGAAACAGTAGTAATACTGCTGACATTACCATTTAATTTTATATTCCGAAAACAAATTTACCGCATGTACATCAAGGCCAGTTCTATTCAGCCTAGCTTTTGAATGCCGATGTCTGGTTAGTATGTCATTTTTTAAGTTGGCATATAACTTTTTACTTAAAAAACAGTCTTTGTCCTTCACTTATTTCCTATGGATGACTTACGGAAATATATGATTGGTATAAAACAAATTATCTTTATTGATCATGTCAGCACTGTAACTACTGAAATGGCATTCTAATGTTTGCTTTTTGATGGGACAGTCCATATGATGCATAGAGCCTCTATCATGTGAAATGTATCTGCTGCTTAAAATGTTTATGCTGTGTTGATAAATATTATATTGACATATGTGCTGTATATGTGTGCCTTTTGTGTAAAGAGAGGAATTGCAAGATGTATGAGTATAATGATTTGCTAACCTTTGGGATTCAGAGTTATGAAGAAATGAAGAAAGACCAAATCTAAATAAAACACTTCATCATTGTCATGTGTCATGTGTAAAGGCTTAAAGTGTAATCTTTGGTGACGTGGTTCCTGTATTTAATTTATCCAGTACAGTTCTTTGTCATGCTTAGTTTTGATTTCACCTTTGAAGTCTTACTTATGCTCATGTCTGAAGAGGTCAGGTAGGAGAATTTAAAATTCCTCTTTCCATTTGGTTAACATGTTACAGTCAGGAACCCCAACTCACTTGATATGTTTTTACATGTGATCATGGAAATACCTCAAGCTGTTTTTTTACTTTAAAGGTAAGTGTTTTGACTTAAGTACTAATATTACATTGCAGAAATTTTGGGAAATAGTAACCTTCATTTCCTCTATATTTCATTCAATTTTTGCATATAGGTCAAATATGGATGTGTATGAACTATATGTCTTAATCCTCACCTGAGGATTTTTTTTTTTTTTAATTTGAGAGAGAGAGAGAGAGAGAGAGAGAGAGAGAGAGACATAAACATCCATGTGAGAGGAGAACATTGCTTGGTTGTCTCTTACACACATCCAGACTAGAAATCCAACCCACAACCTAGGTATTTGTTCTGACCGGGAATTGAACCTACAACTTTTTGGTGTATAACATGATGCTTCCAACCAAATGGGTCACCTGGCCAGGCCTAAGAAATATTTTTAAAAAGTGGATATTTAAAATTTCCTTATTAAATTCTGGAGATTTTTGAGTATGTACATGATAAATTATAATATATATGGTTGAAGCTATTGTATGTTCTGTCACTGGAATTATTTTAATATTCCTAATTGAATAAATGTTGTAATTTGTTTGCTATAGAACTTACTCTTGAATGCAAACTTATTTTTTCACATTCATGAAAAAGTATGTCTTAGAGGGTTTAATCTCATTGAAATTGCTTTTTTTCTCTCATATGTTTGTATAGAAGATTGCCTGCTTATTTTGAATTTGTAATTTTGTCCCTCCTGTGTAATTATCAGTTTAGTTATATTTTAAATCAGAAGGTCTGGGAAATATATCAATTTTGATTAATATCTTTTTTTTAAAAACTAAAACCAAAAAATAACATAATAGTAGAAATGTGCCACACTTAAGTTTTGTACAGCGTGACTCTTAATTTGTAGGATATCACTTGCATGAGGTACTTAATATATGATTATCCTGAAATTTCTGAGTGCACAGGGTATTCTTTATCTAAAAACAGCCTTGGTTTTGTCATCTTTTAGAATATATTTGTTCTGATAATTGACCCTCTTACCCATGGCAGTTGATCTTCTGGGATCCATTATTGGGGGAGAGGGGTTCCTGCTAGTTGTCCAGATTGAGTTTGTTCTGTTTAAGGAGGACTTCCATCCCGCATCCCTTTTTCTAATCGAGGGACCAAAGGTGCTGCTAAAGAAGTGTTGAAGAGCCCTTCCAACATTTTCTCGTCTGTGGTGAAGATGAAATCTTAAAATACATTTGGAGTTTTATCTATTTTATAACTACATTGATGACTTCAGTTTCTCCTGTCTCCTCCCATTTGAGCTCTAAGAGATTCCTTTTGGTAAATATGAAGAATATGGAACATTTATATGGCCTCTTTCTTGTGGGCTTTATGCTCATTTTTTTGGAAACAATGTAATATTCAACTTTCAAAGGATTATGTTTCATTTTAAGACAACTAGGTTAAATAGAAGACATTGAAGAATGCATTAACTTGCAGGAAATATTTTGATATGTGAAGTTTCTCAATTGAAGGAATTATTGGTGAAAACTAAGAAATCCCATTGAAATAATACAGAAAAAGGCAGTTTAAAAATAAATTGGTAATAACTATTATCAAGTAGAGAATTATTCAACCAAGAGAAGAGTCAAATGAATATTATTTATTGATTAGTAAGTTTATTTGTAACCTTGGTTATGTTAAAAGATAACTTTCTGTTAGTATGTTCTGTATTAATAAAAATGAACAAAATTACTTTTGCTATGTCCAAGTGTCTTCCTAAAATAACAGTGCCCTGGTGTTGTTGCTAATGTTTAGCACTAAATTTTAGCACAGGGTCAGTGAGCTCACGTTTTAGCTTTTCTGTGCCTAGATTTGATTGCCGTATGGATATCTATAATAATAAAAGCGTAATATGCTAATTAGACCAGATGTCCTTCCAGACGACATTCCAGACAAAGCTGGGGCTGCGAGGGAAGCCTGGGTTCCGGGTGTCAGAGGGAAGCCAGTGCCTGCAGCCGAGGGAAGGAAGGCCTACTCTTGCACGAATTTTGGGCATCTGGCCTCTAGTATAGTATATTAATCACTTTGACAGCATCAACTCAATATTATACGTATTATTGAGTAACGCGTTCTTACCAGGGAGTGGTCAAATTGTCACCTGCATTATAGGCAGACAAGCTAAACTTCATATTATATTAGTTCACAGGAAATGTCTAGTAAAGAAAATGAAAAAGTGGGGTAGAGGCAAGGATGATGAAAATAATGAAGTGAGTGGGGCTTACAGGAAATGAAAAGCCAGACTAGGAAAGAGGAGCAGCTGAGTTAGGGTTAATGAATGTTGTCCAGCCTGTTCACCTCCTATCTTCATGGAAACACTGCTTAGAATTACAGTATGGTCGTTTGTTAGTCGCAAAGTTTTGTTCGTTGTGAACATGGTTACCTGAGGGGAAGGACAGGGTGCGGAAGTGCTTTCTCAAGAAGAATTTTGATGCATAAAGAGTTTGGATGATCTAGTAAAGTGTTAGAGCCTCTTTTTTAGGCCATTCAATAAATATAAAAATCACATTTCCCCTGATGTCATTTGAAATTTCAAAATAAATCATACATGATAACTACCGTATTTACCGGCGTATAAGATGATTTTTTGGCCCTGAAAAATATGTATTTGCCGGCGTATAAGACGACTGGGCGTATAAGATGACCCCCTAACATTTCCACTAAAAATACAGAGTTTGTTATATACTCGCTGTATAAGACTACCCCCCACTTGGAGGCATATTTTTCAGGGCCAAAGGGTCGTCTTATACGCCGGCAAATACGGTATATTTGCTTTTATATATCTAACACACTTATCTCCCCTTCTCCCATTATAAAGTTATGCCATAATATTTACTTACTGCATTCACTGCTATTTATACTGTAGTGCAAAGCAGTGCACCATGATTACATTTTGTATAATTTTCTTTCTTCTGGACTTAATAATCCTCTTGTTTTTCACACAACTTTCTGGAAATGTCTTAAATTTTCCCCCCAACTTCTCAGTCAGTTTTACTAGGTTCTCATCACTGGAGAGATCTGTTCTGCATTTGTCTTCTGTGCCAATCTGTACTGTCCCTCCCTCCCTTCCTCCTCTCCCTCTTCTCCCTCCCTGCATCCATCCCTCCCATTCTCTCTCCCTCTCTCCTGGCCTTTCTTTCCTTCCTTTCCTTTCATTCCCCTCTCCCCCCTTCCTTTTCTTTCTTCAATCCTCACCCAAGGGTATTTTTCCATTGATTGTTAGGGAGAATGGAAGGGAGGGGGAGAAAGAGAGAGAAAAATATCAATGTGAGAGAGAGACATCGATTTGTTGCCTCCTGCATGTGCCCCATTTGGGGATCAGTCCTGCAACTGAGTTATGTGCCCTTGTCTGGAATCGAACCCATGACCCTTCAGTCCATGGGCCAACACTCTATTCATTGAGCCATACTGGCTAGGGCTGTACTGGTTGTTTTCTTGTCTGGCCTCAGAGACGTCATCCCATGACCTCACACAAATGGTGTTTTGTGGCACCGGGTGGAATCCCAAAAGGGATTGGTGTTTTTTTAAAAGCAGGTATTCTCAAATTTAGAGATTGTGAGGATGAGGAAACCAGAAGTAGCAGATGCTGAAATAAAAGGACATAAATTGTATATGGAAGGCTCATTAAGACAAAGCTTTAGTGTATTGTATTTATGGCTTTTTTTCCAAATTAAAAAAAATTGGAGATAAACATTGAGGGATGACCAAGTATGTTAAATGTTATTCATAGATAGTAGATGAAAACTGAGGTTGACAATTTATTTGGCGACATAGAAGCCATTGGTGATCCTAACAAGAGCAGTAAAAGCCTGCCCCAAATGAAATAAATAAATAAAAATTAGAAGTGGAAGGAAAGACAAGTATAAAGAAATCTATGTTTTATTTTTAAGAGAAATGGGATAGTAACTGAAGTCAAAGGAGGTTTATTTGTTTAATTTGGGAATGTGAGGGAATGATCCAGTAAATAGGGGGAAATTATACTGTACTTAGTGACATGCAAATGAGGATTAGCATCTATTTTAGGATCTATTTTATGTGAATCTTTAGTTCTTTTTGGACAGAGCGGCAAGTGTCCTAGATCTGTCACCCTATATCAGTTTTCTGTTGTTAACAGTTTACCCTCTTTAAGCAGTCATAGGGAATTGGTAAGAAATTTACATACCGGTAATCTCTTCTGAGAAGTTTACAGTCTAGTTCGCTAAGTGAAGAAAACAAGAAAGCACATACAAGTTTAGCAAATTCAAATGATAGACAATCCACTTTCAAACATCTGTATGCTCCAGCTCTTGGTACCTGTAACTGTCCTCCAAGATTTGTTTACACTATGTAGTGCAGAGGGGGAAAGAAACCGGCCCTTTCAGTCCAGATCCAGGGAAGAGATGACTTAGATTATTTATAAATCTTAGTGGAGAGAACTTGAACTGGGGACAGGTAACTTGGTGGGTTTTAACACCAAAGATTAGAATAATTTTAGTATTATTGTCTACACATTTCCTTTATGCTGAACACATATATCATCAGCTTCCTATTTGTATTGACAATGGGTTAATTAGAACCGAGTTTGTAAAAAAGTCAAAGGATCTTTATTGTAGTATAGGGTCGTTTTACATTTACTTGTACACATACTTGGGAGTGGGCACAAGGAATAAAGATGCTTGCAATGTAGCGTTATATAAGCAAATTTGGTGCTGGACACACTGACAACTTACCTGTCCCATGATTTCTTTGGCCAACAACTCCAGTTATGGACAGTGCCCTGCTGGATCTAAGCAAGACTTGAGTTCAGATTTGCCATCCCATTCCTTGTCCCCGATTAAAAAATCCCCCCTCTTGTCAGCGTTTCCCCGGGCACAGAGACCTGAGAGAACAGCTTCCACACTTTTGGGACGCTGTGGAAGAGCCTTTCTGCAGGGAGGTCTGCAGCATCCAGAGGTACAAGAAGATTAAAATTGGTACCCCGACGCAGGCCTTCACAGCATGTTCTCAGCCCAAGGAACAATAATGCCCTCACAGCAGCTTCTTCGATGGAGAAAACTATCCGTGGAAGAGGAGTTACTTTTTTGTTTCCAAATGCATCCATCCTCACATCTTAACAGTTCGGCCGGCCCGGTGCTCATTCAGCCTCGGGCTCATAGGTTGCTCCGAGTTTTACGCCTTCACGTTCAAACCACACGCACTAACTTTCTAGGATAGCGTGGTCTCACAATTTTCTCGTCTAAGCGAGTTACAAGGGAGTGTAACACGCCACCCCACGCGTCTCTGGTCTCAAAAGCCGTTTGCTTTTCCCAGCCAGTCTGGGAAAAGGCACCGGGAACGAGACGAGGAAGCCCGAACGGCCAGCTGGCTAGAGCGGTCACCGTTGTCGCCGCTCTCGCTGTTCTTCCGCTCTCTATGGTTAGGAGCGCCAGCCCTCCCCCCGCCCAACCGGAAATGGTTAGGGCCCCTGGCTTATGCGCATGCCCAGAAGGTAGTTCCGGTTCCGGCGCGACGTTAGTTACGCATTCCCGGCGTTTAGCAGTCGCGGTTGGTGGGCACTAACAGAGCCAACATGCTGCGGAATCTGCTGGTGAGGACCTCCTCGTCCCGCCTGCGGTCGCGACGTGTGGCGGGAGCGTTGGGAGAGGGAGCTAAGGGGCCACGACCGACCTCACAAAGCCTGTTCTGACGGGGAGAGGCGGGCGGCTGCTCGGGTCACCTTGGTCCGCGTCCTTTCCTCCTGACGTTGCTTCCCCTTTGCCCCAGTCTCTGCTGGGGTCACAGAGGGAGCGGAGAAGCTGGGGCAGTGAGCGCGGGATTGTTAGCTAGATGCGCCTGGCTTTCTGTTGTTGTTTGTTTGTTTCCCCCTCGCTGCCCCTAACTCTGGGGACATGGAGGAGTTGAGCAGCTCTGAGGAGAGGAAATCCAAGGTCCGGGGCGGTGGTGGAGGGGGAGGTTCTGATGCCCGAAGCCTCGGACGGAGAGATGTCCCGCTGTTACTGAAAGGGTGTAGGTTTCGGGAGCTCCTTGAGCGTCGGATTTCAGCTGGAAAAGCAGGTCGTCCAGTCTCGGGTGGGACCTGAGCAGTCGGGGTGGCAGAGCGGTGTTGCTTCCTTCAGACGGTTCCGCGGTGCCCTTCGGCCCTCCGCCGACTCTGAGCACGGGAAATATATTTCTCCAGATGTGGGAAAAGGAAAATGAAACAGCGATCACTTTCTTTTGTAACGATAAAAAAAGGTTTTACTTAGTTTTGTAATATATTTTAGAAAGTGGAGTTTCTTCCATTATTTAATTCAATTGGATATATAATGCAAGTCTCCCTTTTAAAAGATTTATATTTTATTAAAGATTTTTTTAAAGGAAAAATGTAATGAGAAGTATCTTAGGAACCATGCTACTTTATTTTGAGATCACGTAATGGATTTTTAATATGGTAGAGTATTAAATGAAAACATTTGAGCTTTATTAGTGTATTTTGTAATCATTTTTTTTTATTTCTGTAATATGTCAGTATGCTTTCTTCAAGGATTAGGTAATACTGGTTCAACTCAGCTCAAGGTCATGTTTGTGCTCAAAATTCGCATGAATTGCTTCTTTTTAAAAATATATATGTTTTGTTGATTTTTTACAGAGAGGAAGGGAGAGGGATAGAAAGTTAGAAACATCAATGAGAGAGAAACACTGATCAGCTGCCTCCTGCACCCCCCCACCCTCCCCTACTGGGGATGTGCTCACAACCAAGGTACATGCCCTTGAATTGAGCCCAAGACCCCTAAGTCTGCAGGCCAAAGCTCCATCCACTGAGCCAAAACGGCCAGGCATGAATTGCTTCTTGAATGTGGTCTTTGGAGATTGCAGAATCAATATATATATAAAAGGCTAAGCGACCCATGCATCTGAAACACCTCAACAGACAACCCAACAGGCTGGCAGGGGAGTTAGTGAGGGACAACCAGGCGGGCTGAGGGGGACAGTGAGGGGCAGGCCATCAGGGGGAGAGCTGTAAGGGGTGACCAGGCCTGTGGGGGGGAGAGTTGGGGGCTACTACACTGGCAGGAGGCAGTTGGGGATGACCAGCTCGGCTGGGGGGCGGGGGTTGGGGGGGAGGCAGTTAGGGGCAATCAGGTGGGCAGACATGTGAGCAATTGGGAGCCAGTGGTCTAGATTATGAGAGGGATGTCCAACTGCTGATGATCAAGCCTAAACCATCAGTTGGACTACTCCTAGGGGTCCCAGATTAGAGAGGGTGCAGGCTGGGCTGAGGGGACCACCCCATGCATGAATTTTGTGCACCAGGCCTTTTATAGTATAGTATAAAGAGCAGAGGATGGTCATCACATCGGAAAACCTGGATGTTGGTTTATAACTTTGTTACTGACAAATTGGATAGATTTTAACCCTCACTTGCCCTCTTCTGTAACTGTGAAGATTGTGCGTGGATGGTTTTGAAGGTTTCTGTAAGCCCCACGTCTGTTTAATATGTATGGATTTTTAATTTCAGGCTCTTCGTCAGATTTCCCAGAGGACCATAACTACTGCTTCACGCAGGCAGTTTGAAAATAAAGTTCGAGAGAAACAAAAGTTATTTCAGGTACTGAAATATTTTTGTAAGAGATTTTTATTTATAATAGTATGATTACTAAAAGGTAAAGATAGGAATAAATCTGGAGATGTCTAATTATTAGTGAATCTGTTGTATTTAGCAAAAGTATAATAAACTGTCTATTGATAGCTACCTGAGCATTTGCTATATGTAGGAGGCTCTCGAGAAAGCAGAATAAATTAGGGGGACAGAGACACTTTGGAGGAGTTACATCGTGTAGTTGCACAGGAATAGGCAAATAGACGTAAGGAAAGACCATAATATAGATAAATATACATGTATGAATTTAATACATGTTATAGCAGTAGAAAAAGTGATATAATGAGTATTGGAAAAATTGGCTATTTTAAAGGAAGAAAAGTTCTATCCCTTCTATATTTATATTAAAAGATAAATTGCAGATATAAATTCCTCTCAAAAAAAATTAGAAGAAAATATAGGAGATATTTTTTTTTTCTCCACCAGTTTTTTTGAGATATGATTGACAAAAATTCTATATGTCTAGGTTATACCTGATTTTTTTAAGATGTACAATCTGATGTTTAATGTATCTGATGATTACCACAATCAAGTTAACACATCCATCACATCACATAGTTATTTTTTGTGTGGTTGTGTAAGAGCAGTAAAGAAATACTATCTTAGCACATTTCAAGTATACAATACAGTATTATTAACTACCGTAATCACATGGGAGACTATTTTTTATAATCGTAAGGGTGGGAAGCTTTAAAGGAGAAAATTTGCAAGATTTGGTAACATAAAAATTTTAAATGCATTTATATTACAAAAAGCAACTGACAAATTGAGAACAAATTTTAAAAATGCAACAAAGGTGTCAGTGCAAATTAAAATTACAAGTTCATAATGTGCCTCTCCTCCTCTACAATGATCACATGTTTAGAAAGATTTAAAATACGTTATGTTAGCTAGGTGTGGAAGATAAGTACATTCAATACTCCTATCTAGCATGTGTTTAAACACAATACTTTGATACATGCTAGATAGTAGTTTAACTAATACAAATGTTTTGGAGAATATTTGAAAGTATTATTAAAAACAAATTATATAACTTGTCATCGAAGACTCCCACTTTTAAGAATCATTCCTACAAACATAGTAGCATAAATATTTACAAATAGGAAAAAGGCAATTATTCATAATGGAATTTAAATATCAAAACACCTCAGTAATCTAAATACCCATTAATAGAGGACTGGTTATTTAAATTGTATTTTTGTACAGTGGAATGCTAGTAACTATTAAGAGGAATGAGGTCTGTTTAAATGGACTAAGAGAAAATGCTTTTTAAGATATCATAAGCAAAAAATAGTATGTGGCAGATTATAAAATAACATAATCTCATTTTGTATTTTAAGCATGTAGGTATATAAATTAGAAGATATGACAATATAAGCATTAAAAAATTTTTTAAGGATATGCACCATACTGTCAATAGGGGTTTCTCATGAGGAGAAACTTATTTGGATAGAGTAGTTTACTTTTGTAAGTAATCTACTTTCATTTTTGTTTTCTTTAATGTAATCTCTGGATTTTTGCAAATATAAAGTTGGACCATCTATACTACATAAAACTAGGATAGCTACATTTAACAAATGTATTAAATAGCTATCCTATGACAGGTGCTGAATTAGGCATTAAGGCTATAGATGTAGGGTTATAAACCAAAACCCCTTTCCCTTATTTTTAAAAATAATTCTCTATTATTGAAAGTATTACACATGTCCCCTTTTCTCTTCATTGACCCCCTCCAGCCTGCCCCTTTCTCTGCTCAGGCCCTCACTACCCCTTTGTCTGTCGGTAGGCCATGAATATATGCAAACAAGGTCCTTGGTTGATTACCCCCACCCACCAACTGTCCCCCACCCCTTCCCTCTGAGATTCCACACTCTCTTCCATGCTCCCATGTCTCTGGGATCCACTATCTTCATCAGTTTATTTTGTTGCTTAGATTCTACATGTGAGTGAGATCATGTGATAATACTTATTTTTTCTGACTGACTTATTTCACTTAGCATGATCACTCTGAGTCCCCTCCATGCTGTCTCTAAGGGCAAGAGATTCCTCATTTTTACTGCTGCATAGTATTCCATGGTATAAATGTACCACAGCTTTTTATCCACTCACTCACTGATGGGCACTTAGCTATTGTAAATTACGCCGCTATGAACATAGGGGTGCATACATTCTTTCTGATTGGTGTTTCGTTTTTTTTAGGCTATATTTCTAGAAGTGGGATCACGGTGTCAAATGGCAGTTCCATTTTTTTTTTTTTTTTAGGAAACTCCATACTATTTACCATATGGTTGCACCAGTCTGCATTCCCACCAGCAGTGTACTAGGGTTCCCTTTTCTCCACATCCTAGCCAGCACTTGTCATTTGTTGATTTGTTGATGGTAGCCATTCTGACAGGTGATACCTCATTGTCATTTTAATTTTCATCTCTCTAATCAGTGACTTTGAACATTCTTTTGTCTCTTGGTCACTTGTATGTCCACTTTGGAGAAATGTCTATTAAGGTCCTTTGCCCATTTTTAAATTGGATTGTTTATCTTCCTTTTGTTAAGTTGTATGGGTTCCTTATATATTTTGGATATTAATCCTTTATCAGATGTATCCTTGCCAAATATGTTCTCTCATACAGTGGGCTCCCATTTTGTTTTGTTAATGGTTCTTTTGCTGTGCAGAAGCTTTTTATTTTGAGGTAGTCCCATTTGTTTATTTTCTCCTTTGTTCCTTTGTCCTAGGAGATGTATCTGTAAACATATTACTATGAGAGATATCTGAGATTTGGCTGCCTATGGTTTCTTCTAGAATTTTTATGGTTTCCTGACTTACATTTAAGTCTTTTATCCATTATAAGTTTATTCTTGTGTATGGTGTAAGTCATTGTCTAGTTTGTTTTTGTTTTTTTTTTTTTGCAAGTATCTGTCCAATTTTCTCAACACTATTTATTGAAGAGACTGTCTTGATTCCATAGTATGCTCTTGCCTCCTTTGTCAAATTTTAATTGAGCATAATGGCTTGGGTCGATTTCTGGGGTCTCTGTTGTGTTCCATTGAAATATATGCCTGTTCTTAGGACAGCACCAGTCTGTTTTGATTACGGTGGCTTTGTAGTATAATTTGAAATCTGGTATTATGATTTCTCCAACTTTGTTTTTCTTTCTCAAGATTGCTGCAGCTATTCAGGATCTTCTTTGATTCCATGTACATTTTTGAGTATTTGTTCTAGATCTGTGAAATATGCTTTTGGTATTTTAATAGAGATTGCATTGAATCTTTAGGTTGCTCTTAATCTTTAAATGATGTTGATTCTACTAGTCTCTGAACACGGAATATTCTTCCATTTTTTATATCTTCTGTCTCTTTTTTCAACATCCTATAGTTTTCTGAGTACAGGTAGTTTGCCTCCTTGGTTAACCTTTTTCCTAAGAATCTTAATTTTTCTATTGCAATGGTAAATGGAATTATTTGCTTGTTTTCTCTTTCTGAGAATTCATTATTGGTGTACCAAAAAAGCCATCAATTTTTGGGTGTTGATTTTATATCCTACTTTGTTGCCAAATTCATTTATTAAATCTAGTAGTATTTTGGTGGAGTCGTTAGGGTTTTCTATGTATAATGTCATGTCACCTGTGAATAAGAATTTTACTTCTTCCTTTCTAGTTTGGATGCCTTTTATTTCTTGTCTGATCACTGTGGCTAGGACTTCCAGTACTATCCTTCTATATACCAAAAGGCTAATATGCAAATTGTCCCCTTGACTGGGAGTTCAACCAGGGGACAGGCCGGCTGGCCAGTGGCCCATGGCCCCACCCCCATGATGGCCCCACCCCAATTAGGGGCGGGGCTGACAGGCCAATCTCCCATGTCCCCGTCCCCTGGCCAGCCCAGTCCAATTGGTCCTGATCAGGGCGAGCCCACTGGACCCTACCCCTGCATGAATTTATGACCTTTCCTCTCAGGACTGCTTTTGCTATGTCCCAGAGATTTTGAGTTGTTGTGTGCTCATTTTCATTTGTTAACAGGAAGTTTTAGATTTTATTCTTTCTGACTGACTTATTTCAATCTGGTGGGGGGGCAGTTGGGGATGACCAGCTCAGCTGGGGTGGGGGCAGTTAGGGGCAATCAGGTGGGCAGACATGTGAGCAGTTAGGAGCTAGTGGTCTGGATAGGTGGTTAGGAGCTGAGGGGGGAGAGGCGGGCGTAACCCGAATGTTGGTAACCCATTCATTGTTTAATAATAAAAGGCTAATATGCAAATTGTCCCCTTGGGCAGGAATTCAACCAAGTGGGAGCTAGACACAACCATGTAGCTGCCAACTGGCTGGATCAGTGCCCCAATTGCCCACCCTCCCATGGCCCCTCCCTCCAGCCAGCCCTGCCCCCATTGGCCTTGATCGCCAGCTAGGTCAAAGGACCCCACCTGTGCATGAATTTGTACACCATCCCTCTAGTTGTTTAATAACATGCTATTTAGCCTCCGTGTTTTTGGGTGTTTTTACTGGAGTTGATCTCTAATTTCATTCCATTGTGATCTGACCAGATGCTTGATATGACTTCAATCTTCTTAAACTTGTAGAGACTTATTTTATGTCCTACATGTGTTCTATCTTTGTGAATAATCCATGTGCACTTGAGAAGAATGTATTCTGCAGCTTTGGGGTGAAATGTTCTATAAATATCAATTAAATCAATCTGATCCAGTATGTCCTTTAGAGTCACTGTTTCCTTGCTAAGTTTTTGTCTGGAAGACCTACCGTATTTGCCGGCGTATAAGACGATTTTTTGGCCCTGAAAAATATGCCTCCAAGTGGGGGGTAGTCTTATACGGCGAGTATATAACAAACTCTGTATTTTGAGTGGAAATGTTAGGGGGTTGTCTTATATGCCCAGTCTCTTATACGCCAGCAAATACGGTATTTTTCAGGGCCAAAAAATCGTCTTATACGCCGGCAAATATGGTATCTAGTGAAATCAGCAGAGTGTTGTGAAGTCTTTTTATATATATTTAGGTGCTCCTATATTGGATGCATATATGTTTGCCAGGGTTATATCCTCTTGTTGGATCATCCATTTAGTAGTATGTAGTGACCTTTGTTTTCTCTTCTGATGGCCTTCATTTTGAAGTCTCTTTTGTTGGATATGAGTATTGCTACTCCAGCTTTTTTTCTTTTCCATTTGATTGGGACATTTTTTTTTTTCATCCCTTCACTTTCAACTTGTGTGTGTCTTTTGTTCTGAGATGGGTCTCTTGTAGACAGCATATAATTGGGTCAAGCTTCTGTATCCTTTCAGCTACCCTACACCTTTTGATTAGAGCATTTAGTCCATTTAGCATTATTACTGATAGGTACTAATTTATTGCCATTTTAATTCTGTATGGCTATGTTTCTCTCTCTGGTTCTTCTCAACATTCCCTTACAGCAGTCCTTTTAGCATTTCTTGTAATGCTGTCTTGTGGTGGGTGATGTACTCCCTTTAGCCTCTTTTTTTTTTTTTTTTTTGCCTAAGAAGCTCTTCATTTGTCCATTTATTTTGAATGATAGCCTTGTGTATATACTAATCTTTGTTTCAGATCCTTGCTTTCCATCACATTGAATACTTCATACCATTTACTTCTGGCCTGCAGAGTTTCTGATGATTAATCATATGTCAGCCTTATGGAATCTCCTTTGTAGATAACCTTTTCTCTTGCTGCTTTTAAGATTCTCTCTGTCTTTAATTTTTTAAAAAAATATATATTTTATTGTTTTTTTACAGAGAGGAAGGGAGATGGATAGAGAATTAGAAATACCAATGAGAGAGAATCATCGACCAGCTGCCTCTTGCACACCCCCCACTGGGATGTGCCTGCAACCAAGTTTCATACCCTTGACCGGAATCAAACCTGGGACCTTTCAGTCTGCAGGCCGACGCTCTATCCACTGAGCCAAACTGGTTTCGGCTGTCTTTAATTTTTGGCTCTTTAATTATGATGTGTCTGGGTGTGTGCCTGTTTAGGTTCTTATTGCTTGGGGTTCTCTGTGCCTTCTGAATTTATGTGACTTTTTCCTTTACCAGGTTACAGAAGTTTTCTGCCATTATTTCCTCAAACACATTCTCTATCTTTTTATTCGTGCACACTTGGTATTCAAGTATTTTTATGTTTCACATTGTCCCACTGCTCTCCTTAAGCTGTCCTCCTGTTTGTTTGTTTTTAATTGTTTTTTTCCTTTTAATTCTCTGATTGAGTGACTTTTTTCAACCCTTCTCCAGGAAGTCTTCTGTTGATTGCTCAGGAAGTTTTTCTGTATTTTAGTTGTGATTCTAGTTTGGTCCTGGGAGCATGTCCATGTAGCATCCAATTACTTTGCCACCATTTTTAATCTCTCCCTTTATCTTAAAGAATAATAAAAAAAAAAATCTTCTCTTGGACTGAGTCTAAAATGTGATGATTACTAATATTTGTAATTAAGTTGATACACTCAATGAGTACATTTTCATATCAACACTTATATTTTATATATTCCATGAAAAGAACATCTTTATTGGATTTCAAATTAACTTTAAAAGAAAGAGTGTTGACTTTAGAAGTTCTTATTTTAAAAGTAGTGGTAGGAGTAGTAGTAGTAGAGAAAAAAATCAGGAAAATTGTAGTTCTTTTTAATTTTGAAATTTAAAATATTTAAATTCCAGGGGTTTATGCGGCCATTTAATTTTATATGAATGGATTAGTCTTTTTATTAATATTATTATTATTTTTTTAATTTAGGAGGACAATGGAATTCCAGTGCATCTAAAAGGTGGGGTAGCTGATGCCCTCCTGTATAGAGCTACCATGATTCTTACAGTTGGTGGTAAGACATTTGGAATGCTTGGTTTATAGAAAAGTAATAGTAAGATAACTAACAATTTATTGCTTTTACTATGCCAGTATTTTAAAAATATTATTTCTTATTAAATTCATTGGGATGATATTCATTAATAATAATAATATATATTTCGAGTACACAATTTTATAATATATTGTCTATAGATAGCATGCTATGCCAGTATTTTAACACAGGCAGTCTTTCTCCAGAATCTGAGATCTTATTGCTTTGCTATAAGGATTCAAGAGGGTGATTGGTACATATTGTGTAAGAACATTTTATTTTTATTTTTATTTTAAAAAAATATATTTTATTGATATTTTACCGAGAGAAAGGCAGAGGGATAGAGCCTAGAAACATTGATGAGAGAGAAACATCGACCAGCTGCCTCTTGCACACCCCCCACTGGGGATGTGCTCGCAACCAAGGCACATGCCCTTGACCGGAATCGAACCCGGGACCTTTCAGTCCGCAGACCGACGCTCTACCACTGAGCCAAACCGGCCTCGGCGTGTAAGAACATTTTAATGTTTTTAACAAATATGCCAGTAAAGTTTGATGATTGGCTTTCCATGTGCCTCTGGTGGCCCTGCAGGCCTTTGGAGGAATCAAAGGTATCTTGTCTACCCCACCTCCTGTAATAGGCTTTTAAACATTTTGTGATACATAGTAAAAACATTTTACATCTCAATTTTGTATACACTTATTTATGAAAAAACCAGTACAGACCAATACTACTGTATGTGAAGTGTTTTTTTTACTATTTTTCTTCTGTGGATTGGGCAGGTCCATTATTCAGTATTAGTAGTGTACTACACAACTTGGTATAGTAGGAGCAGAGTTATGAATTTCTAGTTATTAGCTATTTTTACATTAACGTTGGTTATTTTAGAATTATATATCATGTTCCTTAGTTTTACATTGATAATACACTTTAGGGAAAGCTTGTGTATTTTTACCTCTTGTTGGTTTTTTAATTGTTCTTAGCTTTCTTAGGCAATCTTAGATAAGTATGGAAATGACCTTTATATGTTTTTAATTTTACTTAAAATGTTTTGTTTTTAAGATGACAAATACATTATTGCGCTGTATCTAACACTTTGTAGAAGTTAAGTAGTATTGAAACCAGAATAAATATTATATACAGGGTGACTTAAAAATGTATACATAGTTTAATAGCTGATAGCTCAGTTTTTAAAATGAAATGTATTTTAATAAGCACTGCCTGTATAATTATTCAGAGTATGCATATATATTTTCTTGGGTCACCCTATTTTTTAAAAAATTTGCCAGTACCTGTTAAAGTAGTCTTACTGCCAATCTTGCCTTTATCTTAAAATTTTTAGCTGGAATGTTAGCTTTATGCATTTAAATCTTAGAATTCCTTCTAAGTTCTTCTTGTTTCTTTTATTTTTTTAGGAACAATTTATGCCATATATCAGCTGGCTTTGGCTTCATGTCCCAAGAAGCAAGATTGACATCGTTATCCTCCCAGCAATGACCTGGTTCAGTTTCAGTCAGCTCTCTATGGACCAGTAAGCTGACAATAATTGAGTTCTTCTTTGGGATCAATATTTATTGACTTGTACTAACTGCCACCAATAAAGCAGTCTTTACCATGCTTTGTCTTATTTTATCACACTTTAATGTACATATACCAATAATTTTCAGCTTTTGGTCAGTATTATAAATTTTAGGTAAGGAGCAAAAAATTACTCTTGTCATTAAGGTTGTATAAAGTACCATTGTGATTTTTTTTTTTTTTAGTGAAATTTTATTTTTAGTAGCTCAGAATTACACAATGGAATGACCTTCAGCTTTAATTGAGCTTGAAGACCTGCCCCCAATCTACTGTATCCTGGGATATGCTAGAACCCGAGGTTGGTGGAAGCAGGCTATTTTTGGCGCATGGGGTTCAAGTTTTTTTTTCTCCTTTATTAGCTATGTGAATATATAGTTAAATATTGTTTACAATCAGATTAGATTTAGGCTTTAGTAGATAACTGTGAAATAATTTAGTGTTTACTTCTTTTCATACTAAGAATGGGTTTCTATTGTGTTTCTTTAACAATAACATAAAGTGTAACTTTCCTTAAATACTTAGTTCATTTCTAAAAGTTATCTCTCAGAGGAGATTAAGGAGTTAGACTTTGCCATCTCTGCAAGGTGTATGTTTATAACACTATCTAAATATTAGAGTTTAGATGCATCAGATCTAGGGGAAATCTGAGTGAGAGTTGTATAATAAATTGCAATGTCTGGATGAAGTGGATAAATGTAATGTATTTAGAAAAATTGAGTCAAATTTGGAATAGCCTAACTTAGCCTTTTCCTATTAAAACGTCAAGGCTTGGGCTATAAATGCATTTCAAAAGATACTTAAGGAAAGGTTTTTCAGTATTGAATCTTCAAGGTTGGAAAAGGTTCTTAGTAGCCATATTATAAAACCAGTCACTAAATGCATGAATCTTATTTCTATCATCAGCAGAGAACACTGCTTTTGAAGGGATTGGAGTAAACAGCATTAGACATTTCTAAATGCTGAGAAAGTTCTTAAGATGGTCTGGAATCTGGTTCAATTCAGTGGTCAGAGCTATAAAACAATCATTGATAATATTTTAAACTAGAGGCCTGGTGCACAAATTCATGCACCAGTGGGTCCTTCAGCCTAGCCTGCGGGATCAGGCTGAACTGGCTCTCCGACATCCCCGAGGGTTCCCGGATTCGGAGAGGGTGTAGGCCAGGCCAAGCGACTGTTGCATGATCATGTCTGGGAAGGTATGTGGGAGGTTGGCCAGCTGGGGAGGGGGACTACGGAAGGGCTCCAGGGCATGTCCAGCCCCTCTCGCTCAGTTCCGATTGTCTGGACTCCAGCAGCATGCTAACCTACCAGAGTGTCTGCCACATTAGATACTTTAAATATGGTGGTCAGTGCATGTCATAGCAAGCAGTTGAGAAGCCTTAGTACATCATTAGTGCATTATATAGTGCATTTATTATATAGGATGGCGTTTTACAAAGAATTTTGTAAACCTGATTGAAATGCTTTTATGACATATGGGAGATACTGTAAAAAAGGAAAACGACCCTGCTGGTGTGGCTTAGAGGTTGAGCGTCAACCTATGAACCAAGAGGACACGGTTCAATTCCCAGTCAGTGCACATGCCCAAATTGCGGGCTGGATCCCTAGTGTGGGCTGTGCAGGAGGCAGCCAATTAATGGTTCTCTGTCTTCATTGATGTTTCTATTTCTGACAAACAGCTTGTTATCCTCTACAACCTTCATGTCAAAACATTTTTTTTAATGCCAAAAATGTTTGGTCTGTTATTAAGGCAACCTTGGATAAAGTAAAAGTAGTTTAAATTCATGATACTTAAAAAAATTCTTCTTGCTAAGATTAAATACTTATCTTTTATCCTAAAATTCTGCTTTGTAAGCAGGGTGGAGATGGGGAGGTGGGCAAGGGGCAAGGTTGCAGGAGAGGGATTGCTGAATAGAATCCTATGCACATGTCTGCTATACTTTGCTTTTAGTAGTTACTATTTTTAAAAAAATTTTATTGATTTTTTACAAAGGAAGGGAGAGGGATAGGAAGTTAGAAACATCGATGAGAGAGACACCAATCAGCTGCCTCCTGCACACTCCCTACTGAGGATATGCCCACAACCAAGGCACATGCCCTGGACTGGAATCAAACCCGGAACCCTTCAGTCTGCAGGCTGGCGTTCTATCCACTCAGCCAAACTGGTCAGGGCAGTAGTTACTACTATTGATAGATTTCAAGGATTGACCAAAAGTCTATAGAACAAAGAAAGTCCTTGAATACTGTATTGAAAATGTAGCCTTTAGGAAATAAAAACACCATCATTCCAATCTTTTTATCTTACTGCACATTATACTTTGATATAGTCTCTGTTATTAAATAGAAGGGATTCTATTTGTTTATACTGTAGGTACTAATACAAACACTATGGGAGGGAGGTAAGTGAAATTTTGTTAAATTAGTACTATGCAGGCCCTGGCCGGGTAGGTAACTCAGAGCATCATCCCAAAACACCCAGGTTGTGGTTATGATCCTGTCAGGGCAAGTACAAGAATCAGCCACTGAATGCATAGATAAGTGGAGCAACAACAACAACAAAAATCAATGTTTCTCCCTCTTTCTCCCATTCTCTAAAAAAATTTTTTATTTTTTTAAAAATATATATTTTTTATTGATATTTTACAGAGAGGAAGGGAGAAAGATAGAGAACTAGAAACGTCGATGAGAGAGAAACATCGACCAGCTGCCTCTTGCACACCTCCCACTGGGGATGTGCCCGCAACCAATGTACATGCCCTTGACCGGAATCGAACTCGGGACCCTTCAGTCCGCAGACCGACGCTCTACCGCTGAGCCAAACCGGTTTTGGCTCTAAAAAATTTTTTTAAAAGTACTATGCACAAGCCCCCTGGCAACGGGCAAGGAGACACCTGATGGGTGGTGGTGTCTCCTTATATCAATCAGGCAAAGCAGATGTACAGTCCTTAATTCATCCTAACTTAATGCCTGTGTCGGTGGCCAGAGCTGTTCCATGCCTGGGGCACATAAAATTATAATTGCTAGGTCTTGGAGGGGAAAATATCAGAAACACTGGTCTCACAAGTAGATTATTATTTAACTGAAGCTTAGAAGGGTTGTAGTTTTAAAGTTTGTGGAGCTGTTATTGCTCTAGTAACTTCTAGATAACAGTAAGTAGGTAGTTCTAGCACAACTCCATTAAGAGTGAACAGGTCACATAGTTTTTGTGGCATGGATATATGTTATCTGCATAAACGATGCTATGAGAATAATAAGTGGGTCACTATTGGCTTTCAGAAAATTAAATGTGGGTCTAGTGTGGTAATGTTGGAATTATTTCAGAGGGCAGTTACTGTGAATCATGTATTCTCAGGAGCCATTATGTTCAAATCCTGAGTCTGCCATTTAACTGTCAGTGTGATCTTAGATGCATTTAACCTGCCTGTTTCTCCTGAAAAGTGAGTTTTAGTAATAGTGTATATAAGTTGGGAAAAAACAAAACTCGAGAAGCACTTAAAATGGGGCCTGGCACCGTTGTAGCTAATAATTATATGAGCATCTGTCTTCTTCTGGGTTCAGAAAAGAAAGATAAAGTAATTTAAAAAAAGTACTATGCACAAAATTTACATTCTGTAGCTATTCTACATGAAGTTAAACTATTTATAGATGAAAAGAGGGCATGTAGTTTACCCAAAGCTACAAATAAATGGCAGCACAAAATTTCACCTTCAGTATACTGATAATAGCAGTGTGTGTACATATGTACAGACTTGCATCCCCTGTAGTGAAGCTTCTTAAAAGAGTGATCAGCATCATCTCTAGTTCCATTATTCAGCTTTATGTTGCTTTCTACATAATATACTGTTACTTACCTATTTAACATTTGTCTCTTCCACTTTATTTTTGAGATCCAACCTCAGCGCTCACATCACTGACCAAGTGGCTCTGCTACTTGCATACTCATTCTTCACACCCAGGGGAAGCTCCCTAGATTCTGTGGGAACCTGTGGCATTCTCTTTGAACCCAATGTGCCCTGTACTCATCTTCATTGTTTCATTCCTTTGAATTTTAATTTTAATTATAATTTTTGATAAGACTGGGAACCAGTATAGCATTGCAGTTAATCACAGATGTTGGAATCAGAAGACCAGCTTCCACCTTGGATTACCATGGGTAGCTAAATTTGCTAAGCCTGTGTCTTCAGTCTCTGAATGAAGTAATACCTAGAGCACATAGTCATTCTAATATATGTAAAGCATAAAGGATGTTTTCCGACACAAGCCCAGTGTGCAAAAAAATGTTAGCACATCTGTTAGCTCTGAGATAGGAACTATGTTTTTTCCACTTACAGCCCTATGAACTTGTCACCGAGTAGGAATTATGAGCTGGTCAGGGCTGGTAGGGCAGGTTCACAATTTCATCTGTCCTAGGTGACCAGTCTTTTGGCTCTGCTGTCCTTAATGTATGGCTTTCATTCTTTTAAAAAAATATATATATATATATATTTTATTGATATTTTACAGAGAGGAAGGGAGAGAGATAGAGAGCTAGAAACATCAATGAGAGAAACATCGACCATATGCCTCTTGCACACCCCCTACCAGGGATGTGCCCGCAGCCAATGTACATGCCCTTGACCGGAATCGAACCCGGGACCTTTCAGTCCGCAGACCGATGCTCTACCACTGAGCCAAACCAGTTTCGGCTGGCTTTCATTCTTGTAAGACAGCTGCTGCAGCTCTAGCTGTTCTGTTTTCCTTCAGGAAGGATTGGTGGGAGAGCCCATGCTAAATAAAGAACTCTTTATGGAGCTCCTGAAGCCCCACACAAACACCTCAGCTTACATCTCTTTGTCACATGACCAAGCCTGGGTTCAAAGAGGCCAAGAAATGTTTTAGCTGGGCATATTGCCAAACATAATTGGAAATGTATTTAATGAGAAAGGGAGGGTAGGTATTAGTTGGCAACTAACAGCCAGTTTGTTTTTTTAATAAAGTCAACAATGAGGACTCAGGACCTGGAAGCATTTCAGTTCCTAGCTCTAATCGTTTCTAATGCCCACACCAATACCTGTTCTTAGGGTGGGTCTTCTCCCCATCCAGTCAACCTCCCCTTCCCCCCAGGGGTGCAGGGCCTGGGGTAGGATGTCCTTCCATCCCCCTGGGAGTGTGGGGGCGGGGGTGGGGTGTCTGTGCAGGGGATTGGAAGAACTCCCTGTGGCCACTTCCTCTCCTTTGCAGCCTGGGCTCCTGTCAGGCTCTTCAGACCCCTGGGGACTTGGTTCCAGCTGCCCACCCCCTGCCGTGTGCACATCAACATGCAAATTGGTTGTTATGGGACACAGTAATGGCAATCAGCATATTACTTCTTTATATGTATAGACTAGAGGCTTGGTGCACGAATTTTGTACACTGTGTGTGTGTGTGTGGGGGGGGTATCCCTCAGCCCAGTCTGCACCATGTGCAATATGGGACCCCTCGGGGGATGTCCAACTGCCAGTTTTAGGCCTGAACCCTCCACTGGGCTCCTATCACCTTCACTGGGCTTGCCAGCCATAAGCCTGGCTTCTGGCTGAGCAGCGCTCCCCCTGTGGGGGCACACTGACTACCAGGGGGCAGCTCCTCCACTGAGCATCTGCCCCCTGGTGGTCAGTGCACGTCTGAGCGACTGGTTGAGCAGTCAAACTCTCCGCCTGACTCCCAGTTGAGGGTACAATTTGCATATTAGGCTTTTATTATATAGGATCAAGATAACTAATTCATGTTAATATATACCAAATGCCTACTGTGTGCCAGACACTATTGTAGGTGCCTGGGAATCATTGGTGAACAAAGAATGCCCTCAGAGTTTACATTATGGTGAAGGTAACATGTGAACATGAAGATCACATGTTCTATGGGGGAAAAGATCAAGGGGAAAGCTGACATGGGGGTGGGCTGATGGATGGCAGTAGTAAGTAAGGCGGAAGAATACGCTTCAATAGGAAGGTCAGATTCAAACAGACTAGGTGAGGGAGCTGGTTGGTCAGATATAGGAGGAAATACATTATAGGGAGAGGGAACAGCTTAGAGGAAACACCCTATGGTGCCTGGCATGTTCAAGGAACAGGAAGGCCAAAGCAGTCATTGCTGACCAAGTGAGGGAGATGTCAGAGGTAAGGAGGGACCTCACCAAGCAGGGCTTGTAGGCTGTAAGGACTTTGGCCTTTACTTTGAGTGACAGAGGGAGCCCATTACAGGGTTTCTCACCGAAGAGAGGCATGTTTTAAAGAGGATTAGGCTGGCAGTTGTGTTGAAATAGGCCATAAGGGGACCCAGGAAAGAAGCAGGCAGACTTACGGCAGTCCAGGTGAGAAACGGTGGAGGCTAAGAGCAGACGTTAGTCCTGGTGGCCATGAAAAGTCAGATCATGAACAGAGGAGGATCTTGATCAGCCACCTAGACTGTGTCCTTCCTCACCCATCCATCCAACAGTCGCTTACAGAAAGCCTACTTAGTGTGAGGCACGGTTCTAGGCTGTGAGAATACAACGGTGAACTTGACCTACAAGCTTCTTTGTGGAGCTTACATTCTAGTCAGTAGAGATAAACAAATGTATAAGCATGATAATGGTCTGTAGTGGGAACTGCTGTAAACAAATCAATAGTATGTGATCTCAGAAAAAAAAAAATAGAGGCATGGAAGCTGGAAAAGGCCTCAGAGGAAGTGACATTGGAACTGAGACTAGAAGAAGAGCCAGCTGTGCTGAAAGTCTGGAGGAAAGCATTTCAGGGGAAGGGAAATTGCATTGCATGGCTGATTTACAGAGAGCCCGATGCTGGAGCATAGGGAGCTGGAGGAAGAGAGCAGCTGTTCTCTCTTCCCGAGACCAGCACAACAAATGGCCGTGGCCCCGGACCCAGGGTCTAGATTGATCTTTTCTGGTTTCATATTAGGCATCACATCTGGTAACAAGATATTTAAATATTAACTAACGTGTGAACATTCTATACCAGCCAGTTGTTACTATTATCATCAAGAACTGGAAGCTGAGGAAATAGAGTTATTGGTAAATCAAACAGCAGTTATTTTAAACTATATTTTAAATCACCCCCACCAGATCTGTCTTAATTTGAAACCTAGGTTACCTCCTAGGATAGGAAAGAAGACATAAAACTACTTTGGACAACTTTTCTGGTTGGCCCCCACAGACTTTACTCTGTTTGAATACTGTTGTGTCACTGGTTAAGTTTGATAAGTCTTCATCTTTTTGATTGGCTGTTTTTTTATTCTCTTGTCTTCTGATTCCCATGAAACTGACTATGTATCCACTATGATTGCCCAAACTATAAAAAATTATAGTTTTACAGCTGCTACTGACCTTATTATTTTTAAAAAACTTTTTAAAAAAGTCAAGAATATGTTTTGAAGGACTCATCCATTAATGAGAAAAACCAAGACACATTCTAAAAGTTTTATCCTAGTAAAATACAGGATGGGGGGTGGGGGATGATTAAGTGTTTACAATCAGATTGTTTGGAAACTGTTGAAACGGCGAATTCAAAGCATATGTGAAGTATGCTAATGGATATTTTGAAGTATAGGTTATAGCAGCCATGGGCAAACTATGGCCCGCGGGCCGGATCTGGCCCCTTCGGCTGTTCTATCTGGCCCGCGGAGCCAAAAGAGCAGAGCGTTCTCTTGCTCTCCCCTCCGATCCTTCACCAGCAAGCCCAAGATGAGAGTGCCAGCATGGTCAGGTTGCTTTTGTTCCAGCCCTCCGGTCCAGTTTAAGAACCCATTGTGGCCCTCAAGTCAAAAAGTTTGCCCACCCCTGGGTTATAGTGTGTGTGTGTGTGTGTGTGTGTGTGTGTGTGTGTGTGTGTGTATTGTTTCTTTGAATTTGGAGATTATATGACCTTTCTTGACCTCATGTAGGAGGCCATTATCTTCCCTCTGGAGAGTTGCTAACAAAAAATGCTCTCTTGGCATAATCCTGATGATTACAGGCTGATGTCCTTGTTTGACTTCTTACATCTGTTTCCAGGCCATTTTACCTCAATAAATGCACTTAGCTAAAACTTTTATGACCATTAATATTGTATGCTTCCTCCTGAGTGCTTTTTCTTAAAACTGCATCTGCTTTGGGAAATCGGTAGGTGATTAACGACTTAGACTGTTTCAGTAAGAAAGCACAGAACTTCTTAAGAGATTCATAATTTTTCCACCTTGATTCTATCCTAAAGCTGCCATAATGATTTTTAAAAAATATTTCTTTCCACTTTAGCTGGAACACGGTAGGCAGTAGGAAGAAGTAGACCAGAAGTTCCTGTCCCAGACGAGGAGCCAGGAGCCTTATTTTTATTTGCCTCGATTGATATTTATAAATACAAGTCTAGACAAAGAGCAACTAACAGAATTCCCTCACAGGATTGAAAGATAGAAAAGTAAACAAAATAAAACAAAAACATATATTTCTCAAGAAGCAATTTTGAATATCAGTTTATTTTTAAGTCATTAGCAGGGGTGGGGAACCTTTTTAATCTGCCAAGAGCCATTTGGGTACTCATAACATCATTCAAGGACCATACAAAATCATTAGCTTAAAAATTAGCCTGCTGTATTTGGTCAAACATTTAATTAACTCACCCCTGATGCCTCGGCAGGGCCAGACCAAATGATTTTTGCCAGCCTTATATGGCCCACACAGCCTATCGTACCCCCCTCCCCACTAAAAGATACCTTATGCCTGTTTCTCAAAGTGGCAGCGGCCAGCTTAAATAATAAATTTGTGATAATTGGTTTCCAAATCAAGCTTTTTAATTGCTTGAAAATGGGTGTTTATTATGGATGGTTTATTAAGCGTGCTGAGAAAGTTCTGGAGGGTAGAAGTCCCAGGTCAAGGGCCAACCACTTTGGTTCCTGGTGAAGCCCTCTTCTTGGCCTCTTTCTGAGTCCTACATGGCCTTTCCACTGTGACACCAGGGATAGATTTCTGGTGTCTCTCCTTCTTATAAGGACAGGGATCTCATTGGATTAAGGCCCAACTCTTATGACCTCATTTAACCATAATTCCTCCATAAAGACCCTATCTTCAAATATTAGTACAGTCATATTGAGGTTCAGGGCTTTAACCTATGTATTTTGAGGGAACACACCTAAAAGTGAGGTGTTTTTTGTTTTGTTTGTTTGTTTGTTTTTTGGTCCCATCTTTAAAATTTTTATGAAAGGGCTTTGACTGGCCTAGGATCATTAACTGAAAGGTACCATTATTGGCCCAACTTGTTTCAGAGCTTACTTCTTGCCAATACATGGCTTCTATTTAAGGAGCTAATGCTCTGAAAAGTTTTAATATGTTAAATAGATAGTATTATAAACTTACAGGATTATACATCTAAAAACATTCTGCAAGCACTCAATGTGTCCAATCAAGGGTGAGTAGTAAGTGTTAAACATACATAAAGGTTATGGTCCCTCTTCTCCCCCCCCCCCCCCCCCCAAGAATAACATGGACAATATGCTGGTAGAAGAGAGAAATGAGTAAATTATAGAATATCCTGTTCAAGGTTTTGGTGTCAGGAGAAATAGAAATTCTGAAATATAAGGGATCTGAAATTTATGTTGTTTTGGCATCTGAAGAATAATTGCAGCATTTCTTGATTAATTTTTTTATGGGGTGCTATTGCGGGCAGGAGGAGATATGACTGGAGAAATTCAGAAGATTTAGGCAGTCGCATTTAAGATGGACCAGAGGGGAGATAAAATGGCTTCTGAGGAGGATGTTACACTTAGTTAAGCAAGATTTTAAAATATTTGGGGAAGTGAATTGTCCTCTTGAGTAAGAGTAAGGGTTTCAGGAGGTGCTAACAAGGCTTTACTTAACAATAACCTAATGTCGCCCGGCCGGTGTGGCTTCGAGGTTGAGCTTCGACTTAGGAACCAAGAGGTCATGGTTCGATACCCAGTCAAGTCACATGACCTAGTTGCAGACTCAATCCCCAGTGGGAGTATGTGTAGGAGGCAGCCAATCAATGTTTCTAATCTTTGATGTTTCTATCTTTCCCTCTTCCTTCCTCTCTGAAATTAATAAAAATGTTTTTAAAAACAACAATATCCTAATGTCTCCTAACTTATGTTTTGTGTGAGAAATGGGATTATCTGCTGCAAAGAGAGAAGAATTAAGAGAAGAATGGGTAAATTTGTAAACAGTCTGATGTATTATTCTTAGATTTCTACTTTCAATAATAAGGAAAAAGAACAATTGATGATAGAAATGATCTAGGGCTAGTAGATGTTAGAATTTTCAGTTGCAGCATTTCTCTTCAAGAAGTAAACCCAGTCTCCCCAGGTAAGAATATGAGAATGGTAGAACAGAGAAGAGCTACTCAGGAGACATGAAGTAGCTAATGCTATCTTGTGCTAATTACGCTGAGGTTCACACCAACCTGGGAACCAGTCAAAGCCAATTTACATTAGTGTCCAAGTAACCATGATTCTGACTCCTACCTGCCCTCGCACAAACACTGCTATCTTTCAAGGTGTCCTCATTCATTTTTGTGAGTCATGGGTGCATCCTATATGCCCAGGAACATGATTTTCCATATTCCTTTCTTCCCTTCTTGTCAAATTGCTTCACAACACAAAGAGAAATCAACTCCATCAGGCACTGCTCTGTCCAGGATTCTGTCTTTGCATATTCCCAAGCCTACTTCCTCTGTGTCCCAGGGCAGAACCGGTTTGTATGAGGAAAAGGGGAGCACTTTTTTTCACGTATTCATTCAATAAACATTGAAATGCTTACTATGAGCCTGGGAAGGTTCTCAGCTCTGAGGTGTATGTATCTCCATAAATAAGACAAAATCCCTGCTCTCAGTGTTACAGCCTCAGCTATGCTCCCTCATAGACGTTGAGACAGCAGTTTTGGAAGTCAGAGCCTCACTAAGGGTTTGGTGAA
This sequence comes from Vespertilio murinus, assembly GCA_963924515.1. NCBI lineage: Eukaryota > Metazoa > Chordata > Mammalia > Chiroptera > Vespertilionidae > Vespertilio > Vespertilio murinus. The sequence continues at coordinate 143,533,658 of OZ004705.1, read as the reverse complement.
GACGGCTGTTGCAGCTTTGGGCTCCTGCTAGCATGTCTCCTGTAAGAACCTCATGTGCCACAAAAGAAGCAATAATTTTTAGGCACACAATGTCCCAACCCGTACTTAGAAAAGAATTGACATTTTAGTTCTGTTGATAGAACACAAAGTATTCAAAGCTTTAACTCTGCCTCCTGCATTTTCAACGTTTCACAGGATTCTGGAGCAGCAATTTTCAACCTTTTCCACCTCACTGCACACACAAAATAACTACTAAAATTTTACAGCACACCAAAAAATATAATTTTTTTGCTGATCTGATAGGCATGGATATAATTTTGGCTTATTCACACCGGGCAGCTATGGTTGTGTTGGCTGTTGGCATTTTTAAAATTTTTTATGTGACAATCTAAAGGGAAAGAGTCCGTGCCCTGACTGAGTAGTCTGGTGCTGCATGTCTCACACGTGCCTGTGGCACAGCAGGATGCCGGGGCACACCAGGTGGACCTCGCTGTCCTAGAGCCTCAGCTTCGTCCTTGAATAGTCACTTGGCCTTTTGTGAGGAGATTCCCCGAACAAGGGAAGAGCTTGTCCCCAAAGGCGTACCTTAGTTGTCACCTCTTGCAAAACAGAAAACAGTTCCCCTTTTGACATGACACTGATTTTTGGCATTTGACGTGTGCATCAAATTTCAAAGTTTTTAAGATCATGTTTCCTTTAGATTCAAGTTCAGGGAATTGTGACTTTCTTCTTCCCTTTCCATCCCTACAAGGAAGCTGCTCTCAAAGGCAGCTTGGGGACAGGAATTGGCCCTTCCATGAACCAGTGGAAGGTCTACTTTTCCTCTTCCCTCATCTTTCAGAGGCCACTGCCTTTTCACAGTGCAACTTGTGATAAAAGGCTTAAGCCCATAGGATGTGATACTGTTGTGGAAGGGTATCATTTTCCTGAAAGGGAAAAGCAAGGACATAAAGACTTTACTTAAAATGGCTCAACTTGAAATCAATGTTCACAAATCGATCCAGATTCAATAGCAATTTGTTGATGGAGAGTTTCCATTTCTTTTTCTGTAACCCCTTGAGGATTTGAGAGATGCTGTTAAGGGCCCAAGGCACCACTAGGGGGTAGTATTGGGTAGGGAGAAGGAAAATTTCACATTCACTTATTACCATCAAACGAATTATTTCAGTAAACTTAAATTTAAAATATCAGCTGTAGCCAATCAAAAGTTATGACCTCTGAATTCCTATAACACTGCTCACTCGTGTAGGCGATAACACCCACTTGAGGGAAAGACTATTTATAATGAGCACGTAAGTGTAACATGTACACCCACTTGAGGGAAAGACTATTCATAATGAGCACGTAAGTGTAACATGTCTTATCTGTCATTACTATTGAAGCATCGTTTTTAATGTCCCTACCAATTTGTCATTGCCTCTCACTGAGTGCTTGTGTTAGCCATTATTATTACTGTTATCATGTTAGTCATTGTTATTTCATCGTAGAGGCTTATTCTGACCACTTGTTTGGTTTAGTTTAGGAGTCAGAAATACTGAAACCAATAAAGTCTAACACTTTTTGGTATTTGGCTTCTAGGCTAACTGCACCTTGTCCTTTCAGCCTGATACACCCGAGGGAGGCACTATTGGCATAGTGCTGTCCGGCACAGAAATCTGAGGGGGACCCAAAATTCCTCTTTTTATTTTAATGATGAGGCCTTAACATCTGAAGAGCAATGCACTATACTTTGCTAACTCTTGTTTGAAGTTACAGGACCCACCTTCTTAAGCTAGCTTTAACATGTCTTTCTTCTCACTTAAATAATATTTAAAATTTGAGGACAGGAACAATATTTTTTTAAAACTTTAATTTTGAAATTCAAGTCAGGGAAAATTAGGAAAAAAAAGTGTGTAATCAACAGTTGCTTTGGATACCATCTGTATCAGAAAATTGTCATAATCTTGCACATATGCTTTATCTGTGTTTCTGTTCACTAAGCCATTTTGAATTGTAGACTTTATGAAATTTCACTCCAAAACGCTTCATCACATTATCCAATGTAACATAGTAGCATTATCACATTATTTCCCAATATACTGGCCATATATATTTAATTGTCTCAATTAACTCCCCCCAAATATCTGTGTTTTTATTTTTTTTCAAGTCAGGCTCTTATCACAGACCATATATTATATCTGTTTGTTATATCCAAGGCTCTTATAAGATGAAACAGTGCTCCTCCTTCCATTTTCTTTTGTCAATTTGAGAAGTTATTAGGTCTGTTATCTTAGAGCATGACCCTCACCTCTGTACTTGAACTTCATTGTAACTACAGTGCTCCGTGTTGAAAGTGGGGAGCACCATCTGATGGGTGGTGCTGGGAATCTTCATGAGAAACTTATAGATTTCCTTTGTTTTCAGTTTCAATGCTGATGTAAATGTTACAAAATAGGATTGTGACATTTATTTCACAATTCCCTATATTATCTCTTTTCCTTTACTATCATGTTTCTACGATTTTCACAGACTTTTTTCTTTTGAGATTGACCATCCAATCATCTTCCATTTATGCTTCTTATTCAGAGTTTGACCTCTACCAGGCTGAATGTCATAAAATCAAAGCGGCAGGGGATTACACCCGGGCTCACCTGATAAAATGGACCAGACCATGGCTATGGCAAATAGGTATTCTACATTGAGTTTTAAAAATTGGTCTGTTAATGTTATTTTGTAGAATACAATTTTTATAAGTAGGAATGCTTTCAGTAATGTTCCTAATTTAAGAAAAAGAAAAACCCTATACCCTAGTGTTTTTGTTATTCATAACTAGATTGGCAAAATCAAAGATCAGTGGACCAGTTGTCCAAGATGGGTGGATAAAATAAACCTTCCTTGGAAAACAGAGTTTACAACTCACCATGAACAGTTTCCTACAACACTTCAACAAATGCAGCTTCTAAAAACAAATATTTACAACATCAAGGTTACAAGTAAAAGTCCTAAAAACTAGTGAGACAAATTTTTGAAGATTACTGGAAAACTCTTTCCTTATTTTAGTCACAGAGTTAAATAGAAACTCAATTTTGTGATGATAAAATACAGAATAAGCATAGATTTTACTTATATTTTACACACACACACACACACACACACATATATATATATATATATATATATATATATATATATATATATAGAGAGAGAGAGAGAGAGAGAGAGAGAGAGAGAGAGAGGCCTGGTTATTATGATCTCTGAACTCATAATAATCTGGCCACTCTGTTTATAATAAAAGGCTAATATGCAAATTGTCCCCTCTATCAGGAGTTCGACCAGCAGGCAGGCCAGCCAACTGCCCATGTCCCCTCCCCTGGCCAGGCTGGCTGGACTCCACCCATGCATGAATTCATGCACTGGGCCTCATATATATATTGCATTCAGAGATCATAATAATCTGGCCATTCAGTGTTTATATATGCTCTATTCCATTTTATATAAATTGAGTTGTAAAATTTGTGTTTTATATTCTCAAGTGTACTTATAAAGATAACTGCTTAAAATTTCCCTCAATATTTCCTGCTTAAAATAAAACAAACAAAAATAAATTTAATATAAATTAAAACTAAATCAAAGATATTTGGAACTTGAATAATTTATTTTCACATAGTGGACTCTGTATCCTAAATTGAGCACCATTGAATTCCTTTCCTCCTACCAATATGTATAAAATATATAAGGTTCTCCTTCCTAAATAGTTAAGCTGTGTCTGGAAACTTTATTTGTGTGTGTGTGAGAAATTGTTTTGAGGAATACTCATTACTCCAGGCTCTCATTTGAATTTTTTCCCCAAAGAAAGTTTGGTTAATTTGATACTGAGTGAAGAGGCATTGGGGGTGGGTGAGTAGTGAATGCAGAAGTGTGTGTGTGGGAGAGAGAGAGAGAGAGAGAGAGAGAGAGAGAGAGAGAGAGAGAGAGAAGATTCCAGATGCTCATCCTTCCTGTTATGTAGACAAAATAATATACAATATAAAATCAATCCTCTACCTTCAGAGGGATAAAAGAACAGGCAGCTCAGAAAGGCCTACCAAGATAGGCATTCCTTCTCACTGGCCCGCCTACTTTTTGTTTCTCTGCTCTTGTCCATTGGATACATCTACCGTGTTTCCCCCAAAATAAGACATCCTCCGAAAATAAGACCTACTTACAGGTTTCCTTCTGAGTAAAATATAAGGCATCTCCCCCCCGAAAATAAGGCCCCCAGGCTCTGTCCTAGAATGAAAATTAATTTACCGTAAACTGGTCGCTAGGGCGTCTAGCAACCAGTGACCTTATGCGGAGTCCTGACGTCACTGCTGTGTGAATGGAAAGAAATCAGCGTGGAAACTTTTTGAAACCTAAACTGCAAGAAGTTGTGACTTGGGTGAAGAATTCATGGGAGAAGATCACTGACAGTTACTCATTTAAAGACAGTGCTATTGCTAAACATGAGAGATTTGGTCCACTGATTCTGAAAGAAATGGAGTCACAAGAAATTCACCAGGAAATTCAGGAATTGGATTGTTATGATGATGTTCCAGAAGGTGATGACATGATTGTCATTGAATAAATGAGTAAATTCTTGATACTGTAGGATTCACAGTTTGTCTGGTTTGTGTTGACAACTACCGTACTACCGTACCGTATACAGGTAATAAATTTCCTTTATTTTCATTTAACAATAAATGTGTACCGTATTCTTCTTCATGGAAAAACAAGACATCCCCTGAAAATAAGACCTAGCACATCTTTGGGAGCAAAAATTAATATAAGACACTGTCTTATTTTTGAGGAAACAGGGGAATAGACAGGTAGCCTCGGGCCAGGTTGATGTAGGTCAACCTGCTCCATTGCTAGTTGGATATCTGCATTTCCCTTCTCCTTTGGAGACTCAAATGTGTGAGAGGAAATAAGATTCATACGTTTATTGGTTTGAAACATTGGTTATGAGAGTCCTTGTCTTAGCTGCATTGATTTTGGCTTTATCAAAATAGCTAGGTGTTCACTGAAAGTCCTAGTCCCTTTTCACCAAGGCCATGGCCACTCCCTCTAAATGGTTCATCTTGGGTCTGTGGGATGAGAGCGGGAGTTAACCGCAGAGAGGACGATGGGAGATGAGGGACTGGAGGTTCAGACACCTAGAGAGCGCAAGCTCTGTGGACCCAGAGGTAAATAAAGGCTGGCCCAGCTGAGTGCATGACAGGAGGGCCCACCCTTAAGCAATAGGTGATGCTTTACAATCTGTCCACCATCAACAGGGGAACAAAGGGGACATCTGTAATACTTCCAACGTTAAAAGTAAAAATAATACATCCCCCAATGCTTTGACACTCCTACTGTCAAGAGGTGGAGTCTGTGTCCCCTCCCCCTGAATCTGGGAGGTCTGTGGCTGCCTTGATGAACCAATGTAACTGAAGTGATGCAGTGGGGCCTCCAAGGAGAGGCTGGAAAAGGCCACGTAGCTTCTGGCAGCTTATCGTGGGACACTCACTCATGAAACCTCGGCTGCCATGGAAAAAGTCACCTGAGGTCACCCAGGGGGGAGACCTCCTAGAGAGAAAGAGAGAAAGATGTCCAAGGAGCCCCAGCTGTTCTAGCCTGCAGATGTGTGAGTGGTTCCAGCCCCGCTGCCAGATCTGAGTGATGACCTAGTCCCAGCCACTGCCTGGCGGCAACTGCATACTCTCCAAGCGAGAACCGCTCAGCGGAGTTCATGCAGCCCAAGATCAGCGAGCAAAAGAAATAACTATGATTATTTTAAGCCAGGTTTAGGGGTAATTATTAAAAACTATGTTTTTATTGATTTCAAGAAGAGGAAGGGAGAGGGAGAGAGAGATAGAAACATCCACGAGAGAAACATCCATTGGTTTCTTTCTGCACACTTCCTACTGGGGATGGAGCCTGCAATTAAAACATGTGCCCTGACTGGAAATTGAACCATGACCTCCTGGTAGATGGGGTGACGATCAACTACTTGAGACACACCAGCTGAGCAGGGTACTTTAAAAAAAAATTATTGACTTTTTTACAGAGAGGAAGAGAGAGGGATAGAGAGTTAGAAACATCGATGAGAGAGAATTATCGATCAGCTGCCTCCTGCACACCCCCTACTGGAGATGTGCCTGCAACCAAGGTACATGCCCTTGACTGGAATCGAACCTGGGACTCTTCAGTCTGCAGGCCGATGCTCTATCCACTGAGCCAAACCGGTTTTGGCTACTTTTTTTAAAATGTAAGAATAGATAATTGAAACATGGCACGAGAACATTACAGAATACAATGAAAGAATGATGTGGGTAAACTCAAGTTCTCTCATGAAAATTCTGGGAAAATGCAAAAAATTTTTCATTTTTGTTGAAGTGGCTGGTGCCCCTGTGAGGCAACTAGTTAAAAAGCGCTTCTCTCTAGCTTGTGTTCATCTCTGCTGTGTGTTTGCATGAAAAGGGAGGGAATGAATGCCATTTGGAACTGTAGGGGAGGAAGAATAACTTTCCCTCTGCCCGTCTGAGTTCTTGTCTGAAATCTCTGTAATAAAAGGCAGAACAACAGGGAAAAACAAATAAGTTTATTAATAAATTTATCTCATGTATACATGGAAGATACCGAGGGGAAAATTATTAGCTTCCTGAGGTGGCTTAGAATTTAGGCTTAAAATACCATCCTCAGAGGGAAAAAGGAGGGGAAATTTAGACCTTTTGGGAAGAGTAAATGATTTTTAAGAAAGATAAACAGGCCCTTAGAAGAATAAATGGGAGGTAGGATAGTTTGTGACAAGTTTTACCTGGCTATGGTGTCTAAAAGACTTCTAGCCTTTTCTCCTGTGACAAGAGCCAATCTTCCCTGGTGACGAAACTCCCAGATGAGATTTATGATCACTGAATTCCTTTAGGGGGATCTGTCTTTAGACAGAAGAGATGTATTCAGAGAAAGCCTCTCCCTGCATTTGTTGTTTCTCATGTGCGTGCAGCTCAGACATCGATACACGGAAGCAGCCTACCTTGGGGTGGTTTGTCCTGAAATCCTGCAGCCACGTTTTGGGATGCCATAGTCTGCTGCCCTCAAGGACCAGAAGGTATAAGGGCAATCTGGGCAAAGCTTTCCTCCTTGGTGAGAAGAGAATCGGGAGGACGAAGGCTTCCCTTCCAGCCTCTGGGTGCACTTGTGTGAGGGGCTGATGCTTGGCATCCACCCTGCCAACCAGGAGACGGCAGAAACCAACTCCTGACTCTGCAGAGGGGAGAGATGGGAAACCACCAGTTATATCTTCATTTTGCTGCTGAACTCACTGACTTGGAACTGCCGGCCACTGGACTTCTTGCTAGATAACAAATGTGCTTACTGTTTAAATTCCTCTTAGTAAGATTTTCTGTTTTTAGAGTCTCAAACATAACTGATGCACATGACATAATGTTGCTTCCAAGGAACGAATGATAAAAACATTTTTAAAAAGCTTTTCGAGTATCTCCCAAGAGGTTACCTTCCAAAAGTCCCAAAGGAAGCTCAGGAGAGAATGAGCACTTAACAAAAGCAAGGACTATTTTTGCTATTTTTCCCCCTGCCTTTCTCAGGACACTGTGTTAGCCAGAAGAAGTAAATTGGTGAATGAATCTTTTGTTCCTTCTGTTTCTGCAAATTTTCTTGTGTAAAAGAAAATAATTTGGAATCCAAAAGTGAAGTATGAAATGATCTGTCAGGTTGTTAATTTTAGGATCTGGTAACCAATCCCCCCTGCCAGTACCTCAGAATGTCACCGAATTTTGGAAACAGGGCCTTACAGAGTTAATTAAATTATAGTGGGGTCCCTAGGATGGGCCCTAATCCAATATACTTGGTGTCCTTATAAAAAGAGGAGATTGGAAGCCAGCCCAGTGAGTCTGCTGACCGGAATGTGTTTCTGCAGAAATCCAGAGAAAGCTGGCAATAGTCAAACCATGTTATAAGCCTTAAAGACACGGAAGTCATGAAGGTCCCTGAAAATGGCTATAAGAAAAGAAACAAAACAAAACAGAAGAGGAAATTAGGATACCGAGGACGACACCACTTAGGTTGCACACACACAGAGACGACCATGTGAACACATAGTGGGAAGGCAGTCGTCTGCAAGCCAAGGAGAGAGGCCTCCAAAGAAACCAAGCCTTCAACATGCAGATCTTGGGCTTCCAGCCATTAGAACTGTGAGTGAGAAAATACATTTCTGTGGTTTCAGCCATCCATTCTGCAGTATTGTGTATGGATGTCCTGGCAAACATCATACAATAGGTGATGGCATTTGATTTCTGGTGATGTACGTTACATATTTTTCATCACTAATAAATGAAGGGATAAAAAAAATGGCAACTCGAGAAACATTTCCAAATAAGTTCAAGTGCTATGTTCTATCCAGTGCCACTTCTTTTGAAAGGCATAGCCTTTTTATTAGGTCATCGGCGTCATACCACTGACCCCGTGTGCTGAATAGATATTTACAAATTGTGGTTTGAAGGTGGCATTAAATTATTTGGCTTCCCGTTTGCCCACAGGTCCCAATCTAACCTTGGAAAGAATAAGTGACTTGGAAAGGAGACTAAGAGAAGAATTATTCTTGGAAGGAGACCTTGTAGCTACTTCCTGTGATAATGAGGTCTTTGGAAGGAGAAGAGATGGAATAAAATACGAGTTATTGATTTTAGACTGTGCTTAGCTGTGAGACAAAGATGTCAGGAACATTGCTAGCACTTTACACCTGTTAGCGGATAAGGAAACACTTGAAAGGTTTTATTTTTGCTGAGAGTGCCCGAAAGGTAAATTTGTTTCTTAAAGTGGTCCAAGTTCTATTGGATTAACTCCTTTTTAAGGTTGTTTGGAGGCAAATTTGTTTCCTTTGTAAAAATAATTCAGGCGATTAGTCCTTTGGCCTCATTACGAATTCAGTTCTCAGAACGGTTTGTTCCTAAGTACATTGCAATGCTGTTTTCTGTTTAATTTTCTAGAAAAATAAAATCCAATGGAAATGTCCTCGCTAGTATCTATTTGTTATTACATTGCAATTAATGGAAATATGTAGTTATTACTCTTTCTCCCCAGGGTATTTTGATGCTATGGAAATTACTCAGGATGTTTTCTAATAAAATAAAATAACAGAGCAACAATCTTATCTAGGTTTTCTCAGGTCTGTCTTGCAAAATTAGTCATCAGGATATGTCTACCAAAATAGAACAGTACATATGCAACAAAATGGCAATCCTTGAAATGTGGCTCATAGCAAAAGGTGCAGGGAAAGCTGTGCTTTAAAAGTATTTTCTCACCCAGTTTTTAGTGACATTCTTGGCTACGAAAACCTAAATTTATAAAGGAAAGCCAATTCTTGTTGATAGATTGCTGTGCAAATTTGGGAAAGACTACTGAATAAATGCCGAAAGAGGCAACTAATTTTTTAAAAATATATATTTTATTGATATTTTACAGAGAGGAAGGGAGAGAGATAGAGAGCTAGAAATGTCGATGAGAGAGAAACATCCACCAGCTGCCTCCTGCACACCCCCCACCGGGGATGTGCCCGCAACCAACGCACATGTCCTTGACCGGAATCAAACCTGGGACCCCCCAGTCCGCAGACCGACGCTCTATCCACTGAGCCAAACCGGCTTCGGCAAGGCAACTAATTTTGTTTTGTTACCAAGAACGTAGCCAATTTGTTAAAAACAACAACAACAACAAAACACGTGCCTGGTTATAACAAATGTAATGATCAACAATTAGAAAATAAACATATATACAAATAGAACTCTTGTTTGGAAAGTTTTGGCACTGTCATGTGCAGGCATACAAACAAGAAAGAATTCACACCAAAAGCTGCAGTTATTAGAGGCAGACCCCCTGAGGCACCTTTGACAAGCCACCTGCCCCAGGAGCTTTAAGGAAGGCCTCAGAGATGGAATTTAATGGGGAAAAATATTTTAAAAAAGGAAACACACCTCTACCAAAGACATTTCCCCCATTTCAGAAATACAAGTTGCTCCCCCAAAAATGTATACACATTTTAACTGCTGATAGCTCAATTTTGAAAATGAAATGTATTTTAATGTGCACTGCTTTTATAATCACAGTGTGTGTATACATTTTGAGGGGATACCCTACATATTGTTAAATGCTATTTGCTTTTGTATAGCATTATTGTACCAAATTCACCTCCTTATTTTTAACTAGCTTACCAAGACTGTAAGCGAGGGGTTGGGAGAGGGGGCAAAGATTAGATTCAATTACTATCACTTTTGCCGCTATAAAGTTTTATGGCTTCATGACAAAAAGCCAATATTTATCTACCACTTACTCTGTGCCAGGAACTGACTTTAGTACTTTATAAAGTAATCTGCAGTGCTCCAGGGTTATACTAGATTAAAAAAATTTTTTTAAATGCCTCCAAATCAGAGGACAATTTTGATAAGTAAATTCTAGAGTTCATGTTTTAACTAGAAAATGCCTTATCTCTTTGGCCCCAGTATTCTGAGGAATGGGGGATCTCATCTTTGATTCAGGGACTCCTGATTATCCTGCAGTTCCCCTTCTTTGCAACTCTAGCAGCTGGCCCTTGACTGCTTTGAATAAAATCTGCATTTCTCACCATTCCAGCTAGGTATGGCCATGTGACTAAGTCCTGGCCAATGGAATAGAAATAGGAGTGTTATGGAGTAACTTGCAGTCACCTGCTTTATGAGGTGACATATATGCTTTTGTTAGATGGTCAGATTGTACTGTTCTTGTTGCCTCTTTGGGAAGAGACTTTTGTACTACGAAGGAACCCATTATGCTAAATAATATCTGTGTGCTCCACAATGACATAGTATGACAGATAACCAGATTTTTGCGCGTTTAATATTTCTTAAAAATGAAAAAAAAATAGGAAGAAGAAAATTGAAGTCAAGTTATTCAATCAATAAATTGAAGGAAACAGTTAGGACATGAAATAGTGAAGAAGTAGGTATTAGAAATGGAACAGATCACTAAAGCCTGTGTTGACCTTTGAGTCACTAAAGAATTGATAAATCCCTATGCTAAAGCGAAGTATGTATGTTCTTAGATGTAACAGTCCTGTTTGTTTACAAATTCAGTTTTCTGAATTATCAAGATCATCTATACTTGCTTAGAAAGAACAACTCACATTTTAATATGTCTCACTGCCATGCATTCATTTTCTGATGCAGTGTCTAAATTTTGTTTTTAATTCTCACATGAGGATACGCTTTTATTAAAAATTAACTTTAAAAGAAAGAAACACAGATTGGTTGCCTCTCATACAGGTCCTGACCAGGTATTAAACCCCCAAGCTAGGTATGTATCCTGTCTAGGAATTGAACCTACAACCTTTTGGTATATGGGATGACGCTCTAACCAACTGAGCCACCTGGCCAGGGCTCATCTTGCCTAAAATTTCTCCTATTCATTATATTATTCATTTTCAAAACTAGAGCGGATCCATTAAAACCTTCTCTCTCTCTTTTTGTACCTTTTACTTCCTTAGGTAAGGATTTCCTTCTCTCCTACCTGGCTAAGGCTGCCCGTATCTTGGCTCAGCTCAAGTGTCTCTCTGGGAGTCCATCCTTCTCAGAAACTGAATTTAGGCACTCCTCTGTGGCTCCAGCCCACAGTGCGTGTCTCCACCAATGCACTTATTCCTCGATGCAGTGGCTTTGTCTGCCCCTATCTCCTCTGCTGCACTATAAGCTCCTTGAAGTCAGGGACTATGTCCTTCATCTCCGTATTCCTAGATCCCAGCAGAGTGCCTGTCCTAGCAAAGATGCATACATTTTTTTTAAACATTTTTTTTTCAGACCTGAGATTCAAATAATCTCAAACACATTTTTATTTTTTAATACGCTTTTAAAGTTAAATTTATTGAGGAGTAACACATATACAATGAAATTAACTTTAAAAATTGTACAGTTTGGTCCTAGCCAGTTTGGCTCAGTGGGTAGAGCGTCAGCCTGCAGACTGGAGGGTCCCAAGTTGGATTCTGGTCAAGGGCACATGCCCGGGTTGCAGGGTTCATCCCCAGTAGAGGGCGTGCAGGAGGCAGCTGACCAATGATTCTCTCTCATCCTTGATGTTTTTCTCTCTCTCACAACATTCCTCTTTGAAATCAATAAAAATACATATTTAAAAATTGTACAGTTTGATGAATTTTGGCAAATGTATCAAGTCCTGTAATCACACCACAATAATGATAATCGGACATTTCCATCACCTCCCTCCCAAGTTCTAGTTGCTCTTTGCAGTCAATCTCCTGCTCCACCCCTAGCTTCTGGAGACCACTGTTCTAACTTCTGTCTCTATAATTTTGCCAGTGCTAGGTTGTCATATAAATGGAATCATATGTAGTGTATATTCCTTTGTGTCTGTCTTTTTCCATGGAGCATAGTAGTCTGAATTCCATTCATGCTGCACATTTAAATAGCTTTTACCTATTGATGTCTAAGTAGTATTATGTCTAAATAGTTTCCTATTCTTCTATGCATAGTCTAAAAGTATTTATCCATTTGCTGGACATTATAGTTGTTTTCAGTTTTTGACTGTTATGGATAATGCTACTATGAACATTCATCTACAGGTCTTTATATGAACATATATTTTCACTTTTCCTGGATCAATATACAGGAGCGGGGTTCTGGGCTGTATGGTAAGTATGGGTTTGACTTTATAATAAAATGCTCATCTTTTACAAAGCAGTTGTACTTATTTATGCTCTACCAGCAGTATATGCATTTTTCAGTTTATTAGTGCTTTTAAAGTGACTATCAGAGTATACTTGCATTAGATTTTTGGTTTTATACTTGCCAGATATTACCAAGTTAAAACAAAATAAATGGATAGATGCTCAGAGGTTTTGCTTTTTTTGGATGCTAGCGTAGAAAAATGTTGAATAAGACCCATTCCTCCCCAAACAATTCATCCTCTGTTTTAGTTAGCAATACTTGAAATGCCTTCTTGGCAGTGTCATTCCCTGCCCCACCCCCAATACTATGTTAAGATTCAAAGGCCTCAGGAAGCTGATCTGATAGGGTTACTCCATAAGACTTATCGGGACCATTTTGCGAAGGTCTGGCTAAGAGCTGGTTGAGGGAGCCATTCTGAGAATGGACAGTCCAAGTCCAGGGATGAGCAAAAGAGGAGGAACAGACAGCCATGCTGAGGGAGAGAACAGACCACTAGGCTCCATGGAAAAAGAGAGACACAAAGGGATACGCCCTACATATGATTCCATTTATATGACAGCCTAGCACTGGCAAAACTATAAAACTGAAAAGCTAGGGATGGAGTAGGAGATTGACTGCAAAGAGCAAATAGAACTTGGCGGAGGGTGTGTGTGTGTGATGGAAATGTCCTACATCGTTATTGTGGTGTGGTTACAGGACTTGATACATTTGCCAAAGTTCATTATATGTGTGTTACTCCTCAGTAAATTTAACTTTAAAAGTGTATTCAAGGAAAATGTGTGTGAGATGTTTTGAATCTCAAGTCTGAACCAGGTGGGGAGGGGCCTTTGAGCAGGAAGCCCATTCCCCCTCCGCCAGCGGTGGCCGTGCGTCTGGATCTGAGAGCCAGTGGTGCCGCTGCCTAGTCACGTGGCTTCGAGAAAATCATGTAACCTCCTATCCAAACATCAGCATTTTATTTTTTCTGTCTGGGATGCTGAGGAAACAATATGAATTCTACCAGGGTCAAGCGATTGTTGTGGGCATCGCACTGAGACATATTGTGAAGGGCAATGTACATGCTGCATGAATGTCCTTTTTCATTCGGTCAGTCTTCTTTAAACGGCTTTTCTGCCCTTTAATTTCTTTCTGCTAAATCTTCTTTTGACTTTTACTCGATACCTACTGTATCAGTCGTGTCCTCTTTCAGATTCATTTAATCTCTTTCCCTGCCCCTTTAAAACACCCTACCCACTTTAGAGTAGGTGATCTGTGTCACTTTCATAAATCTCTTTCCACTGCAGTTCATCTTAGACCAGCGGTGGGCAAACTTTCTGACTTGAGGGCCACAATGGGTTCTTAAACTGGACCGGAGGGCCGGAACAAAAGCATGGATGGAGTGTTTGTGTGAACTAATATAAATTCAAAGTAAACATCATTACATAAAAGGGTATGCTCTTTTTAATTCATTTCAAACATTTTAACAAGAAGAATGTAAACACTAATTATTATAATTTGAAACTTCAAAAAATGGAGGAATCACAGAACAATAACATACCTTATATTGAAGATGGCAAAGGCAAAATAAAATTGCCTAACAAAGGAAAGGTACAAAAGCCTTTCAAATTAAACTTAAATATAATAAAATAATTTAAAACTAAAACAAATAGAAAAGAACAAAATGTATAAACAGTAAATTAAACATTTTCTTTAGTTCAACTTCCAAATTATGCCTGGGACGTAGATGTAGATGGCAATGTAGACTGGGTTGAAAGGTTTTTGTTCTTTAAAACATCAACTTCAGTGGGAACAGTGTTGTTGGTCTCCTTTTTTAGCTAATGCATCAAAGTCTGGAGTTAGTTTTGTTGTGGCTATTCTCAGGTCAGGATAGATCTGAGGTGTTCGTCAGTTAAGCTGGATCTGTGAGGGGCTTTGTTGATGTTCATGACGCTAAATGTCTGCTCACAAACATAGGTTGACCCAAACAGCACCAGTATCTTCTGTGCCATCCTCCGGATGTTTGGAAAAGTGGCTTCATTAAGTGAGGCATAAAAGTCTCTTAGTTCAAGAGAGCTGAATTTCTTCTTTAGGACAAAGTCAGACTGAAGATCAATGAGTTCCAGTTGCACCTCTTCTGGTGCTGTTTCAGGGTTTTGTGACACAGGACAGTCCACCACTTGAAGTGACTGGTCAATTTTTTCAACATCAGAAAACTGATGACAGAATTCTGCATGCAGGTCATCCAGTGATTTGCTGTATTTCTTTACATTTTGGATGGTCTCCTTCTGTGTGGCTAGTGTGGCAAAATGAGTGAAGACTTTGTCTGAAATTTGTCTGGAAAAGAAAATCAGCTTCGATTTAAAGGCTTTCACATTAGCGTACATGTCATGTACATACTGATCTTTTCCCTGTAGCTTCACATTTAGCTCAAATGTGAGCTAAATATAATTTCACATATAATTCAAATGTGAAAATATATCTACAGCAAATTCGAAGTCACACAGACAATTCTTGTCACTCAGCTCAGTAAATTCATCAAACTTCCCCTCTAATTTAAAAAATGCACCAATCTCTTCTTTGAGCTCCCACACTCGTTGGAAAACTTTGCCCAAACTCAACCAGCAGACACGAGAGTGGTAAAGTAAGTCATGGTGATCCGCATCAGTTTCCTCCAGAAACTTAATAAACTGACGGTGCTGAAGTCCTTTTGCTTGAATGAAATTAACAAACTTTACGACTGGATTAACAACATGATTAAGTTGTAATATAGACTTGCACAATGATTCCTCGTGAATAATACAGTGAAGAAAAATAACGTCTTGGTTAGGGTTCTCCTCTTTCACTTTATCCTGAATTCTTTTTAGCAGTCAAACATTTTTTCCAGTTAAATTTGGAGATCCATCTGTGGTGACATTAGCAAGTTTACTCCATGGTAGCTTCATTTTCTCAATGACAGTATACACCCGGTCATACAAGTCCTGTGTTTTTCCTTTCAGTGGCTCCATGGCTAAAAACTCCTCCCTAATTTCAAAACTGTCACTAATCCCTCAGATAAAAATTAAGAGCTGAGCAGTGTCCTTTACGCCATTACTTTCATCCAATGCTAGTGAATAAAACTTAAAGAACTCTGCCTTACTATTTAACTTGCTGGCCAAGTCTTCATCAATCAGTTCCACTCAATGAGTCACTGTCCTGCGCGATAAGCTGAGTTTTTCAAATTTGCCTTTGCTCTCTGGACACAAGAGACCTGCTGTCTCTATCATTCATTCTTTCAAAAACTCACATTCAGAGAGAGGTTTGCTAGCTTTTGCTAATTTGAATGATAGCATAAAACTTGCTTTTGTAGTTGTCTCTTGAATTGCAGTTTGTCTGTGAAAGACATTTTTCTGAGCTTGTAATTTAGCCATCAACCTCTGTGCAGTAGCCTCCCGTCCATGCTTTGTGGCAAAGTGACGGTTGAGATTGTACTCTTTGAAGACTGCAAGTTTTTCCTGGCATATCAGACATACCGGCATTGATCGGGACTTTGGTGAAAAAACATTTTGTTGTCCACTCCCTCTTAAACACTCGGCATTCACTGTCCACTTTCCTTTTCTTTGGTCCACTCATGTTTAATATTGGGCTAAAACCAACAGTACCGTTCTCTTATTAAATTCTTTACTAAAATAAGATAGTAAAGTATAAAAACAAGTGATTAAATTTGCTCTACTATAACATTTTTGGTCTTCTAATATATATATATATATATATATATATATATATATATATATATATCCCGTATATACAAAATCATCTGAAAAAGTTCAGACATGGGACAGAGGCACACCCTGACCATAGAGAAAAACCCCTTTCCTCCATAGGAAACCTGTATCTTTCACACAGGCCCTTTGTTTATGGTAATACACATAGCTACACATTGCTGTGTCTTCCAGACACACTTGTATGGGAGGTGTTAGGGCAGTGCAAAACATGGGTAACCAGTAGTTACCAGTAGCACTTCTGTTATTGGCAAAAAACATCCGCAGTGCACATAGTGTGAAAGAGCCCATTATCAATGTCAGATTGCATCCACTGGACTCTATAAAAACAACCAAGTGCCACTTTTAAATGCCCATTGCAACAGTTTTTCTTATTAAAAGCTGGAAATGGCAGGATATATATATATATATATATATATATATATATATATATATATATCCCTACTATGACAGCCTGGCAGAGCATTACAGAGGAGAAAACCCAGCATCTGGTGATGTTCATAAGTAGAAGACTTCAGGCTGTCATCACCAGGAAAGGATTTCATCCAGTATTAGATATGAACATTTGATTTTCAGTTTTTCATTTGTCCAATTACTTCTGAAACCCTGAAACTAAGTGATTTTGTAATAAAATCTTTAGTTCATCACATTTTTATACAATCTTTTTGTACAACCCACTGAATTAGGGTCCGTTCACACTAGCCATGCTGCCGTTGCAGTGTGGTGCAGTACTGCAATGCAGCGCAGCTAGGGTTAATGCAGGGTACACAGGTTTCCATCATGTTTGCGTTGATGCTAATGTGCAGAGGTGCATGTTAACACAAATGCCCTGTAGCACACATTTTTACAGGCGCAAGGGGGAGAAGTAAACACAGCGCAAAATGCATTTGTTTTGCCGCTAACACATGTGGTTAGTGGCCACGGTAGCGTTACTGATACCGCATCCATATCAGCAAAAAAAATGTAGCCACAGCATGGCTAGTGTGACATGTCCTCTGTGTGTCTTTTTCCCTGCTGCGCGCGTCTGCAGTGGGAAAAAAAAACTGCAGTGGATACAAGCCCTAAAAGCTGAAAGTCTTTGTTGTTTTATTAACAAGTCATTGTGACGTACAGAATGTGAGAACAGGAAAAAATTGTGTTTGAGTAGAGCTCTTAATCTTACCTCAGAAAGGCTCTGATACTGTGCTCTCCAGGGGCGTGTCTCACTACATCACCACGATAGATAACGTGTCTACGTATTCCCAGGGTGATGTCGGGCATTACAAGGAGCCTCTGAAAGATTGAGAGGTGGTTCCTTCTACTGAATGGGCAGATATAAATCCGCCCACTCAGAAGAAGCAGCTGCGGTCGTGTTTCCTAACGTTGCCATGTTAACACTGCTGCTGGTAAAGGAGCGGAGGGGAGAGCAAGAGAACCCTCCCCTCTTTCAGCTCCGAGGGCAGGATACAAGAGCCGAATGGGCCGAATCCGCCCCTTGGGCCGTAGTTTGCCCACGGCTGTCTTAGACCCAGAGAACAAAATTGGGAGGTTTTGGATGTGACTGGGACATGCCGTTCAGGTTCTGTGATATGTAAAAAAAAATACTCAAGTTGCATCTCAATGAACTCAAAATGGGGTTCAAAGAGATCTGAGATTTAGAAGGAGCCTTCTTAATTTTTGAGGGGATATACTTATCCTTCTGTGACTTTTCTGTGGTCTCTAAGACAGGCACAAGCATCCTTTTGCAAGAGAAGTTCAGTCAGAGTCATTTATAAAGTGCCTACATTTTCCTGGAAATTTTCCTATATTCCCTTTCTATTTATAACTGCATTTGTTTTGCCTTCTCTGGGTTCCAGCATAATGTTTGTTTATAAAAAAGATGTCACGTAACCCTTTCAATGCCCCCTATGATAGGAAAGATGAAATGAAATTTTAGCGGCGGAAATGGCTCTCCAGGGAAAACACATGTCTCTGCAGTGATGTCATCCGATGAGGGTTCCATGGCCCCATTGTTCTCTGGGGACCCGCTGTTTCCATAAGCTGTCTAGCTCACTGGATGGTTTTTCTTTCAAGTAAAGCCATCTCAGAACTGTGTGAGGCGTGAGGGCCAGGAGTGAAGAGGAGCTAAGGAATTTCCGAAGACAGGCGTGCAAAGGAGATTCCGCTGTACTTGGCAGCTAGCTCTCCAGACTGAATGGCACGAGTCGAAGCTCCAATTAGAGTCTTGTTAAGTCTGATGTCAGTTATTATTTGACACCTTCACTAGGGCTTGGCTTGCTTTTTAGCTACCAAGTGGCCAGCCCAGATGTCCACCAGAGGTGGATACTTCCCACTGGAATGCTATCTACCAGCGGTCGAGCCTGCTGGCCACCCTCCATCACCCCTTCTCTCCTTCCTCAGAATCGCAGAGCCTTGGTGTTTAGATGGGCACATGGGTGACCAGAATAAATCACACTGCCCTGCCACCTTTGCAGCAAGATGTGCCCGTGTGATTAAATTATGGCCAATGGGATAGTATCACCGTCATCAAAGAGCACCTTGTGGGAACCTTCCTCAGAAGCCGACAAAGATCACCCTGTGACCATCTCCCCCAAGTTTTCTGTTTGTCCTTTGCTTTTTCCTTCTGGGTAACATTTTTACGTCACGTCTTAAGCTGGAGCAACCAACGTGGACCATGTGGTACCTTGAAACGGAGGCTGCCTCTGGGGCGTGATGAGACGGAGGGAACCTGAGTGTCTGAGGACTCCATGGAGCAAAGCCACTGTGTCAGCCACAGCTGACCTACCGCTGGGCTTTCACGACGGATTTAGTCCCTTGTGTCTCTGATCTCTGCTGCCAGCAGCGGAGCACTCCTGATGCAGTCGGTGGCCAGTTGTGAGCACTTTCGTGGATGTGGCCATGTTCTCATTGACTCCCAGAGGTGACCTCTGGGAGAGAGAGTCCGTTATGCTGGGTCTTTCCTCTCAGCGGCACTCAGAGCGCACGGACAGATGCTGCTCTGGTGCTGCTTTCAGGTGGAGCTACCTTCCCACCTTGCTCTCTCCAGAGCCGGAATGAATGGCCCCGAGGCATCTCATCTCCTTAGTAGCAGCTCTGTCAGCTCTACTGTTAAGTGCTGAGCCGGCCTGGTACATGTAGTTGCTTATGCCACTGCCTACTTGTGGCCAGTTTTATCTTGTTTAATTTTAAAATACGGAAGATGCAGATATATTGAGAAAGGTGGCAGCCTTCCACTATTTTGTCCAGTTTCATTCTTGAGACAATGAGTCCTTAGCAAGGTTTGCGAAATGGATGGCAGGGCCAGGAATAGGGTACCCAGAAGAATGGACAGAAGGCCAGCCATGCAGCGGGGCATCCGGATTCTAGTCCTGGCCCTGCTGATAGAAACATGGTGTCTACTGAACACCTCTGCTTCTCGGGTTTTATAAATGAAAAACGTGGAAGCTAACAGGTTGCGTGATTCCTAAGATTTGTTTTAGTCCCATCACGCTGATGATTCCTATCATCAATAGAGGAGACCTGCCTTACAGCTTCATTCTTGTCTCTGAAAGTGTCCCATGAATCTGTTAAGTATAAATACAGTAGAAAAAGTATCATCAACATTTTCATCAGAAGAAATAAAGCAAAAAATTTTTTTCCCTCATTTTTGGATGTATGTTTTAGCATCAACATTATAAGAAAATAAGTAAATAGCATCTTGAGTGCGTTGGCAAGTAAAACTGTCCCAGGCTTTCGTCTGATTTAACTTGAAAGCCACTGGCAACAGTGAACCAGTTTCCCTCCAGCCGGACCCAGATAGGAGAGTCCTGAAGGCCCAAGGCTCTTCCACTTACTGTGACGCTGTTCCCTCAGTCTGCTGGTTTCCTCATAGCGATGTTCCTTACTGCTGCCTGCGAGACTGAACCCAAATGTGAACACCCATTTCGACCACTGATTTGAGGACCAGCCCTGAGGGTGTTAGTCCTTTCAGCTCTGGACGATTCCTCTCAATCTTCCCAGTGGCCATGGAGTTCCCAGCACCCTCAGCACAGGCTCCATGGATGGCAAAGAGGGCTTGGCTTCGATGCGTTTGTGTCGACCCTCCTTGGCCACCAGAAGTATCCAGGCCCCACCCCGGGATCAGATTTAAATGGTCTAAGGGTGGTGTTCAGACACCAGTACAGATGTTTTTCAGTCTCCGTGTGAGTGATTCTTTGGTGTAGGAAGGGCTGCACGGCTCACTGGCTTAGACCTGCCAGGGTCACCTCAAGCCACTTGGTGGCCTTGCAGTGGGGCAGAGGTGGGAGGACTATCGCTGAGCCAACCGCAGAGGCCGCACCATGGCCATATTGGGGAAGCCCATTATTGATCGGCCGGGACCACTTTAGCTCCAGTGCAAAAAGCTGAAAGAGCCAAAACCAGTTTGGCTCAGTGGATAGAGGGTCGGCCTGCGGACTGAAAGGTTCCCTGTTCGATTTCAGTCAAGGGCATGTACCTTGGTTGCGGGCACATCCCCAGTAGGGGGTGTGCAAGAAGCAGCTGATTGATGATTCTCTCTCATCGATGTTTCTAGCTCTCTGTCTTTCTCTCTTCCTCTGTAAAAAAATCAATAAAACATATATTAAAAAAAAAAGCTGAAAGAGCATCAGGCCATGCTAAAAAGCGCAAAACCAGACATGCAACTTCATTCTTATAGGTAGTAATAAAAGCAGCAAAGGCACAAGACCTCATCGGAAAAAACCTGGTTTCCCAATGACTTCCCTGCTGTAAACACGGCCTTACGTGTTCCTAACACCGGAGATTAGAACCTTTTTATTATGGGGGCAGTCAATGGTTTTGTTCCAAAGCTCTTACTACCAAGAAAAGAAAAATACAAAAAGAAAATAAAAGAAGCCACTTGGTAAATAAAACTATACTTATACTTTAAAAACAAAAAACTAGACCATGTGGGAGCGTTGAAATGATTTTCCTAATGTAAACAGTGAGTGAGGACTTGATGTACTTTCAGCTCGATGAGTCCGACCCTTAGGCAGCGGAGAGGCAGGGGGAGGACGGAGAAATGTTTAGGCATTTCCCAGATGCTTTCTGTATCACATGCAGTGCTATGTACTCAGCCACCCAAGAACAAGCCTGCGGGAGAGCCAAGGAACAACAACAATGCTGTCATTTTCCCTTGTGGCAGAGCGCAAATGTGACTCTTCAGCCGTGTGTTAGTTAGCAACCCTTTTCCCCCAAACAAACAAACAAACAAAGACAGTACATCTCTCTCTCTTAAAAAGAAAATCGATATTTGAATCTGAGTTACTATTTTAATTTTATTAATATAATAGGAAGTTACCGATACATTTTATTTTTTAAAAAAATTTCTTTATTGATTAAAGTATTATATATGTGTCCTCATCCCTCCATTACCCCCCCCCCCCCACACACACACTCATGTCCTCACCCCCCTGGTGTTCATGTCTATTGGTGAGACTTATATTCATGCATACAAATCCTTTGGTTGATCTCTCTTCCTTTTGCCCTCCCTCCCCTCGCTAATACATTTTTTTTTATTAGGAAAAAAAAACACCCCAAGGGTTTTGATCATACGATAAGGCAATAAAGCCACTTTGTCACATGCCCTTAAAACTGGCTTGCCTACCCCCTTCCCTAGTTTTTCCCATGAGGTCATCATTCTCTCAGTCATGCATTTGCCCAGGCACCTTAAGATAGTTTCCCAATGTTATGTTATTTCTAAAGCCAGTCATCCCCCTGCTTTCCTGCCACCTTAACCAGACCCTCTGTGCCCCCAACCTGGGCTCTGGCACAGCATCTCCCAATTTCATTGCGTGCTTGCAGGCTGTTGTGTCCCAGAGACACAACTGGTTGGGACTGGGAATTGAACCTGCAACCCAAGTATGTGCCCCTGACAGGGACTCGGACCCTTCACCCTTCAGTGCATGGGTCAATGCTCTAACCACATAACACCAGCCAGGGCAACATGCATTTATTTCAGTGGAGTGAAAAGACCACGGACTTAGATGGCAGAGAGCTCTGAGTTCGGATCCTGATTCCAAACTTACCAGCAAATCACTTGACTTCCCAGAGCCTCGAGTCCTTATCTGTAGCAAGAAAACTAAATTTCATGGGTTGTTGTATGCAAAACACCACGTGCAGTGTCTGGAATCCATCCTGTAAATTATTATATTTAGAGGATTAAATTCCAGAAACTCAGCCACTTCCAGGTTCCATAGCTATTCCGGTTGTGTTCACAAACTTTCTGCTGAAAACAACTCTGCTTTATTTATTGCCCGAGACACTTCCTGTCCTCGGCTATACTGTCCAACGTCTCATTTTGAATCTTGGGCTTAGAACGCCCACCCCTAGTCCTTTAGGCGTCTTCCTCCTCTGGAAATTCTCCGGGAACCGCTCTCACATACAGCTTCCTCCCTCCCGTGACCTCCCAGCCGCTCTTATTGGTGGGAGGCCTTTCTCCACGGATCTCTCACATTTCTGCATGTCTTGTGAGCAGACACTCACTGTTTCTGACCCAGATGTCCTCTTCTAGGGTATCTGCAGACGAGCAGTCTTGCGGGACAGAGATAATTTCTCCCTTCGGAGCAAAGGGCAAGTCTGTTTACTGCCCACGCTAACAAAGAGAATATTTCCTTTCAGGGCAAAAGTCAAGCCGGCTCACTGTCCTTAGAAAAGACTTGGGTTCCCCAAGCTCAGATTCCATTCCTGTAATGCAACTCACTGTGTAGGCAAGGGTCACCGGGCCCTCTCCGCATCACGCCGTGGGAATTGGGGAACCGGCACAAACGATGGCACTCTGGCCACGGCTCCTGCTGTGAGTAATGCAGCCCCATGTCTCTGGCTGCTTTGGGTTCTGCCAGCACTCACGCAATGGTGCCGTGGTAATTTATTAGCTTGCAAATAGGATAACATTTCAGAGTTCCTGACAATGTTTATTGTTGTTATTATTATTTGGTTGCCATCGCTCCTAAATATATTTTTATAACAATCTCTGCTCCCCCCCCCCCCCCATTGGTTTGTGGAGAGACTGGTGTATAGTGAAATTGGTGTGTGGAGGAATTGATTTTTTTTCCCTGTGGAATGTTCTGAATGGTGGGTTGAGATGATTGCTTCCCGCGTTTCTCTCTACCATGTATTCTCCCCATGTACTTTTCTTCTTCTTCTTCTTCTTCTTCTTCTTCTTCTTCTTCTTCTTCTTCACAATTTATTGATTTCAGAAAGGAAGGGAGGAGAGAGAGATAGAAACGTCAATGATGAGAGAGAATCATTGATTGGCTGCCTCCTGCACCCCCCCTCTCCACCCTAATGGGGATCCAGCCCAAAACCCAGGTATGTGCCTTGGCCAGAATCGAACCTGGGACCCTTCAGTCTGCAGGCTGATGCTCTATCCACTGAGCCAAGCTGGCTAGGGCCCCCAAGTTATTTTTCACATTGGTCTTTCAGCTTTCAATTATACCGTCTCCACATCTCAAATCATTTGACTTTTGCTTATGTTTACTTCTGGTCACTGTACACAGTGGGATGGGATTCTTTTGATTTGCCTTAAAAAACACACAAACAAAAACCTCCCCGATTTTTTCAGGGAACATCAAGATTAGAGTAATAGCATTTGCTGAATCAATCCCCAAGATAAAAATGATTTAACAACGAGTCTGATCAGATAATGGCCATCCTTCCCCTCTTCCCCACCAGGGTGCGCACTGCACACTGGATTTCCGAGCATTCCAAAGTCTGGGATCTTGTCTGCTTTGCATGCCCGGAGGCCAGTGCTCCACAGATGCAGCTGGGTTACCTAGTTAGTGCATAAGAACACATTGTCAAGTGGAGCCTTGGTCTGGTTACGCTTCATCAGACACAGGCGCTCTGACTGAGAACAATGAAACCTCTTTTCCTAGTTCCTATGACAATGATTTCATCCTGACTGCATTGCAGAGCACTAGGTAGTAAGTTTGGGGATGAAGATCAAATCTTGAAAAATGAATTCCTATGAGTTTTCACATTTTGCAAAAGCCTGAAAGCGTATGTCAGTGCACACATACCAGCTGCTGACACAGAGCAGTGCCTGACTAGATATTCTGGACCTTGTGCTGCACGCATAGTTACAACACAAAGACATTCCAAGTCCCCTGCAGTGGCAAGCCTGACGTGAACAGTCTTGAATCTCACAGAAACGAAGGAAGAAACAGCAGAGGGTTGCCCTCTTCACTCGTACCTGGATTTCTTTTCTTTCGTCTTTCACACTGCACTTCAGGAAGTCAGAGCTCACTGAACGATCAACTCCTAGCGGCACCTGACTTTCATGAAGTCTAAATCGTTTATCTCAAGATGTTTTCTTTAGATGCAATGTTTTTTTTAAAGCTTCATAGCTTTTTCATGCACCCGCAGCAGCTGAGGTCACAGAAGGTGTGAAACAGCCACCTTGTGTATCAGGACAAAGAGGATGCGGTGACAGTTTTCTGCCAAAGAGTTGCTCACACTCTGATGGGAGAGGTAGCTTCGGTTCAGGTGAGAAGACCTGGATGGGAGTCAGTGGATGTCACCGAAATAGAACCTTTAGAAGACTCTCAGAATCAGTCAAGAAGGCAGAGGGGGTGTCCTGCACCCCTCTTCCTTCCTTAGGGATGGCTTTGGTGTCTGGATTCCTAGCTTTGCTGGTGCAGAGAGACTAGTTGCCTATCACCTCTCACTTTTAATGTTAAAACACTTGGCAGATTTAGGTGGTCCACGTGAAGTTGCTTCAGGCGCCCCGTGTGTTACTTAGAGTTTGGAGGGCAAAGCCTCATCTTTGTATCGGTTGCTTTGCGCTTGGCACTGCACCGGCACATACAAGGTGACCTGTACAGGTGTTTTACTTGCCTAGCCCACAGGGAGAGGATTCAGATGCAGTGTTTCTGGCTCTTGCTGGTCGCTGCCTCTCTGCCCGAGAAATAGGGCTGGTGGCACTGCCTCCTCTCTTTACATCCTTATCTCAAAGGGATTGGGAGGGCTTTCTTCTGTGGGACCCTTAAAGCCCACGCTCCCTACAGCCCAGGTGCAGCTGCTGCTGCTCAACCATCAGGGCACATTGAGACCAGGTTATCTCTCCCTCCCCACAGGGTCAATCAGCAGGAACCTGCAAGGGAAGCGCTCGCATTGGTCGCTAGGAACGCTAAGTCAACCCCAAGAAAACCAAGGAGGGGGTCCCTTTTGCTTTTTTAAAAGGCGAGGGCCCTGCTGTTATCTAAACTAGCATCTCTTCCCTCATCCGCCCCGGACCAGAACCTCACAGTTACCTCGGGGCAGTAATTTCTATAGGCGGTTAATGAATAGGCACAAGGAACGTTTATGTCACCTTCCCACTGGTTCTTCTATCTTGTTACCTCGGTCAGTCCTGGATATCAGATCAGTCCTGAATATGGGTCAGTCCTGGATATCAATGACACACACTTTGCAAAAACAACTGCTAACTTCCAGATTGTAACTCCGACCTCAGACTCCGGAGCTCGCGCTGACCGCTAGATCGCGCTGTCGGACAAGAAATCGGAAGCTCTGGAGCCGCCGGGAACCCAGGAGCCGGAGGGAGAAGAGGTGGGAGTAGTGAGTAGCTGGGGCCAGTGAGGCGGGTGGATCCCAGGATGGAAACCCGAGAATAAGCGCCAAGCTAAATAGACGCAATCATCTCTGCCCCAGGCGATAAATATAATCTTTTACTCCCCCCCCCAAACTTTAACAGATTACAAGGGGTGTTAAGAACTGGGCGCACTACTGAAGGGTGCAGGTTGGAAAGAGACCTTACACATTTTTGACACGTTTGTGCGTTTACCAGACTGGATGTCCAGTTTAAGGTGACCAGGAATGAAAACAATGCAGGCGTCATGGGGGGGGGGGAGGCCCCTAAAGCGCCCCTTTGGATGCATTTGCGTGTCTCCTGGGAATGGATGTGTTTCGATGAGCTTGTGTCTATGCATCCGTGCACTCCCCGACCCAGGTGCCCCCTCCCGCCTCCTTCCTACTCTGGAAACTTTGTGCAGGAATCCTTTTTTTTTCCGCGGGCCAGAGGGCGTTTGCAGCCAGGGGTTTATATTACCTACATTCCTTTGTAGCAACTATTTGCAAATGCATTAAATCTAAGTATGCGAGCAAGAATGCCTTGAACATGAGAGACCGGCCGGCCGTGCGGGTCCCTAGCACCCTTCTCTGGCTGGGGGAGCGGGGCCCAGTGCGTGCTTGTGGGGACGGGAGCCTCTGGCACCCAGTCTGCCTTCTCCAGCCCCGTTACCCGGAGGCGGGCGGCCAGGGCCCTTGGCTCCCCTGGGGTTGACTGACAGCAGCACTCCTGGCTGACAGATCCAGTTGCAGCTCTCAGACAGCAGGGAACTCTTTTTAGACCAGAAATATCAACACTCACTGATACATTGCTTCCTAGTCAATATCACTATATTTTTTTTAAAAAGCACGAATAGGTAGAAAAGGAGCGCGTGCACTTATATACTCGTATATACATATTTCCCCCCACCCTCCTGCCCAGGGCTAAATGCAAATCCCAGCCAGCCCGGGCTGACGGGCGGTTGTCTCTTTCTAGACCGGGGGCGGGGGAGCCGTGTCCCAAGGGAGCCGTGTTCCAGGCCGCCGAGCGGGCCCGGACGGCCGGGGTGCGGGGGAGCATGCCGGGGGCCCGGAAGGCGGCCGCTGGGACTTCTCTACTCAGCTTTGTCCCCGAGGCTGCCCTCCGCTCCTGGGCATCTACGGGGGGAGGGGGGCGACGTGCATGTTGGGGTGCAGAGGAGCCCGGGTGCAGAGGCCGGCTGTCTCCGGGCCGGGACAGGGGCTCGTGGGTTTTGCGGCGCCGGCCGTGCGCCCCGCTGAGCTCGCGGAGGGGCTCCGGGGCGGGCGCGCCAGACGGGCGGGCGGTGAGGGTTCGGTGGGGAGAGAGCCGGCGCCGCGCGTGTGTGGGCTCTTTGTGCGCGCGGCCCGCCGGCCTGCGAGTGGGCTGAGTGTCCTCGGGGAATGTGCAAAGGTGGCGAGTTCCACTTGCCCCCCCTCCAGGCTTCTCCCTGGCTTTCTCCCCGGAGGCAGCCTAAGTGTGGGGGTCGGGGTGCAGGGGGCCGCCCCGCAAGTCCCCGTCACTCTAAAGCTCGTTCGGAGATAGATGGTCAGCTCCATGGAGGGGGGAAGCCAAGTGAGCGGGCGTCCTATGGACGCGGGAAGGGAGGGATGCTTGGCGAGCGGACCTCCATGTCACCGCAGCCGGTGAATGCATTCCCCGGCCGCCCGCGCCCGGCTCCCCGCGGCCCCTCCCCGCCCTCCCCGGGGGCTCGGCCCCGGAGAGGGACCCCCGGGCTTCCAGGGGCCGCGGGGCGCGGGCTGGGGCCGCGGCACAGACACGGGCGGGCGTAACCGGACCTCGTCCCGAGCGCTTTTCCCCCCGCGCGCCCGGGGCAGCCGGCAGCCCCGACCGCCAGGCTCCCCGCTCAGGGCCCAGGGCTGGTGCCGCGGAGGGAGGCGGCGAGCTGGGGGCGCTGCTGGCGGAGTGTCAGCCCCACACTTGGCTCCCGTCGCCCCAGCCGTGGGGGTGGATGGGGGTGGATGGGGTGGATGGGGTGGAGATGGGGGGGGAGGGGGTGAGACACTCACTTCCCTTCCCTGCCCGGACCCCGCGGGGTCTCGTGGACACAGCGTTTGGTCCAGGGTTCGCGCTGACCCGAGTGGGACCTTTCTCCCGCGGACGGGGCTAGTTCCCCAAGGGCTTCCCGTGAGGGGGACCCCCGGGGGCTTCCTAGCGGGGGTCGCCCCCTCCGCGGGCTCCCGCCGAGCCTCCCCGGCCCGGCCCGAGGCCTCGGGGGAGGGCGAGCCCCGGCTGGGAAAGCCATCCGGTCCCCGGGCCCGGCCGGGTTTCCGATCGCCGCTCCGAGATCGACCAAGACAGGAGGCGCGCCGCGTGCGCAGACAGTTAGTTCATGGAAACCCCGTAAATGGGTTTTAAGTGCCCCCGGGACGGGCTGGGGGGAGGGCGCGGGACGGGGATGGCCAGGAGCGATGGGGCTGGGGCTGGGGCTGGGGCTGGGGTGTGTGTGTGTGTGTGTGTGGGGGGGGGGTGTCGCTCACACACACACGCCTGCCGTTTTTGAAAACGAGAGCCGCCGCCGCCTCTCCCTCCCGATTGTTCTTAATTTAGAAAAAAAAAAATAAATTCATTAGAGGAAATCGCACGCACAGGGGAAACCCGAGCTCCCCGGCCCGCCCCGAGCGGAGGAGCGCGCAAGCGGCTTCCCTTGGCAGGGAACGCGGCTGCGGCTGTCCCCCCTCCCCTCCCCTCCCCTCCCCGCTTCCTCCCCCTCCTCCCTCCCCCCTCCCTGCACCCCCCCTGCTCCCCCCCCCCCCCCCCCCCGGCGGCGGCGGGCCCTGCTACTACCGCGGCCGCCACCTCACGCCGCAGGAATGCTCGAAGTATGCACACGTTCCCAAAAGTAGACCTCCTTCACCGCCGGAGGAGCATACATCACCCCGTGGCAGCCGTCCACCTTCCCAGGCGTTTCGTAACCGAGTAAACCGAGAGCCGGGAACAGCCCTCTGTTAAGTAGCCCGCGGCGCGGAGCCTCTTCCCACTCGGCGCAGGCGAGCCGCCCGCCCCAGACGCGCCCGCGCGCCGCCAGCCGCCCGGTCCCCCGCCGCCTCCAGGCGCTCCCGCCGGGACCCTCCTGCTCCTCCTCGCCCGTCTGCATTCTCCTCCTCCTCCTCCTCCTCCGTCCAGGTGGCCCCGACGCCACCCGACTCGCGGCAGCCGCCAGGAAGGAGCCCCCGGAGCGCTCCGCCGCCGCCCGCGGTCCGGCGCGGAGGGGTCGCCGCGAGCGCAGCCTCCCAGCCTTCCAGCCCTCCAGCCTCCCACGGCGCCGGGAGCCGCCTCCGCCGCCGCCCGCCGCCCGCCCCGGATCGCCGCCGTCTCAGGTCGGTTCGGCTCCCAGCCCGCCTCGCCGGCCCCATCCCTCCCGCCGGGAACAAACGAGGGAAACTCGCCCCCCAGAGCCGGTGGCTCGCGCCGCCCTGAGCCATCCAGGATCCCGGGGCGAGGACCGTTTGTTTGGGCTTGTAAAGCGCCGGGACGGTGCCTGCGAGCTGCCAGGTGTATTTGGGTTCCGTGATTCCTCTGTATCTCGGAGAGAGAGGGGGGAGGACCGGGGCTTTGCGTCCGGGGCCCCTGCTCGGTGTTTCTCGTGGCGGAGCATTGGCATGTGTAGGGGCCGCCGGTGCCCCCGGGGAGGTGGCCCCCCCGGTGCCAGCTTTGCCGGTGCCGCCGGCTGCCCGGGCGCAGGGCAGGCGTCCGGTGACGCGCGGGTGGAATTCTCCTGGAGGGCCGGCGGAGAGCTCTGCGGCTCGTCCGGCCGCCGGCTGCCTGCGCGGGGGTGTGTGGCATCTGGAGACAGATTCCTGGTCGAGTGTTCCGGCTCGTTGTTCCCCTGCCTTCCAAAGCGCCCGAGATGAGATGGCGGGGGGGTTAGTCTGGCTCCTAGGGGACTCAGCCGGGGTTCCCCCCCGAGCTTCTGGAGGAGGCTCCCTCCCTCTCCGGCTTCCTCCCCAGTCAGTGCCCCGGTGGAGGCCCCGCGCAGGGTCCGTGGAGCCTCTTGGGGAGTTCCCATCCCCAATCCTAGGGACCTGCGGGGACCAGAGAGTGTGGGCGCCGGGCTCCTGGTCGGACCGGAGCCCGGGAGCCAGGGAACAGAAAAGGCACTTGCAGTCCGGCCTCCTCAGCACCTCCGGGTGACCGTGTGGGGCTTTCCAGGAACCCCTGCCCCCCACCTCCACCCGGACCATCCAGAGGGTGCTGGCGCGCTGGGGGTGGGAGGGGGGCAAGGCAAGGAAGGGCATGAGCGCCAAACTCGCCCTTGGCCAACGATGGTCAGGGCAGCGGTGGGCAGAGGAGGCAGATAGATGACAAGCAGGGGTTCTAGAGGGACCCCCGCGGGATGGGAGGGGGAGGTCTTATTTCCATTTTAAACTTTAAGGTAAGGAACTGGCCTCTTCCACCGGGGTTGGGAGGGGGCAAAGAGGCAGAGGGAGACGTATCCCTTAAGATTTCCCCCTCTACTCCCCTTCGCCCCCCCCCCCCAATGAAATGACTCATTTTCATTCATGAGGGTGAAGTGAGGGAATCCTCGCTGCCACGTAGGGACGGCAGCTTTCAGACATGTATGTCTGAGAATGCTCAATGAAGTGTTGCTAAGCATTCAGGTAAATGTTTTGGCTAAAAGGAGAGAAAGCTAAAAAAAAAAAAAAAAGAAGGAAAAGGAAAAGAAAAAGACATATGGACGAATGCCTGGCTGGCTGGCTGAACTGTATGTTCAGATACTCGGCGGCAATGTGATTCATTCTTCCCACTGAATCGGGCAGCCGATAGGTGGCGCTCTAGACCCAGACAAAAGTGCCTCCACTGCTTTTTTTTTTTTTTTTTTTTTTTTTTTGGTGGAGACTAGCGGTTTTAAAAAATATCTGCACACAGCTTTTTTTCGGTGGGTGAGATTGTCAGCCTTTAACTTTTCGCGAGCACGGCTGCCAAACCGAGTTGGAAATTATTATAGCAAAGTAAAGGCCAGATGACGGGAACAATGGGCCAGTTTCACTTCTTGCTTCTCCCTGATGCAGAAGAGGGTTAGAAATGTCAAACAGTTGTTAATTAGGGAGGAAGAAATTGCTAGGGCCTTTGGATCGCCAGAGCAGTGCCAACATATTAATTTTGGCTCCATAAACAAGTGCTCCGGGCAAATCTGGCATGCCTGCTTAGCAGACATTTAAAATGCAATTTACACTCAGGCCCAGGAAAGCTGCCCTGATACATTCTGCCAATTATTTGGAAAGACCTGGTTGGAGCTTGTCAGGTTCTTTGCTCGGAGAGGGCTCGACCTTTGGCTCATTTTTGGATTCCCGAG